>JAFREQ010000002.1:0-677500 GCA_025331565.1 Holacanthus passer | reverse complement strand
GATGTGACAGACCACATTTGGAACATAATCATGATATATCCTTAAAATCTGACGATAAATAATGCATCATTACACAAAAAAGTGATTTGTCTTATGCATGGGTTAGCAAATATTCAACGTGCATGCAAACCTTCTTCTCTGCTGAAGTAAATGTCTGAATAATGAGACCAAAACAGTAAATATGAGAATGTCTTTATCTGAATCAATCCATATTCACTATACTATACTATTTAAATAATTAGACATTTTTGAATTGGTTTTCTTGACACGATTTTGCTGCTTCCATTCTTTAACACTAACAGGATACTGGCTGCTTCATATTTAAGACACAGAAATGAGAGGGGTGTCAATCTTCTCATCTAACTATTTCTTTAAGTGAATATTCCTTTAAAATGTCTATAAATGAATTTTGAAAGAAAACTGTTGACATACAAATAATGAATAAATAATTTTAATTGTCCATTTCTCTACACACCAATAGTTACTGATGGCTGGTGTACAATAACCACTTGTAGAAAAAAAACAAACCCTGTTAGACAAGAGCCATCTGGCAGAAAATCATTTGTCCTGTATGAGAATCCTGCAGCATCTTTGTCCCTCGCTCTGAGAACGAAGCTCAGAAAACACCTCAATTCATCATTTGCGTGAAGAAAATTGCATTGCATACATGTCAAATGCCTGAGAAATGTGGAGAGCGTGAATCAACTGATTGATAAAAGCAAATGCTGAGATGGGAACGACTGTACGGTAGATCATGTCAGTTCTATACGGAGCACGGACTCGAAATTACAGGAAACCAAGGTCAGCTGTGTGGCACCAAAATGATATTTCACACCTCCTGTTATATGGAAGAGCTTCTCTTTTGAATAATCACGCCGTTCAGGTCCATCATAAGCTCACTATTATTGAGTAAACTCACATTATTAACATTCCTGTTGATGCATCAGTTTGAGGTTGAGTGTGATTTGTGCACAATGTGTTGGGCCATTGCTCATGTACTAAAATGCAAACACGACAATGAATAGCTAAATTAAAGCCCTTTACTGTACATGTAAATATAGATATTGAGAAATGGCAGCTTGCCATGATATAGTCCATAGGTAAACCTTTGGAAAGTCTTGAAGGGAAAGCCATTAACTGAGCTATGATGCTTGTCACCCTGCATTTGATCAATGCTTGGATTTTAAAGCCTCCTTTAAAATGTCACATCTACTTAATATCACATTATTCACCAGATAGAGTCCAGGCCTTTAAGGGTTTTCATGCCTTCTAAAGTGAACGAAATCATCTCTCTCTCTCTCTCTCTCTCATGAAAATCTGCAGGCAAATGTCACCTGAATGGTAATTTGTACATTGAACATCAAGGATGCCATTTTAAATGTGCGTTTTTTTTTCACATGCTATATGAATGGAAGTAAATATATGTTTTTGCCTTGAGGTTCTGATTCAGGAAAATTACATCTCATCTTCCATAATGGAAAATTCAGTCTGCAAATTGTGTGTGTAACATCATAGAAAACAAGAACCTTCAGTCATTCAGCTAAAATGTGTGGAATATGCTGCACAGCATATAGCATTATGAAAAAAGGACCCAAACATGGCATTGAGCCCTTGTTTGCCACTATTATTTTATCCTCCTCCAAATACATGAAACTAGACGGCTTAACACTAGAGGGCTCACATGCATTGCCTTAAAGTAGAGCTCCTCTTTGTTCAGGCATTGGGGGGGTTGTTAGAAATCTCCCGCTATCACACAGATGACTGTCCAATGTATTATTGATTATGCTTTATTGTGCCGAAACATCCCTTTTATAGCCGCAGACAAAAATCTACTGGGTAGATGGAATATAACATCTGAATTCATAAGCAACACTCCATCATGTCTCATGACACCAGAGTGCAAATTGAGGACAGCGCGAACTCAGACGGAGGATTTTCCAGAAATTTAGATGAATTTAGAAGGAAGGGGGAGGAGGGTGAAGAAGAGACAGAGGATGATTTTTAGAGAGTGTGTGTTTGTGGATGAGGGAGAGAGAGGAGCACTAATATATGACGCTGCCTGCGTGTGCGCATCCATGTGTTTCCTCATGTCCAAGTCTTGTTAAGTTTGTGTTTTCCGTGTGTGCTATCTATCACACCGCCGAGTCAATCCAGCGGCAGTGCCTGTGTGAGCCTTTGCAAACTGAGCAGCTGGTCTCCCCTGTGGGTGTCATTAGCAGTGAAGCTCATCCTTTTGTCACACACTCCAGTGTCTGTCCCTCACCTCTCAGCCCAACCTCAGGGCCCATCATGTCCCCCCCCTGCACACCTGGTTTTGCTTCCTTCTTCTCTCCGACTTCAAGGCTCCTCTGGCTGGCTGCTCCCATAGAAACTGAGCTAGATAAATAGAAAGAAGGGGAGAGAGGGTGAATGGGCGAGAAAGAGACAGGGTGGAAGAAAAGGAACTCAGATAGGGAGTGGGCGGAGGGAGAGAATGAGGTCTGTCAGCTCTGTACAACCTATTATCAGAGTCCTGGAGGATGTCCCCCCCATAAATACCTCTCCTTGTACAGTCAGAGACAAAAAGAGAGCTCACTCTCACTTTCTTCCTCTGCACCAGCTCCCATGTTATTTTCTTAAATCCCTCGCCTCCCTCATCGGTCCAGTCGGCCAGCGCGACTTCCTGCCTTGCCTTGCCTTGCCTCGCCTTGCCTCCGCTCGCCGCCTCTCCGCAGCCATGCCACAGGGAGAGTCGGTTTTATGAAAGCCTCCTCTTCTCCCCTAATCTCAGTGTGGCAGAGAGGCTGGAGCTGGCTTCGCTTCAGATACACAGACCCCCGCTCGCTTGCCTCTGCCCAGAAAAAAAAAAAAAAATCTCTACTCATAGTTACCACTGACAGTATGCCAACACACGCTCCACGCCGGCCCAACAAGCCCCGACGCTTGTCTCCTTTATGGCTGCATCGGGGTGCTAAGAGGTGGATTGAAGAGAAGATAGGGAGTAAGCAGGTGGCTGGATTTAGGGATGAGTGCCGTTCCAGGAATTCGATAGTTCTCCGTTGGACATGTCCCCTGCCTCATCTATATCAGATGGAAAATGAAGTGCAATTGATCCCTGGGGTAGATAGTTTGAGAGACAAAATACATCTTTCCTGTCAGGCAGCTGGCTGGGAAATGCTGTTGTCGTGGCCCTGAATGGCAGAAAATTAACTTGATTTCTAGGTTCTTGTCATATACTGTATCTACTGTACTCACCTGGGACGGTTCGGGATCCGTCCCACGAGGACCGAGGCCATCCCTCACCGGATCCGAACGGAGACAGCGCAGATTGGGAATGAACTCCCTTTATGGATTTTTGCTCCAAATAAAGTGGCTCATTCCCACCGAATGGCCGTGACCCCGACGCAATTAACCTGGCGATTTGTCACTTTCAAGGGCATCCACTGGGAGTTTGGGGAAATTGGCCAACTCGTCATCATCCTTCACTCCCTGATCGGTAATGGAAGAGAGGAGAGGTGATAGAAGATCTCTCTCCCTGTCACGTCTTCTCCTTCCACCAGTTCTTCTTTCTACTTAAAATTCTTCATTTTCCCTACATATGTTTCCTCATCGCTACACAGATATTTGAGGATTCTCAAGGTCCACAGCCACAGCTTTTACTTAAGAATCACAGTATACCTCCACCTTTACCAGCCTGTTAATCACTACTCCTACGACTGCATGTGGAAGCGGAGTGATGTGGGCCCTCCCAACTGGATGAAGGAAAATACCATTGATTTCCTATGAAGGCGCGGTGCCAGGTCTGATGCACAGGCACACAGGGTAGATCAGGTGTTAATGAATATCAATGTTAATCTAATGAAGGAGCAGGGGAAAAAAAGAGGGGAAGAAAGGCAAGGTAGGAGCAGACTATGGAGAGAGATGACCTTTAAAAGTTACTTGAGGGGTTTAAATACTGTAAATGTTTAAAAAAAATACACTAATTTCACAGCAGTCATTGGTTATTAGAATATAATTTAAACACACAGCATTATCAACTATAAATTAACAAGGTTTTCCTCTCAGCATAGGAGGTTTTTAATGTTATTTGTTAACTTTCACAGGCCTAATAATAACCCGTGGCTTTCCTTGGCAACTCTTCCTTCACTCAGACACAGGGGAGCTTTTACTTTATCAGGGCCATTCTTGTTTGGCCTTATCCCCCTCCAGTGGAGCGATTATCAGGGCGTTAGGGTGAAGCTTGTCGTCTCAACACACACCGGGTCAAAGCAGGCTGTCCTCCCCTTGCTCTGCAACCATTGTTAATTCTCTCCTATTTTACACCATTGATCTTCTGCCTCGCAGCCCAAACATCCAGGTCTTTGTGGAGCTGTTAAGCCGCTCCACTGCTGGACTTTCTGCCCTCTTGTTGCCAGCACGATGTTGATCCCAAACTCCCCACGAGCTGCCAAGTGGGTGAAAAAACAAAAAGAAGCAGTACTTGGCACTTGGTACAAATAATGGAACAGCAATAATGAAGAACAGCAGTGTCCTTTACAGCTATTGTACATTTATCTCCTCTGATTATTATGCAGTGAATGCTCTTAATGCAAACCTCCACCCTCGAATGCCTGCTGGCCGGGAGAGTATTCTCAAACAAGAACACATAGATGTGACAATGTTTGTAAGATGACATTTTTTACAGGAAGAATTTCTCCTCCAAATGTTGGGGAGGAAGGAGGGATGATACAACAAATGTCCCTTGCTGGATCTGGATCAGTAAGGCTTTGCAGTTTTATATGCATCTTTGACCTAAGTCCTCCAAACTAAATGACAAAATAAGTCATTTGTTTTCCCCTTCAAAACAATATATGAGGGTTTTCTGATCGGACAACCCTATCAGCAGAATTACACTGGTTTAAGTTGAAGTTTTGTCACAAAATTGAGTTGATTAAGATTTTTTTTAAAAACCCTCTTTTGTTAAGTTATGGAAATGCTGAGCTGTCATGGTTAACAGAAAATAGGAAATGGAACTTCCTTTGTGTCCAAGTCACATCCATCCATCCAAACCTCATCCCTGCAAGATTCTGCAACGCTCATAACATAAAAGTTACACCACTGGTTCCTGACAGACAACTGTGAAAAGTCACATGACAATTACAATCAGATTATGTAAATGTGGAACGACATCCTCAAATATTTTATCATCACATATATGTTGATACTAAATGTTAGAATTTAGTATTTGGTCACTTCAAGGTATCCTGTGGAGTTCTTTTACAAACAAGCAAAAGTCATGTTTATATTTGGTGTCTTTTTTTTAACCAAAACACAAAAAACGTGTTGAATGCATTTCATCTCCAATAAAACTTGTAAAGCAGATTTTTGGAAAATGGAAATCTTTCACTATGTTTACTTGCTAGCAGTCTTCTTCACTGCCTCTGTGTGCTGCTGCCACTAAGTGTTGATCAGAAGTGCAGCTGAAATAATTGGCAAGAGTGTGTATTTAGTCACCCGCGTCGGCCTGCACATGGAAACAAAATGGGGACCCACTCATAACAACATTTCTCCATGGTGCTAATAGCAATCAAAAAACTCCACAGGCTACCTTTAATTTTGTCCTGGCTTGTTAAGTGGCTTCAATAATGTGAGTGTGATAGCCTCAAACACAAGATGTGGTTCAAAGCTGTGTAAACAAGTTATTGGACCTTGTGTTGAGAAGGCTGCTATTTTCAAGGTCAAGAATGGACCTTGAAGCTCAATTTTTTATCTTAGCCCATTAACTACAAACTTTACATCACCTAGACAATTGTTAAAAACTAATGAATAAATGATCAACAAACACCACTATTGAAAACAGCTCCCCTTAACAGCTAATAAAGGACAAAGTCATCCATCCTTTTTCTACCTGCTTATTTAGCACAGAGCTGCAGTGAGAAACCCAGACATCCTTCTGCACAGCGGTGTCCTCCAGCTCCTCCTGGGGGACAGCCAAACAGGTCAGCTGATGTCCTCTCTCCAGCGTGTCCTGCTCTGCCCTGGGGTCCCCTCCTTCTCAGTTCCAACCACAGCACCGCCAAAGAGAGACGGCAGGGGGCCACACTCACTCCCTCATTCGCCTGTGAGTGTAGTGGTGCAGTGGCTCGGTGCCGAATGGGGGTGGGCTGATCACATCATAGTCTGAGCTGAGACCGTAAAATAAGCCCCACTACTAGTGGAAAATTGGACCAGAAGTGTTGTTTCTTTTTTCAAGGTGGCTGAAACTGCTGCTGACAGAAGGAAGCAAGTTTTTTGGTACATGTACACCAACATATAAAAGTTAAATGAAGCATGATGGATGATGCCACTTTACATTTACTAAATGAAACTAATGAACTGCCATGCTTGTGAGTACTTTCAGCTAAATGCCAACAAAAGCATGTTCACGAAAGCAATTAGACACACTGGCAGGTCTAATGTTTGCTATGTTCAACATCTTAGTTTGGCATGTCAGAAACATAACATTTTCAACCTCATGGTGGCGCTACAGGAAAAGTCAGGGGTTCACCACAATCATTAGAATTTATCCTCTGGGAACCAAGAACACATGTACCAAATTCCAAAGCAATCCATCAAGTTTTAATCTCCTGGACCAAAGTGGTGGACTGACTGACCCACTGACATCACCTAAACTAGTGAAACCTGCTATCACTGTCGGGTTAATCGACTGAACCCCTCACCTCATACATAAAAGATGAAGGTTCATTTGGGAACCATCGCAGTTCATCCTTGAGACCACGTCCAACAAAACGGTATCAGGTTGAAAGCCTGCGCTGACATCTAACATCATCAAAATGCAGCACACACGTCTGCAGCTAAAAGAAAAATTGTTGGTCACTCTGTGGAGGGCAGACAGTGCTATCAAGTGCTCTAAACCCAGATTAGAATTCCTCAAAGATATTACTTTGACTAATAACAGACGGTAATTAGGTTGATACATCTTCTTCTAAAATCTCAACTAAAAAAAAAAAAATGACAGTTTAGAGATCAGCCCAGACCGCGCCGGAGACGAGAGGTCAGGCCTCGCCGCGCTGATTAAGGGATGGGGTTAGCGAGTGAATCTGTTCTTTCTGAAAGGCTCCACAGGATTGTTGGTTCATGGAGATGAGAGTTGAGAAAACTAAGCTGCTCTCGCATCCTTACATGCTGCTTTCTGATATATCAGCCCGAAATCCTTCATGGTACTGTGGGACATTTACCAGCGTCTCATTTATGGAGAGATTTTCTGCACTTTATCTTCACAGCCTGAGTGTTGGCATTCAGCCACGGCGGGGATATTTCTTGTTTACTGTGTTATAAAAGGGCAGTAACAACAGGGACAACACACACACACACACACACTGTATATATTATATTTAGGACAGTAACAGTTCGTGCTGCTCGTGAAGCTTCAGTTCTCATCAAAGCTGAAAAACTTGATGAAGTTAAGCTACGAGCTCCGGCTTGGCAGACGACAGGTGACAGTCGTGTCTGCCCTCAGAGCTTGCTTTTGCAAAGATCCAACCCATCCATCCATCTGTCCAGCCTTCCCTCCCTCTCAACTGTTCTCCCCCTCTCACCATTACCCCCTGCCACACTCCCCATCCACCCTTCACCCATCTTTCACAGCCTGTGGAAACAGTTTGTCGGGGGGGGGGACTTGGATTTGACTCAGCCCAAAGCTCTCCGGCTGAGGGAGTCAATAATTCTATTTCTCTACTCTTAGCGCGCCCAGACCCCCACACACGCACACTCCTCCACCCCCCCGGTCCACATGCCTGCATTATCCTAAGCCAAAGCATCCGAGGTGTGTAACGTAAGCCTCTGCAGTGCGTCTCATGTTTCATAAAGAGATAACGGCCACTAAAAATACCCATCGTGTGTGGAGAGATAGCCAAGCATTAGGAGAGGTATCTACAGCGAGCAGCCAGCGAGGCACAGTCTCCTTTAATTCCAACCACAGACATCTAGGAATAAGAAAGCAGGAGCACACAGACCCAGCCACAGATACTATTTTATACAGTAGCAGATTAAAAATATATATGTATAATTAACCATTTGGGGAAAAAAAGAAAACAAAGTAATATTTCACAGCCCTCACAATGTGCCATGCATTTAAAAACGTGTGTCACGAAATATCCCAAACGCACAAGACAGTGGATACATGAGCACATGTGTTCTGAAGAAATCCAGGGAGATTACTCAGAAGATCAAGTCTATTTAGATCATTTAAGACTTGATAAGACAGATTTCCTGCAGCAATCTGAAAATGGAAATTGAGTTTGATCACTGTTTTTTTACCCACAGAGCTCCAGACGCTGTCCTAACCAAAGACTGATCCATGTTTAAGATTGATCCTCGACTACTACAGCTGTTATTATCACCTCTCATTAGGAGGAGGTCTATCGTGGTTGTAGCGTCTAATATCACACGGCTTTTTATATCTCTCATAACTCTGTATAGGACCATATCTCAAAGCTAAACAAGGAGAGTTGTCGTCGAGTTTCCTGCTGCTCCAATGCGTTTTAGATCCTCTGAGGGAGGTCTGTCCCCCTCTGCACACACAAGGCTGGGGCACAGCATGGCGAGTGTGTTTGCACTGCTGTTTTTATCGATGCATACAGAGCACCAGAGGTAGAGCTGCGAGCGCACACACTTCCAAACTAATTGGGGTGTCTGCCGTCATCCCAACTCTCGGGGCAGCAGCTATTGTGCGCACATAACCTTAAGTTACATGTAGCTTGTTAGAGAGAAACTGTGAGTGAAAGGGAGGCAGATCAGGAATGTTTTGGCTTTGAGCGAGTGTTTGTCTCTCTACCCATCTGTGTCCCCTTGCACTATCCAGTGCTCAGTCTGTTCTCCACAGAGATGACATTTTTTTGCATGCTCAGACAGACAGATGGAATAAGACGGAGAGAAAGAGGGAGTCAGCGAAAGAAAGAAAACAACCTGGCTGTACTTTGGGGAGCGTCAGGAGAGCTTAAGATGACAAACATGTACCTGTGCCAGGTGAAGCAAGAATGAAGTTTTTCCTCCTCTGAGCCATCTTAGCCCGTATGTGGCCAAATTCAACCCACTAAGTTAAAAGCTGTTACAGTGGCTTGACCCTCAGAATTATCAGCAGTAATCAATTAGTCAGAGTCAAACACTGAGTGCTGATTTAGCCAAAGAACTTTTACTTAATAAAAAGTTTCTTCCTTCAGCAAAAAGTGACTAATTTCTAGTTTGTATGATGTCAAACACTGGTAAGGACACTTTAGATACAGTTTGAGTCACAGGTTGTTGCACCACAGTGCATGACATGACAAAGTTCAAGAGATAGTTAGCGACGTCTGCATCAGTTCGTAGATTCTTCTCTTGACATGGCATGAATTTTTATAATTTCTTCTTATTCTTTGTCTTCTTTTATTTCATCTTTCACTTCCTCCTATTTTTTTCTTCTTACTCCGCTTTCACTTCTTATTTTCATTATCCTTCCTCACTCCCGCTTCTTCTGTTTTTTACCACCTATTATTTTCCTTTATCTTCCTCCTCCACTTGCTCCCTTTTCCCCTTTTTTCCACTTCAACTTATTCCTCTACCATTTTTCCCACTTCCACTTTTCCATGGCCACTTCGACTTCCACATCTGGTTCATCTTCTGCTTCCACCTACTGTTTTTCTTCTTCTTCCTACCCTTCAACTTACTGTATTTCCTTTTCCACCTCCTCCTTTCCTCCCACCTTATTCTTTCTCATCCTCTTGTCCTTTCATTCCCCCTTCCACTTCTTTGACTCCCATCACCTCTTCTGAGGCCCTGACTTTCTGTTCCACCTATTCTTTTTCTTTTTCTTCTTCCTCCACTTCCACCTCTACTTCGCCCATTTTATCTTCCATTTCTTCTTCCACTCTCACTTCTTCTTTCACAACCTCTGCACTTTTCTTTTCTTTTACATTTCCACCTATTCGTTTTTGTCTTTGTCTTTATCTTCCACTTCTTAAATCATCTTTTGCTTCCACCTATTTTCTTCTTCTTCTTTCTACCCCTCCACCTCTTCTATTTCCTTTTTGACTTCTATTTCTTCTTCTTCATCCTCTTTTACTTTCATTCCCACTTCCTCTATTTCTCCTTCCACTCTCACCTATTCCACTTTCCTGTCTTTGTCTTCCTCTTCCACATATTATTTTTCCTCATCCTGCACTTCCACTTATTCTTCAATCTGTTTCTACGTCATCATTTCCTTTTCGACCTCCACTTCTTCTTCTACATTTTCCCTTGCATTTCATCTTCTCTGTACTCTCCCACTCTCATTTCATGTTCTGCCACTTCCTCTACCTCTTCTTTTCATATTCCACTTCCTATTACTTTTTCCCTCTTCCTCCTCCACTCTAACTTTTTCTTCTTCCATTCCCCTTCCTACTCCGTCTTCATCCTCCCTTCGCAGTTCGTTTTCCCCTGTTCAGCTTGTAAGAGCGCAGACTACAAATTATACAGTTATACGGTTGGCACAAACAAGGCGGGCTTCAGTTCGACAGGAAACAGATTACAAGTGCCCTGGCAAGAGCTTGAACCATTTCCAGCTCCTTCAGATCTTCTCCAGACCTTCGCCATTTGGATTTCTATCAAGCCAAAGCGGGTTTTGAGTCATGGCTTGTTCCTCATCTTAGCTGTGCTATGGACAGAAAAAGATTACTGTGGATGCACTCACCCGGCCTGCCCCACCAGTGCAGCGTTTCATCTCTCAGTGTGATTAAATGGAAGACATTCACACCCGATTTGTTAATTCATCAAAACGGTACCTTGTGGGATACAGAGGTTGTATTAATCACATTTTGGGCATATTCATGTTGGCTTGCATAAAGCTCAAACAGGCATGCATTACAGATTAGTCTTCTGGTGAAGGTGCCTCACCAGAGACTCATCGCATTAATATATTACTCCAGTCACAAGGTGAAGTGAGAAAGAATTAGAGAGAGAGACGACAAGTTATACAGTGAATGCCGATGATGAAGTTATCAAGCGAAGATCTATGAATGCTTTTTTGAGAAGCAAAACCAATTTGAGATACAATAAATGGAGTCAGAGATATAAAAGCTGCTGATTTGTGAACTTTTCTCTCAGCCCTGTCCTCTTTGAAGTTATTGGCCGCCAGGAGAGAATTGCAATCAACTGCAGAAAAGCAGCGCCTTGCTTGTTAGGAATGCTGTTTAAGGCATATGAAATTCCCACAGGGGAAATGGAGGTAAGGGGCTTGTTGGCCATCTTGTTTTCCCCTCCTTTGTCATCTAATTTGTCTCATAACTACAAGGTTTTATAACAGTCATTAGAAGGTAAATTCCCTCGGCTCAACTTGCCTCAGTAAAGCACTGGCATTCGGGATTTGATAAATGGACACTCAACACTGGTTATTATGATGAATGGGAATTTCACTGTGGTAACAGTGCCAGGTATGAGAGAGAGAGAAAAAAAACTCAGAGAGAAATTCCCCCCAAAAGTGCTGCCAATGGCAAATTGGAAGCGGATGCCTATAGGGTCAGCTGACATTCACTGTATTGGCTTTTATTGGATTGTTGGACTTTCTTGAAGTTAGGCCAGGGTGTAGGGAGCTGCTTTGACAAAACATAATCCATTTCCCCCCAAAAAATTGGAAAAAGAAGTCCAATACCTCTAAGGCCTGTTGGGAAAAATGGAGTCGATAAACAGATCAGCCGTTACCCGGCGAGCGCAGAGCGGTGAAGGTTGGACGTGTCGCCATCAGTACAGGTTACTGGGCCTTGTGCTGCAGACATGGACGCAGTCAGCCAATACATTACAGCAAGCATATTATGGTTAGAGGAGTACATGAAAGAGGGAGGAGAGAGAGAGGGGTGACGTTGCAAACTACGCTCGGTGTCTGATCAATGGGGTATGGAGAAAGAGAGCGAGGGGATGAGCTGGAGGGAGAGGAGAGACGCAGGGGGGCGAGGGAGGTACAGTATAGGGCAATTTAATCTCAACCATCTCGGCTGGATAATAAGAGAGGAGCGAGAGAATATAAATAGTGAGCGAGAGACTAATGGAACTCATTTTAGGAGAGTATTTAACCTATTTCAGAGAGAATCCAGGGTAATCAATTAAAAGTGCTTTTAGCCCAGGCCTCAACTTTAATTACTCTTCAAATGTGATTATTCTCTGACATGCTACCTTAGCCCTCGAAATAGATATAATATTAGCGACATTAAAGTGTTGGCTCTTGTAGGCCTCAACCAGAGTGAGAAAAAGCTACAGAAATGTCAAGCAATGATGGCAGTACTTAACCAACTTTTGGGTTTACATGTGTTGATACCTGTTTCTTCATGTACCAGAGAGTGGGGGCGCATTCTCAGGGGACCCTTCACAACTGTGAAAGAGCTGATATATCCCGTCCTATCCAGAAACACAAATTGTCACTTATCAAGCCAAGCAAGCCTGTGTCTAAGAAATCATACAGTGAAGCCACATACAGTGTAAGACAAGCTTGTTCCAATAAAAAACAAAAAAAGAAAACAGGTTGCCAGTCGTCTTCAAATGTTCCAGCGCAGAGGACAGCATCGATTGATGAACGGTCTATTGGCGGTGGTGCTGAGCAGTGACAGGCCAGGTGCACTGTCTCCATGTCTTTCTTACACAGGAATAACTTAAAACATAAAATAGATGTGTGGTCGACAGCACTACAAGATCTGTTCAAACACAAAGTAGACAGTCTGCAACACCACACGACACAGACACAGAGTTAAACAACAGATGTTGATAAAGACTAGTTGGGGATTTTTCACTCACCCATTGTTGTCTCTGCTCAGCCTGCTCCTGCTGCGAAGGTAAACCAGCTTTGTACACATCACAGTCCCTTTTTGAAAGTTCAGGGAAGCACAGTCGACAGCTGGGCATCTGTCCTCATCGCTTCTCATGCAGGTGCTTCCCACGTGCTGGTGGTCGTCCTCCTCCTCTGGTGTGCTTTTCATGGCGAGGGGTTTGGAAGAAATGCTGTAATGTGATGTCGTTATCCACTGTGTCAGGCCTGTGATACTAACAGTAATGTTTAAGTTTAATTATCTGTTCCATCATCACTGTTGTGTTGAAAGGATGAGGAGTAAAATGTAAGAGGAGCACAGGATGCCATTAAACCTTTCTCGCTTTTTAATGCAGCCAATTTGTGCTTTCTCTCCATTTTACTGCCAAGCTAGAAAAAAATCCCCACATCAGCCAGGCGGCATTCGGTCCACTAATGGTGTAGCCTCACTCCATCATCAGTCAGTCAGGTACAGACATCCACTGTACACCCCACAGGGCCCTGGGGTGTTTGCCCACTCTGCCTGCAGTCACTCCACTTATGGCCTGTGCATATCGTGTAAGACTTTCCAAGGTGAATATATGTCATTAGTGAATCAGGTGAATGTATATGTGAGACTAAGCTGTCACTGCTGTGGTGGGGTTTTTTTTTCACTGTCAGGATATTCTCTATTTAGCAGTCGTGGTTAAAAGACAGCCAGACTTACAGTAATCTTGAAGACATGAGCTCCATCAGTCAGCAACAACAGCTACAGGGATTTTCAGGAGCCTGTATTACAAAGCAAATTCAACTGAGTCAGGCTGCCTTTGGACATTTGGAAAGTCATTCTACTTATTAAATGTCATGCCACGGTTAAAGACTATAAGACACAGTTGAAAGCCGGTTGAAAGTCAGTAAGTAAATCTGGAAAAGAGATCAATTTGTCAAAAGTCAGTATTTGTCTTCATTACCTATCATTTGAAGTAAATGCAGTACTTTTGTCTGAGTCTTTTCTCTGCTGGTTGATTGATCAGTAGTCATGCTGTTTATATGAATTGATCCTTTACACAGAACCTGCTCTGAAGCTGGTTGGCCTTGCAGAATGGTTTTCTACCACGTTTAAAGGCGAGCAAGTTTTTGTTGCACCGCAAAACAGACTTAAACCTAGAGATAAATAGCTACACTGCTAATCATGCTTTGTGATCCTGTGTGGATTGACAGTCAAAGCATGCTGTGGCAAACGATCAATTCCACTGAAGCAATTCAACAGGTCATCCAAAAATGTGTGATTTTTATATTACTTGTTTTTGTCAGTACCTAAACAAAACAGTAAAGTGATCACTGATACAAATAAATCACCTGACCTGACCAGTTTACTTTCAAAGGACTCCCCATGCTCAGTCACCTGTGAATGTTTGGCGTGCTGATGTTAGCATTTAGAATTTGTAGGAGACTTGTGCTCCTTGTCTGGATTGACACTGAGTCACTGAGCAAATCTGAGTGAAATCTGAGTGAAGTAAAACCAAATATGAGAAAAAACACTCAGGTTGACAGATGGAATTTCTCCTTAACTAACTAAAATCAGTTTCTGCTAAATATCCCATAACTCGAAGGACTGAAAACCTCCTCAAATCTCTACACTGACATTTCACATTCTTATGTTTATCTCTCTATCTCATTGGTGCTCTATGGACCTGGACATTTGACTAACTGAAACGCTTAAAAAACAGGGATACAAAAACTAGATCATTCCCGTTGAGTGGCAGGCCTGACATGACAGCCGACCTGTAGTTGCTGAGACAGCCTAAAATCCCCCCCCCCGACACAGAGTCAGCAACCAGTTAAAAACTAAGCCTACAGGTGTTCAGTCAATATGTACTCACAGTCCCCAGGACACTGAGGAGGTCTGTTACAGCCACAGCGCCAGTCTAGCAGCAGCCTGTTTGTTTGACAGTCAACCCAACACTAATCCACTGCTCTGAATCACTGTCAGGAGGGAGAGGGCTAGTGATGGCTGGAGGGCGTACGTCTGAAAATATGCAACTCTGCACTCACGTATATTCCCACTGAGACTGTATGTAATGTTACTGCTCACAGAAACACGTGCACCAATGTAGAAATGTGCACACTCAAACACACAAACTCGGTGACAACACATGTGTAGATATTAGAAAAACATCATGTCCCGACGCTCATTTGGATGAATGAAAAAAAGACAACATAACAGGAGCTTTGATTATGAGCTGTTAGCTTTATAAAGCTCCCTGTCATCTGTCACATCTGATAATTGCAAGCACAGAAAAGATGCTAAGGAGCAGATTGCCCGTATTTTACATCTTTCATGCAAACCCAGAAGGGAGAATTTCTCATTCTGTCGCAGAGGACATGAATGGACGACGTGGGTGTCCACTAAAATACGAGCAATTTTACAGCCATTCAGTCAGAGAAGTGATGCTCACTGGCACACAAGGATTTTCTGGAGTGCCAATTAGGAAGCTGAAAAGAGGTGAGAGCAGATTCAAGCGATGTGAATGGAAATGTATCTATGTTGACATTCACATGCTAATTTAAGAGGGTTTTTGTCAAACGGCTCTACAAGCATGTATTAAGAACAGAAGACACAATTTGCCTCCTTGCAATTTTCCTTTTAGCAGAGAGTTTTATACTTCAGGCTGCTGACCTAAATGTAATGAATGAACTATTTAATAAAGCAATTAATTCATTGTTTTGTTCACAATTATTAGATACACATTTCCTTCCAGTGACAATGACACATAAACAACCACGATTCCAGAAAAGTTGGGATGCTGTGTAAAACATAAATAAAAACAGAATGGTTTTACAAAGTGTTCCTGAGCCCATGTAGTAATTTCCTTTCTACGATCATGTGTTTGACAAAGTGGTGAACCTTGCTCCACCCTTGCTTGTGAACAACTTCTTTCCAGGATGAACCTTTCATACCCAATCATGATACTATCACCTGTTACCAATGAACCTGTTTACCTGTGGAAGGATCCAAACAGGTGTTTTGGATCAGTCCACAACTTTCAGTCTTTTGTTGCTCCTGTCCCAACTGTGTATTTACAAAAACTGAAAACATTAAATATACTGTCTTTGTACTGTTTTCAATTGAGTATATGTGTAAAAAGACAAACAACATTATCTCATTCTGTTTTTTGTTGTGATGGGACACGGCGTCCCAGCTTTTTTGGAATCAGGGTTGTGTGTCACAAGGACAATCAGTGAACACACAGCAGCTGTGCAGACAGGTGTGTGCATCGGCTGATTCTCAGGGGCAGAAAAATTCACTGAGGGGAAAAAGTGAGATGAAATACGAGGGGAGATATTTAGTAACAGAGCAAACAGACTGATGCATTGCCATGTGAAGGTGTGCACCAATATTATCTATAAGTACCCTGCTGCCTCTGCATTAATCAATTTCATGTCTCTCTCTCCCTCCATGTCTTTGTTTGTCTCGTCTATCTGTGCGAAAGCTGTGCTGCCTCTTCTGTGTTTGTGCGGCCTGTCCTCTTTCCAGGTCTCCATGGTGAGGAGGAGGTCTTGTGGCTTAGCAGATCAGTCTCCTCCTGGATCCACACTCTTCACTTATGTTTTGTTGATTTATCCTGCACATATAACATCTATTGCATGGCTGTCCATCCTGGAAGAGGAATCCCTCCTCTTCCTGAGGTTTCCTGCATTTTCGTCAGTCAGGTCCTGTTCTATTATCCTGAGTCTGTGGGTTTAACATAATGATGATCAGTGCAGATCATGTTGGAAGTGCTGTGTGTGTGTGTGTAGGGTCAGGGGGCGGAGGTCAGACTAGTTATAATACCAAATTAGCAATGCTAATGTTAGCAACCGCCAACAGGCAATCGTTACTAAAGTTCAAAAGGGCAGAAAGTCAAAGTTTTCTTTATAATGCCAGATGCAACAAAATTGCAAAGCTGATTCTAAATGAGTTGCATAACAAGTGGATAAGCCACAATGTTCAATCAGCAATAGAGGAATATCAGAAAACCTGGATGGACAACTCTTGCGGCAAGATGGATGGATTATATGTGTCACAGTCAGACACAGGGGAGGAAGCTACTAAAGTCACATTAGGTAAGTAGACAAGTCTTGTTTTGACAAGTTGTATGAATGACAATGGATGTTAGCTTGTTAATAGCTACGAATGCCAATCAGGTCTGTGTTTCCAGGCCTGGTTCAGGTCTTTTTGGCTTCAGGCATGAATCTTTGGACCCATGCAGATCTCTACTGTACAGCCCCTATTAAAATAGAACTGACTGGACTTGATGTGTGTGGGTTAAAGCAAATGTGATCCAAGATTTTCTGATGACAGATTTGCTGCATCCATCTTTAGTTGTGACATATTGATTATGATTGATTATTATTTGAGAACCTTTTACAAAGGATTCACTTGGATTGCTCCAGATGATCTTCAGACAATCTCTGTCATTGAAGGGAATTTGTCAGAACTTCATTTCAAGTTTCAAAGTTAGAAAAATTACGTAGAATCTCATTGACTATAAAAAAAAGTGCCCTGACAACAAAAACCCTGACAAAACTTCCAGAGATGAGAAACACTCCAAGATAAATAAGTATTTCAAGGGGATTCTAGCTGGAGCTCAGGGTTCTGCAAGCAACTTCATGAACATGCTAAATCTTTTAAGGGTTGAGTAATAACTCGGCTACTCAGTAGTAAGTTTGTCTTTGCAACAGTTCTACACTAGATGAATATCTCAGGATTATAGTGATTAAAAATGATTCCATCCATGAGTTAAGTTAAAGCACCTTATATGGTTCGACTGAGCCCGACTACTTTTATGAGTGTTGCATGTTCCATTTTTAACCCTCTTTTTTTTTTTTTTTTTTTTCAACTTTCAATCCCTCCAGCTTTGGGTCAACTAACTTCTCACTAACACTCCTCCTAAAACTGATTTGAGAGAACAACCATGGCTGCAGACTCACAGCTCTCCACACCCATCCCGCTGGATGAGCACTCTGTGACTCAAAGATGGCTTGACAGATGGATTATATCCCTGTTGTCGGTGCCTCGCTGCCGGCCACGGGGCAGGGGTGTTTGATAAAGGCATGTCAAAACAGTTGTAGACTTCTCCGACTAAGAGGTCCGCACTGGGGGAGGGCTGAGCTCACGTCAGCTTCGGCGCTGTCTCATGTGTGGCGAAAGGATTGCGCGTTGACTCGAGGTGCTGAGAGAAAAGAGGGGAGAGGAAGCACGCTTTTGCACGCAATGGCTGTTTGGTGTTGGTCCTTAGAAAGCACAATTCTGTTGTAGTTTGGAGGTGTGGAAAAACATGCTGACTAACTGTTCTCGGGCGACCTTGCATCCAGCGTGAGTGTGTTTGTGTGTGTTGGGGGTTGGCAATAAAGAAAGGTGGGGGCATCTATAGACGCAGAGCAGCTTAAGTTTAATTGCTTGTGGTGGCAGTCAAAGTCAATATGCTGGTCAATGGCCCGTGCATCCCGCAGGTTCATTTCCCCATAATTACCCTACATGCGCCTGGCCAATGCATAAGTCTGTCATCATTAAAATAATAAGAATGGGTTGGGCAAGGAGGAGGGCAGGAAGAATTGAGGAACAAATGCAAAAGAAATGAATGAATCAATACTGCAGACAAGAGGAAGAGATGGCCTGGCACAGCGGAGGCACAGAATTAAGTGTTGGGCGGAGCTGTGGTTTCTCCCATCCATGCACAATCACACGCAAAAACAATCGAATGCATGCACATACACACACCCACACACACAATTACACTTACACTGTACAGGATTTAATGTGCCCAGTGCCACAATTTGGGAAGATATTTTAAGTGAGCTTTGAAAATGAGAAAAAAAATAAAGAGAATAGAGGCAGAAAACACATCAAGAAAATTGCTTGACAGGGAGAGAGTTTCTTTTTTTTACAGGTAATTTTATAGCTATTCAATCTCAGCTGTTAGTGGCTGTATTTTATTTTATTCTTTTAAATGCACATAGCAAAAATTTAAATGCACAGACTAACAGCCAACGCAATTATGACGACCAGCACATCTGACAGCACATCCTGTTTGACAAGGTCACGATGAGCATTGCAATATGAATAACAATTCACCGAATGTATTTTAATGCGGCTGCCAAAGGGCGTTCTACCTCAAGCAAGCTGAATTTTTTTCATGCGATGATGAAGACATTTGATCAGATTTGCCTTTTCCATTCGGCCCTCCTAATTCAGTTCACATTTTGGATCAAAATACCTGGATGGAAAGCCGGTTATTGACAGAAACGTAATAAGCATTCCCAAAGCACCGGCTCGGCTCATTGCAGGTCCCCCCCCCCGAACCTGCCAACGTAATGCGGAACAAATATAAGGCGTGTGCGTGTCTGCACTCGTGCACATCTGTGCGCGCGAGGCGGTGTGTGTCCGCCGCGGCGTAGCCATGTGTTCTACAGTTGCTGAGTGTAATCCTCGGCCTTTACCAGCTGCCCACAGGTCTTTCAAAAACGTCTCACTCGAATTAAAAACAGGTGGACACAGTTTGATTAGCTTGTTAAAACACACCTGCTACTGAAGGGCGAGGCAGTACACACACGTGCTGCGTACACACACACTCACACACACACACAGGCACAAAACTTATTGGGGCCTGTGGAGCCAAGATAATTATTATAGGAGGAAATATTGGCTGTATTAAAGGTTTTTACAGTAGAAGACTGCAACCCTAAGCTGCCTAATGCTCATGGGTGACAATTATACAAAAAAAATAGACAATATACAATGAAGTCGACTGGCTCACAGTCATTTCTCCTGTGCCGCATCGTGAAATTGTTGGCGCTCATTTTATCCAAGTTAGCTTCTGTTTTGAAACATGCTCGTTTTTGTTTGTCTGTTACTTTTATTTCCTGCAACAAGAGGAATTTACATCCTAAATATGAGCTGCTAGTATAAGTCCACTAAGAATTAAAGGGAAGAGATAAAGCAAGTTACTATTCAGCAATATAAGCAAGCAATATAATAAATGTGACAGTTAATGTGGAAACTGTATTAAAGCAACATACATTGGAACTGAATTTCAGGTTTGTAATTTGTGGACATGTTAAACTCTGTTCCTGTGTCTCTATGATAAATACTGTATATGAACTTATTTATAATGGAGATCAGCCCTCGAGCTTTATTTTGTTATCCTCAATATTCTTTTCATTGCTTGAGGCAGCTGTACACGTATTGGTTTGTAAAACTGAACTCACTAATTCACTTCTATTTATTTCTCGAACAGCTGAAAATGGTGTCCTTGTTTTGAAATGCCGCAGACTTTTGTTATCTAATGGATCGTAATGTGAACTGCAGACGCCGATCCTCACAATGGTGGTATTACAATCCATTAATTAAACTAATAGATGGTCTAATGATTCAGCAAGTATCGCTCTTTTATGGCGTGCTGCGATGTTCCCACCGGCTGCATTTAAAGGCACCGGAGACGTTCTCTGCAAAAGCATTTTATGGTATGCCAGCAGGTTAACAGCTATTTGAAAGCCCATTGAGTCATTGTTACATTTAAACGTTCTCAAACATGAAGCGTTTTATTCCAGTGTCAGCCTTTATTTCAGTGACCAGCATGTAAATGTGTGTGTGTGTGTGTGTACGGGGGGCAGCTGAGCTTATACAGTATTGCAGAGTAATTCCCCACCATCACCAATGGGACAAGGGCAATTGAACCCTGGCACTTCATGTTTTAAATGCTCATTTATGCATCAAATGTGCCTTTGGAAGATAATAAGACGCCATAATAGATTTTTATGAAAATGCATTACATGGGAGGGAAGCCGGTGCATGTAAACCCTCTTCCCTTCCCCTCGTCTCGCCCTTCCACAAATCCCTTTCAAGCAGCTATGCTCTGGGTCCATAAAACTTCTCCATATGAATATTTAATGTACAACTCATGTAATGCAAATTCTACTTTGTTTTATTTTTCCCTCTGCCCAGTCCATTATTTTGCTCAAGTGTTGCGACAGATCTCGGGACTCACTGGTGGACGTCTAAGGGCTTTTCAACACACACACACACACACGCTGCCATAACACACAGAGACACGGCTTAAGTGGACACAAGGGAGCAGATATAGATTTTATGCATGGTTTAGCATTGTTTGAATTGGTTGGATGTTAATGCAGACCACATGTATTAATTATCATGTAAATGGATTTTAGGTTGTGGATACGAGAAAAAAAAAAATCTTATCTGTATGAAGATTCTCCATCATCCAGGTCAGAGGATATCTACAGGTAGAATTCTTCATGATGTTTAACTCCAGAGAATTCATCAGGTCAAGAGTTCATTCACATCTTGATGCTGCAGAAAAATCATTAAGGTCACATCAGCATTATGCGAGAACCATCAGGGTTACATTAAAGAAACAGTTCGACATCATATGCTTATTCACTTTCCTGCAGAGAGTTAGGTCAGAGTTACTATTCTCACGCTCGGTCCAAAGTTTACAAAATCTACCCACCAGTGCCTCCAACGCTCACTAATTAACACATTATACTAGATTACATTTGTGCAGTGGCCATAAATGCTCAACACGTGCAATTTAAACACATGCAAATAGACAAAACACATGCAAATGGAGAAAACATCTTCACCAATTTGAAACACACCTGCAGCATTTAGAGAAAACTGAAAACGTCACCGGACAGAAATGCAATGCAAAAACAGAACCATTTACCGAAATGTTCAGGAAAATGGCCAAATAGTTTGTCTTGTATTCGCAGCATGTTTGTTTCGTTGGTTTGGTTTTTTTCTTGGTTTTGGCAGCATTTTTTAAAAATGTCTTGTCAAATTGTTGATATTTTCTTCATTTGCTTTTGTTTTGTTGTGTTTTCTTAAAGATGCCATTCACTCAAAAATGTGTTTTCCTAATGTTTGCATCCATTAAAATGTCTGACCTTGACGATACTGACTTGTGTCACTAAAGAGGTGTTTTCACATTCCTCTCCTGAAGCCAGCGATTGACTTATGAATGTTTTGAATTTGAACTTGTCTAATATATTAACACCACTCCTGCCAGTTCCCATGCAAACTTGGTTGGCTATCAAAATAAATAGATATTACACATAAACATCTCAGCCCGATGGAATAGATCTTTCTGCAAACATCTGTTACACCTCTGGTATATAATCACGTAATCACGTAACAATGTGACAATGTGAGAATCAGAACAGTCCACAATCCACTAACACTGCATCAACCACTGCAGCTTCAAATTAACAAGCAAAATAAACCGTTCTAATGCATCTGCTATCGATTCATAGGTTCAGAATTTCTCAACAAAGGAAAAAGTGTAGATGTGCTTCCAGCCTCCACTTTTTTTCCCCTGTGGGAAAACCGTCAATCATAGAAGATTATTAAAGTGGAAACTTTAAGCTGCTTTACATCAAGATCTCCAGCCAGTTAGTTTAATATTCACACAACCTGATAAGCTCAAAAGACAAATTTGGATTTCATCGCAAGTTATGCGCTCGAACTTTTTTCTTAGCAAACAACTGGGTGCAGTGACTTCCTGGTCATCTGGCAACCTCGTGATGACAAGACCCCAGAAAGTCAATGCACCTGGTGGAGAAATAGTTACACAACAGCAGAGTTAGAACTGAAGTAATGAATTGGGCAAAGCAACTAGAGAGACATGAGGAAAAATTGTATTTAAAAAAATGGATAAATACAGCACCAACATTTTTTTATTCTTTGTGATGACGTGACATTGATGACTGAGAATGAAGTCTTCTTCTACTTTTTACAAATGGTAACTTCTCACCATAACAATAATAAAACCGTAATTAACACAATTAACATATTTACCTACCAACAATGGTTTCCAGTAAATCGTATTAGTCATGCAAATCAAACTATATCTCACACCGCCAGATACCCTCAATATTACATAGGATATTCTTAGATATTAGAAACATGCATGAAAGGACCAGATGTTGTTTCTCTGTTTTTCCTTTTTTTCCTGATTCAAACCCTAATGCTTCAAATGGGGAATCCATTTGCAAAAAAGCACGAGACAAAAGATGTGCAACTTTAGTATTTTTGTATATTTTCAGCTTCAGTAATGAGGCAGTGACTAATCAATGAAACTGACCAATCAATACCAACCGTTTCATAAAGGCCACTGTTGTTCTCATATTGACAAAATTGCCATTGGTTTGTGTGTTTTCTAATCTCCTGCAGTCTAGTTCTCCATTCCATTCGCCGAGACTCAGAATCTGTGAACCACAAGCAGGTGAATGCAAACCACAGAGGACACACATTTATATGCTAGTCTGCTATTATGGGCTTTGAAACAGCAGATGGGCAAAATGGTGAGCCCAGGTCTGTCCAGGCCTCAAACCCTCCCCCTCTCTCTGTGCCAGCGTTGGCAGGATGAGAGCGCCAGAGAGCGAGACCCTCTCTCCCCCTCGAGGGGGTCTGTCTCTGTGTGGGGTGGCGAGGGCCTGGCACAGCAATCTGTGGAGCGCGGGGAGCAGAGGTCAACGTGTGCAGTCAGAGCCCTGCGGCAAGTCGGTGCTGCGTCCAAACCTCTGCCTGCGCTGGCAGAAGAAAAAGAGACGTGAAAGAGGAGGGGGAGGCGAAGAGGACGGCCAGAGACGACATGAAAACAAATGAATTTCTTTGCCGTCATTTAACATCGCTCCTGTCATCATCAAAAAACATGACAAACATTTTGGAGATGTTTAAACAAGCCTGAGCATCTTTTGACATGCTACATCTGTCAGGCTGTATCTGTGGCACAGGTGCTTTGAGCGTTGAGCCGCCATCTCTTCGACTTCAGCGGTACATAAATGTAGTGTTTCATTCAATCAAAGAATCATTGAATACAATCCAAGCAGTGATTACGTTGCCACTACAACGCAATTATGAAAACAATTATAAGGTGTACAGGCTTAATTTCTAGGAGACGGGGACGCGCTGTGTGAGCCCGACGGCTGAACATGAGCATGAGCATCACACGTCGTGCATCCATATCAAAAGAGGGCTGCAGACCAGAGGATGCAGAGCAGCCCACTCCCCAGCCTCTCTGAATCCACACACAGGCAGCAGCATGGGTTGGAGGTGGTTGGGAATTAAATGATTTCGATTTTGTGATGATTATAGATTTTTTTTTTTTTCCCTCCATCAGAAAGATTCAATGCTGGTCAAAAAACAGTTCCCAGCAAAAAGCCCAGAAGCCAGATGTTGACGATGCTGATGAAGCGGTCGACTGGCCAGTGGGCAGACATTGCCATCACTGGAGCCACATCATCATCATCATGGCTAAAAACTGCCACACCAACTTTGCAGCTTCATATTGAGTCTGCACATCCGCTTTGTCTCCAATAGAAAAAAACAACAGTAATAGAAATGACAAAAGTGGCCAGATGTGGTGGCACATCTGCGAATCTTTTTCACAAACAATCAATAGATATGCTGGAAGACGCCATCTATGATCTCTCTCCCTCGTTTTCCTTGTTTCCCATGATCACCTGGAAGGTCGTCCATAAGTCATTACCGTTAGAGAAATAATGTGAATACCTTTTGAGGCCGAAGCGCTGGCAATCACTTCACAGAAACATTTAGCTGGATATTAGTATGCGTGTTTCAGCATCCCCCATTTCCAGCTCTCTGCAGGCAAAGGGGAGCAAATCAGCAGGTCACCTGGCTCTGCTGTATAATATCTGCAAGAGGGTGTGTGGAAGTGTGGATGTGTGTGCGTGTTTGACAAGGGTTGGGAGAGGGCTGATGTGCGAAGGAGCGGTACTATGTCTGAAATTGGATCTACGCTAGTTAGTTATTCACATCACAGCACTTTGCGGAGCTGGAATAAATGACATTTGAAAAGCACGTTGCAAAGTCATATTGTTTCTTGGCTCTCTGCCCATAATAATGAGCATCTTTTGTTGTTTTAACAGGTCTGTTTTGATGTTGGTGGAGATTTAGCGACGCTCCTCTTGAAGTTCATCTCAGCTGCCCCAAATACTGACTTTAGCGGGAAGAAAAATCATATGAGAAACATTTGTGCTCCATTCCAATTATTCAAAAGGCGAGCACAAAAAAGATGAATGCTATTTGAAGTATTTGAAGTCATTAGTGTAATGATTTAATTATTTATGAGTTCCAAGGCATAACTTAGTATGAGAAACGCTTTCAAGATATTATTGAAATGAAATGCAAATGGTTTTCCTCTCTGTGCATGGAAACGCCTGCAAAATAGATTGTGAGTCAGCTCTTTTTGTGTCTGTGATGGAAAGAGAATCTAAGCTTTGTGTACATCTCCTATTGTCCTATTTTCGTCTCTTCAATTTTTACTTCTCCTCCCTCTTCTCTCCCTATCATACCCGAGCCTGTCAGCGCTTTTCCCTGCCACTTCACTTACCCCCTGTAACTGCGTGCATGCGTCTCTACATGCTGCGTCTGTATTTTCAAGATTAAACAAATACAAGGCAAATACTATAAACAGAACAGGTTGGACTGACGTGAACCTCAGCACAGTGTCAGCGTCTGACAGATTACATACATTTAAATGCAATGAGAAAAGGGGGGCGTCCTTTTGATTTCCACTGTCTCCAGCAGAGCCTTATCATACGGACAGACGCTCCGCGCGCATGCATTTCTCTGGTATCATGTATTTTTGTGCTGTTGCCAGGTACTTTTATATTCCCGGGATGGCGGTGAACCTGCCAGTCAGCCCTGTGCACATGCTGATTCCTTGGTTTTCTGCCCGTTCACAATCGAACGCGGGGCATAATCCTCTGTGTGTTTCGCTCTCGGCTCAATCATCTGGAATGACAGAATTAGAGAGGAACATGGCGCAGCACAGTGCCTGCAGGGCAGAGCGGTGGCCTTGTAACTTTGCATAGTAACCTGTATGTGAGCCTCAACACTGCTGTGCTTTCCTACATGCTATTTCTGACTAGTGTGAAACTTTATCTCCCAGGTTGTTTTACCTTCTTTTGCGTGACAACTCTTTTCCATCCCTGCACTGACAGCACACCTCACTCCATAATGTGCATTGATTGCTCAACCAGCACTGTAAGTCATCCATAGCTGCCAAATCCATACATGACATGGCTTGGTGACGGGGCAACGGGGAGGTGAAGCGTGATTTGTGTGGCAGTCGCAGCCTGTACAGTAGATATGACAAACGTCTTCATTTCGACATCTCCCCTTCCTTGCTGCTGGAGTTCCTGAGGTGAAAATATGATCTCTTAAATGCATCAGCACTTAAGCTAAAAGACACAAACACAGCTTGCTTAAACACAGTTGTCTTTCTGCAGCTTACAGACGTGACATGATGGCATTTGTAAAAGTATTTTTTTAGCAGTTTTTCCAAAAGTCAAAAATAAATACTGTGTGGAAACATATATTGTGAAAAGCCTTCTGTAAATTTATTATAATAAAAGCACTTATACTTACTATAGTCAGTGGTGGAAGAGGGAACATTTTAAGGCATTGTTACTTTTACTTAAGCGCTTTTACTCGAGTATACCACATTGTAAAAACATTTCATTTCAAGTAAAACTGCAGAAGTAAGCAAGTAAACGTACTTAGTAGTAGTAACAGTATTCATTGCAAGTACTCATGCAGAAAAGACACTGTCAGTGTCATATCATCATATCATTGGATCATTAGGACCAAAGTGTCAGGGGGACGACAACATGGACCTTTTCTCTTGCCTTTAAGTCCACGGCAGCATTGAGTCTGCAGCCGAAAACATTAGTAATGTAAAACGCATTAAAATAAAGGAGCAGCATTGTTCTTGTATTGCAGGGTGCCGTGTCTTGTAGTACAGAATTATAAATGAAAACCATAATATTGTCACCTGTTTGGATGCTTACAACAGAACAATCACTGGAGAGGTTACATTTATGCTTTCTTGTGTGTGTCAGTCCTGAACAGAGATTTTTCTATAAAAGACACTCCCCTCAAATTCCTTTGTATGAGGTTTTGTTCCTATTAGAGCTTCGTGCACATCATCTACATCACACAGAGAAATCCAAAGCTTGACAGAGCTGCCGTGCTTTGTTACGGGTGCCGAGTTCCAACTCAAAGAGGGCAGACAGGTATTTAAATCAATGATGCATTACTATGTTAAAGAAACATCTTCGCATCCGTATCAGTTTTCTCGACACTCCACTAGACTGTGTCAGCATTGAAGATATCCGCAAATTAAGCACGGGAATCCACGAGGAACACTTGATTATAAGGGGAGGGAAAGGTCAGGCCATTCATCACCCTCCTACCTGGTCATTACAGCAACACCAGTGGAAACTGTGACAAATGAACCCTTCTCACTTTAATGGACTTGGCATTCTGGTATTCTGAATGCACACTCCGGTGCGACTCCGAGTCAACAAGCCACATATATTCACTGTAGAGAGCTGGAACATTTGTAACCTCTTCAGCCAAGACCAATTAACAAGCACCTACTTAGAAAAAAAAGAATACGTACTGGATGAGGACGTGGGAGGAAATGGATGAATGAGGGAAGAAGAATTGTGTCATTATGCAACCTTATAAAAGAGGCTTTGTGGAAAGAGAGCATGGGAAGAATTCCTACTCTGTTCCCGTGCCTCTTTGCTCTAATCCTCTGAAGCTTTGTGATTCTTTTTTTGTCCTTCTTGATTTCCATCTTTGTGCGATTCTACGCGTGTTTCTGTGTGTACCGCGTTGGATTTGTGTGGGCATCGCAGAATAAGCATGTCTAATGCCCTCAAATTGTAGAAGCGCAGATCCTATTTCACCAAAATATATTCTGAAAAATTACTGTAATTTTGGCAACAACTCAAGCTGTTCGCACAACAGGAGCGTTATCAATGTGGGGACAGAGCAAAAGCGGCTCCTCCAGGGACCGCGCATTTTCCCAAACTCTCCCACTGTGTTTTCCCGTCGACAGCGCTCTTTGCTCTCCAGCCGGGACCCAAACACAAGAGCGAGCCCCCAGTGGCAGTAATTACTGCACCACTCAACCGAAATGACAAATGAATAAATGTCACAATACCACAGCCTGCTTGCTCCCTCTTTGCTCCACCAGCCTCACTCACACACACACATTAGGGCCCAGAAATCCTCCCTCTCTTATCCACGCGCACAAGTTTTTACTGCAGGAAGGCAATCAAACAGAGCAGGTGAAGGCTGTGACAGGTGTACACACCTCTTTTGTGGCGCCGACCTAAGAGATGGAAAGAAAAGAAAAGAAGAGGGAGGATGAGAAACTGGTGGATAGCCTGTCAGAAAGCAGGCAGCCATGTCCGTAGCGGCGGGGTCGTATGCCGAACGCTAATTACATTGATGAATGGCGTTGGCTGCGCGTCCTGCTACCAGCGATTTACGGCCTCAGTGACCCGAACTATCACCATACGTGAAGGACAAAGCATGCAGGGTGCAGGGGAAAAGAGAGAGGAGGGAGAGAGAAGCTCTCTCTCCAAAAAAAAAAAAAAAAAAAAAAAAGATTTGATGCTTGTTGACATTACCCGCCTGCATTATCACCATTTCATGGCGCCCACAAAGCTAATTGAATCTGCACCTCCACCCTGCACTGAATCCTCTTTACTGCTGGCAGGGCCACCTTCATTACATTTTTTTCCTTTTTTTTTGTAACAGAACACTTCACATTTGACACATGACTCACTCAAACACACACACACACACACACACAGAAAGATGAAACACATTAGCACAGCTTCATTTCCACTGTGGCTCACACCAACAAAAGCCACAGAATACACAAGTGTGTATGTGTTGGAAAAATGGGGAGGGATAAAAAGGGGGGTGGGTTCTCACAGGAGATAAATTCAAGCTTTATGCTCGCATCATGTAAGGGATGAGACAGGGAGAGCTGTGGATTTGTGTGCATGTGATTACATGTGTGAGGGTGAGGCAGAAGGAGAAAAGAGAGAATACGAATATACTGTATGTATAGAAGGAAGCATGCATGTGTGCGTGCTTCGCCTTCTTGTATGGCAGAGAACGAGCGGGGTGCCCTGTGATTGATTCTCCCTCTGTTTCCCACGTTCGCATCATCAAAGGGAGACATGGTGATCTTGAATACAATTAAGAAGACTCAGCCCCTGACACTACTGTAATCAAACAGACTGGGGGAGAAGAAATGAGGACGTCAACTCCGGCTGCTGCATCTGCACTTTCATCTATTGCCCTTTTCCCATCCTGTCAGTTTTCAGTCGATGTGAGGGATGTGTGTACAAAACGGGGCGGATGACAGGTCTAACTTATCGGGCCTGAGTCATCTAGTATCTCCTCTGTGCAATACATCTGAGGAGAGCGGGGTTAAAAGTCAAATATTCCATGTTATTTGCAGGTTCCTCAGATCTGTACGTGAAACTTGTTTCAGACAAGTTGTGACAGGAGCAACAAAAGACTGTGAAAGTTGTGGACTGATCCAAAAACACCTGTTTGGATCAGTCCACAGGTAAACAGGTTCATTGGTAACAGGTGATAGTATCATGATTGGGTATGAAAGGTTCATCCTGGAAAGACTCAGTCGTTCACAAGCAAGGATGGAGAGAGGTTCAACACTTTGTCAAACACATGATTGTCTGAGTCCCAGCCTTTTTGGAATTGGGGTTCTCATTTAGGAGGTTCAGTAGCTCCCAACATGGAAATGCTTCATTACATTGAAAAAGTGACATTTACATAAACTGCAATTGACCAATCAGCTTGCCAAGCCACAGTTCTCCCAGTGCTCCCAGTCCAGGTCCAGACAGCAGGGAGAAGAAATGTTTCAAGTGAAACTTTTCATGGCAAGTACAGAAATCTCCAAGATGACACACTGCACACATATTTTTGAAAGATATTATCACTTGGTCTGAACTCCTGACTGTAATTTTGGAGGCATTTTGAATGCAACAGAGATGCTGTGATCCACTGTTAGTGAAAACTGCTCAAGTCTTCACTGCAGGGGCCAACTCTCCATTTGGGCCATTCTGACATCCATCTGTGCCCAGGCAAACCCATTTACTGAGCACATCACGGGCTCAGACAATGAGCTGCTCAGCCTTCAACCCATCCCAAATGGCAGCACGCTCGACTCTCACTGCAAGAGTAAAATATTACAGAGAGGAAATTGAGCTAAATTAGCTGCAGGAATGAAATAAAGCACAGCTGGCGCACAGGAACATCGATGTGAGCATTAATAAATCAATCAGGAGAAGATTTACGACCGCTTATATTTGATAACTATAGCACTCCAAATCAGGTGCTGGTGGAGAAATCAGTTTGTAGAAAGATATGGAATTAATTGATAAATTAATAAATGCACATTTATTTGAGAGAAAAAAAAATGTGTTGGCAAATGTAAGACCACTGAGAGGTTTAGTGTAAGATGTTCGGATGAAGCCATTTTGTCCTTTTACTGTAATTTCGAGGCTCACTGTGAAGAAAGTGTCATTATTTTCTCTTCTCAAGGTGCACAGCGTAATTCTTGAGACCCAAACAATGACAAATAGATTTTTGAAAATGTATTCATGGTAAGTAGGCTACTCTAGAAGGATCTCTGTCCTTAAGTGTATGGCCACTAAAATGTTTCCAAAAGCATTTTGAACTTTGCATTGGGGCTACATCAAGGGGTAAATTATCTGGGTTAATCATCATAAAACTACTCTGAAAAATCTCCATAGTTGAACATGTTCCAGCAGTAAAATTGTGAGTGAACAACAGGGGTGCGTTTAAAGGAACAGGAACATTTTGGACCTGCATTACATGACTGACATCCGTAACAACACTGAGTGCTAATCTGGATAATGTGATGTTTTCAGACTCCAGGAAAAAGTCCTGGCCTCCTTTAATATTTAACCATGCAGCAACCTTTCCAAAACTTAACTAAACTATTTTATTCCATAAATGTTGCCATACTTTAAGCACAGGGTCGCTGTTGTGGGAAGAATCTGGTAAAAATGTTGGCGGTGAATTTTCATTGCCACTGAATATATATCAGGGTTTTCAGAATTGTTCAATATGATTGCTGTGCTCAATAGGTGGGTTGGCATTGCTCATAATATTACACATTCAAACCCTGTTAGATAAAACAGAACTATGTATTTTCTCTCACAGGCAAACACCCACAAAAAAACACCAAGAATAACCTCCACACTTTTTTTTTCCCGACTGAAGCCAAAAGAGTTCTTTAGCAACCTTCTGTTCAAAAAGTATCTTCAAGGTTCATTTTCAACAGAAAAACCTGCTTAGACTTATTTTCCCAAATCATGTTTTTTGTGCCGTCAAAGAAATGTAACATGGTGTTCGTTTATTCATTTTAAAAAATGGCTGTTATCTGTTTTTGCATGTGAACTCTCTGTATATAGAAGGTGAATAAAGTGAGTCAACACCAGTTCTCAAGTCTCTATTTATCTTTTGAGTTATTCAACTACCAATCAATGTATTGATAAGCAACAGTGTTGGGCAAGTTTCTTGAAAAATGTAATCAATTACTCTTTACATATGATCTATTGAAAAAGTAATTATATTACCTCACTGATTACTCAGCAGCAAATGTAATGTTACATAATGTTTGTTACTCCATCAAAGTTGTCCATGGACACCTCCAAATCCTCCACAAACACACACCGTATGTTTTGTATTTAACGTGTATAGAAATAGAAAATGTGACGTGGTGATTTACAAGTAGGAGGCAAGAATTTGGGAGAATTTACTGACCATCCAGCAGCTAGTTTAGCTTTGCTGACTCCAAAAGTCCAGACTATAAATGTCCACCCGCCAACTCTAAATAAAGCCAGCTGACTCCTGAATGTACGTGGGAAAAAAACACACCAAACGTCAAGGTAATGGAGCATTATGTAATATAATTACTGAATTTCAAATTGTAATCCCTGCTCACTACTAAAAAAAGTGATCAGCGTAACATGTTTCTGAGAAATGCATTACTGCCAACCACTGGTTTCTGGTACAGTTTCTTTCAGCATGAACCACCTAGATGATCTGAAATAGGTCTGTTGATCAGTCCCAGGGTTTGTACAGAACATGAGGAGGCCGTATTTTGTTACTATGCTACACTTCGAACACAAGCTGGAGATTAACTCCCACAGGACTTTATTCAGCTTTATGTCTTTTATGCAACTGGCAAATCACCTTAAACTGCCATTTCCTATGAAGTGTGCTATAAATAAAATGGCCTTGCCTAAAGCAGTACAGGCTGCAATGTTCAATCCACCACGCAATATGAAAGAGTTGAATGGAGGAAACGACTTACAGGGGCTTAACGGGAGCGAGGTTGAGAAACGGCAGCGGAAAGGCCACAGAGTGTCGTTTCTGTCGAGCATGAACGCGCTTATCATATTTCATGCCGATCTGTCCATTACATTTTGATATTTCTTCGGCACAAGTGAACATTTTCACCTGATGGTTGACACTGAAGGAAAGCCCCGCGGTGTCATCCAAAAGAATTGGATTAATGCTCTCGGGAGAATGAATATTGACAGCGAATTTCATGGAAATCAGGCCATTAGTTAGCGAGATGGTTTGTCATGGATCGCACTGTTGGTCAAGGGGAAATTTAAGCTGACAGAGGTGCATCAAGGATCAAGGGGTCAGCAGAGTCATTAGGAATCATGCAAGAGGCCGTGGATACCCCACACCTCTGCTCTGGAGCAAAATGTGTGGACAGACAGACCAATGGATTATTGCCTGTACAAGCAGGGCGACGTACACACGGCAGTTATCATATTAAATATTAAATATCAAATAACATTAAACGCTACAGTTCATTTTAGCAAACAAGTGGCCATTAAAATGGATTGAGACACAAATAACTGCCTGCCAGCTGGATATCTGTGCAAAAATACAGACTCTGGGAGCAGACGAAGAATATTATTTAACTAAAATCCTCCACGATGCACAGAAGCACACACACAAAAGAAGTGATTCAGATGCCGTCTCTTCTCACTGCAGAAGGAAAAGAGTCTATGCAGGAAAGGAAGCTTCAAAATCTTCTCCAAGATGATGTCTTTGCTTTCTAAACCGTTCCTTCACAGAGTGAAGTATTAATGATCATGAGACGGCTGAGCCACTTTCACAAAGGGAAGGACACATACAATATCAACAATTCATGCTGCAAACTGCTAATGAGAACTCTCATCTTGATTTTTGGTGGCTTTAAAGGTTAACAGATGGTCTTGTTCACTCTCCATCTCTGTGCCTTTACATTATAGACGGGCTGTTAATGTGTGCACAGTTAGCTGCTCGCATTATTAGTTAAACAGACAGAAGGAAATATGCACACAAATGTGATGGCAGCAGCATGCATATTAATGTGGGTCTCTGCTGTGCTGCTGCTATGCAAGTTCTGTTTAAAGCACTGGTCTCTATTGTTAACAGAGGAAATACGTTTCTGCTGTTCTGCTCTAAAAGTAAAATGATGACTCTATGTGTATCTTTTCCTTTGTAACTAAGAAGAACGAAGGCAGCGCCGCGGAGAGAGTTTGCCAGAGGTCACGCAGATTAAGGCTTCTCAAACAGCACACAAAAACAAGCTGAACAGCATATTTTTTAATTGCACTTCACTGCTTTTGTTGCTCACTGAAAACAATATATCTGCCTCCTTCCCTCATTATTTGATTGCAGCCCATTCACCGAGACACGTCACACGGCTGAGCTCGGTCGTCTCACGCTCTCTCCCCGTTGGACTCGTCATCTTCTTCTCATCTTTGCTTCTCTTCAGCCAACAGACAAGTTCAGCGAGGGGAGGCCTGTTGCCAGGCAACAGCCCAGAGTGTATGATTAAAACTTTGATTTCCAATCTATCACCTGAGAGACTGATGTGGCTCCTTTCCTCTGATGCTCTGCAGAGCAGCTGCAATGGACTCATGCACAGCAGCTCCACACTTGCCAAATGAATCTTTACTGTGAAATGAAACATTTGGTTCACATGGAGTCGGGCCACCTCATCTTCAACCAACTTGACATCGAGCTACACCTTCAGAATGTCATTTTGCACCGAGCGCCAAACTTGTGCCCACCTAACTGGGTTTATTTTGGGATTTTTGGAGGAACTTATTTCCTCCTCCCGCACATTTGACTAGAAACGAATCAACCCGCCGCTTTGGTCTTTTATCCATTGTGCCATGAGTCCAGATAAAAGTAACTATAGTTCGGGAACAAGACAGATAAAAGGACGTACAAAAACCTCATTCATGTCTGCCCTGTTGAATGACAACGGCCACACTGGTCGAGGTGTTACAACCAGGTTTCATCATTGTGATTGATTCGAATCTGTCTGAGATGCTCTTATGTTCTGGGTGACTATTTGAAAGAGGAATGGAGGAGGAAGAAATAGAGTGTGTGTGTGTGTGTGTGTGTGTGTGTGTGTGTGTGTGTGTGTGTGTCCTTAACAGTTTGGCCCCAGGCAGTATAGTGATACATGAATGACATATTTACCCCTGGAAAGGGATGTCTGTATAAAAAATGACAGATGTGTGTGTGTGTGTGCGCACGCAACATGTGTGTGTTCAGTATTTATGTGTGTGTGCTTGCAATCCAAGATTCATCTAAATGCTCCCCTCTGGCACCCATGGCATCCCAATAGGTAGGAAATCTAATCTAGAGGCCGAGGATGATAAGATGGTGGCATCTCGCAGAGGCAGGGATGAAACGAAAACCGAGATGAGATGTTGAGCTAAGAGACAGAAAGAGGGGGGAAAAAGTGGGGAGGTGAAACGCAAGGGAGGGAAAGTGACAGACATTTTGTGGCTTCAGGAGACAGGATGAAAAAATATAGAGGTCTCAGATTGGAGAGAGGACGGAGAGACAAGGGGGCTCGACAATGGCCACCACACAAGACGGGAAGTGGAGGAGAGGAGATGTGGCGAGCGTTGACGAAAACAAGCATCTGTCAGCGTGCCGGCTGAACCACAGGGGTCTTCACTCGCAGGTTGAGTATATTGTATGTTTCTCTTTTGACCAACAGATGGCAGCTCAAAAGCCAGAAACAGCCGAGGAAAATTGTCAGTGTTCCAAAAGACTGATATTTAGCAAGACACAACCCCGGACGAGACTGTGACACCAGACCAAAACCAGGAACTGAGAAGGGGTGAGACTCATCAACCAGGAGTCAGAGGACAGTCAGAGAGAGACCAAGCTCACATCCAACACCACCATACATCTCTGAATAGAGATAAATAGGAGTGTGTGTTATGACATGACCGGAGCTCCACGCTTATTTTGTGTGATGACACCTGAGCCGGCTCCGTTTCTGAAGAAGTGGTTGAAAGCTCCAAAAGGCTGATAGGTGAAGCTGTGTGGTTTCATTATCTGGTTACACTACTTTGTCCAAAAAAAAAAAAAAAAAAAAAAAGAAAATTAAAATCTAAGAAATGAAAAATAAAGTAAATTTAAAAGATGTGGTTTGGAAAATGTGTGCATTTTATAAACTAAATTGCTGACTGGTCCTCACTGATGTCACACTGGGAGACACTGTAAAAGTAGCTGTGCTGAAAACCTTCGTAAGGAACAATAGTTACTCACTGTGTTTTAATCTCTTGAGCTATTTAGTATCAAATATCAGCAAACAATTTACAGTTTGAACATAGAGTGTTTGAGTTATTTTCATTGTGTTCCATTGGCTTTATTGTAGTTGTTGCAGCCTTACTTGACGTCCTTTGGCTTGTTGCGCTGCGTTCCCATCCTGTCGCTTTGACTCTGCTTTTCTGAGGGAAATTATCTCTCTGATGTCTGGTGGAGTGGTCCAGCTCAGTTTTCACACGCCAAGTCCTGGTAATCACTAAGCATCTCTCTGTTGGTTGCATCTGTCGTAGACACACAGAGCAGTTGGAGACGACCGGGCCTTGAGCGTGTCTCTGGATTCGGCCTGGAGAGGGCGCTCCAGAGAGCAGGACGAGGAGAGCTTCTGCACCACAGGAAGCCGACATACCTGTGCCCATAATCATAAATAGCCCACAGATGAAGACGAAAGAAAATTCCCACATGGTTAAACACACACACATAGACAGACAGTGACATGTCCATATAAGTTATTAGTCTTATTCAATAAATCGTGTGTTGACTTCAAGGTTTCTTGTGTTTTACTTGTGTATTACATAAGGTATAAATGAACCAAACTAACCTCAAGGCTGAAACTGTATATGTCTGCGATGACAAAACTTTGCCACATAACATTTTCTTTTCATCTATTTTCTTTTCTCTGCAGACTATTGAACGTTACCATCGAAACCAAGCTGCCCGTCTCACGAAGCCAGATTACCCAGGACCTTTTCAAATGTGTAACTTGAAATAGAAAAGAAAAAAAAAAGCTGCTTTTAGTCAGTGTGATTATCCACATAACTCGGTAGCACTGCTTTGTAAGACAAGAGGTCAAACCAAGGTTTGTTTGCAGTCCATAAAGGAAAAGCTGGGAAATGATGAAAAGGATTTTGCTGACCGTTTGACCTTGATTTGCAATTAACCTACGCATTCTCGCCAAGATGCTTCTTGTCAGTAAATAATGTGACATCCGGCTGTGCAACACATGTGACAGCAACTGTGACCTTGTTTCAAGTGTCAGGCGACAAAATGCGCTCATGTCAGAACCGTCATATTTACATCATTCACTTCTGGATTATCAGCCTTTAATCTTTGACATTAGACGATCAATGTACTATTATATGATATGATGTTTATGATGCACCATGAATTCAAGCTTGAAGCAAAAGTATGAGACCAATTTTTGTTATTTTAGGAATAACTATCTTAGAAAAAAAACATGATTCAGAGCAGTGTGAAGACTCCACAGTGCTCACAATACATCCATCCATCCAGGCTTCTCTTAACAAGGTAGATGAATCACTGGAGTCAAGTGTGTGGGTGGTCAGCAACATACGGTACACGTATTGATTATACTATAGGATGTTTTGCTTGCTTTCTTTTTGCATCGGTGGGCTTTGGTAAAAAAAAATATGGGACCTGCGCGTTCACTTTAAAGGCTTGTTTCCCAATCCTCTCTTTTAACTCCCCTTTGACACGTCATATAAACTCTTAGTGTGGCCTGTTGTAAAGTTAGCAACCACGTTATTGTCCTTCAGGTAATTACTTTCGATCAGGAAGCCGATTGCAAAGAGTTTTTATAGAAAGACGCTGCTGCATTTGAAAACTTTCTTCCTCAAGCCTGTGTGTCATTTTAAGCAGATTAGACGCAGTCATTGGCCACCGGCTTTAATTACTACATCACGGAAGGGTGTCATGTCGACCGACTATTATACAGTACAATAAAAGCCTTGGAAAGCAAAGCTGTTGGCTCATCAGCTTTAAGTGTTTCTTTAGGTGCTGTGAAGTATTCAGACTGAAAGACTGATGGTTTGCAATAACTTCATGAGGACAATAAAATACTGTATGAATTAATTGTATGCCGCTACAATTAAACTGTGACTTTTACAAGAGTCATAGAGATTATTTCTTTACTTCATACATAATGGCTCTAATGTGTCATTAGTTCTTATTTCTTGAGGTTTAATAGAAACATTAGAAGAGTGAACTCAGCAGTGTGCAGATCTGGACAGCAACAACTCCAGCGATGTAAATGCACTGGCTGTGTGGGGCTCACGTCTCTGCCACATCTCACGGGCATAACTGTGACCTGAATCGTTTATTTACTTTATTTCTTATCTCTATTTTTTCGACAATAGGTGTGTAAACATGAGGTTGACACCCAGTAAAAAGGCACTGAATAAATATGTGCATCTGCATAGAGAGCAGCACACTCTGCTTTCCTTAGCACAAGTTGGCTGAAAGGTGGATGTAATGTAGGTTCAAATATGAAAATAGTCTACTTCACCGTCAGGTTCAGTGTATAATTCTGTCAGTGTCAATCATACAGTAGGCATCAGTGTTGACGCTGCACAGAAAAATTTGGCCATCCATGTTTGAAACGCACAGACAAGACACACTGTGCATAGAGGAAATAAGATTCCATACTGAGGCCATTATTGATCATTTGCAGCCAGTTGGGAGGAGTGGGGAGTCATCAGTCAATAGCGATATAAACAAGTCGATAAAATGGGTTTTTCAAAAACTGTGACTCATCACAACCGCAAGAGAACATTGAGCATATAGTCATGAATGTGCACAAAAAATATTAGGCTGCTTGGTCCAGGACCATGAGCTGCAGAGAGACGGATAACGCACACCCATGTGCACACACGCAACTGAACCCATGATCCCCTGTTATGTAATTCCAAGAGGAACATGGCAAGAGCAGCAGTCGCACAAGAGACACACTACGACGTCTCTGTCTGCCTCTACGAGTGCACAGTAATCCAGATACAGACCAACCTGTCTTCAAGGAGGCAACCTACTGTGAGACCTTTGTTCAGCATTAACACAGTGATGCTGCTGAAAAAGAGCAAGTGTTGACCATGTGTAGGGAGACAAATGAAATTCCTGCAGACCTACGGCACCATTCAGTAAAAATAATGATGAAATGTGCCTTTACTTTTAAGCATCATTGGGGTGGAGTGAAGGGCCGCTCACTCACACTTGTGCGAGATTTGAGTGGGCTGTGCTGCCGTCGCTTCATCCACTCTGGGCTCTGACTGGTGACAGAGTGTGATTGAAGTGGAATGACTGATAGTTTGATTTTACAAATGTCTGCGAAGCCGAACACGGCGCCGTATCTAGCGGGCGTCGCGGCCCGTGGGATTGGTGTTGCGTGTTTATTCGACCAGCGCCCACAAAAGCAGCTGGCTGGGAGCTTTTTCATTACAGAGAGTGTAGCTGATTGCATTTTCTCCAGCACTCTCTGAAGTGTCTAAATAGAGCCACTATATAGTCATTGCATCACAGCCATCACTAGGTGCTGCTACATGTCTCCGTGAAGCCTGTGAGTTTGGGTGAGGAAGCCGAGAAAATAACAGTTCGAAATCTGAAACAAGTCATCATCTACTCGCAGTCTCCTAGAAATGTTTAACTTTAAAATCCAAATGTCATGTGATCACAATGGAAAGTAGCATCTCTCAGTAGTCTCTGGACTGGACTCAATCTGTCATCAACATTTAGACGCCAGCACCAGAAGAGCGAAGAGAGAGACACAGCTTAAAGGCAGTGGAGAAATCAAACGTCTATTGATGCAGGTTTGGCCATGTGAGAGTGTAAACACATTAAACTGTCACTCTCTAAGTTACTGTACTTAATGGAAAATCAGCAAATCAGATGTAATATGCATCAAAGTGTACACACAGACAGAAAGGGAGAATGGAGACCTGCTGCATTGTTGGGTTCCCTTAGTTTGAAATAAAGCTGAATGTTGCAGGATCAAAAATGAACCCTGAATATATTTTATATTAAATTTTTTTTTCTATTAACTTCCACATGGGTTGACATGCAGAAAGCCAGAAGACGACCCAACATGGTGAATCTATTACACAGGGAACGTCTGATCTGTGTCTGCACCACTTCACCCTCGGCGTCTTGGACAGAGAGGAAGCCCCCGCAGTGTGTGTTAACTTTGCTTTACAGATTTATGTATGAGCACACTGTGTACACTACTGAAAAAAACATAAGAGGTTGCCGTACAAAATGGCAGAGATGAACATGGAGGATACATAGAAGACCAAAAATAAATATTTCATTATTGTATGTACTGTATGGATATTGAGCTAAAGTCACACATAGCATAAAATGTCTATACCTGCAAACATATGCAGGGATAACAAATCAATATTACCTCCCTGAAACTATTTTTGAATGTGTGCAAAGTGTTTTATAACTATTTATTTATTCAATGATTATTTCAGCAACGGCGAGCAGGGAGTCAAAGTGATAGACAATAACCTGAGGAAACAATTTCAATCAATATTATCCGTGATTTGTGGAAGACGGAACAACTGAGGCCAGTGAAATGCTGCACGGGGCTATAAAAGAGGCTTTGTAATACCAGAGGCAAACATGTTTTTGTACACGCAAACCGATTCCTTTTGCTCCCTGCTGCTCCTCTTTCATTACAATAACTGAAATAAGCCTTAGCTACAGGGATTTCTGGCAAAAAAACACCTTGGATCAGCTGAATTTAATTAGAGATGTCTTAAATATCCCCTAATCTCCATAAATAAGTACATGTTTTATGGATGCCTTATTCATAATTTATCTCCTCTCCAACTCTGCGGAGGGAGGGTGTGCTGAGAAACCCTCATCAAGAATTAACAATGGACTCATCTGTCATCTTATTGACCCTACACAAAGCTGATTACTTCCCCCGTACGCCGTCTCGCTTCCGCTAAAGTCGTGCATTGTGCGACGAACGCGAGAGCCGAAGTGGAGCAGAAATGATAGGGTCACGGGATCAAACATCGAGAGGGAAACAAAAGCAGGTGCCATTAAATTGTCAGCTGTCTTAGGTGTCAAACGCCGGAGATTAAAGCCATTTTAACACAATGCTTTGTGTCTTCAATTGTGGGAGCGAAAGACAGCAGTTATCGGTTTTTGCTTTAACATACAGCAAACTTGCAGTCTTTCAAAAATGATACAGATGAATTTGTAATGATATGATACACTGAGATTCAAAGCTGATATGATTCAATTCAGTCACACACAAAAAGGCTACCTGGAAAAATCTGGTTTCGGCAGCTGTATCGACTTTTTGCCGAAGTTCATGCAGAATTCAGAACGGACTGTTTTAACCAAATCTCTGCATCAGTTTTCCAACAGTTATATGTTAATCACTGTTTGCACTGAGCTGCATCTGGATTTGGATTAGAGTTATTACTAGTTATTCTTGACCTCTTAACATGTTATTAGCAAACATCGACAAGAAGTGTCCTCGGCTGATGGACACTTCACCCCTAACAGAACTCACACACTTTACAGACTGTGTTTCTGTGTTGTCCGCCTCACCTCCTCTCGTTCTCTGGGACCACCCTTATCTCTGTCACACAGAGTCTTTTCACAGTCCATTGTTTAGTGCAAGAATTCACAGGGAAGTAATTAATTGTGCAATAATTCAGAGTGTGTATTTTAATGTGATTATAGTGCGTATTGATTGTTTTTACAAGTTGACTTTGAGAGAAGTGCACAAGAATTCCAGTGTACCTGTACTATCCTATACCTGTCTAAATCTAATCTAATCTAATCTAATGTATTAATTGTCACTGAAACACTGAATCGTTCACACTGAAAAGCTGATTATCATAGCAGAAACAAGGATTTTCCTCCCTCCCTGACAGGCTTGATTCGGAGGCACCAGTGAACGCAGCTTGTCAGTGTTATGTGATATGCGATGCTAAGCAAGGAGTGGCATGTGTGTCTGATGAATACGAGACACTTGACTGTTGTTTACCAGCTCCCGTGTGGCACAGAATGTCATAGATAATCAGACGCGTGTTATCACTGAAAGAACCAAAACCACTCTGCCTGAAGGATCCATAGGCGGAAACAAGCAACTTCTTCTGATGTAAAATGTCCCAAAACTGCCATAAAGATCAGCCACTTGAGATCGGCGCTATTAAAATGAGGGGGGCAGAGCGCCCCTGTTGCCATGGCAACCTGGCTTTGGAAACTGTCTTGTTTGCAGAGCTATTTTTCAATCCGGCAGTGAAGTGGGGCGTCGCGGTTTGTAGTGGTGCCTCCCTGTCGAGAGCTTATTACCTGACTGAATGAACAGGCCCTCGCCATGTCAGAAATGTCACAGGGAGCAAAGCCTGCTGGGTCGGAGCGTTGTGTGACAGCAATGAACCCCTTCAAAAGTTTCCTGCGATGGTGGACCAATCCCTATTAGCACGCCTCTTAGGTGTGCAACTACTGATGGTCTGTGATGCCGTTAGCACTTTCAAAGTGTCAGAGAAATAAGGAATATGGAGATTTAATGCATGTGTTGGAACGTCAGTACTAAGCTGCAGATGTTGAGGGGAACTATTTGCACGTCACTCATTTCAAATTGCATGATGGTGTGGATGCAGGAAAGAGCAGCAACTTTCTTTGGTATGTCGGGACAACAAACAGTAGGTTTCAGTAAGTTCATCTGTTTGGCTCTTATTTTTGTTATATAGTGATTATTGGCATTGGACGAACTTGCATTTTGATTTTGCTTTCTTTAGGAAAATTATTTTTTTCTGCTCCAAATAATTATTTTTATCAACTGTTAATATTCAGACTATTTTTTTTGTTTACGCTACAAAATGTCAGAAAATTGTGGATGACCACAATTTCCCAATTAGTCCAAAGTTATTACTTCATATTGCTTTTTTGTCTGGCCAACAGTCCTTAACCTAAAGATTCAGTTTACAAGGAAACACACTGAATTCTCACATGTGAGAAGCTGGAACCATCAAAACTTTGTCATTTTGAAAAATGACTTAAACGATTAAGCAATTATCACGGCAGTTAGCGATTAATTTTCTGCAGATCAAGTAATCAATTAATCAATTAATAGTTTCATCTCTGATTTATTTGCAAGCGACGCCTTCTGTCTTTCTGCCTTTCAGATATAATTCCTGTCTGTGTGAAGACTGGTCATGGAGGGTTTCTTTGCTGAATACCTTTAAAGGTAAACAAGGAAACATGAAAGTGCAAAAACAAATTGTCCAGTGGAGCAGGAACCATCACATAGAGCTGGTAGTCAGACTCTGTCAGACTCTCTGTGTCCATGCTGGAAACACAGAGAGTCAGCTGGAGCCGGTAGAAGCACATTCGTGGTGCTTTGTAATGGTTTCTGTGTGGTACCTGTGTTAGAGCGGAGCTGGCAACTCAGAGAGGCTCTCTGGTGTGTGGAGGTCTGGGGGGAGTGTGGGCCTCGAACAGAAGGTGTAGATCTGCCAGGAGGGGATATTTATATTCTTACTATACCCACTTGTCAGACACCAGTACACACCAGAAAGAGATCAGATATGATTCCAGTTACTTACCAGGGGTCTGGATGAATGACAGCGGCCTGGCAGCTGACACGTTATATCAATCAGTTTGACTTTGTAAGGCACCCGTACATGGTCCACCAACATCACATTGTCCAGCTCGATGTCTGCATGGACGATCCCAACAAGACTTCAAGTGACTGAGTGCGTTGGTGACCTGAAAGATAATTAAAGTCATTCATTTCAAAATAAGGTCAAAAATACTGGAGTTCATTTTCAAACAATGGAGGCAGAAATGCTGTAGTACATACCTGCTGGACAATTGGTCTAATGTCCTTCAGAAGGAGAGGTCGGAAATATCTCTCCTTCATGAAGTCAAAAAGACTTTTGTCCAAGTGCTCAAACTCCAGGCACATATGTCCCCTGTCAGGGAGAGCTTGGTACCAACGGGCTATGTTGCATTTGTCTGCGTCCTGCGATTTCACTTGCAACAGGGCTGGCAGAGTATTTTCTGTTACTCATACAGAACAGATTTGTGCGGTAATATGTGAGTTAATATTGTGATTAAATAAAAAAACAGTACATACTGCAACAGAACATCTGCTTTGAGCAATCTGTCACAGCCGATTCAGATATACATACACAGCAAAAGTCTTCTTTGGATTTAAAGGCCTCCAATTTACCACATTGATCTATTTTAAGGCCTCCAATTTACCATATTGATCTATTTTAAGGCCTCCAATTTAACATGATTATGGCTCATTAACCTGAGATTACTGTCATTTATACGTCAGTTGAATTGGTTTCACAGTAGTTATTTTCTGTCTTTAGCTGCTTAATGTTCCACTATCTTTACCAGCTAGTCTCTAACTTTGTCTGCTGTTTGGTGCCAGTTGTTTAACTGACATTATAAAGCTTGTTCATGAGCTGAACACGTGAACAAAGTTGGATGTAATGCTACTGTATGGCAGCATGTCTTATAAATATAAACCCATCTTGAATACTGGTGTCTTCAAAGGAATCCATTTTAACACAATTATGGCTCGTTAACCTGATTTAATCTCAACTGCAGTGACAGCGGAGGAAATGTCATTTGAATGTAACATAGTTGAACTGTGGATGAAACAGTTCAAAAGTTTGAAGTAACTTATTGAATTTTCTATATATTTTCATGTTGTAGTTGCAATATAACACAGTCAGGAAACATCAAAAAGCCACAACTCTTCAATGTAACATCGACATTGACACGACATGAATACGGAACAATAATCATGGTTAATAAAAAATATGAAGAGTTTGAAGTCTGACGAGCTTCCTTCTCTCTCAAGAAAAGCAATTATATTCTGTTGCAGCTCAGTTATAATTATATTGGAAAGAGCTGGCCCAAGTGGGGATCCTATAGATAATCCATCTGTTTGGATGTGAAGCCTATTTTTACGAGAACATACAGTTTTAGTGCAGCTTCTTAAAAACATGTTTGTGGGAGTCTGTTCTCTGTGCAGGACATGACATGACAATGATGAAACTTGCTAATGAGATGGATGTAAAATGTCAAATAATGTTACAGGGACCTCGTAAAAGTCATAATCTATATTAAAAACAGTATAATACTGAAATACTAGATCTAAGTAAACACAGGGACATGCTACCTCTTTAAGCTATATTAATAGTTACAGCACTATAAGTGGTTAACATATGATCACCTTATAAAACCAACATATTAGTGTGGCGTTGTCTCAGCAGGCACAAAGCAACATTCATTGGAAGTCGTGTTTCTGTCCACATGACAAATTTAAGTCTAATGTTCACTCTCCTTTTCACCAGAAGGAAAAGTAACATTATATAACTTGCTAATGAGTCAAACTTGATTGGGTTGAACCTGCTATTTCAGTCTCTACGATAAATATAATCCCACTGAAAAGTGGTCTGAAATCTTCTAAAGAAAGGTTGTTTGCATCATGCTGTAAGTTGTAAATGCTGACAAACTGCATTTATGATGATATTTGAGATTACAAACCAACACTGTTTTGGCCTGGGAACTTTTAAATCTGCAGTATCTCATTTTTTTTGTATTTCTTCTTTTTCCCTTTTCACATTGAAAGTTTGAAAAAAACAAAAATGCCTCATTGTACTTTTTGAACACCAGAGGAACTGATTTGGAATAAACTAAATATACTTATGTGACCAACTTTCATTTTCATGCACCGTAAAAGACGTGAAAAAGTAAAATCTCCATTCAGGTTTGCGATAATGCGTTCAGTGTGAAATAATCCAAATAAAAACATCTCGCTCAGCCGCCTCATAAATACCCACTGACTCGACATTAATTGCCCCGATAATTACACAAACGTGCTAATGAATCAATCTGACAGTCACACATGGGAAGGCTGCAAGTTAACTGAAAAGGAGGAAAGAGTGGGAGAGAAAAGACGACTAAGAAACAACAGAAGAGAGGAAGAGTTGACTCCAAGTCTGATTCCACGTTTGTGTGTCTCCTCCTGATGAGCCTCGGTTATTATTATCCCATCATGCCACAGAGCCCTGACAGTTCCCTATTAGTTATTGTCCTATTGTTATGAGCCAAGGATGGTGGTAATTGGAGATTCACTGTTGATTGTTATCATGGAGCTAGGATTCTCTTTTTACTCATTCATTATTCAAGATAATGAGAAGTTTTCTCTCATTCTAAGACTCACGAGCACATTATCAGTCTGTGTTTTCTTTTTCTACTCGGCTTTCTTTCTTTATTAAACCGCTGCATTATTTGGAACGAAGAAGGGCAGAAGAGATTATTGTTATTGCCTTTCTGTACCAGCACGAGTTCGCAGCTTCAGAGGGGAAACTGATTGAGACGCAGATGTGGAGGAAACAGATCCGAATGAAAAAGTTGACTTAACTAATTGAATTTTAAAAGATTTCTCAGATTTAAGTTGATTCCAGTGCACCTTCATATTCCTATCATGACAAGTACAGAAAGGCCAGATTAGAGAACTTGGCCTGAAGACTCATAATTGCAGCGAGTTAGTCTTCCCATGGTGCACTGCCTGCAGTAAGTAAGCCAGCCCCCTGCTGACAAATTCAACTGACAGAGCAAATATATACTTCCTCTCATCAGTCAGTCCCTTCATCCTTGGTCCAATGTCTTCTGGGACAGCAGAGGGTGGATTTCGCCTGATATTAGCCAAGGCCCAGGCCAGCACACTGGGGGGATTTGCGAGGGTAAACCTCTTGCTTTGATGTCTCCTCGAATATCCCGGCTTGACACAGTAAAAACAAGGGCTAGCAGGAAATTGAGCGGACTGATCCAAAAGAGATGCCCCTTCTGACCTTGCTGTCGACAAACACGGGGGAAAGTAATTAAACAAGGGTAAAAAAAAAAAAAAAAAAAAAAAAAAATAGGAAAACAGATTGTAAAAATTTCACATTATTCAACCAGATCAGTGTTGTTGATCCGTGTCCACAACATATGTACAGGATTATCAGTGCAGTTGTAATGAGAGGCAAGACATTGAGATTTGTGTGTTTAAAGACCACACCAGCTTGTTAAAGGTGGAGTGACTCAACCCACCCACTTCTCAAAAACCACACACAGCCTCCTTAAGAAGAGGTAAACACAGCACATAGTCGATTGAGATGGGGACTTGCTTCGTCCCAAATGATCTTTACAATGAATTGTATGGTCTTGTTTTTCACTGCAACATAATAAGTCCCTCTTATTAAAAAAAAAAAGCAACAGCGAGAACATGGCTGCCGGACACCTGGGTAATTGGAGGAAGCTGTCGTCTCAGGCAAGACGGCGCGGTGCATGGCTGTCAGCGTGATGTGTCAGACTCAGCGCAGCGATAAAAGTGACAAAGCTAATTGTCGTCTCGCATCTCCACGCTCAAAGAAACTCCAGAGACCTCTGAAAAGCTTTTTTTCTCCTCTATTCTTTCTCCTCAGAACTTCTCTCATTGATATTAAAAGGCCTGAGGGAGACATTTGGGTGGCACAGTAAGAGAAAAGCAGTAAAACTGATGTTGACGTTCTACTGGCGTCTGAATGCCGCCTGCTACAATGTGAGCGACTCAGAATTCAGGCAGGAAGAATTAGCATGCCATCACATCGACTCATGAGAGCAATGATACACTAACTGATCAGAGAATTTACCGAAATTCGCAGAAGCAATGAAGCACATAAAGAGAAATCTCAGCGAGGCGGCGCAACGAGCATCTCATAAGGCACTTTAATTCCCAACCCAGAGAGCCAAGAGTGGATCCTCAGCGCGGCCCTCCACTTGATCTTGCAAACGACATCATCACGAGGATAAACCATTATACAGTGCATTTAAGCAGAATCAGATTTTAATCTGATGAGGAGGCAATCAGAGAGAGCGCCTCGAGGTCGTGAGTCGGCCGCATGTATGACGTATCCGCCTGGAAATGAAATCAATGGCTTGGTTTTGATCTGCATCGTCAGTCTGTGATAAAGTGGAGCAGCGGTTAAGTTAATACTCCGTATTGACTCTGGACGCACACACCGAGGCCATGAACATTTTTTCAGAGTCCGGCGTTGAGGACAGAGGGCTAACTGGCTGCTGTGAAGGAACACTCGTGCAGGTCAGGGCGACTTGACAAGGCTTGATTAATCACTGTGGGAAACCTGGTCGAGAACAGGAGTGACTAATGACCCGTGTATGGCTGTTGATTTAATCAATCAAGAAAAGGCTCTAACCTTGCCAATGCTTGGGTGAAACACAGCCACACACTTAAACACACACATACACTCACTTATTTGAGCCAGCAGGAGCAGCCGTTCAAATATTTTGAGTGATATGGAGCGGTTTACTGGAAAACAGAAAAGTTTTCACTATGTTTTTTGTTTTTTCTTGACAGATAATCACAGAAACACCCGTCTGTTTCCTTAACTTTTATAAAAGCGATTAAAAGCACAAAAGCAAAAATGACCTGTGAAGGTGTGAGAAAAAGAAAATCATTATCACATGGTAAGAAAAGAACAATGAAACGTGATTAAACTCTTGTTTTCAACCTTCACAAGGTGCTACACTTTTCCATGTCTGTATAAATGATAAGATTAGAGCATTTTCTCAGCAGGGCATTGGTACTTTGCTTCACAAAAGTAAAAAAAAAAAAAAAATAAGAAAAAAGAGCTGCAAGGCATTTTCTGCCATTATCAAATTTGCTGCAGTGAAAATGAGAACTAAATGCAAATCTGGAGGCGTGCTTTTATGTCTATACTGTCACAATATACAATACATTAAATGATGGAATGCCAAAAAGTCCAAACTGTTTTACGACTATAATGTTGAGATCAACAATGCATTATTTAGTATAACTGCTGAGATTTGGGGCTTTTAAAATCTCATTTTCTGGCTCCTGCTGTGCTTTGAAAACTTCTCTGTAGCTCAAACATTAACAACACTACCAGTTAGACTCTGGCCTCCTAACACGCTGTCACACTAAAAGCAAAAGGACTAAAAAACTACAACTATTGAGTTTTCTAATGTGTGAACTTTTTTACTAATGTTTGTAATTGATCTTTGGAGCAGGACAGTTTATGCCTTAGTTTCATTGCAGTCACTGTGTCATCATGCACATTACGCATTTGACCAACATGAAGGCAATATCACATCACAGCTCCCGCTATGTAAACACTTTAACCAGGTTGGCTCAATTAAATCAAGGTTGACATCGGAGTAACATAATTCAATTAACTGTTCCATTACTTATCAATATTTCAAATGACTGCAGTGTGATTTGTTTTTCTCTTGATTGTGTGCAGGCACCAGGTCAGGTCGCAGGTCACCGAGCAATCAGGCTGCACGGCAGTGTTATAAGACATGAACAGCTCCATTGCAAGCAGCGGTAGAGATATTTGCACACGGGCGTCGCAGCTGTGATATGAGGGAGGGTTAGTTCAGATCCATCCACTTTTACCATGTCGAAAATGTTTCCATCTGTCGACTCAGAGCAGCACAAATAAACGAAATTCCAAAGCGCATTTTTGATGTTACCTCGCACCCAAACGGATTCTGAAATGCCAGCAGATAATTTTTTTTTTTTTGCCAAAACTATATATCAGGGGCCTGTGCCACTAAGCTATTATGATCTTATCCAGCTAACTTGATCGATTTGCTCAACACTCCTCAAACCTACGCCTCTTACAAATTCAAGACTGTTGCTTTTCATTAAAAGGCAGCAGATGGTGGTTAGCCACAACTGTCTAAAAACATCATCTATTTTTCAGACTCAGGTCGTGGTGATTCTTCAAATGATCGGAAGATGAATGTAGTTTTCTGGAGAGCACTTTAACTACAGCTGTCCTCTCTACTGTATTCATTGATTTGATAACATTACATAACATTAAAATTCATTTAACAGTAGTTGCAATTGCATGCGAGCACATAGAGATCCTCAAGTTTTAATAACCAACAAGTGCCTATTTTTAAGGATGGCTCTGAATCAGTCATTAAATCAATTTCTGTACTTTTAGCTTTTTAGTATCTACACTTGGATCTCTGGATCACAAAATGTACCCATCCTTTTTTTGATTACATTGTCCCACCCATATTTTCAATGCTTCCTACACCCATGTATTTGCAGTTTAATTAACTAAAAAAAAGTTTGTTATTGAGCAAATGATTCGATCATCTTGCATCAGCTGTTCTTAAATTCTGCCTGGTTAAAACATAAAGTGTTTACTAAGTGAAGATTAACACACCAATAAATTGAAACCATTTGCATAACACAAACACGAAAGCATTGATTAGTTGTTAGTATATCTGTGAACCAAGTCACAAAACTAACAGAAGACTCAAGAGTGAGGAGTAAAACAGCTGCGGTAACAAGCCTATTTCACAGCAGACACTTTAACTTGTCATAGTCAGGAAAGCACAGTAACACTGTCAATGTTACTTACTGAGAGCATGATGGCTCTGTTCTGTTCAAGTGTCCCAGTAAACCACGACAGTGTGACAGCGAGCCAGCGTGCACATACATCATTAATCTGATCATTTACACTTGTGATTTTCCTGCTGTGACATGTCGAAATGTCTTCGGTGTAAAAGCCTGATGGGATACAGTCAACACATCTGACCTTGATCAAAATGTTGTTTTATAACTCTGAATTACATTTCACAAAATAACATGTTTATACTGTACCACAAATGTACTTTATCGCAAGGTGCCACAGCCCAATCCTGGAGAAACTGTGTCACAATAAACCATTAAACCTTCAAAATGGTTCATCTTTCTGTTTAACTTGTGCAAGAGATCCTGTCAACAGGCAAACATTAAATCCAAGAAGGAAAGTGGGACGTCATTATACTTTCAGTATGCAGGTAAACAATCAATATGCAGAGAGAACGTCTGATCTGTGGATCTCAAACACACACAAACATATACTTACACAAAGGGAGCGGTGCTTGCATCCTGTATGGAGAAATATTAAACTCCAACATAACAAGTGGAAGCAGATATACTGGCCTAGATAAGAGAAGCTGCACCAGAAATACATATTATATACAACCCTGATTCCAAAAAAGTTGGGACACTGTGTAAAACACTGACATATACTCAAGTGAAAACAGTACAAAGACAATATATTTAATGTTTGACCTCATCACCTTCATTAATTTTTGTAAATATCTGCTTATTCTGAATTTGATGGCAGCAACATGTTTCAAACAATTTGGGACAGGAGCAACAAAAGACTGTGAAAGTTGTGGACTGATCCAAAAACACCTGTTTGGATCATTCCACAGGTAAACAGGTTCATTGGTAACAGGTGATAGTATCATGATTGGGTATGAAAGGTTCATCCTGGAAAGACTCAGTCGTTCACAAGAGAGGATGGAGAGAGGTTCAACACTTTGTCAAACACATGATTGTATGAAGGAGATTAGTACATACACTTTGTAAAACCATTAGTAAACACAAAGTTCCAACTTTTTTGGATCAGGGTTATACAGTGGCATTGCTTATTACTCCCAGAGGCTAACTGTGTATGATTAGCAAAAATAGATTCCAGGCTTGAGGCAATAAATGCATGTAATCAATAAATACCCCGATGGGAAGTAGGTTTTATATTTTATTCCAAAACCTTCAAAATAAGTTTCAAGTTCAAGAAAGTAGAATAAGCTTAGACACAATGCAAAGCATCATATACAGACGGATAAAATACATTTTATATATTGCAGACAAGCCATGGTGGGTCTTACATATGTACAGTATGTATGTAAACTTTTATGTACAATCTTTTTTACATATACAAAAAGCCTTGTTTCTATTTTTCTTTGTATATATTTATATATATATATATATTTATATATAGAGATTTTTCGTATACTCCCCACTAGCATTTGTACTACAATAATGAAAAAGAAAAACATTTACATATATGTCAATCCATTTTTTCTTTTTATATTACAAATGTATTTTCATAAAAATATATCTCTGTACAAAAAAGGTTTTTTATTCGTTAACATGTTCTCTTTTTCTTAGAGACGCTTTCCCTCTATAGTTCCTCTCTGTAGTTACACACAGTCTGCTCAAGTCCATGTCTGTCCATTTCTTTACAGGTAACCCTTTTGGTGTACAGCAAGACATTGACATTGAGTCTCTGTCTTTTACTGTCTTGTTGTTTTGTTGAGGCGTACAAGGGCCGTGTTGATCTCGCTTAGGCGCTATGGGTTGTCATGGGTTTTAGTCTCGTTTAGAGGCTAGCTGAGAGATCTACTGGGCTGGCATGAAATAATGTTAGGAGGAGAAAAAAACAACAACCTGGGATGTTGTAATAAGTTTGTTGCAATGGCAAACATACAGGAATATAAAGTCTGTGGTAACAAACAGCAGCTCTCTGTAAATATTTTGCTCTAAATATTATACTCTAGATAAATTGGACATTCTGTTTTTATTCCGAGGATTTATGGCAACACATTTTTTCATTACTGCACACAAACAGAGGAGCAGTTGTGGGATTACAGATATTGAACACAGTATAGATAGATAAATTCTGATGCACTCAGTGAAATGAAATACATTCAGTAGTTTTTCAGTAATAACTCCACTGATCTCATCCCAAACCATGGAACCACCAGTCCATTTTTATCTCCATTTATAGAATAAAATCAATATAAGCTTCAAAGCTTTGTGAAATACATCTCCTCTACTCTCTCCCATGCTTGAGTCCAGCAGACACACTGAAATGGGCTGAATAGTGAAGGCATATTGCGTGGAATGGGCCTGAAAAACACAGCGGTGAGTGAGGCTCTGTCGAAGCCGTCAGTGTGTGGTGACAATGAAATGATTACACATGATAGTTGAGTATGTCACACGGCATGACTGATAGATAGCTCGGGTTTTCGAGACGTGTGGCCAGTGCTGAAAAAGTGAGAGCTCCAGCTGCAGAAAGAAAGTGGGAAGCTTTGGGTCTAGTCCCTTCAGTGAACTCAAAGAACATAGCTGTGGTGTGCTTCATTATAGAAGAGATGGTGAGCGGGAGAGGACTCCGAGCTGTGTCTGGCTGATAACGAAAATGAACCCGGGACGAGCAGAGTTTCTGTCTTAAAATATGCAAAGAGAACCAGGAAGTAGCCGGCCGCTATCAAGGAAGACTCTCTTCAAACTCTTACAACATGGCTCCATCCAGAACTCACTGATCTTCATTTTCATGTAAGTGTGCTGCACTTTCTTTGAGAACTTTCTAGACCAACTCAGATGGGTTAAAAAGAAACTATTTCTATAGATATAGCGCCCATTAAGTGAAAACTCCCATTTCTGCTAAATTACCAGCATGAATCTTTGAAAATGTCTCGTTCACCATTAAAAACTTTTCTAACTAGTGGAACTAAATGAAGCAACATCGAGGACTTGATTTAAACCGTGTTTCTTAATTTTGTAATTTTGCCTAATTCTAATTTGGCTGAATGAGAACTTTCTTTGGTTGAAAAGGTCACTCTCAAAAACACAAGTGCAACACTCAAACACGCAGATAAGCACATAAAATCCGAGAATCCTCACACACAGGAATACAGTACTAATGAGCTCATTGCTCATTTGGGAAGGGCAAAAAAATCAAGGTTTCTCTTACATGATCCTAACAAGCTCATTTTTTTCCCCTGCAAGATGAAAAACACAGATGCAAAGAGCTTCCAGTTTCTTCAGCAGGTGTGTGTATGCAAAATCTTAGTAAAGAAATTACAAGGTTCAACTTCCTGAACACAAAAATAGAGCCACTCGAGCTTGTTCATAATATCACGGGGTTGTACCAAGGCACTATAATGAACGTAAAGTGCTTATTGGAGGTAAAAAAAACAATGGAAAAGTTATGAGTCTGGCCCTTTAAAACCATTTCTAAATTTCTTGAGACTGAGCCCTTGTTGATAAAAACAATCATAGTTGTGTGAGCTTATGCGTCTGTATTATGTTTGTCCAAACCTACTCTCTAAATCTAGTCAAATAGAATTGCTTCCATCTGGGGAGTGAGGGCATCATGTCCTATCTCGCCAGCTAATCACATTTGTTTGTTTGATACTTAATGCAGCTTAATAACGTGTTGCGTAATGCGTGTTAAACATTGCCATGGGAGACACGAATGGAGGGGAAAGACCAGTTCGAAGGGGCCTTAACGAAAACTAACTGCAATGTAATGAAGCTATTGACTCTGCTGAAATATCTGGAGCAATTTCAGAATGAAAATAAATGAAATGCACAATGCAACGGCCGTACAAAACTACGAAAACCGAGCGCCGACGTGTTCAAGGTAATGCGAGTGCAACAGCTCCTCTCCCCGTGAAATCTCCGGGGTAATTCAATCGTTTCCTTTTCCATCAATTCACGACCAGAGCAGGCGAGGGGCAATATTCTATCTGTACTGTCGAGATAAGCGAGAGCTTTAAAAGTAATAAAATTGTAAAAGCAATTACCGACCCACAGCGAAACTGATTGAAGGAACAATACAGTGATTGGTTTCAAAAGCCGGCATTTCTGAGGGAAATTATGTACTGTAGGTAAGTTTAAAGACTTCATTAATAACCTGTTGTATGGAGGTTGATTTGGACTGTTAAAACCTCTTCACTGCATGTATACATACACATACACACACAGCAAAGTAGTCAAGTAATATATCAAAACAAATCCATGCAAGTCATATTTCTAACACTAAAAAGAAGGATGCTAAAGAGTGCATGGTAAATCAAAGAAGTACTGTACTGATGTTTCAGACTGTTTTTTTTTTTTTTTTTTTTCATATTTGAGGATCTGTCCTGTCAGTGATAATGGTAAGATGAATTCAGGATTCGTTATGGGTTCGACAATGAAGCGAGGCTAAATTAAAGCAAATTGCATGTAATGGCTCAATTTGCTGCAATGAAATAATTCCAGCACTATTCACCCCACTCAGCATCCACGGGATTCACAGGTATGGGGACAGTAAGTGCTAAATAGCTGGGAGCAGGGTATTTGTAATCCAGTGGGTTTCCGTCCTTCAGCTTCACCGCTCATATATATTTGACACACACATACACACACACACACACACATTGTAAGGGTCACATAAGCATTTGTTTTGTTCTTCTCATCAGATGTGTCACAAACCAAGGTAGAGTCCCGCTGTTATCTGTGAAGACAGTTCCCTCCTGTGTCACACTTTCAGAACTATATTTTCTGTATATCACTCTCCAGTTGCCATAGATTTGAAGAGTGTTAGCATTAGAGGCATGAACACTTTTTTTCCACATTTATCATTTCCAATTTAATGCATGGGAGTAATCAGTATGCCGGCAACTCCCCTGCTGTCACGGCTCTGAGGAAGCCTTCTGCAACGTTTCCACATCGAGCGAAGACGAAACAAAGCAACACTGAGCTTTTTCAAAAGGATGGAGCTGTCAGAAGTTAACTTGGAGGAAAAGCCCTGAATGTAATCCAGGGGGAGCAGATCACTGACTCATCCATTCTTCAGACTCCAGCGCCTTCAGTTGAACATTTTGACGGAGTTCAACATGACCACACTTTGATCTTTGTTTTCCTAAGGCCAAGCGTGGGGAGCTCTTACTGCATCTCGATCTCAGGGAAAATACAGTATGTACCACCTTTAAGCTGCAGAAGCATGTGGAGGATCCGGGATTAAAAAGAAAGTCAAAAGTGGAGAATATGACATCAGGCTTGCAGTCTTTCCAAAAGAGAATATGCCACTTGTTGCTCTGTAACTTAATAGTACAGCTTTGTTTTGATCTTTGGAAATGGAGAAAAAAAAAAAAAAGATGTGGTCCCAAGGTGTCTATATATCCATGGAAATATACTGTGTCTCAGTTGCCATCCCTATATCGACCAAACCAATGTCTTTTTCTCCTCGAGAGCCTCAGAGAGACGGTGGCAGGAAGGTCGTAACTGATGATCTGAGAGGACTGCCTCTTGTTGAACTTTTTTATTTCTTTTAAGTCTCTCTCAGACACGAAAACGTAAAGTGATTGCACATGAATCACTACAAACAAAGAGAAAGCGGATGGAAGTAGGAACTAGAGACTGACGCTGCCTTCAGTTTTAGTCTTCTCAGTGGATCTATACATTGTCAGTGTTTGTTTTATTCGACTGGTTGTCCAGAGCATCCGTTTCAGTGATCATCCTGAACCCAATCCACAGAATTTCTTTAAATAAAATCAACTGAAATGTGAAGAATTTTTTTTAGCAAATAATCTGTCATGTGTCTGGTGGAATCTTTGGGGCCAAAACAGACAGGAGATATTTTGGGTTGATTGCAGATGCAGCCACCGTGCACATGCACAGACTCTCTCACACTCACATATACACATAAATTCTCTCTACACCCTCACTAAGTGCTTTTTTTTTCCGGCAGCCCTAGCTTCCTTTTAACCCCTGCTCTGGACACAGCTGCCTCGGCAAGCAGAATTTCATTCCTGCTTAGAAAGAAAAAGTACTGAGTCAAGCTCAAAAAGTAATGATAGAACGTGTGTCTCCAGCATGGCCTTCAAAACTTACTGAATTTTTTATTCATCCTCAGCCAGAGACTCGAGGCCTCCGATGGAACCTTTCAACAGCCTCAGGAGCAGACGGTTGGGGGAAAAAACAGAGTTCCCAATTACTCATCACAGAAAGCAAGCAGCGTATAAAAAGAGAGAGAGGGAAAAAAGCAGATGAAAAACAGAGAGAAGAGTGAATCGAAACAGTCCAGATTGTCTCTCTCTCTCTCTCTGACTCACACAGGCCAACGTGGGGCTGTCCACCACACAGTTCACTTGCACAGAGATCTCTGTTAGCTACAGGTCAATTTTCTTGACTTGAAGTTGACCGTAAAATTCCCTTTGGGTTTAGGCGGAGGGCGGTGAGAAAAGTCATCACAGCTTTTGCTTCCAGCATCGCTCCTGCCGGCTGCGGTTTTAGGTGGAAGCTTTTCCTCAAAACACGGAAAAATGATCAAGAAACCATGTAAAGTTACAAAAAGCATTTTGTTGTTGGCGTTTGTTACAGTCGTTGTCTTCATATGGTTTCTTTTTTTTTTTTTAAATCTCTCTCCTGCGGGTGAGAGCCTTTGCCACTGGAGATGTTTCTTGAATGTATTTCAGCAAATAAAATAATCTTGGTCTTGCCCTCCACTCAAGGAACTATAGATGTCCTCTGTTGGCAGGCAGGCGAAGATGTGGTGCGCTTCTCCTCCCCTAACTGAATCAATGAATGCATGGACGTGATGGGTGTGTAAGGGAAAGGATGAGACATGGAAGGAGAAAAGCAAGGAAAAGACGAATTAGGAAACAGAAAAGCGAGCCAAAAAGAAGGATGATGAAAAGGAAATAAACAAAGAAGGAAACATAAGCAATAAGTGAACGAATGGGTATAAAGATGAGAAGAGAAGAGAGAAGATACAAGCATTAAAGTAATATTCTCATCAGCTTTCGAATAAAATATATATATTTCATCTTTTTCAATAAAGTATAAACAAGCCAAATAAAATACATTAATATGAGAGATACAGATCAAAGGAAATGCAGCAGAAAATCACTGATTTTTCTATCCTCAGAAAACTCTGGAGGGACTTTGTAAAAGGTTTAGTTTGGGGCTGGATACTGACAATCTGTGTCTTGTTGCTTCAGCAGTTTTGAGGCCTTGGATGTGTGATTAGCTCAAGCCAGCCACGAGGTGATAACTTCATCTACTTTCAGAGAAATGTGGAGGCCTTACGCTCTAAGTCCTTACTTTATGATTCTTACCTCTGGAGGAAGCAGTTGCTATACAGCTGTGCACACTGTGCTGACTGTGAACTCTGTCTCGTTGGCCATGATGTCAGTGGGTTGGATGTTGCGGTCATACATCGGGTTCTCGAACGTAGCTCGTCCATTAGTGTTCTCATGGCCCACGTAACCATTGAAGGGGACTTTGGGTCTTCTTCTGAATTGAAACAAATCAATGAGATCAGCTCACATTAATGTTGGACAATGCCTTTCAAGTATACAGCAAAGATAGGAGTCATAATATGGATAAAAGCTGCAACTAAAAATTATTTTCATTGATTAGTCTATTAATTATTTTTTTGAGTCATTGGTTAATTGTTTAGTCTATGAAACAACTGCATTTGTAACATCATATCGTACATTGTAACATAGATCTTCACATATCTATTTCTATTGTCTGACCAACAGTAGAAAAGTAATAAAAACTATATTTGAAATGATATAGAACAGCAAAAATATCAGCTCACTTATTCCTCATCACTCATTCACTCGCTCACTGTACTGAGCAGTGACTACTTCACTGTTTCTCACTGTTATAATCTAGTTTTCTGGGTGGGGAGGGGAGTGTTCTCTCTCTATCACACATTAAGATTTTCTCATTTTGAGGTCAACATATGCCTTAGTGGAATGAAAAAACATCAATATGAAGTTCATGTTTTTTGGAGAATGAATGCAAATTTATCTTTCAAGTGAAATCAACCAAGATTCATATCTGAAAACTAAAGCTAACTTTGCAGGGGCAAATTAAACCATGACTAAAAGTGCTTCCAAATGGAGGCAGAATGAACCAAAAAGTAATGCTATAATGTTGCTAGCAGATGACTGCAGAGTATTGTGGAATACATCAACAGTGTGACCCTTACCTGTGTTTGTAGAGGTACAGAGCAAAGCCTGCAATGATCATGGCTATAAAAGGCACTAGGATGGCTGCCGCCACTGAGCTGCTGTTGGATGCAAAATTGTAGCCTGGGTTGTCTCTGCTGGGATCTAAACTCTCTGGAGGAAAAAGAAATAAGACAAGAGTCCTTGCTTTAGCACCACTTAAGTACAATAGGACTTCAGCAGCGGACGTTATAATCAAAAATCCACAAATAACACAATTTAAAGAACAAAAGGGGAAAAAAAAAAATCACTTTCTGTCAAAAGCCCATGATAAACGTTTAAGGCAAGTAAACAGTAGAACAGTGAAATAAAAGGGAACGTAATGGCTGAACAGGGCTGACAGGAAGGCTTCAATTATACATAATAGACAAGTGACTTTTTTTTTTAAGTTTATTGCAATGCTTTATTCCCACCCCCCCGGGAACGTCAAATTCCATTATCCTAACAATGACTCTTAATTACTAACATCAAAGGCCGACAGCTATTAAGTCATTTCAGATTCACTCTGTAATTTATGGAGGTGTGTGTGTGTGCAACAGCAACAGTGGAGGAGTGACAGCCCACCTGTTTGCCACAGAATGCCAAAAAAGCTCCAATAAAGGACGAGTGACAAACAAGAAGGAATTCAATTAGTGGGTTCTGTGGTGTTTGCCAATCAACCCCCTGCTGCATGAACGCGCTCACACAAACGGATGCACAAACACACTCACGCAGGCAAAACTGCACTCGCAGTTATGCCACCACCGAGTTCAAACAAAACACCAACACCTCGACAAATTGAGGAGGATAGTTTCCAAGACGTCCAACCCGCCTCCCAGACTCGCATCTGATTTTCTCATACACACTTAAACACACATACACATGAATGCCCTGGCACCAGCCCCAGTCTCTGTATTAATAAAGCGCTGTTTGCTCAATCAGTGTGCTGTGGCGGGTGGTGCAGGGGGGGGGAGCGTTCTGCACCTGCTGTTCAAGCACCTCTCTCATTACAGCAGATTTTCACATCCACTTTCGCTATGTTCACACAACTTTCGCTGTGCATACACACGCTTAATCTGCATTAACACCAATTGTAAATCTGTCAATTCCAAATTCCTGCTCATATCCGATCTGTTTTTGTACCTGCACTTCTGCTCTTCAGTCTGTCCTGCAGCCAATATAGAAGCCAATCCCATCTGGGCTTTGCTTTTTAAAAGCTGCTGAAGTCCTGTGAAATCTGTCCCCCTCAACAGCGTTAGCAAAAGGAAAATGGCAAAAGCTGTGACACTAGCTTTATCTGCTTAACCGTGAGCGTGGATTAATATAAGATCTGTGTCACATGTGGAATAGGGAAAAAACTGAATGTAAAGTATTTTAGCTTCATTTTTTTCCACATAACAGTTTTCTCCCTATTTCTCTTCATGAAAAGCATCCAAACCTTAACATAGTATGCCACAGAGACTTAGTGAGAGGCTGAGGCTGTCAAGGCAACATGAAAAAAGACGTTTTTAATTAACCACCACTGATGGAGAGTTTAGTACTGGGAGAATGTACAGTTTCATAGAAAAACTTGATGATGAAGATGGGGAAGAAATCTCTCTCGCTACACATTATGGTATTTTTTTCTGACTTGCAGCTAATGTCTTATATATGACAGATCACTCAACCCGTTTTCACACATTGCACGGATCTTTCTAACTGGATTGTAACAGTGGGTGGCAGTAGTAAACCAATGTTGTCAACTGACAAGAATCTAATATGATGAACAGCAAAGTCCCCATCCTTTTCCAAGTGTTTCGTCAAATTCCAGTGCCCATAAACACAGGAAGACTGAACAGTACATATTGTACGTTTCTTTTCCATGTGTGAATATTTACTTCTTGTTCACACAGAAGAGTGAGGAGTGTCAGCAGATGCAGATGCATCAAACCATAGAGAAAATGGGGGAAAAAAATGTCTCTCACACACATATAACTGCTCGACTGCAGCAGCTATTCGGATCCACGAAGTCAGGATGTACAGATTTGCTGGATACAAACTGTAGCAAAAGTCACAGCGAGGAGGATCACATGACTGAGATTTCTAGGTCACAAACATGAAGCAGAATATATAGATAGCTGCAGCCTGTTTGAAATAAATATTCTATATCTAAGACGGCATAGCTGAATTCGCTGGTGGATCCAAAGAACGACACACAGCAAAGAATGGATGATATTTACTGGATCAAAACTGCAAGTGTGGGGTTACTTCATACTGCGAAGACTCCACAGGCGTCAACACATTACCCACAAACTCCCGAAGGAAAGATTTTGTCTAGCTGTGTGGTGTAGTGCTTGTGGATGTCATTTTCTGACTATTAATCATGTTTGTGAACTGTGTTTGCTTCTTTATGCTGGATTCACAGCCACATTCTCCAAAAGTGTTTTCACATTTGTTAAAATAAATAAATGATAAATCCAACACAGCACAGTTCATGCTGTGAAAGCACTTGCAGCTAAGCTTAAGGACACGAAACATAAGTGAAAGAGTTATGTGATAGAAATCCAGACAGAAAAAAAAGATGTACACAGATATATCGTCTTCCCTCCAGGGGGCCACTTGCTCACTGTGGTTTCTATAACCAAGCGGTCAGCTCACTCACCGAGTCTCTGGAGACCAAATTGGCCAAAGCCTTTTCCTCTGACAAATCCCTGGTACACAAAGGAGTTGGATGAAGAGATGTAGGACACCTAGGGAGAGAGGAATAGAAGACAGACACTTTATGTGTCACATCCAGGCTTTACAAAGGAGCGTATCATCAAAGTGTCAGCAGCTGGTGCACGCACGAAATTAAATATCATGTCAAAGGAGCTGAGAGGCGCTCTTATAGCTGACATTTAATATGACGTTTTTCTGCTCAAGAGCACAAACACAAACACACACATTCACGCAAGCATGTCACATGAGAGGAATACTCCACTTTGCACAGCACACTCATGCACTGCGAGGCTTGTGAAACATGAAACCGCACACATATGTACTGTGACCTGCTTTTTAATTACATCTGAAGAGTGTGTGTGCATTTGAGGTGCCTATGGTTGGGGGATATTATGGGAGAGAGGAGTGGAGGGAGGAGGGGGTCTGTCGAGTCCTGATTACCAGGCAATGATTTAACTGACATTTTAATTAAAGAGAAAACTCTTGGTGGGCACTCCATTTCCCCAGAGTGACAAGGTTAGTGTGTACGTGTGCTCGTGCATATTTCACAATAAAGGGGTGTGTGTTTGTGCGTGTGCTTGTGAAGCAGGTATTGAACCTGAACCCGGTCTTGCACTTACATGTCCATCTAGGGCCCAGTTGTCTATTTTGAACTTATTGACAAAGATCTCCACGGGGCCTCTGATCTGGTGGACCTGTAGCAGCAGCTGAGCTTCCTCCCTCTTATATGTGCCTAGAAGAAAAACAGGGCTCACAGTTATTTTGGAGCAACAGCCACACTTGGACCACCTGAAAAGAATTATGTGATACAGATATGTGACACTTGTACACAAGGAATTCAAAAGCTAAATCTGATTCGTCCTCCGATCATTGCTTCTCCTTCCTCCATCACACTGTGTGGACTCTTCCCTCAGTCTAGCAGCCCTTCTCTGTTGACACAAAGTCTTGCAGCTTTCTTGACTGAAGTCTCAAATACAAGTATAAATTTAGCAGCAATATAAGCAGGGAAATTCCAGCGCAAACCAGCAACATTGAGATCGTGTTCAATTATTAGTTTTGTCGTACAGAATTAAAAATCTGTGAGCAAACACTGCATTTCACGCTGAGGCTTCCTCGTGTTTGCTAACCTCAGTAGTACTTTGACTACTAACTTTGACTGTCGCAGAAGACAAATACAGACTTTGATGGCAAACCTTTCATTTTCCATTGTAATGTGACAAAGGAAAATGAAAAAATGAAACATGATGTCAAAAAATTATTTATTATAACTCCTGTTTGTGATAAGGTTCATGTAAAACCTACTCTGGCTAATAGTCAAATGAGGAGGGCAGAAGAATGCAAACTACAGGTGGGAACACAATGAAAGGACACAGCTGGCAATATACAAAATTTTAGTTACTGTCAGAAAACCCCATGAAAAGACCAAAACCAATGACACTGAAACTTATTCTCTATAAGACACAATAATATACCAGGGTATGAAGGGCTAGCAAAACAAGGCCAGACAGTTTATCTGACACCATTGTTGTAGTTGTAAAAAATTTTGTGGCTATTTGGTGTGAAGATTCATACTGAATGATTTTACAATAATGCAATGCAATTTGTATATTGTGCAAACAACAGTAATCTATAAGTCTGAATCAACAACATTACTCTCAGCAGTGAGTGGGGCAATTTGTAGCTGTAGAAAATAATTTTCACTACACTGTGATGAAGATTGATAACATTCAGGTACAGCGGAGTGACGTGTCCAAGCCATTACTGATGCAAATTTGTGTCTTAATGGCCGCAGCTGCATGGCAATTATGCCACGGGGAAAAGAATAAAATGTCTGCTGTTCAGTAACGGCAGCAATGATCTTTTCCACTGATTTCCTGCTCCTTGTCCTCACTTGAATTTATCTGACAATTGTCTGTTTGGATGAAAAACAACAAACAAAGGGCCTCTGATATGAGAATATGGTCTCACAGGGTGTGTGTGTATGTGTGTGGTCTTGACTGTGATTTCTGCTTTTGGTGTACCAACCGGCCAGTTTGAGTTCCACTCCACTGTGGTCGATGAGTGTCCCGTTAACCCGGTTGCTGAAGGGTTCAAAGGCAGTGATGCTGAGCATAGCCGGCTGCTTCTTCCCCAGGTACTCATAGGATCCCCTCCACAGAGAGTTCTTCGCAAATACACCACCAGGGACTGAAGGGGGCAAAGGGTGGAGATAGAGGAGGGAAAGAAAAGTATGTTCTTGTTAACAATAAAGTACCATGTGACTTCACTGGTTCGTATACCTTGAAGCTGTGGAGAGGAGATAATCAGTGAAATCAGATAACAGGGTGTGAGTTCATACCTTTGAGAGTGAAACTTAAAAGAGGATTTATTATTCCTATAAATAAGAAAATTTAAGTACTAGTGAATCAAAGTAAAACAAAATTAAACAAAGTTTGATGAGACTTCCTATCTTTTACACAGAAGTAAAACCTACATCTTTAGATTCCCACAGAGAACCACATACGAGAAACCAAATTCACCTAAGTTGAAGGACGTGCCTTACCTGGTAATTTGGAGGGTGGCTCCTGCACTGTCCCCACTGGGCTCTTACCACTTGGGCGATTATCAGCTGAAGAAAAAAAGAATTTACATGTTTATCCTCTAAAAAGCTACACTGCACTCCTGAAGTGAACATAAAAGATCCAATTTTCTCTTTAAACACAGCAGCTGTAAGGTAATTGCAGGAGCAGGATGTCACCATCAGCACTTCCTGTCTACCTCAATGACTAATAACCCTTGCGGTGGCCTGAGTGAGGGCTGTCTGCGACAGGACTTGACTCGAGCGTGGAAGAGCAGCCCGGTCGTCCCCGTGGGTGCTACGGCTCAGTCACAGACACAGTTTCGCTGCTTCAGAGGAAGCGCTTTAATAATGCCTTACTGCTCACATGGGGCCACGGGACTACACCACAGTAGTAAACATACACCCACACAGACAAACAGAGAGAGGAGGGCTTTACACGCAGCTACAAACAAAGACAGGTATACTGATGGTAGTTTATGAGTGCAAACATCACCTTGGATAAAAGCGTACAGACACAAACAAACACGCATGCACGCACACTCCCACTGCCTTGTACTTTATTAGCTGCCAGTCTTTTGAGCTGCCCTTCCATCACTGCGCCCACAGGCGCTGTTAATATCCTGCATGTGCTAAGGCCAGTTCTCTTTCTTTCCTTCACTCTTAATGGCATGGCCTTAAAAATACCCATCACCCTCTATATTTCAGCAACGACTTAGCATGGAATCCATCACGCAGATACCACCCTCTAGTACATCTTCCTCTTTAACCCATTAGCACTGGTCTATCCTAGATAATTGTGTGTCGATGACTCGATTTTTTTTTTTCCCCTGTATGTATTTAGGCCCATGCTTGGGGGTGTCTTAATGGCAGTCTATTTGTCTGCTAGACCTTGTTAACACTGCCTCACCATTTATAAGAGGTACTTCTGCTAACCTAATCAATGGATGCATTGGCCTAATCAGGTTTTGCACCCTTGTTAATGTTTTAAAGCTTGTGTGTCTGCCTGTGTGTGTGTGTGTGTGTGTGATTGATGGACCGTCCTACTCTGCAAGTGTTAACAGAGCTATTCATCAACATTAGCTGAATCCCCAATTTCCCAACCTGAGTCACCACTGAATCCCACACTGGTACAGACCCCAGTGGTTTCAGTCCAGACTGCTCATGAAAACAGCACAATATAAATATGCAGTGAAGTGTTTTAATACATCTGTGTGCTTCCCTACGGAAAGTGTTGGCCATGTGCACACATCTGTATTCTTATGAGATTTGATGATGTATCTATGGCTGCGTTTGTGCCTGCATGCAAGTCTTTGTGTTGGCATTCCCTCTAGTCATGTAAGCAGTATTGTAGAAATTTAGCAGCAGCAAAAGCAAAAAGGGTGCGTGTGTTCTTCTATTTGCATTGTTAATATCATGTATTCCTTCATGTTCCCTTATGGATGTAATGCAACCGTGTTTATACCTGAACAGAGAGGTGGTTTCCCTGTCCAGCTCCCATCGGACCTGCAGGTCCTGTGCTCTGATCCTCCGGCCAAGTAGAAGCCCGGCTGACATGTATAGATGAGCGTGTAGCCAAGGGATGGCAGTTCAATGGCTCTCACATCAGACTGGGCAGGCAGCTCTGGCTGGCTGCAGTGGTGGGCTGGAGAAAAGGATTAAAGAGACCAAAGAAGAAGAGAGTGGGATTTTAGAGAAACAGGTTAAAGTGGGGATGAGGAGACGTGCAGGGAGAGGGATCAGAGGAGCAACACATAAGAAAAAAAAACATATTGGAAGAGAGAAAGTGAAAAAGAGAGCCAAGGTGGAGGTGTTGGGTCAAAGAAGAGAATATGGGATATGTTGGTGTCGGATTTTGAGTAATGCAAACTTTTGCTCAAGGTTAGGTTTTCCACTACAGAGTACATATGTTTTTGGAATATAATCAGACTGTATACTTACCAATGCACTCTGGTTGAAAACCACTCCAAGTGAGGTTGGGCAGACAAGTGCGAGAAATGGAGCCCTGCAGTAAGTAGCCCTTTCTACAGCTGAAGAACACAGTGCTGCTGATCTGTAACAGGACACACATGAGAACGTGAGGAACAATGAGGATATTGTACAGAACAGCAAACAGATTTTGCACATTTTAACTGTTAAAATCAATTGTTTTTATATCTGTGGGTCCAGAAAGGTGATTAGTATTTAGAATGTAAATCAATATATCCATTTAGTTTTCAGTCTCTTGAAACTGTAAGATTACTATTATTGTATTATCCTGATTTCATTATCATCATTTCTAAGTGAGAACAAATTATTATTATTATGAATGTGCTAATGATGTGAAAGAACAATAAATTCTCTGACATAATTCATTAAATCATCCTGAATCATGTGTATTTAGTGAAGATGGTGAGATATAATAGGGGGATTTTTAAACACTGTTTTTTAGAATTTAGATTTTGCAAACCTGGATTTGAAACAGCAATTTGTAAGTGACTAATTGTGGCTAAGGAAGAAATAATATTATCATAATGATGAAAGTAGGCCATTTAGTGTAGGTGACAAGTCTAATACTGTCTTCTTGCCTGTCACTAAATGAATCCTTTTCGAGAGAAGACCATTAAAATTAACACTACATTATTTTAGTTGTGCAGTCCCTGTTTTTTGCTGTGTGGGCAGAATAACAACACAATTTAACTACAATCTTGATTACAAAAATGTTGGGACATTGTGTGTGACCATTTGCTGATCCTTTTTAATATATATTCAATTGAAAACAGTACAAAGACAATATATTTAATATTTGACCTCGTCACCGTCATTGATTTTTGTAAATATCTGCTTATTCTGAATTTGATGGCAGAAACATGTTTCAAACAAGTTGGGACAGGAGCAACAAAAGACTGTGAAAGTTGTGGATTGATCCAAAAACACCTGTTTGGATCATTCCACAGGTAAAGAGGTTCATTGGTAACAGGTGATAGTATCATGATTGGGTATGAAAGGTTCATCCTGGAAAGACTCAGTCGTTCACAAGCAAGGACGGCTTTAGTTTTTTCTCTTACCACAAATGGAATAGCACATCAAAAGGTTACAAACCAATTTCTTGTTCAATACATGAATTAAATTTGCTGCATGACCACAGATTCATACCTGGTAGCCTTGACTGTTGTTCTGATTTCCAAAGAGAGGAGTGCCAGGGTCTCCACAGGTAGTGTGCGTGGGATCTGAAACACAAACACACAGCACGTCTGTGATAACTACCCTCGTGTTAAAGCAGTTAATATATGTCATCCACTGCTCATAGATACAGTATATCACCTTTGAGACATTGAATGCGGAAATTTCATTTTTCACAGCTCTAGTGTGAAATACTGACTGTAGGAGTGAAGGCCATAAATTACTGTACTGCAGACAAACATGCACACGTACAGTACATACACACACACACAAAGTCTTTATTTCGTGATCTAAACCCACTCTCTACTCTTTATAACACATTGACAAACTCTCAGACCTCATCAGGCCACACACCCCGTTAATCACTTAAACATGTTGCAAGAATGCGTTTCATTACATAACTTTCCCCTAACAACAAATGCATTATATTGATGAACTCATAAGTTAACGGGACATTTGCAAGCTGTTGCTCTTAAAAGTAACTCATATGATGCAAAGGAAGTGAAGTTACAAGCGATTTTTGGCAAGAATTAATTAATGTTCAAACTAGCTGTTATTGGGTCATTTGTCGGCATGTGTGCGTATTTTACAGCACTTGAACATCACAACAGGCCGAAGGGCTGGAACAATTCATTTATTTGCAATTTGACTTCACAGTGTTATTTCCTTGAGTGCTTCTAACTGCGGCATCCCCATTTATACCTTATAACTCAAATGGCTTCCTTGTTAAAGGAAGTTTATAGTTAAAGGAATGTTCATCACAGCAGGGAACGCTATTTGTGATGACACAGGTGCAAAACAAAATTATAAGGTTTGATACCGGGGCATCCAAAGGGGCATACTCATGTGTGTAGGTGTTTGCTTTGATTAGTGAAATAGGTCAAAAGTAACAGGAAAGTAATTGATCTCATGTTGGAAATCACAGCTTGCAAGTTGCAAATTTGGTGAAACTGGCCCCTGGTGCAGTCTTGCATTGCCAGACTAACAGTTTCTCCACATTATGTCTACACAGTACATGAGAACTCGCCTTTACTCACCACTTGCCCCTTACATGTTCATCTCACACATTAAACCATATTATGTTTCTACATGTGTTGCTATAATTTCCAACTACTATTGTGACATTCCGTCACTTACAATCCCTGGTTTGTTTGTGTTAGCATTATGTTACAGTTCACATCATAGCACATGAGTTGGTTAAAGGCCATTAGTTAATATTTAGTTACCTTTAATATGTTGCAGGTTGAACATTGTTTAATTGTCCTTTGTTCAGACCAACCAAGCAGGCCAAGTGTTTGGGAGTTGGCCGACCAGTATTTCCTGAATTTTATAGTATTAGTTGGCTGATGTCACTGGTCCAAACCAAGTCGAGGGTTTTAGCTCTACAGGAGTGTTTCTTCTGTTTGTTTGATGCATTCGAAAGTAATGTGCCAGGATTACTTACCTTTTATAGAGCCATTAAGTAATGCAAATGAGCTTGGAAATGGGTCTAGAATGTTATTTGATTTCTTTGTATTAAGGGTACTGTGTAGGTCATCCTTCTTTGTTATGGTACTGGCTGAAGCCGTTTAGATGTGAATTGAACACTGTCCATAGTCAGCTGTTTCTCTTTTGCTCCTGAGGAGGAGAGGTGACGCCATACTGCCATAAACACATGCCTTTTGTTTGATTTGATAGGAGTTAATTTTCCTTTTCTTTCTTTTGGTAATTTTGTTACATATTTAACCAACTGTAAATAAAGTATTCACCTCTGTGAAATCAAGATGCTGAGTCTGCCTATACCTATCACCTTCCTTGACATTCGAGCCAGACTATTTTACACTGTTATTCTGAAATAGGTGAAATAAACGATCTTAATGAATGTTTAATTAATTACACATATCAGAATGGAAAAACAGAATCAATAGAGCTTGTTAGCTAGGTCAAATGTTTTAGCATGCATTATTTATTGGTTGCAAAAGGCAATCAGGACAACAAGGAAGAACATAAGCGAGCGGAACACAAGCCAGCCAATGGGAGGCTTCCATCACACGGACACTATTTTTATAGCCTTATATAAAAGTAATGACACATAGTGCTCAATGTGTTGTGCTCTGGTTGTAGAACAAGACCACAGGCAATGCACTGTTGCCAACAACCACTATGCCACCACCTGTAGGTCACTGCTTTGATAATTACATCAAGTATTGTCCCGGAAATGGAGGAACAAACAAGTAGCTTACCTATGCAAGAGGGTTGTGTGCCGCTCCACGTGCCGTCGTACTGACAATATCTCCTGGTAGAGCCCACCAGGACGAGGGGAGGGTAGCAGGAGAAGGAGACAGAGGAGAGATATGTGAATCCTCTGTCCTCCCTCCTCCCCTGGGCGGGCATCCCTGGGTCTCCACAGAATACCGCTGAAAAGGTGAAGAAAGAGGGAAACATGAGGTGACCCACTAACCATGTTTTAATTCAATATTTTCCAAGGCAGGGTGAAATGTCACACACGAGACATAGATATTATACATACAGTACGTGGGCGAGAGAATGTCAGAAAGATTTAAGTGGCATGTAATGCAATTGGGCATTCTAACGTGGTGCCACTTACGGAAGCACTGGGGTTTCTCGCCACTCCAGTTGCCGCTGCCTTGGCATGTTAACACAGTGGGCAGGGACAGCTGGTAACCTTGGTTGCATGAGTAGCTGATGCTGGAGCCCCAGGTGAAGTCTGTTCCGACGACTTGTCCGTTAGGGATGGTAGGCGGTGGACCACAAACGATCGCTACAAGGGGACAAAGAGGGATTGCATGAACTAAGGTTTAAGTAATGTAAGGCCTTCCAGTCGAAGGAAGTATTTGTGTGACATATCAACAATATCTGTAACATTCATTCTATTATTCCATAATCACTTCTTCCTTTCCTGTAGCCTATACCATTGTGTAGCTTGACCTCTGATCACCTTATCATCAGTCACATCATCCACAACTTTACCTTTACAGAGAGGTTTGGTGCCATTCCAGGTGCGGTCCTTGGTGCAGATGAGAGTCGAGGCCCGATCAGCATCCATGGTGAAACCCGGAGAACACTGGAAACTGACCGTGTGGTTGTAGGTGAAATCACTGCCCAACCTCACCCCATTGGCTGGCACTCCAGGATCACCACAGTTGATTACTGCAGAAACAAAATGGGATAAAGAAGTAAGAATAAATGAAAATGGGTAATACAATTTGACAATGAAGACAGACAGAGTGGAACAGAGATGGGATAGAGGTGAAGAGAATGTTTGTTGGGGTTAAGGAAACAGAAAACAAATTAAAGAAAAGTTGATAGTACCTGATCATGACTGAGCCATATTATTTAATGACTTAATTGGTTTTACATTTGATTGTACTTGGTAAAGCAGGATATCAATATCGCACACTTAGGATGAAATAAGAGCAAGTAAACAAACTTTAAAATCGCACAGCAGATGGAGCCTCAGAGTTAATGAACTGTTATATGCTCTTGACCCGAGCAGTTGGCCTCACAAACAAAACTTAACAATCTAAAAAGCAACACTGTTGATGTGTCTTCAGGGATAATTAGCACTTCATTCATTTAACGACAGCCACTTTTGGATGATTTATTTACACTGAATATATGCTTTGAAATATTACTTTCTATTGGTAAACCTTTGCTTAGACCTTTGGATTTGGTAACTGGTTTCTTCATCTCCAACAGTAAAAAAGTGTCAACTGAACACTTACCAGAAAAAGCACATGGACTTTTCACCCCTGAAGAAAATGATTGCTTTTCAAGATAACTAAGCAACAGAAAGATGTGAAGACCTACAAACTGACGCTTTTAATAATTTTAGCTGTAAAAGAAACTTGACACAAACCCCTCTTATCCTCCCTTTCTCTGCCTGACCCACATAGACACCAACAGTACATGCTCCCCCAATCTCTCTTTCCCCCTCTTACACTGATCTGACCTGAGATAATATCAAAAAATATTTTCTTGATGTGTAATCTAACTCTTATATTTGTATGACACAAAATGAGCCAGATATTAACCAGTCCTTCCAGGAGTCGTGATGACAACAATTAATGCAAATTCAACCAATGTGAACCTGTGAATTCGGTGTGACCTTGCAATTTTGTCCAATCACTGAAGCTTCTCTGTTTTGTTTGGTAACCTAATCACACACTGAACTTCACTAACATGTAATGTTACTGAGGTAAAGTTTTATCTCATCATTTCATATCTTTTGTTCATCTGTTTATTTTCTTCATCATACACACCTTTTTAGCCCTCCATGTATTCAGTTATTAAGCAGTTAGCTATAATTTAATGCCTTCATTTATCAGCAAGAATATGTTTGTGTTTTCTTTGAAGCAGAAGACAAAGGGTCAATGAATCAAAAATAATTCAATTCCTTCTAATGAGACTGATCTACTTAATGATTTAATGGTTTATTTATTTTCCCTTCTTTTAGGGTGGTGCCTAGACTAACAAATAGAAAAATGTAATCCTTAAAGTAGTCATGGCGCTACAAGTAGCTCCGTACAGCTCCAAAATGAACCACATTTCTCCTTGATCATACTCTCACATCCCGCAGGGAAAACTGTGATTGAGTAACAACGGTGAGAATTCCACTGTGTGACTCAGCAGCATCGCAGCTCAGCTCTGCTGTAAATGTCTAAGATAGAAAATCCAGGGCACGGAAGGACAACTTCAGTTGCCTTGGGACGAAAAGGCATTATTAAATGCATATGACCAACATTCCAGCAAAATTCCCAGTAGAGTGAGGAAACTGGGCCTGTTGGAGGTGTAGTATCTCCCCTTGACTGAGCAAGCACTTACATTTCCCACTGGGCTGGTATGAGTGTGCCACCAGGAGCCACAGTGTCTATCTAGGACTGTGTAACCCTGGAACACAGGGCTGAGATACACTGAGATAACTTCTCCTCTTGCGTAACGATATTCTTCGAATGTCATGAGACTGTTAAATAAAATGTTTAAATGAGTGTAAATTTCAGTTACAGTATGTTAAAATGGAGAAAGGAGGCAACCAAACCACTTCTGACACGTAAATCCCTTTTTAAAAAAAAAAAAAAAAACCCTCAAAAGAAATCATTCAACTAAATGTGCTCCTATTCACATGTCCTTCGCTTGCTAAAGGTGTTCCACTGAAGTGCGTCAACATGTACCCTTTCACTCCTATGGATTACCGAGGTCTGAAATCCATAATGGGGCTGCCTAGGGTTTATCCTTTCCATTCAGAAGAAACTGGTTCTCTGAGTGACCTCTATTTGCCAGGGTCTCTTGGCTCTGTACAGCAGCTGTGTGTCTTTTGTGAGGCATGACGATAAAGGGCTGTCAGTCAGGAGCAGACCATTCCTTGAACCAATTTCCGCCAACTGAGTCAGGGGTCCATGTGAGTTCATTCATGACTTAAAAAAAAAAAAATACCTGCCCTTACAAGCGACTTTCATGTTGCCATGCATTTCTTGTGTAAAATTAAATATCTTGCATCACATCAGCTATTTAATCTTTATTTTCCTTCTCTACAAGGCCTGGATATCAGGTGTTCGACCTGTTGTAAACTGCTGTTTAAGTACAAATAACAACGAGAGGCTAGCAGGTACATGACTCAGAAGTAAGTATAAGCCAATAATACAGAAAAGCATCATCAACTGAAGCATGAATTTCCATTTGAATATGGACAAAAATAAAAGAAGTACACATGGATACACTTAGGTTCTTTCTCTGGGAGAGCTGTTAATTACCAGAGCACTCGGGCATGTTGCCGGTCCAGGTCCCATTAACGGTGCAGTGTCGGGTAAGCAGGCCAGTAGAGTAGTAGCCCTCCCTGCAAGCATAAGTAATGGATCTGGAAAACGTTAGGCCATCGTGGATCAGGATCTGGGCGTTCCGCGGAGTTCCCGGGTTTCCACAGGAGATCACTGAAAACAGGAAAAAATAAAAGAAGGCAACAGAGAAGATTAGGTAATAGTCATTTACAGACTGAATCCTGAGTGACCAGAGGAGAAAGTGTAAGTTAGTTGTGTGTGTTTGGTGTGGACTGGGGAGAAGGGTGAGGGTTGAGGGGTCAGTGATGGTACAGTACCACTGCAGCCTTTGCTTCATCTAAGCATTTCAGGAAAGATCAGAGACCAAAGTCTGAATTATAAATGAAACATTTTCTACACTCTTACTCACTTCTCATTTTTCCCAGTCACTTATCTCTTAACATATTCACCTGCAAACCCAAATGCATAAAAATGTTATTTTCCACCCAGCAATGTAGTAGTAAATAAAGTTGTAGTAAACTAATGTTTAACTTCTAGTCAGTGATCACTAAAGGCTTTCAACCACCAACATAAGTCTTTTGGATTTTCTGGGAGTCATGACGGTTTAATTTTCTTGAAAGACCCTTTACCCATTAACTTAGGCTTTTATCCTGTTCTTCATATGTATTTTAATGAGACTTTCTATAAATTGAACAAAATGTAGGTTGGCTTTCTGCTACATTCGTTTTATACTCCCTCATGTGTCTGATGTGTTCCTCACTCTGTGTGTTTTCCCTTTCTCTCTGTTCTTGATCCACCCACCCAACCACCACCCATCATCATCTTCCCCTGCGTCCTACTTCATAGGTAGCTTTGATGGACACATCCTTTGCGCACAAAGTCCCTCGGTGTCTGTCCAACCGCCAGCGATGATTCTGTTCATTACAGTCTCCAGCTTGCCCTGGGCCCTCAGAGCCCTGTGGGCTTCACCCTCCCGTAATGACCAGATGTGGCCTGGCCCTTGAAGTCTGTGCCAACTGAGAACAGGTGGGCAACCTCAGCTAGTGGGCATACCACACAGCAGAAAGCGAATGAGACAGAGTGAGGCAAGGGAGAGAGGTGGTGGTGGCATGTGGAGAGGGGTCGTGTGTGTGTGTGTGTGTGTGTGTGTGTGTGTGTGTGTGTGTGTGTGTGTTGAGGAGGTGTTAAGAGTACAAGTGAAAACAGCCTGGGAGACAGGATGAAGCTTCTGGAAATAACACACTGTATACAAGGCTGTGGGAAAAAAATGGCTGTGTGTTCAAAAGGGCTGGAAAAAGGGAACACAACAATATAACTGCAGAGAGAACTCGCCAATTTGAAGGTGGAAAACTGCAACTACAAGTATATGGATGGTTTTATTATTTTACTGTTTCTGGGAGATGAGTAAAAACCCCTAGACACACCTGCTGCAAGTTCTTGCAGCATCGGAAATGTAGGTTATAAAACAAAGACACAAACAAACAATACATAATAACCTAATATGAAACCCAGTTTGAAAGGAAAACAGACAAGAAACATGACTCTGACAGGCAACACACCAGATGTTGAAACGAAGATATCATTAAACGCATAAAACACACATTCTAATGATAGTAATTGATCTAAATAAAGTTAAATTTAAACACTTCGAAAGTGTTTGATCGGCCTTTGAGATCATCCTTCACATCTTCTTTCCCTCCATCCTCTGACAGTAGGAAAAGAAGAGCTAAACTCAGTTTTTCATTGTTTGCAATGTATTTGTCCTGTTTCAGCAACAATAATGGAAACTGTAGGACCTTAATACCCAGATCAATCGGACGCACATGCACTACAAATTCAGAGAATCCGCTTTTTCAGGTGTCTGCAACAGATGGATGCTTTGTTGCACAAGGACAAAAATTAAAGATAGAGAAAACATTCTCTGTTAGAGCCCCCATTCTCTCTTGCGCAATCACTCAACACACACAAAACACATGCAAATTTGCAAAGGGTCATTCACTCCACTTGCAAAGACTGCAGCTAATTACACAATCAGTGAGTGTTACTACATTATTAACCACAATCTCTGAGCGAAGGAAAGCTTAAAATGTGTAATTCAGTGGTCTTTTGTTGAGATCGGCCAGCTCTGAAAAGACTTCAAAATGCGGAGATGATGAAATATAAATACTCATTAACAAAGGTACCACAATCCAAAACATTCACTAATACCATAATTAATTCCAGATGAAGAAACTGATTGGTGTCTATTACCCTTGAAATTATAATAAACACCTATGCATGCAGAAGTTACTAAAACTAATGCAGTCTGAGGAATTAAACAAACTTATAGGGAAAGGAGGACGAAAGGGAATGATGAAAGTATCTACAAAAAAAAAACAACATTAAAAAGAAATACAAGTTACTGAGCTGGAATGTAGATGCGCTATGTATATCCATAGTGCATTAGTTCAGTGAACATCATAACTCTCCAGCTGGCCTGTTTTACGTGTTATTAGATGGTCAAATAACGTGTTCATTCATTACTGCTCCTAAGAAGTCCATCAAACCATCCATCCATTCATTTTCCAGCAGTTCTCCAGGTTTAGTTTGCAGTGGTAGCAATTTATTCAGTAGACCACATGTGATTTTCCCCAGCGATGTCCTCCAGCTCCTCATAAGGAATCCTGGGGTTTTCCCAGGCCAGATGGGATATGTAATCTCTCCATGGTCTTCTGGGTCTGCTCCAAGTTCTCCAGTTGGACGTGTCCAGAATACTTCCACAGTGTATAGGGGAGGGTATCCTGATACGATTCCTGAACAACCTCAGCCGGCTGCTTTCAACGTAAAAGAGCAACTGTTCTACTCCGAGCTCTTCCTTGATATCCAAGGTGCTCACCCTGTCCCGAAAGGGGGTTTACTCTTTTGATCACAACCTGAAGCTCAAAGCCACAAGTGAGCGCTGTAACCTAAAATGAGAGCTATACCTTAGAGCTCAGCTCCATCTTCACCGCAAGTTAGCGGATGCCACACCACCACACATCATTGCTTTTATCTTACACTCACCTCACCAAACCACAACATTTATATACTTCTTCACTTGGGGCAGCAACCTTGAGATTCTCTCTGTAAAAATCCTAAACAGAATTGCTGATAACACTCTTTGTGGAGTGCAACACCCACTGTGAATATACTTGACTTACCACCAAGTACTGTATGCATACATGGCTCCAGCTTAGGTTACGTAAGGACCAGATCACCACGAACAATGATCTCAGTACCTCATGTTGCCACAGCTATCGCCACAGGACATGTTGACTTGTCCAAGAACATAAAAATACATGTGGATTAGAGGGAGAACTCCCATGACCCCTCCAGTATCTGGGGAGGGTGAAGGGGAGAGGAGATGCGGCCGAGATGCAGTTTTTCTGGCTAATACTTTCTTACTTCAGTGTGAGCCTTCCACCGGTCTATGCTTGCAAAAGTAGAAAGAAAAGACAAACACTGTAAACACACGTATGCGTTCCTTACCATGACACTCAGGTTGGGTGCCGAGCCAGGTCCCGTTGGACAGGCAAGTTCTCTCTGGTGAACCTTTCAGCATATAACCGGGCTCACAGCTGAAGCGGACAACACTGCCGACTGTGAATTCTTCTCCCAGACGGATACCATGCACAGGAACGCCTGGATCTCCACACAGCCCAGCAGACTCGCCTGGAAAAGATCAAACATAGTTTTGAGAAAACACATGAGAAATGCTTTCTCCACATGAGTGATGTTTTCACATTAAAACACAAAAATAATGAAATTAGATTAGAACCTCTCCGGCCCGACTGCCATCCAACAGGAAAATAATATACCTCCCTCAGGGGTGACTGGCTTCCCAAATACATTAAATCTCTTTATAGTATCTATTTGTTCAACGTGCAGAAAATGTGCAATATGATGCAATTTTTCATTTCATTGGCTCGACATACATTTTGCACCTTGCATCATGATTCCACGTCCTCCATTTAAAACAATCGCAAACCGTTCAGTATTGCTGTGAGCTGCTCTCGCTCCTCATTTTACAAGGTACTGGTCAACATCACTTTAACAGTGCATAGCGAAGAAAGCCAGGCAAATCTTTATAAAAAAGGTTGTGTTTATTGCCCGTTGAGAGAACACTAGCAATCCCCGGAGACATATATGAATGTCATGTTTTGTGACATTTAACTGTCAGCATGCTATTTTATTGTCGTGCGCTGTGTGTGTGTGCTAGTTTGTGCATTTCTGTCACTCTTTATGTTTGTGTTTGTTTCTGTCACATCTTTGTGAATGTGCCTATGCATAAGTTGCATGTGTGGACATCCCCAAGGCCTTATCAAGTGTATTAGGTATACTACATGTTGTGAAGCGAATCGCTGTAAGGGGGGAGAGAGTATGGGGGCCGATGTCTTTATAGTGCTTCATAACCCAGCCGAGGTGTGGGCGTCCCTGTTCCTTGGTCTGATATGAGCAGATTAAAGCAGTTTTATGGAGGACACTCTCTTTGCCCTTGAGCTCCATCTTTGGCCCACCTACTTTGCACATTACCTGCTAACAGCTGCCACCCAATCTCTTTATTTGTTGGCCTGGCATTATGAGGGCATGGGTGTGACTGGGTGCTGATATTACATCTGAATTAATCAAGAGTTACAAGCAGGAAGCTGGAAAGAGGATGAGAAAAGTGGCTACACCAACACAAAGTTTCAAATATTAAAGATCGAATGTGCCGGTTCCAGTCTTTTATTTGAAATTGATCTTGAACATTAAGATGGAGAGCTTTCAGGAAATAGAGTTATTTTCAGTTTTATCTTTCCAAACCATCAGACAGTCAATCTGGGTGTAGTTTTCCGTACCGGAGCAGTGTGGCGGCGAGCCGCTCCACTGGCCATCCAGCTGGCACATTCGCGTCGTGTTGCCGATGATGGTACGCTGGCCGATGCAGCTGTAGCGGATGACTGAGCCTACTGTCCGACGGTCGCCCGAGATCTGGGCGTAAGGAGGCATGCTGGGGCGGTCGCACAGCACCACTGTCCAATCAGAGCAGAGAGATGAGAAAAAAAGACCAATGAACAAGTGGAACTGCATCAAAGCCAATGGTGAAGAAGTGACAAATATACTGAATATATTGCCTTGTTGTAGGAAAACTATACCATGAAATAATGTTGGGCGACATCGGATTTATATTTGTTAGCACTACAATTCACAGTATCAGACCAACCACTGAAGAAGTTGTTTGGTTGTCAACAATTAATGATAATTAATTCATCCCGTAAGCCATTTTTCAAAGGAAAATGCTACACTTTTGCTTTTTCCTGCTCCTCATAATGTGACAGTTTCTGTTGCCTTTCTTTGTTTTATAGTATTCTTGAAATATCTTTGGATGTTGGACTGTTGGTTAAACAAAATAAATTATCTGAAGGTTTCTGGAGGGCATTGGGAAACTGTTATTTTCAGTACTTTTTGACATTTTAAAGACCAGACAATTGATAGTTTAATTGTAAAAACAAGCCACTAATCACCAATGCGATTTGGTTGTGATAATTTGGCACAAAAATTCTGTTTAACATAAAAGCTCGAATAGGAGGACAACAACAGATTTCTGCTTTAAGGAAATCCGTGTTAAATAATGTGTTTTGGGTGGAGTGGTGGGACAGCTTTACTGTTCTCTTTTTCAGTACATACAAAATGTATACTGTACAACCAACCCCTGAGGTACTCACACAGGCACTTGGGCAGGGAGCGATCCCAGGTACCGTCCCCCTGACAGGAGATGGAGCTGGTGCCCAGCAGGTAGTAGCCTGGATTACAGCGGTACGACACAGTGGTCTGGAAGCTGTAGCGATGCGGCCCGCTGGGCAGTACCTGCCTGATGCTGTTCTCGACATGGCCTGGCTCTGTGCAGTTCACAACTGGAGAAAGGGATGCAGAGGACGGAAGAGAGGAGCCAGACAGAAAAAAACATCATGTGTTAGCATTTGAGGTTCAATTTAACCAATCATTTAACCTGGAAATGATGATTTAATGTTAGAACATTTTTTCTTTGACAACGATAAGTAAAATGTTCCTGGCAAGAACGACAAGTGTGGACGTTTTTTGTCTCATTACAATAATATGCCACATATCTTGCTAGAAATATACAACTCACTCACAGGAACATACCCATTTTAGAAGCTAGAGTTATTTCTCTTGCTTTTATCCTGTGTCTATCCATTCCTTTCCTCATCTACTACTTCCAGCCATCCAGCATCCATCTATCCACCCCAATCCCAATGAAGTAGGAGGCAGACTCCGGAAATAAACATTTGCTTCATTAGAGCCAGTCTCCTGCTGGCCGCCGTGGTGCAGAGATGGTGATGGATGGGGAGCTCACAGGAGAAGAGGCACCATGTCAGTTTAGCACCAGATGGAGAGAGTTAGGGAAGGGGAGAATGAGGGATGAGTGAGGACTGAGGGACAGCGAAGGGGGGTGGTGCTGTACAGAGTTAGAGAGGAAGGGGCCCTGATGGTGCAGAATACATTAAAATTCATGACAGCATGTCAAGCTACGACTGCTACCAGCACCAATTCATCTCAAGTGTCTCAGATACAAGACACAAACCAAAACCTTAGACTGCCTCAACAAAGTCAGAGTACACTGACTAACAGTTGCTGTCTAGTTTATACTGTGAACCTCAACTAAATGCGTACTATGATGCCAAAACTCTAATGGCTTCTAAAACACTGTCTGGGAGTGCCCACACAGCCATTATGCCCCAGTTCGCCTTGCCAGTCTTGCCCCATGAGTGTGCCTTTGCTACAGCCAAAATGAACCCATTGTATGCTAATGTACCTAAAAGCTCGCTCATTTTCATGCTCCAAAGCTGGCCAGCACAGCTAAATCACCCCTCAAATACCTATTATAATGTATTCCTTCCAGTAGAGTGCTGACCTGTGGTGCCATCATTTACAACTTACCGCATAATAACACTACAAAGTGTATTTGAAGCACTGGAGTCGCTACAGCACGAGACTTTCCAAGCTCGGAAATTCAGCTTTGAAAAAAAAAAAAAGTGCTCGGGCAACACAGGCTCAAAAAGCGATCCAACAGTCATCTAAAAACGACTGACCTCCTGGTAAATTTGTGCGTGTGGCCCAGTGTGTGGAGAGAGGAAGCGAAAGGGATGAAAGGAAAAGAAGAATAAAAGTGAGAGGGGAAGAAGGGCTGAGGTAATTCATCTCTGTTCCACTCAGAAGTGGGGACCCCGGTCACCCTCTCCTCCTCTTGGTCTGCTGCCAAGTAATGGTCCTGTAAGTGGTGTGTCAGAGTGTGTTTTTTTCCTCCTGTCCCGTGCCTCTTGCCTTTTATCGTTGAAAGACAAATAAACACACACGAGTCTTCCAAAGAAGGCGGCGTTGTGGCTCTGTTGCTGTGACTCAAATTGGTGGGGATTAGAGAAGGATAGGAGGACTGGCCGGGCCGTCGATGCTCTCCTGCTCCCTGCATTATTGATGGGGCCTACAGACTCTTGTAGTTAAAATCTGGACCGTGGAAATCATTACCTTTGTCTGACTGACTCCTGCCCCACTCTCATCTTTATTTCCTGCCTTCTGTATCTATCCACTGCTCTCTCGCTCCCTCTGAAAGAAAAGCCGATGGTTCAGCTTAGCCGAGCCTAAGGTGAGATGGATGAAGTGGGTATCATCCAAGCACTTATGCTTTCCAGCTCAGGGGAGGAAGTACATGGCAGACAGCAGAGCACACCTCACCAAATATGTCTCCAATGCTATAATTAAGGTGATAAATCTGATTGACAAAAAGACCTCTAAGCTACTTATGTCTCAACATCAACAGTGAGGATAATGTGCCATCAAAACAGATGCCCACACCCACACACACAGGCAGAGGCTCACACTTCCTCACACAAAATGCATCTCAGCATCTGCATGGAAACAAGGCCAATGCTAATATGATGTCACGACTAGAGCGGAGAGATTTAAGGCGTATGTCTGGGAGAAAATCTCGCCTGCTTATGCATGCAGCAGCCAAATGCACTTCTCCCTTTTTTTTTAACAACTGAAGATGGATTCCTGCGAGACTTGTAACCTCCTCATCCCTTCATAGATGTCTAAAAAAAGGCCAAATCCTTTCTCTCCTCATTTAAAACAAACTCATAAGTCAATCCGTCACTGCTTCTGTCACTGCCTTGTCACATTCAGGGCCCGACCTTGCGAGCGCCCTTTCTGTGCCTGTCACAAAGCCCTCAGTTAGTGGGGACTTAGAGACAGACGTGGGTGCCGAGATACATCGCTTGTCGCAAAAACAGTGCCAAATTAAAAGTCCTTGCCTCGCTTATTCAAAGCAGAGCAGGGTACTTCTTATTCTGAGCAAAAGTCGGGATGCGGGTCTCCAAAGGCTGCTGTCTTTCATACAAGCTCAAGGACCCTGTTGTTTTTGGCTGCCTCTGCATGGTGATTAACCAGGTTTGTTTCCCTGACAGACAGGTGAGCCTAAGGGTGTAGCAGAGGTAGCTATGCTAAGAGGAAATAACATCAAATGTAAATATTATCCAGAACCTCCACGGACCACGCGGTTGAGACCGTGGTAATTAAATAATCCAGGCTTCTCTTTGGATTTTCATTTCAATTTCCCCTAATATGTGTCGTTTAAACTCTTCCTCCCTCTGGGTGTCTCTGCGCTTCATCTCCGCTCTCTCTGTGATTGGGGTCATCTGCGGTCACACAAGATATGACCTTGCACAATGCAATAGGTAATTTAATACCTACCCGTACAAATGGATGAGAACACAAGGAAAGAAGCACACCCCTCCAGCAAGTATGTGGAAACGAGTACACTGACAATATCCTCACTATGTGCATTAGGCATGCACGCAGCTGATGTCAGTGGCTTATTTAGCCCTCAAATGATTCTAACACCATGATGAGCATAAATACCAACATAAGAGTTGCTATGCTATGCCTGTACATTGTTCATGTAGCTGAGCTGTGATCATACATGCATTTAAACAATTTACTTGTATTTGTATAAGATGTATGTGCATAAAGATTTTTAAATTATGGAGGTGTCAGGAGAAAATTATTTGATAAATTGTTCTCTCATATTAGTAATTTGTTTGCTCACTTGACAAATTGCACAACTTTGTGTCCTGAAATTGCTTTTTAAAAATAATTTACTGGTTTCTGATGGGATCAGGTACATAACTTCCATCTGTGCTGGTTCATTCAACTTCATAGATCATTCATCAAAATCATAGGTGCTAGAGGGTGGGTAAAAACCTGATTGATTTGATTGATTGGCTGACATAAGAATCTCGATTTGGAATCAATTCACAAATGTCAAAAAAAAGAGAGAAAAATTTAATAACATGATGTTGACAAAACGAAAAAGACAGAACTCAACTGCGAGGGCAGTTCAGCTCCAGGACAATCTGCAGCGTGCACACACTCAAGTATTCTTGTAATTCATCTGAAAAAAGATTTAATGACTCAATAATTGCCTTTGCAAGATGAATGTGAAGTATACTGTGAACTTTCTACAAGACTAACGGAGCAGCGATTAACAGTAACAAACCTGACAAGCTGACCAACACACAGAATGCAGCATGAAACAACTTAAACATACTCTGAGGTGAAGAAAATAACTTGGTACTTCAGTGTCTTGTACAACGATGGCATGCATCGATGCAGCAAAGACGTTAACGTTAATACAAAATTGGAGCACTCCCCCTCATTTTGCTATTCACATCCAGGCAGGAGACTGTAAGATGCTTTCAAATTAATTAATTCATGAATTAATGCTGTTAATTTTTTAAAAAGAACAGGCTGTGGATCTTAATTGGCAGTTATGGTTCACATTGTATTTCAGCAGACAAAGGACACCAGTGAATGGGTTGACTCACAGTATAGTGGAGCAGGAGACTAAAAATAATTGATTTGCATCGAAAATGGTTTTCAATTGAGAGTCGATACTGAATCGACTCAGAATCTAATTGATTCTAATTGAATTTTAGAGACTCCCAAAGATGCACATCCCTGTAACCGATACACTGACTGATAAGATTTGGTATCTGCTTGACACTTACTTTTACACCTGGGGAGGGCATTGCTCCACTGCCCATTGGCCTGGCAGGTAGATTTTATAGCCCCCTGCAGAACATATCCGGTATTGCAGACAAAGCGCACAACGTCATTTAAGTTGAACTGGGTTCCTTGGGTCAAACCAAAGGTAGGGTTGCCAGGGTGGCCACATGTGATCGCTGGCAAAGTCAAAAGAGAAAGAAAATCATGGTTACACATATGCAGAGCAGTTTAATTGAATGAAAAATTAATAATGTAATAACAACAAACCTGTATTAGCTCAACAATGAACGCAGATGCTGAGTAATGATTCAAACTCTAAAACCACTAACCTTTGAAAATGTTATGATAATTTTTTTTGTTAGCTACCTAGCTTACCAGTGTTATTCTGCCCAACTCTGCTCCTCTGAGCAGTATAGAACTCTTTAACTAAACACTATACCACACACTGCCATAACTGACTGTTCTCTGGGGGCACTTACGGACACAGACAGGAGTGCGTCCTGACCAGCGGTGATCCTGCTCACAGATTCGCACTGACACTCCGATGAGACGAAATCCTGGGTTACACTGATACACAACGCTGCCTCGATAATTGTAATTCTCTCCAATGATCTGTCCGTTCACAATGGGCTCCGGGGTGCCACAGTGGCCAGCTGTGGATGAATGAAGTAGAGAGTCAAGGTCAGACATAGGTGTCTTGAATAACACTGGAGGAAAATTGCAGAACTTTATGAAGTTCTTATCGTCTTTGGGTGCTAAGGATCTCACCTAGACACTGGACCTGTGTTCCACTCCAAAGCCCATTGGACATACACTCTCGTACCCGAGAGCCCACCAGGGTATATCCTGTGTTGCAGGAGAAAATGGCAGTGGCTCCGTACACAGTCAGTGTTCCAATCTTGTTGCCATTTGGTGGAGTCCCAAGGTCCCCACAGGAGATGACTGAAATGAGAAAACAATATCATACAAATCATACAAATGACCCATATGGCATAATCATTTGTAATGTGTGGAAAGTTTGTTTTTCATTTAATTAGTTTTGGTAAGAATGTTTGTGCCTGTTTATAGTGATTTTCTCTTGGATACATCCGGATTCAATTATATTCAGTCTTGAAAAATTACTTCTTTCTGGTGGAAGATTTTCAATTTCTTAGCACCAATGAAGGAATTAACTTATGAAACTGTAGGAAAATCAAACAATGAGATGTGCACTTTATACTTACTCTCGCAGACTGGGCGTGGATCTGGGTAGTTCCAAGTGCTGTTAGCCTGGCAGCGAATGACCCTTTGACCCCTGTAGTAATATCCTGGGTCACATATTAGCATCATGATGGCGTCATATTGGTTTTGAGTTCCATAGATCAGCCTCCATCTTCCATGTTCCACAGCAGAGTGGCCGATGTCGGGGCAGGTCACCGCTGGAAGGTCAGAGGGTAAACAAACAGTATTAACTCAAATTCCTACCTGAGTTTGGGGCTGTTTAACAAATGAACCCTGCCAGGAATATTTGGAACTCATTCCAGGTAGTACAATTTATAAAACTTAAAATAAAATAAAACAGTTTGTTCAGGCGAAATACTCACGAATACATCTGGGTGGGGCCTCAATGGGGCTCCATCTCCCAGATTCCTGACAAATCACTGAGGTGGTGACAGGTCCGGCGAGCCGAAATCCGGGATTACACTGGTACGTGGCCCTGGCTCCGAGAGAGAAGTCCTGGCCAACGATACTGCCATTGACTGGAGGTACTGGCATACCGCAGGACATGACTAGAAGGGAAGGAGGGGAGCGGCAGGAAGGTAAGACATAAAAAATGTGGTTGGCTAGAATGAGAGCACAGGTAGGAGAGTATATTTTATAACCATCTCTGTATGCAGAGTGCCTAGCTCACAATAGGCTTGCTGTACAAACACACTCCCAGAGCCAGCACTGATGTGCAGTAAACATTAGCTTGGGCTGCCATCTGCACAATAGTAAACAATCAAGTCTAGAGAGAGTGCATGCAATTCATGTGGAGATTACACCTGGTACAGACTTGACCAGGCACTGAATGGCTGCCCTGCTGCTCTCTGCTTTCGCTTCAGCTGATACTGTTAATAAATCTCGTTGGAAACCAGACTCTGGAAGTAGAGCTTTAAGATTTCATGCTTTTGTGATGGAATACAAAAGAAAATCTGAACACAAACAAACAGAGAATTTAGTGAAATTGGAAATCAATGCAGATGGTGCAACAGCATCACAGCCTTGTAAAATCTGAAATGACATTTTGTATTTTTTGACAAAAGCGTATTAAAATGAAAGTAGATACATCTTGCTTTGCTCGCTATGTCTACATTTATACCATTCATTTTGTTTATTTTCAAATAACATACTTTAAAACTTTTACAATGTGCCAGTCTCAGTTAAAAGTAGACAATTGCTATTGTTGATTCCCTTGCTGAAAAAATTAGCACAGTGACAGGCGGATGACTGTGACTTTAACCCATGAGAGTGACATATCAAACAATCCAGCTCAGGTACAGCAAACATTATTAATCTTATGCAGTGTTATCTTCAAAGAAATTTTGAGGCATGGTGAAGTGAGCTTCCTTGAAGCACGCCTAAGGCTGAGGGGCTGTTGGTGATGGCACACTGTCAGCTGAAATCACACTTTGATCCAAAGCAAATGGATTCGGTGATAGTTTTTTCAATCATCTTAAATCAGAGTGACTGAACTTACAAAATACATTTTGCTACAAAAATGTCTTCTTTGACTCAGCATGCCAGTTAAGCTACAAGTGTTAAAATTTTGTTTTCTTTGCACAGTTTTAGGGTTCATTTCATCACTTTTGAGAGGGAGGACTAAATGAGCTCAGTCACATTGACACGAAATGTATGAAACATGATGAAATGTGACTTAATTTAAAAAATGTCTTGTACATATTGATTTGCATTAGCAATGTGAAATTATGCTGCCCCAGCTAATTTTACCAAGCAGATTTGTCTCACTTAAATTAAGAAAAATAGGACAATCTAGCGTATGAGATTTCTGCATTTCTGTTTTTCTTAACAACTTCCAACCCTCTCATCCTTCCCCATGACCTGCTGCTGTGATTGGGCCCTCACCTTGGCAAAGTGGCACTGGTGCATTCCACTGGTAGATCCCCTGTGCAGTCCGGGTGCATGTGGCGCTGCTCTGGCCAATAAGCCGGAAGCCCTGGTCGCAGCTGAAACGCAGGGTGCTGCCCAGCTTCGTGCCCGTCAGACTGTGCACAGTGCCATTTACAGGGCTGTTCGGAGGGCTGCAGTAGGCCGCTGTGAAAAAATGAAAGAAATAGGTAAAGACATAAATATGTATAACGATAAAATTGAATGCAACAAGCATATAAAAGCATTAATGATGTAAGATGATGCAAGTTGTTGTTGAGGAGGTGAAGGATTAATGTGCCTTCAATAGCACAGAGCCCCAGATCTCTTTTACATCTGTCTTCTACGTCTAGCGTGGTAAAAGAGGGTATGTATTAATACAAGCGCCACAATGCAATCTCTAAGGCAAAAACTGCAGACTGGAGACAAGGAAAATTGATTAAAGGAAACTAATGTTCTACAAAGCGAAACAGGAGTTTGTCAGCGGCAGCAGAGGAGGATCATAAAAGTGATGGATACATAATAACAGGAACAAAGTATCTGTTTTTGTTTGTTGGCTAAATTGGTGGCTGCAATAATCATTTATCATCCAAAATGGTGCCAGCAACAGGTCCATGCTTCCCAAGGAATGACGGCTCTGAGGCCTGAATTGCATTGTGCAGATCTCGCAATAACATGACATTGCTACACACCTGCTGGGAAATAAAATTGAGCACACATTGTGAAAACATTTTAGAAAATACTGTGATGCAACAGAACGTGGCTATTCGACACTGAATTCGTCATTGTGGGGAAAGATTAGGATGGAAGTGGACCAGGGACACACACACAAAAAGGGGTATTATCCATTACACTTAATCACTGTGACCACTTTACAGTCCTATAAAAATGCAAATTCTGACTCAAACCACTCACATGTGGCAATGGCAATGGCCTCTCTTTCAAGGGAATTTTTAGCACCATGCAATCAGATAAAACTCCCTTATAGTACAAAAACTTAAAGCCATGCCAGTGGTGTAATATGTATTCAGCATTTATGAGATGTTGCTGTCTTACACAAATTGTTCCAGTGAGACAGAGAATGTGAGATTTTTTGAGTGAGCTGATGGACCACTTTGTGGCACTGAAGACATAAAAACAGACTTTATGTGGTGTTCAACACCGAGGTTCACTAAGAAAGATGTTAGATTTCTTAGTAGATTATACGCAGGCTTCGGTTTATCTGGTTTGTTTGCAAAATGTAGCATTCAAGATTGTCCTCTCCACAATCATCAAGGGAGGAATGTCATTAATGTCCCTCAGGATGTCTACACGGGTAAGGAATCGAAAAGTGTGTAGTGCTCAAAACTTGTGCACTTAAAAAGCAGGCACACGTATGTGATACGAGCACACAAAATAGTGCTCGTAAGCAGAAAAGCATCCTTGCGAGGGAGCATTTCTGCTCTACGCGCATTAATACATTCCAGCGAGCATGGGACTGTGACAAGCTAGACCCTCCCTATGTGCTCGCAATTGCTCAACACTTGCTTGCTCATCAAATTGACTTTGAGACTTTGGAGGCTGATGTCTCCCTTCCCTTAATTGGTTGCTCTGAATACTGACCATGATGTTTGATTGGCAGTGTGGTTCGATCACTGACACAGTCGAATACTGCCTAAGAGAACAACTATTTTTATGGGGCCATCATGTTGGAACAAGTAAGTCTGAAGTTAACATCTTTCAGAGATCCCATTTAAATATTGTTTGAAGGTATTTTGTTTACTGTGCACTGTAATATTACAGCCAACTAAATATTTGCATTAGCCACTGTCTTTTGCCACTGCACACAGAGCACAAATGATTCCTCATAAGGATGCTAATCTGTGCAATCATATCACATGCCTGATTTTTATGTGTGCAGGTTGTGAGACTAAATAAACACCATATAAAAGCTAATGTTTGAATCCAATGATATTTGGATAATGCGGCGACTGAGCTACTGTATGTTCCTTGGCAAGGCCTTCTCCTGTCAGTCACGGTGACTGGCAGCTCCTGGGTTCAATTCTTCTCTTCTATCTGTGTCTAACTCATTTGCCACTCTCTGTGTTCTTCATCCCCCCCCCTCCCCCTCTGCCTCTTATAGTATAGAGCTTGTCTCACTGCAATCAGCCCCGCAGCTCAGAGGAATCAGATCTACATTGGCAGGTGACTGGATTGGAATAGATAATAGAGAGGAGGAGAAAGAGGGAGGGTGGGAGATGGTGATACAGACAAAGGGAGGGACATATAAGCATGAGGATTTATGTCTAAATGAGGTGATCGAGAAACGGACGACTGCTGGTGGAGAGAAAGAAAAGAATAGAGATGATGTCTGCAAGTAGGGGATGGAAGACGGGTCCATGGAGACAAAAGATGAATTGATAAAGAACACAGCCGAATACATGAATCTGCTTGTACCATCTGTTTCTTCCTCCCCACCAAGGTACTACAGAAGGCAACTCCATATTGACCACGGCAACTTGTGGGTTTCTCAGCCATCACTTAGTCCTTCTGTCAGTTAGCCTGCTACGGCAAAATCCATCATGGCTGAGAAAAAAAATGAAGTGAAACAGGCAAAAGAAGAAAAAAAAAGCGCAGAGAAACGAAAGAACATCCGGTTGGGGAGACAGAAAGCTCCGGTGAGAGGAGGGGAGAGAGACGATTAGTCAATCTGGCTGAGTGGTGTTGATACAGAACGGAGGGAGCCTTTTAAATATTTACACAGTCATAATTCACAGCGAGTTATGCAGGTGTCGTATACCAACAGATCCTTCACGGGAGCTGGACAAAACTGAAGAATAATAAGCAACACAGGAAACAGCGTTCACTAATTCCCAGACCTGTGCTGCACAGCGAGGAGCGCTGCAGATGCCTGCCGCCCCCGTTAGGTTGTCATGGAGATGAGTCATATTTCTGGCTATTTCAGCTGCGGTTGGCAGCCTAAATCTTGGTCTTGTTGACACAGTAAACCAAAGCCATCTCTGATGAGCTTGAACGTACGGAAGAATGAAGAATGTCCAGAAGGGACGAAGCCAAGCATCCAATTTCTTCTAGTAAATCAATTCTAAATGGACCACTGAAATCACATTTTATAAAAACAAAAGGGTACTGTATGCCTGGTCTTTGCTCACCTGAGTAGCGTATGCGAAAGCCTTTGTGGCTGGTGGTGTGATCGAAGGACCAGTGCAGGTAGACTTTGTTACTGGAGCTGGTGATGCTCAGTGGGCTGGAATAGTTACCACTGAGGGTAATCAGGAGAGGACTCTGTCTGGATGGGCCTGGGTTGAGAGAGAGAGAGAGAGAGAGAGAGAGAGAGAGAGAGAGAGAGAGAGAGAGAGAGAAGACAATTATTAAAAGAAATCCATCTCTGAAAATCTCCACCAGTGAACCACAACCAGCACTGGGTCATCAAAATAATGTCTTGTGTTCCATCATCGACACATTTAAAAAATTGAAGAATATTTTGAGTAGAATTTTGCTTTTGCATGCAAATTGATACAAAAAAATCTCATTTCATACAGATTTAATTTTTTAAATCTGAATTATGAAATGAAAATAATTTTCCTTAAGTTATGGCTTTTGAGGGATTCTGCATTTTGTGCTAAAATCAAAATTTGCTAAGTTGCTAATTGTGGGGGGAAAAAAGATTTCTTTCCATAATTGGCTTGGCAGCCCCGAGGTTAGCAAATGTCTGTTCCCCTCCACTCGGCAGCAGATAAAAAGCACTAATCAGGAACACTAGTGTGCACGACCGCCATTTTCTCAGAGCAGCCTGGCAGAGTTGCTGACTGTGCCTCTAATCACATGCAAATGTACAAGACAGATGTAAATGTTCTGTCACCATTAAAGGGAGCCTGTGTGTGATTTTCTGTTAGTAGATGCAGAGAGCTTTGTCAGGGATGGTAAATTCAGCTGTCTGGCTCATTTTAGCCTTTAATTGTGGATATTTGTAAAAACAGAGTCTTTGGCCAAGTAAGTGCAGGGGGTGGTGTCATAGGGACATATGGTCAATAGACTACTGAATAGTACATGTAGAGGGCATCACCCAGACCGTAAATGTAGCCAGACGCTCAGTTAAACTCTTCTTGATAAATGAAAAGTCAAAATAATAATGGCATGATACTGCATGTTATCATTGGTATGCATGTATTCAGTTCATTTGACTCACCATCAAAGATCTCAAGCTCATCGAACTGGCGGCTGGTCTGGAAGTGTTCTATAGTGAAGGTGATATTGTAGCCAGGTTCTACTTTGACCACCCAGGAGCAGGACTCGAAGTGGGGGAAGCCACTGCCTGGTGACTGGCTCATGATGACGCCCGTGGAAGCTGTTAGTATCTCATTCATGGGACACGTAACTGTTGAGAGATATAAGAAGCAGAGTTATACAAAAAAATTAATTAACAGAAATTATAGGAATGATTTGTTTATGTATTGCTGTTCTGTGTTGGTTTCATAATTGTGCATTGCTTCTAATGGTCCGTTCTTTTAAGTGAATTTAATTTACCTTGAAGCACAAATTGGATTGGTTAGATCCATATTCTTGTTTGGAGGGCAACTCAATGTGACTAAAAGCAGAGCTAAGCTAATTGTCATTCTAGTCCTGATGCAGGCAAAGGAAACAAAGCTGTCCGTGCTAAGTCAGTTGGCGAAATGGCTTATATATTATATAATATTGCCGATTTGCCACAAGCATATTTCCCCCCCTTTGCACATCGTCAGTATGTGATACACGTGATGCTAACTTGGCGGCTGCCTCTCACTTCTGCCTCTATTGTTGTGGCACGTCCGGGTGGGCCACATCCACCGGCTCATCTCACCCCCCCGACTGTTGTTGGTATTCTTGTGGGACATCTTCGTGACATCCTTTGACATTTTCTAGTGGTTTCAGTCTGTAATATCAGATGTTACACAGCATTCCTGTCTGTTGCGTTCTTGTTGCGAAGCTGTGAAGCCAACCTCTTAATCTGCCAGAGCTGTCTGCATACACAGTGGAACCCCCCAAAAAACAAGCAGCAACATGAAAGGACACCGATGCTGCAACGATGACACAATGCAACTGCTACATGGTTTATTTCCTTCCTATTGTTTTTGCTGCTCACCTAATGGGGCTGAGTGCTGAAGAGGTGGAGTGTGAAATAACTCTTCCCACAACAGAGACACGTATATATTTGTTTTTCTTGGTGGCTCATGATTGCATTTTGTAGTTAAATAAGATACCATAAACCTATATAAAGTAAATGTTTTCTCTTGTGAAATTAACTGCCTACTACTGTATATCACAAAGAATCCTAAGGGCCTACTTTGGCATGCATAATAGATTGAACTGTTTTAACACTGAAGCCATACTGGAGCTCAACCCAACAGCTTGTTAAGAGCTTTACAATTAACAACAGGCCATTTCGAACACGCAGGAAAACCATACATTTATCTCGTTAAACACCAGCCAGAGGCTCTATTTGCAATCATAGCAGAAATCGAGAAAACGCGTCACAAGATGCTGTGATTAAAAACCACATGAAAGTGCCTGTGACCAGGTACTTTTTGCATGCGCATACATTTTGTGTGCCAGTGTGTTTGTCAACCAAGTGTGGCAGAAAATTTATCCGGGGGTGTAAACGCCCCAGTTGTGTGCCGCGATTTGAATACCCGAGCCTGTTCTGCCTCAGGGTGAGGAAGCACTTGGCACCAGCAGGTCCTTCATTACAGTGGTGAAATACTGAACGCTCTGAATCACATTCTAGCAGCGCCTCCTTTGTGGGACAATATGTGTGTGGGTATACACTTGTTGTTGCGTGCGCGTATGGGCTGTGTGTGTGTGTGTGTGTGTGTGTGTGTGTGTGTGTGTGTGTGTGTGTGTCTTGGCTTGTTCCACCTCCTCTCTGTGTGTTCGTGGGGGAAGAGATTATTAAATCCGCAGGAAAAAAATTATGGCAGACAGCCTAGGTTAAACAGCATTTGCAAATAATTCTTAGCATTTGTTTTATCTTGCTTGGTGGGTCAACCAGGTGGGCTTTTACTGCCTCAGGTAATCTCAGATAATGTCAGGTAAGCTGTCACTCACAGAAAGGCACATTAAAATGAGGCAAAGCTGTCAAATACTTTTGCCACAACTTTTTGCCATTCAGTGTATTGGCTGCTAGTCCAAACCAAATGTTCCTACAGGCAGGACAAAGCAAACACTACATATCTGCAAATGCTGTTTACTGTGGGTCAATAAACTGTATTTTTTGGGGCTTTCGATTATTTTTATTAGATAACAACAGCAGTGAGATCCCAGGCAAGGAGGGGAGAGAAAGATAGGGAATGACATGCAACAAAGATATACAGCTGGAATTAAATCCTTAGGCCACCAGGGAGCCCCAAGAAACAGCAGTTGGTTCTCAATAACATATTGTGCTTGCATGTACAGTAGGTTAAAATAGTGGGGTAATATAGCTATTGCGCTAACTCAAAACACTAAGACTACTAACATTTTGAAAATGGGGCTTGAGAGCAGCATCTCACAGAATGTTCACAGCATGTGCAATGGTCCATACATTAATAATAGAACCATCACGTTATGTAGAATGTGGAAATTAGATATCTACAAAGCACTTTTGGCATCTAACTTTGGAAATGCAAGTGGCAGTAATCTGTTCTCATCCCAAATTCCAAGAAGACATTCACCAAGTCTGCGAAATCATTTACAACCTCAAGCACCTCGTGGATGTGAGTCAAAAACCTTAAATCCATCACTGATAGTGAAACTGATTGCACCTGGAAGTAGCATATAAAATCTAAAGAGCGAAGTTCATTAAACAATCAATCCCCCGAGGATGAGATGTGTGCTGTCAGTGACCTTTCAGAAAGCTCCATCGTGTCTTCAAAAACTGCTTTCAGCTAGTCTTGGAGCTGATGGAAAGAGACAGGCAGGGGCTCTTATCTATAGGCAGCTACTTATTAAACTAATCCACTTTGAAATGAAGCATCACTCTGTTTGGCTGTAAACAAAAGGGTATTAGGGGACAAATCTGACAGCTGGAAAAAAACAGCTTCAACACACAAGGTGAGATCAGCGCTGATAGAGCTCAAAATGAAATTTCACTTCATTGAGACAAGGAATGGAATAAACTGGTAGCAGGAATGGCAATCTGCGAGATATCCCTTCTGTTTGTGTATAAATTTTTCATGTTATGCAACAGCTTCCAAATAAAAAAATGCGGTGGAAGGCTTACGTGCAGACAAGCACAGATGCACACAATCTGCACCCATATGCGCACATTTGTGCACTCCAGTATGCAAGTATGGACGCACACGTGCATAAATCCACAATGTATCAAGCTTGTAGTGCTGCAGTGCTGTTGAGATGCCTTTACTCATGTTGGTATTTAATTAGCATAAGCTGGGGAGCGATAACGAGCTGATTGAAGGGGATGGGCCCCAACATAAGCATTAGCGTGGATCAGGACCTAACAACTCAGAGAAGTCTGGAATGACAATGAAGATGTGAAAAAGGGGCAGCTGTAATCCATTCTGCTGGACTGAAAGAAGGCGGCAGGGGCAAAAAAATAATCTAGGGAACAAAAAGGGAGACAAGAGACAGAGCGGCGAGGGAGGCGAAAAGGGACCGAGTGGGATGAAGAAAGCGAGCTAGCTGGGAAACTAATGTGATGGGTGATTATGTCGGTTTTAACCCAAAATCTGTCTGGGGGATAAACACAGGGATTTTGAATCATCAGAGCTCATTGTGTTTCATTAATGAATTTAAGCAACACTTTGTACTGATGCTGTTGCTTTGTGTGTGTGTGTGTGTGTGTGTGTGTGTGTGTGATGTTGGAACTCCCTGTGGTCTCAGCAGGCATAGTTAAAGGCTGTGGGTCCAATACAACCCAGTTTAATCAAATAGCAGGAAAATCAAATACTGAACAAACCAACTGGCGGCTCCAATGGAAAGAAATACGAGAAAGGCTAAATTGTGACTGGCGACAATCCTCTGGATTAAATACAGAAAAAGCAAGAGTGATTGTGTGTCTGTGGTGGTGGCTTTTATTTATTGGCCTTGTGTGTCAGTGTTGGGAGGAAAGGAAACACAGAGAAAGAGAGATGTGGGTATCGACAGACACCTGTGCTTGACAACACATTGCACTTTGTTGTCCTGTTTTGAACCAGCCTCAGAGAAGGACAAAAAAAAAGAGAACAGGGGGAATAAAGGGTACATATGTTACGTAAGAACAGAAGTCTGACGCTAGTGAGTCAGGGGAGGGAAGCGGCGAGTGAGGGAGGAGGGAGTGCAGACGGAGGGAATGCAGAGGATGAGAGAGGATATTGGCGCCGAGGGGCAAGCAACACTGCAGAACTGGCTGTAGTCTCCAGCGCTGCTCTCTGGAAGACTACCACAATGACAAGCTGTATAACCCAGACACATGCCAGACCAGTGTGTATGTTTATACTGCATATGTACGAGTGTGCCATTGAGCATGTGTGTGTGCGCGTGTGTGTGCGTGTGTGTGTGTGGGGGGGGCAGCTAGACTTGCAGGGGAGGGTTGTGCTTGTCAGAGCCAGAAGTGGTGATTTGATAGGTGCAGCTGCAGCCGGCATGTCCCCTGCATTTCAATGAGCTGTGCACTTCGTCTCTTCACTGCCCTCCAACTACGTCTCTCCCCGTCTCTCTTTCTCGCCTCGCTTTTTAACTCCTGTCCTGCTCTTGCTTACTTTGCCGTCCTTCTGCTCATTTAGCAGTCTCGCCTCCATCTTTTCAGGACCGATTTGGTCCTTTTCCTCAAGGATCCTGCTCGTTCAGAGTAATCTCAAACTGTTCTCTTCCTATCCGATCATCTCTGACGCTCTTCTCTCCTCGTGCAGCCTTTTCTTCCTCCATACTAAGACAAGTTTCTGTCTTACTTTCCTCTCCACTCTCAACTTCCTCACACTCAGCTCTGTACTCCCTCAGCTTCCCTAATCGCTGGCTCACCCTGGTGGATCACCCAGGTCTGTGTCTATGCAGGTTAAGTGGCAGCTTGCAGGAAGGAGGAGTATGATGGAACTGTTTGTCCCCAGTGTCTCTCAGCAGAAGGGGAGCAATTAAGGGGCCACACAAGTCACAAGCACAAGTGCAGATTCAGAGCCCAAAACGCACCGCAAACTGCAAGTGAATGCATTCAACTGTCACTGGCTTTCACATGCATTTTTAAAAACAGCACACAGATTTATTTAGCTTAGCGACAGACACAAATACAAATTCAAATAGAAGGCGATGTCAGTGGAGTATTCACTTGCACATGTTTGAGCTGTAAATATCTACAGTGGAGGGTTAGCAGACAAAAGGCAGGACTCCACAGAGGAAAAATAAACACATACAAAGGATTTCCCCTTTTCCTTTTTGAGGGGTCCAAGCAGCAAAGCTCGCTGCTGGAGCCCTATTGTTTTTGTTCTTATAATTCTTTCTTCTTACTTCTTATTTTTCTCTGCTAAATTTAAGCATAAGACCAAATTCCACCCACTACACAGGCTCATAAAATGAGACACATTGATCTCAAGGTGGCGCTGTAACAATAAAGTTTACGGTTTTGCGATTATCACTGACAATGTTTCAAAATGTTTTAATCATTTTAATTTTAGTCATATTTGTGCCACTGCTGCTCCTCTGCTCTAAAAATGTAAAAATGTTCGCCATCTTTTCACAAACCACTGGGCCAATCATCCTAAAACATAGTCAGGATCATCCACAGACTTCACTGATCTTAAGCTGCTAAAGAATTTTTGATCTGTCAATCTGTTTCAATTATACAAGCCAATCAATTGTTGTAAGAATAACAGCAACTGCAGTCATGTGAAACACATTTTCACTGAAGGTCATCAGCTACGTTCTACATCAAAGATTTCAGAAAATATATTGATATCCCTTAACATAAGCATCAGCATATACTGCGAACCATGATGAATTGTTTTAAAGAAAATCAAGTTTTGCTTCTTGCCTGGACCCTGATCATTGCCTCTTGCAGTTCTATTTTCTCACTTGAATTTTCACCACTTTTATTCCCCTCTGTTGTGCTTCTCACTGGGCGCCCTGGGTACTTTGTTCCAGTCTTCATTATTAGCCTGTACATAGCTTTTCCTCCCCTTTCATTGCCCTCTTTATTTGCCTGGTTCTTTAATCTCCCTCCCCTTTTACCTCATGCTGAGAGCATTTGTACATTTTCCTATTTAGCACTCCAATTTATCAAATTTCGCCTCTCCCTCGTCCACCGCAAAACAAACAGAGTGAGGCAAACAAAACGACGTTGACAAAGCAAGACAGAGGAAAAAGATGTTTTAAAAAGGAAAGCAAGAGAATGAGAGATATATGCTTTTAAGATATGCTAAAGCAGAGAAAACCAGAGGGACCTCTCTATGCACCCAGTCTCTTACCCGGAGGAAATGCATCGCACACAACATACAGCATTATGATGATGCGGCGAGTTGGGAAAACTCATTGATTCCTCTGGGAGGACGGTATCTCGGCATGTAGAGAGCACTACAGCGGCCACCCTCAGTCTCATGGGAGCCAAGTATCATCCACAGAAATGGAAAGTGCCACCAAACTGATATGTGGCTGCGGCTCCATGACTACAGGCAGCAAGAGCACCCAAGGGATCCAGATATAAGGTAAAACTCAAACTAGTGCATGAGTCTATGATTAAAGCAAAATGATATTGGCTACCTATAACCCTGCTGAAAATAAACTCAGAGAGTAGGCCATTTTCCTGTGTGGTGATTTATTTATGAATATGAGTATCCACTTTAGAGAAGAAGAAGCTACTCTTTTTGCAAAGATAACAGCACTTTTAGTAACATTCAATAGCTGCTATTGTTCCTGTGCTGGTGGCACTGTGCTGCTGGTGTGTCTTGGACTTTTCAAGGTCCTCGCTTATATGACCTTGTCCACTGTGTTTGCCGCTATTTGATCAGCTCAAACTTATTTCCAAGGGAGATGTTGAGCCATAGAGATTTCAAGCCTCAGGCATTTACTCACCATCACATGAAGGCGGAGGCCCCTCAAACTCCAAATGTGTCCCCAACCGGCAGGTCAGGATGCTGTTTCCACTTAACTGGTAGCCTGGAAGACATCGGTAGCGGACTATATCTCCTGAACAGAGAGAGAGATGGAGGAATGAGAGGTACAGTCAGCGACAGATCAGAGATAGAGGCAACAATCCATGTGATTGATATGAGTTAAAATATCCTCATACACCAAACAGAGCTCCTTAGCCACGATACTGGATATAACACAGAAGTAATCATTATCCATTGTGTCTCTCAGTGAAAGAAAAAGTTAACAGCCCGGTAATAAAGCCCCACTGAGGAACCTATAGATGAAACACTATGTCACTGTTGCTGCCTTTGTCTCTCTGAATAATAATGAGTTGAGGTGGTATGCAAATAAACAGATAAGGAAAAATAATCTCCATTGTCTTCTACAGGAGAGAATGAGAGCACCTGCCTCAAATCCCTGCGGCTTTCTGATTATTTTGTCATAATCACTCATTTATACTGCTGCCTCAAAACTCCCTAGGTGATGTAGTTTGGGTGTGAGTCTGCTTCCAGTACCATTGCCTTATGGGATGTGTGGTCAGTATCGGAGTTGGTGAACATGGGGCACTGCAAACTGACAGTGGATGGGACCAACGTCTAATACAAAAAGTCAGCAGTGCCTTGATAGCAATGATTGTGTGTGTCTATGTGGTTGTGTTTTTTTCTGACAGCTTTTCCCACCTACCAATTTTAAACTCTTTGCTTGCCATCAGGATCTCTGCATTAGGAATGATGGGGGGAGGCAGGCAGAACTGCAGTCTGTAAGCTTTATGGAGAGCATCAAAGACATGAAAGGAGTCAAACACAGAATATGTGAGAAATACGTGGTAGAAATAAGAATCAAGGAAGAAGAGTAATTTACATACCTTGATAGCTGATACGAAACAGTCCCCCCTTCTCTGTGTTACTCCTGAAACGTATCAGCACCTGGTTGGATGTGCTGCTGGGAGGGTCATTGGGCTCTCCATCAGTGAACACTCCCAGTTTCCTGGCAGTCTCCTGTGGACCATCCCTGAAGGGAATAACGATCACAGGTCAACTATTCCTTCAAACATAACAACACACTAGAGTAAAGCGATAATTAACTGTGGGGGGTTTCTGTCAGCAGCCTCTGCTCAAATGCTCGCTCTATCTCCAACCATAAAGCACCTCAAGGCTCTGTGATGGGGATCTGTGAGAAAACCAAACAAAGTCACATGCCAGATTATTGTCAGGCAGCTTCCAGCAGCAGAGTATAACCAAGCTGCTCACTTCATCAAACCCAAAGCAATTACTCTGGACTGCTCTGGGTGATTATGTTGAAATAAGGTAAAAATTAAAGATAAGTGTGGAATGACAGGTCTGGATTGTGCTATTCTTGCTAACTGCCATCCAATGGGAGTGTCCCTGGAAGCTGTGGCCCAGCCTTGGCAGTCCCCTGGCGTGGGCATGGCCGATTAAGCCAGCTCCCAGATTCCTGCCACAACCATTCAGCTTAAAAACCATCTGTCTTTGGCTGTCAGACTGGGCATGGGAGATTACAAGCAGCTCTGGAAACGGCTGGCTAGGGACTGCTGCCTGACAGCACTCTGGCCAAGCCGCCATTACGGGGCCCATTTCCTTGGCTCAGTAGTTCAGTGGATAGATACACAGCGGTGGTAACTGGAAACTTGGGAACATGATAGTCCCCATTTTGGCTCTGCATGAGCTTGCTGGGAAAGATCAACACAGTGGAGGCCGTTTACAGAATAGCAACAATATGACAGAAAAGTGGACATTTGGGCTGACTTTAGCCACAACAACTTAGTGACTAAGTAAACTCTCTATGGATTAAAGAATCTTCACACAAATTTCTGTAAGCAGCCCAATAGGTAAAACATAGATGTCCATCCACACCATGTGGACTTTTCATGTGGTCATCATGTTGCCAGGTTGGCTGGCAGTCAGATCTCCGGTCTCACTGAGAGCTGGGACCTTTGGAGCTCGTCTCAGGGAGAGGGGATCAACTGGGACTGGCAACCGTCATGCATGCAAAATCCTGTCTTTGGTCGCACATATGGCTGGCCCAGCCGTGCATTATGGAGGTGATGAAAGGAAGCTTTACCCATCGCTACTCAGTCAGGCAGAAAGAAATACACCTAACACACAAACATTAATGCACAAAAAGATGAGCAAGTGCACATTTCCACCAGCCAAAACCAATTCTCTGTCTCCCTGTCTCTTCTCACCATATTCCACATACTGCTTTGATTGGTCCTCCGTGGCTGATTGCACTCATTACATATAAATGTTTGGGATTTAGGAAAAAATGATTTATAATATGACGAAGCAAGATGTATAAATTAATAATTTCTACATTCATGTATACATGAGAAGCCAAATCCCACGGGAGTATTTGTCACGATCAGCGGTTTCTGGTGTTGTCACTGCAGGTTTGCTTCACTTTACAGTTTTAACAAAATCACTCATACAAGAATAAGTCACAATATTATCATTCTTCACATTTGTATAAATATTTAGCTTGAACAGCTCTTGAACAGAAGAAAAACAGGAATCATTTGTTTCAGAGAGAGGGAAAGCAAGGAGAGAATGGTGGACACAAAAAGATCAACAGTGACAATAGAGTAAAAACAGATAAGGCCAAAGACAGAGAGGTGAGCTTTTGACCTGTAGGGGTTTCTTTTTGTCACTGAAATGGATGACAAAAATGAACCCCTGCATGTGGTGGGAGGCCATACTGTACTTGTTAGTTAGAAAACAAGCGGCAGAGTCACATAAAGAGGACAGTGGATGAAAAGAGAGGAGGGGACAGAGGAATTAGAGATTGGCTAACTGAACCTAAATCAGTTTTGTCAAGCGATGCAACAGAGGCAGATACAGGAAAAGAAAGAAGCTGGAAGAGTTACAGGTGGAAATGCTGAGATGATGATGCCAAGGAAATGGAAATGAATGAATATAACAATATTTCAATGACAGTGTAAGCAGTCATATCTTACCAGACGGTGATGAAGTCATGCGGCCCATGAACCTGTAGCAGGGTAAAGTTGAGTTTGATGCCCAAGCCAGGAGCCACTGTGATCAGCCAGGAACAGTCAGCTGAGCTCGGGTACTCCTCTGGGTAACCCGGGGAGAAGATGGTCCCATTGTCTGATGTGATGTTCCCACCACAAGGCACTGAGGGAGGGAGGGGAAAGGGAGAATGAGAGGCAGAGTATATATATCAGTGGGCCAGGAATACAACAGGACAGATCCACGATTCAGCATCGGTGGAAAAAGGGGATTTTTTATCCCCCTCTTCTTCCGCTTCCCTTCTCAGTGTCTCTCTCCCTCTCCTTCACTCTTCGTCTAGTGCCCAGGCGCTTGTCTGAGCTAAAGATTAGCCAGTAAAGCCTGTTAGCAAGTGGGGACTTGGATGGAGTGTTTTGCTAAGATAAGGCCTCAAGCCTTTCCCACTGGGGGTGAAGCGAGAGAGCGAGTGCAGAGATGAGGCGAGGGGTTAGTGCGGACTGGGCTTTTGAGGAGGTGTGTGTATATGTACAGCATGCGTGTCGGGGTGGATATGCATACGTGTTTGTGTAAACTGTTTGAGTGGCAGGAAAAGGTTAAAACAACATGCGGTATCCTGACACTGACTCACACACATGCAAACTACCCTGCACCCGGCCTCGAATCACCCTGCATAGAAATTGTAACTATATTTCAAACATTCCTCAGGAACTCAGGAGGTTCTAACTAACTTAACGATTACGAAGCTTAACATTCCCGCTGGTGCCCTTAGAGAAACCCCATATTCACTGCGGTGGAGCAGGGAAAATCAGGACGGAGTGGTAATCGCAGTAGTGCAGGCATCTCAAGCAACCCAGACAGGGCATTCAGCTTAACGGCACACCCTTGGATGCCTATGGGTATACGATCATTCCCAAAGCAGAGATTGCATGTTTTATCCCTCCATTCCCTCTCTCAGGTTATATGTGTGTGTTCATGTTATACAGCCGCCTGTTTTAGCCCTGTGGCTGATAGGCCACTCTGCTGCTGGCTCACCTGTTAAATGAGCTATTGATCAGAGCGATTGATTAAACCCTGGACACTCTATGGAGTTGCACCTCTGGCTCAAGCCATCAACTGGCACGCCACTTAAACCTTATGTGTGAAGAATGTGTGGCTCCTTAAAGGGTTGGAACTTGAGAGAGCGTTGCAATTGTTTTAAAACACAAAATAGTAAATGGTAAAGCACAGTATAAAAATATAGTAAATGGAAAAGGGATGATGAGGGAGGAGGAGATGAGGCAGCCAATGTTAAGTGCAGAGAGAAGTGGAAACAAACAAAAAAGACAGGGTACAGTGAAAAAGCCTTTTATAGACACAACGTGATGTGATGCTAATGCCAAGACAAGTAGGTAAGTGGAGGCAAGGTAACAAAATTCAATGTGGTTGGGTCGTTCATCCCCCTCAGAGGAAATCTATGTAAATACTGTAGTGACAGAGGGACTCTACTGGATCAAGTACGTGTAGGTGTTGACTCTGTATTAGCAGAGAGGAGATGTTCTAAAAAGATCAACGTATTTACTTTGCAAACAAGGCAGCAATGTCTGTTCGTGCATGCATGAAAGTATCAAAATTATTAAAAATCAGCTGGCAAATTTGCTGTCTTAAATGGTTTCATCACTGTGAATGACTAAACTGGAAAAAACTGAGAAATCTCGTTCATTTGAATCTAACATGGCAATAAGTCAGTAAAGCAGCAGTGTGTATGTGTGTGTATATTTATCCCATTAACACTGAGGTATCTCTAATCACTTCACCTCCTGCTATATCACTTCCTCGCACCAGGTCATAGCCTTACAGCCAATTCAATTACACTCACAGTCAGGAGCATCAGGCCACCTTCTCCTGGTCATTTTACTAGGCACGTGCACAACACACATACATGCACACATATTAATACACATAAATGGGCAAGGTAGTTGAAATACACAGTTATATTGCTACATATATATTAAATGCTGTAAAGAGTATCACTGCACATTGTGTGGTACAGGATGTTGCTGCACTGGAATTGCATAAATGATTAGATAAATAAACTGCATATTGAAACAACACAGGCATGTATACATAGTACTGGGAATACAGTTTACTGCAATATAATTAATATGAGATAAGTACTGTATGTATTTGATATAATTTGCATGTCTCACACACACACACACACACACACACACACACACACACACACACACACACACAGTCTTTACTCATGTCACCTTTGGGGAATTTACATAGACTTACATTCATTTCCTGGAGACTAACCTGAAGGACTACCTGACCTTAACCTAACCCAAACCTAATCCTAACCTTAACTTAACCCTAACCTTAACTATTGACCTAAAAATCACAGTTTTCCAAATTGAGGACACCACTTTTTGTCCCCAATTGCACCACTGTCCTGAATCAACTGGCCTTGAGTCTATTGTATATCCCCAATTTGGACATAAGCGAACACACACACACACACACAGGTATAATTTTCTGGGATAATACTGTTGTGAAAATTGAGATGGCCTACACACACACAAAAAAAGAAAAAGCTGGGAGAGAATAAACTCTATCTCAGTTCCCTCTGCCTTTTCACTCTGTTGCTCTGTCTCTCCCTCGCATTTATCTCCCTGCTCGGCCATTCAAAGTTCCGGTGTCATGGCCATCACCTCCCTCTGTAATTTCCCCTGCCTCATTGAATAATCGACAGCTAGAGCGTGAGAATGTGGGTCAAGGACGAGGCAAAAAGAACGAGCACCCATTACTTTTCTTTTCAATTTGGCCCCTCTTTAATTCATCTTTTATTTGTCTCCATTTCTTTTTAGCGCAGTATTGATTTTCATTGAGGAGTGCTTTGCTTCATTAATGGGGGGATGATAATTCAGTTTAATTGCATTATTCATAATAGATAATCATTCCATCATCATCTCCATAGCCGCGCTTCGCACTAATGATGTAATAGCTCAATACATTCTAAACAGGAAGTTATCGTGTTATTACTTGGGATCTGCGTTCATGCAGAAGTATAGTTGGCCACTAGTTTGGAAGAATATTCAGTGCTCAGATTAATAAATGCCTTCAATTTGCATTTGTGTATCGATACAAATCTCTTCGTCCCCTACCTTCGCAGCGAGGGAAAGGGTGATCCCAGTTGCGGGTGGTGCCGTGTTCACAGGTGAGGATGGAATGTCCCATGAGCTGATACCCAGGCAGACACTCAAAGGAAATGGACTGGCCCACATTGTAGCCGGCGCCCACCACCACTCCGTAGCGGAAAGGCTCTGGATCAGGGCACTCCTGCAGCTCGTAAGCTGAGGGAGAGAACAACACGTGCATCAGTCAGTCTCAGACTTTTATTCAACCACATTTTAGTATTGAGGCTGTAACATAATTCAACCACACAGCAAAGACTAATTTAGAATATACTAAAAACATACATTTTAAAACATTCAGTAGAATGTTTAAACCTGTGTGTGTTAAAAACTTATGCTCATGCCAATAAAGTAGAAATTATTGCCATTAAGTGCTTCGTGGTTACAGATGCTGACCAATTGACTGTTCAAGGTTCTTTGTTACTGCCTGAAGGTAGAAATCAATTCACACAACCACCACAGATTTGCATCAACATCAGAGGCGTTATAGTAGAGCGTCCTCTATTTTTATTCCCCGACCTCATCGTTCTGTTGTTCTTCTTCTACTTAACTCCCACTCACTCCTCCTCCTCCTCCTCCTCCTCAGACAGGGGTTTTCAGAATAAACAAAAATGCCAGGGGCTGGTTTGACTTGTGCCGGAGGAGTATGATGCAGTCATCAGAAGTAGTGTGGGTAAATAATTCGTACCCCCCCTCCATCTTGGATACAAAAGCAAAGCAGTCCGTGAGCCTTGAAGAGCCAGGATATAAATATGACTAAAGAAATTGATTTCTATGGATCACAGCTTCCCTTTGTAGGAGATAACTCATGCAAATGCTGCGAAAGGGGGGTATTTGCAAATATAATGCTTGATTTATATGCTAATGTACACATAATTATGTAAATGCACAATGCTACCTTTCGATTTGCCGGCTCGTTTGTTGAATCACAAATACAAACTTTTGTGTGCCTGTTGCATTGGCAGACAAGGGCAATTTATTCATCGCAGCCATGCTGATATGCAGCGAGGCCTTTTATTGGTACATGGTGAGGAAATCTTTTAAGTGATCAACAGTTTTATATACGGAGATTTATAGATCTGGGAAATTTACCGGCTCTGTGAACTGATTTGTCGGAGTCAGTTCTAGGGCTAATTCAGTAATGTTCTGGCCGCACATGTCACAATGAAGTGACACTAATGCTACATAAGTGAACATGAAGAAAAAAAGGTAACACTCCCAGAGATGATTATTTACTGTTGCAAGGCATAATTTATCTCTGTGACTTTTTATTCTTATTTTGATTTTGCGACCGTGTCAATTGAGGGAAATACTAGAAGTAGTAGCTGTAGTTACATTCTCTTCACTTGTGCTGAACCACATTTCAGTGACAGAAAAAGGTGGTGGTCACACGGAAGCAATTACTAATTTGATCTAGCTTTGCAGATGAAAGCGACTCATAAAACTAATACTGGCTCAGTTTTGCAATTAGCAAAATTTGGTCTTGATATGCTCATTATTGCAAATAAATATATATATTAACCAAGTCTATTTTTGTCTGAAACAATCCTAAGGCTAATCATTATTTTCTGCTCCAATCTTCTGCATCTTTAACTTGTGGCTTTTTAAGCACACTTTCTTACACATAGCCTGTTTGGTCCCTTACCCTGGTATTCGAATCGGAACCCCGGTTTGTTCTGTGAGTGATCACTGTGGAAATACACTGTGGTCTCGTGGGAGGTGGTGAGCAGGGACGAAGGAATATCCTGGCCGCTGAATCGGCCGATCACTGCGCTTGTATCAAGGGGCCCGTTCCGTATCTCAAGGAAATCGTGGTTGGCCTCGGTGGAAAAGTTGAGGAACTGCATGTGGGCTCCTGAGAAAAGAAGAATAAAGAAATGTAGAGGAAAATGTGGTAGCAAACTAGAAAAAGAAATTCCATCCTCTTCCTGAAATACTACTGATGTAGCCCTGCACAGATCTAAAGCGTTTAACCATCGACAACAATCCAGCCCGACAAGTTGTATAATTAAAGGTGCTTGAGTGGTAAATGCCAATATGTGGTGCACTGTAGGAGTCTCTTCATGATGCTCACCGTAACCAACAGGCAGGTAGATTCTCCAGGTGCAGTCGCTGTTGCTAGGGTAGTTGCCAGGGAAACCCGGACTGAGAATCATGCCCTCCATCTCCTCCCGGATTCCACCACACTGAGCTGATGGGGGGCAAACAAAGCATTTCATCAGCATCTGCAAACAGGGACTCTCCCACATCAAAATAACATGATCCAACAGAGCTTTTTGTTTAGTGGGAGTCTTGAACAAGTACAGCGCTGGTAGAATTTACATCATACCTTTATATGAGAAAGAAATGGTGCAGTATAATGTGAGCTAGCTGTTTTTGTTAAAGCATAGCAGAGGTGAAATATTTAGTAATTTTGAACCAACAACCCTGATTCCAAGAAGGTGGAATACTGTGTAAAACTAAATAAAACTGAATGTGACAATTTGTTGATCCTTTTTTGACATCTGCTCACTCAAAAACAGTCCCAAGAGAATAGATTTAATCAACTTCATTGATTTTTGTAAATATCTGCTTATTCTGAATTTGATGGCAGCAACACGTTTCAGACAAGTTGGGACAGGAGCAACAAAAGACTGTGAAAGTTGTGGACTGATCCAAAAACACCTGTTTGGATCATTCCACAGGTAAACAGGTTCATTGGTAACAGGTGATAGTATCATGATTGGGTATGAAAGGTTCATCCTGGAAAGACTCAATCGTTCACAAGCAAGGATGGAGAGAGGTTCACACTTTATGAACACATGATTGTATAAAGGAGATTACTACATTACTCAGGAACACACAAAACTGTGTCAGTAAACAGAATTTGTTTGCAATTGCATTCTGTTGGTATTTATGCACAGCCTCTCAATTTTTTTGGACTTGGGAGTTGTATATGAGAAAGAATTGTTGTGTAGTATAATGTTATAGCATAATGTTTATGTTAACGTTCATGTTTTTTTTAAGTTTAAGCATAGGAGAGGTGAGATATTTAGTCATTTTGAACCTAAATCCCAAAGCCTGTAAAACTGAGAAAATAAAGACTGGGAGAAGAAAAATGTGAATCCTAACTGAACCCTAACCGTATGTTGCTTCACATTGCTTGAAGGCAAGGTGAGATTGTATTTAATTGCAGGTTGATGTGCTCGAATCCATTTATTGAAAAATGCTTTTAAGCACAAATAAGCACATTCCCCTAAATCCTAACCCTTTCATCACACTAAATGTCTCCTGTTTCAATCAAATCAAAGTGCTTACAATTTTTATTAGTAATGATAAAAATGCTGTTAAAGAAAGAACTGAATTCAGTGTGAAAAAGATCAAAATTTCGCCATCATCTCATCAAACGGGAAAATTTATATCACTATTAAGGAACTGTGGAGCTCTTTTCTTGCTACTTGAGACATCGAGGTGCCATATACGGTATCTTTTTCTGCCCTTCATCCTTCTCCTTTCATCTTAAACCACCAATAGAAAATGTTGTAAATGTCTTGACTGAGACCCAGGACTGAGACTCAAAAGAGCTAGAAAAAAAGGGGAATTAGAAAAAAAAAATCATATGGAAATACTGAGTAAAAGCGATGCTGAGATCAAGAAAGATGAAAAGAGCCAGAGATCCTGACACCAAAATTAAAAAGATGAAAGGATGCTGAAACTAATGCTAAAAGAACTGGCTGACTCAGAGAGAAAAAGAAAGACAGGAGCACTGGCAAGGGGAAAAAAGCAAACACAGTGAAGAAGATTAAGAAATAAATGGGACAAACAGCCGACATAAGCCAGAGGAGGGAGAAACCACAGAGAGAAAGTCAGGGTGCTGTACCATTGTGTTTCTGTAAGGAATAAGTGAGGGGTTAAATGTTATCCTGTAGCAGCACAAAATGCCTGAGGTAATCAGGAAACTGCTGATGCCTGTGAGCACGATGAATCTTCCTCTCGACTTCAACCAATCACGGTCTGAGATGGAACTAATTAGGCAATAGTAGGTTGTTCCAATAAGTGGAACCAGTTTGTCAAGGCGCTCTCACGGGCAGGAGGACTTGATGTGCAAAATGGAGAATGCAGTTGTATTCAGTGTGTGCCCTCAGCTTTCAAGTTAGGAACATCCAAGTCATTTTAAAAGTGCGATGGATTCAAGACTACCATATAAAGTGTTCCTGTGTGTGAGTAGTGAATCCTACTGTTTACTGGAACGCAAGAACATATGTTTGTCACTATTGTAATCAAATTCTACTTTCATTAAAAGGACTATGATGAAGAGAATGTCTTTACTCACTTTCAAGTAAATATATTGGGACCTTGGCCTGAGATGTTCTGTACAATGTTTGGAACAGTTAAGTGGTGTGCTTGCCATAGAACAAAATTTTAAAAAAGTAAATGCAAATATTTACAAAAATAGTTAATGATGAGGTCAAACACTAAATATATTGTCTTTGCTTTCAATTGAGTACATGTGAAATTATTACATTATTATTTTATTTTTATTTTAAAGAGTGTCCCAGCTTCTTTGGAATTGGGGTTGTATGTAGAAGTGATGCAGGAGGAGGGCAGGACATGTATGTAAAAGAAAGAAGGTGTTTTTACCTATGCAGAGAGGAGGCGGGTAGTTCCATCGTCTGACAGTTCCAGGCATGCAGGTGATATGAGAGTTTCCCTGTAAGGAGCAGCCAAGCGCCAACGTGCGCACACACAGAAGACAGGAAAACAAAAAAGCAACAAAGAACAGGAGATTAATTAATTTGTTCTCCCACTGTCACTCATCTGTTGCTCCAATTATTTGAACCTGCTGCCTGTCTCCACATGACTTCATGTGGCGACTAAATGACTAAATCCATCTGAAGTGACAGAATGATACAGAGGGAGCATCACAGGCATATTAAGGTGATCACGTTTATTGCTGCACTGCCAAAATAAGCAATAATGCATTTATTTTTGAAAGCTCTGTGCAATTGGGCTTCAAAGCTAACTTGCCATAGAGATGGAAAAAAATAAAAACAAAACATTGCACCCACTGTTAAATAGAAGACTGGGTGAGATTAAAGTGAACACCAACAGAACATGCTAGTAAAGAATTGTCATAATGTACTCTCTCATGTCTGATTAAGGACTTACTAATGCAAAGGTTGAAAATGACTGTAGATATTCACTAGCTTGATAGATGATATTTTAATTTGCTCTTTATCCTATGTACATATACTTGAGGCCTGAATTTAGGTCCGATGTACCAACTTGTAATCATAGAATGTCTAATAGATAAATGTAGGAAACAACAGAATGTTTCTGCATAAAACAATATGTAGGAAAGCAACAAGATCATAAAACTGGGCACATCTCTGGTGCAGTCCGATGCATAGTGATGGAGGGGCTTCATATCTGTGTTTTAACACCATGACTGATGTAACTTGTTATGCAATAAAATGTGATTCTGTAACTAATGTTGACTATAATTTTAGTGACCTCATTTCTATCTGGCTACATTTTGACACAATTCTCCTAGATAATGCCTCGAGAAAAATATTCTGGCCAAATTCACAAGTTAGCAGCATAACCACAAACTCCCCACAATAATAGACAGTATTATTTGATTATGCAGAAGAAATCTTCTTATCCTGCTGCTATCAAACTTTACCAAAACTTTGTCACAACTGCTGGACTAATGTCTATTAAAATTAAAAAATGCAAAGCAAAGCAAAAACCAGTTGGGAGGAAGGGAGTGACATGAGCTAAACTTAATATTTCTTACTTTCAAATACAATTAGTTTGAACTACTGCATCCAGTGTGTTCCACAGATGTCACCATCTGTCTTCTGAAGCCCAGATGACAACAGTGGAAGCGATGGAGGATGCGCAGAACACAGCCAAACTGGGAGGCTGTGCAGAGTTCTGCAGAGTTTATAGCATCACATCCTATAAATTATAGGCAGCAGATGGAGGATGCCTGTCCTGATGCCTATCCTGCCTTTGGGCTATATCTATTTGAGCAACTTAAAGAGAAAACTGTCATGCATCATAACATCCAGAGTGGCTGATAGAGATGAATCATAACAATCATCCCTCAATCTTTAAAAGCACTGAGCTCAGCATATTCATAACTTGGTCACAGGAAAAGAGATGCAAACAAGGTGTTTAAATTCTCCAACTGGTGTCGATTAATGCTAAAGTCAGAGTGCTTTGCATATTATTGCAAATATGTTTATATTGCCTTAATCACATTCACATAATCAGAGCATACAGATCACTGGTGCTGAAAAATGAAGCGATAACTTGTAAAAAAAAAAAAAACTTCTAAAATGAGCTAAAATGTCTGGCTGCATGATACAGCCAAGCCCACTTTATTTTCTCTGATATTTTGCTTCATCCACTGCTGTAATATGTGATCACTGCTTGAGGAGATAACTGAAGAAAGTAGCGACACTGGAGGCAAGGGAAGGATAAGCATCAATGTGGTTTCATGGTCATTTATCTGAAGCCAGGAGATGTTACCTGGAGAGTATAACCAGGTTCACACTGGAAAGACACTACATTGTTCATCTGAAGACGCTCCCCGACCTTGATGCCATTCATGGGAACCACAGGCTCTGGACAGTTGGTCAGAGACACAGCTGAGGGGATGAGGAACAGATGAAAAGAACATCAGAGACAGAAAAAAGGTGATTTAATAATTACACAGAAGAATAAAGGACGGGATTAAGAATTACAAATTATAATGCAAAATATGACTAAAACATTACAGGAGAGACATGTGCCCCCGGGAAGAAAGACAACAAGTGAATCTGTGTTTCCACTGCATGGTACAGCACGGCTCGACTCACTTTTGGCACAAGTTACTTTTCTCAATTTTGTTTTCCACTGTAAACAGTACCCCCTCAATGCAGGCTGGATTCTTAGCAGATGGTTAAAGCGACGCAGCATGAAACAGCTGTGACATCATCTTCAGCGCAACACAAACACAGCATGGAGCATATCGAAGAGATTGTGTTCTTAATACTCAGTATGAGAAAAACTTTTTTTCAGAAAAGACTGAAGGAGGCAAGACAAAAGACTGCTGAAAAAAAAAAGAGTTTGGGAAATCCTACATCAGATCGCAGATGATGAGACGAGTCTCGTCGCTCCGTGTCCCGCAAGTGACGATTCTCTCTGACAAATCAGTGCTTTGCAGTGTTCTCACTCCACCTTTTAGTTTCGGCTCATCTCGCTTTGAAAATCAAGGTGATACCAGAAAAGTTCCAGGTAACTTTTACCAATGGAAAACCAAAAAAGAGCAGGTCGAGTTCTGACAAGCCAAGCCGTACCATTCAGTGCAAATGAGGCAAAAGATAAGAAATGTACTCAGGGTGTTGATACTTCACATTAAGCGGCATGAGCTCTTTCTTTACTTACTTTTGTATTCCAGCCTAAATCCAGCTGCAGACACACTAATATCAGAGAAAAAGTGGAGGTAGAGTTGGTTGGAGGTGCTGTTGAGGAGAGCAGGGACCGTGGTGCCTTTGGGAGAAGATTAATAGAGGAGTTTAGCAAAGGTATCTCCTACATAGGCCGACCATAACTAACTGTATAAGCTACTGGCAAACAGCTGAAAAGCTTGTTTTTTTTTAACATTTGCTGATTTAAGAGTGTGTGTGTGTATTTGTGCAACAATGCAATGTATGCATGAATAATGTTTTTAAGTGCATCAGGATATTTGATGAAGCAGATGCACAATAGTGTGACCGACTTGCTTTTTGAGACAAAGAACAGAGGCATTTATTTCTTACAATGTGTGGGTATGTAATCAGCTGAAAATAAAACAAGGTAATAAAACAATCACAGGTTCTATAGTATGACCTAAAAATGGTTGTTTAATAACTCAAATTTGTAAGCCTGGCATATCTCTTTCATCTATTTACTTCAGGGTACGACTAACATTTACTTTTGGTCTGGTTCCAAGCACAAACAAAGGGAGAATTCCCTGTTGCTGTATCTTCACTATGAGGGGAGTAACACAGATACTGTTAATGAAGATTCTCTTTAACTCCACTCAGAAAAGGCTAACCTTGTAGAAATGTACCACGATTTTGCCAGGGGAAGCTGAAAATTTCCCACGACTACTCTGGCTGCCTTTCTGTACTCTGAATTGAATTTAGCAATGTTACAATTCCAACCGAGCCAAATGAGGCACTCCTTTTAAATACTGTACGTGTTGGTTAACAAATACAGTGATATGTGTTCCTGGCCATATGCCGCTCTGTGATAACTGATTAGCTATTATTACGCTTCGACAGGTGGTTTGGCAGGTATAGATGAGTGATTTTAAAAATCTGTTTCAAGTCCGACGTTGAGGTGGTGAATAAACATTGAAAACATGATTAAACACACTCAAGAAAATACCTGAGAAGCTGCCAAGCATGGTGTCGGTGTTGTCTCCTCCGTCAAACACCTCCAGTGAGTCCCAGTTCTGCTCTGTGACAAAGCTGATTACCTGGATCTGACACAGGGAAAAGAAGACGTAAGAAAGAAAGGAGGGATGTCGGGAGCAGAGCGGTACAGTAGGGTCAGGTGTGGGTATGTGCAGGGAAATCGAGAGAGAGGTTGAAGGGTTGAAGATTAATGAGAACATAAAAAGGTGTGTGTGAAAAAGGCACACAGTGAAGAGCTATAAAGCATGGCCATTTGGCTAGTAACTGCTCTCATTTTGAGAGGTGCAGCTGTCTCGGCCCTGACACAGGGCAAAGCTGACTCTATGTGTAAAGCAAGTGCAACAATCCTCTCCTCTGTAGTCAATGTTAAACAGGATCAAAGACAGTTTCGAGTGCTTTGAAAGGCTCAAATAAATATATAAACTTTTTTAATTTTTATACTGTTTAAAGTGCATAAAAAGTGAAAAATGAAATGATCAAAGCCGTGAAGGACGTCTCACACACACAGCAGAAAAAGTTCAGAACTCTCAATAGGCAGCAATGTGCAATATACATTAATATGTCCTCGCTTTCTTTTCTTTACTTTAAACACCCTTTTTGGAGGCTTTGTTCAAGTGGTCGGCATTGGATTTGAAATTAAAAGCGCCGTGTGACAGCTGCAGAGATATTCTTCAAAGAAATGCAGACTGAGACTTGTTCTTCTAACTGTTGAGAACAAAGATACCACACAGTGTAAGAGTTGCACTCTGTATTCTCATAAAGGCTGCCTAGATGACGGATTTTAAAACTCATCTTGCTGCCAAATGCTAACCAAATGAAGTGGTAGGCTTAGTCCCTCATATGTAAAATTGCCAGAGCATTTACAAATTAAAGTGAATGTGTGAAAGGGATCACATTGTGCCATCGACTATATCTTTGTTCTCTGTCTCTAGCTAATTCATCAAGTAGCCTAATGCTGAAGAAATTCATCCATTTCTTCAGCATTCAGCATAGTAGTCCTCTTTTCGTTCTTTCATTCTCTCTAAGCCTCCCTTTCTGTTCACTCTCACATCCATTCCTTGGTCCTCTCCTCTGCCTCTGATGGTTATAGATCGGATACGAGCCAATTAAAGGGGCGGTAGGGGCTCTGGCGCATCCCGGGGAGACGACGCAGATCACAGATTGATCTTTCATTAGTGGGCCGCGGCAAATGTGCCGGCAAGACACCTCGCCCCTTTAACTTCCCTTCTGGATCGTGACACTCCAATCTAATGTGTCTCCGCTAGCTGGGGAGGGGGAGCAACAGTGAGGAAGACAGAGAGAGGGAAGGAGGGTGTGAAAGAGGTGAGCTGGAGTGGGAACAGCATGGATGAGGAGGACTCAGACGTCACATTTTGGTACCTCATGCAATGAGAAGGTGTGGCCCAAATAACACTAACAGTCATATAACTAATAAACTATCCTGTTGTCAGTCATGTATGTATATGTTTCAAAGGCTATTTGTCTTTTAGAGGGTGTGCAGTACAGTCAGTCTCTGCTCTTATTCTTGGTCTGTTCCACCTCAAAGCTACTGCGATGTTAGTGTGTAGTGCAGCATGTTAAGTGCGCCTGTGGGCCATCATGTGTATTTGACCTGCAAGGACAGTCAGCTGAGGTAGAGGAGCTAATAGCTGAGGGACGGCACTGAGGTCATTAGCCACAGAGGCTGGAGCGTAAGCCTAAAAAACGTTCCGTCAGGCAGATCCACAGGGACCTCGCACAGGTTCCTGGTGGACTTCCATCACACACGCATCAAAGAATAAGAATATGCAAACTGAATTAACTCCCAAGAAAGTAAAGGAAAGTAATTGAAGAGGCAATTATATACAAATTTATTTCAGGTTGTGCAAGCTCAAGTTTCTGGTGTACTGATCTGCCAAATTAAATTCTGAGCCTCGCTAAAGTGTATAGACTCTATCATTTAGCAGCTCTCCTGTACCTTGAGAACTATAAATGCTATACCTTGATATACTCTGTTAATTAGCTCCTGGTAAGCTGAAAAAATATCACCACACAGGAGCTTGTTGTCAAGACAGCACAGAGCTGTAAAGACTACAGGCCTCAGGTAAATATCTATTCATTCCATGAACAGACTGACCAGAGATCGTTTTAAAAGGAGGTTACTCAATATGTTTTAAGTGAGCAGATAAGGTCATTGCAGCTCAGACTCGATGCTCACTATTTGTATCTGGCTAGAATGTAGATAGGCTCCATTTTTTATTTGTCTGCAGTATACCAGTCACTGAAGCACTGCATTTCTCTTTTCACAGTCTTTGGGGCACATTGATGCCAAGTGGGAACTCGATACAAACCTGGATTCCTGAGCCTTCAGGAACAGTGATCTTCCAGACACAGTTGAGGCTGTTGAGGTAAGGCTCAGGAAAGCCGGGCGATAGGATGGTGCCAGTCCGATGCGTCAGGTTGCCTCCACATGGAACTGCGGCAAAAAAAAAGGATGAAAAGATGCAAATCATATTAGCAGTGCACCAAATGTATCACGGCTACAGACAAAGATGCAGGGAGAGTAAGACTAGGTGTATGCACACAAGCATGCATAAATTTGCACACTGAAATGGCTATAAAAAAATATGTTAATATTAATCTTCCTCCTTAATCTTTCTTCCTCAAACATAGATGCGATTCTGCTGGAGGGATTAAGGAATTTTCTCCAAACAAGTGTCAAAATTGCAAACAGGATGAGGATCACACAAGTTAACCAAAAGATTAGAAAAATAAAATCAGGACAAAATAGTTTAGCAAAAAAGAGAAGTGAAATTATCATCATTGGTACATTTTCTGCTTGTTTTAAATCTGATTTTAGGACTCGCTCAACTTAAATTATTAAATCACATCTGGAATGGAAATTTGGAGTCTGACACACCTGGCAACACACTAACATGCATATTATACTACACACACTGTAACACTTTAACAAGAGTGTTTACACTTTTCAAACACTGTCTTCCCAGCTTGTTCTACACATTTACACATCTGGTGACAGCAGAGGAGCATCTGCTACAGCTGTATGGAGTGTGTGTGTGTGAGAGTGTGTGTCTTTGTATATACATGTGGATATCTCCATATGAGCGAGTGTGTATGTGTGACCCTCAGCGGTGCCTGCCACCTGTGTGCCACGTGGCTGAATCTCGCTCATATTGCTACAGGCGATGGCTGGCAGCCCACATCTGTGTCAGAGTAACGAGGGTTTGAAACTCGAGGCATCAAGTGGGAGAGACACAGAGACGGAGGCAGGGACAGAGAGTGTGAAGAAAGAAAGTCAAGAAAGAAAGAAAGAAGGAAGAACAAACAAACAAGTGTGTGTGTGTGTGTGTGTGTGTGTGTGTGTGTGTGTGTGTGTGTGTGTGTTGTTGTCTATTTGAGTATTCATATCCTACCTATACAGCTGGGTATGGAGCTGTTCCATTGTGCCAGGGCATTGGGAACTGTCAAACATTCAATGGCACTCGATCCCTCCAGCATATAACCTGGACTGCACTCAAAGCGAATCACAGCGCCAACAGCAAAGTTGTTACCCATACGGCGGCCATTTCGGGGCTCGGGGACTGAGCTGCACTGTGTGGCGCTGGTCCGTGGCACAGCTTTGGAGAAACACAGTGAACGACAGGATGATTTTAACATTTACAAGATAATACAATGTAATATAAAATTGCTTCTCTCTGTTACTGACAAGTAGTAGTTCATGATAGATTTTAAAATTAGTTTTCTAAACTACTGGTTTTTTGTAAGACAGTCTAAGAAACTCACCACTTGATCAATGCTGTGATTTGTTCGAAACGTTACTATGGGTGTCATTGTCAGAAAGATGACAAATAGATAATACAAAATGTGGCATTCGGCTTCTCTTCGCTTTGTGCTTCCTTCAGCTTACTTTTAATAAATAACAAAAAAATGAATTATTTATTCATTAAACTTTCTCTAGAGCTGCCATTGCCTTTGGATATCTGCGGCAAATGTCATTTCTGGTACGGTTCATTGTTTAAGGAAAATAACAATTCAAGAGAAAAGTCCCTCTTAGGGGAATAGAGGAGCAGGGGAGTTTAAGCGCAACCTTTTCAACAGACTGCTATACTTCTACAGTGTTAATGCTCCAGAGCGCACTCTTCTGCCGACAACACACACAAGCATATCGCAGCTGAAACAGCAGCTGAAGGTGAATCCTTTCGAAATCACACAGCAAGTCATCCATTATGGAGGGGAATTGTGGCTGTTGGAACAGAGGGAATCCAAAAGAAATAAGGCAGTGGGGTTTTGTTTGTGTGCACTTGTGTGAGTGTCTGTGTTCTCCGCACTTACCCTGGTAGACCAGGTGGAATCCTCTGGAGCTGGATTGGCCTTTGGAGGTGAAGCGGATCAGGATTTGGTTGGAGGTCGCTAACGGCAATGACTCGCCTGAAATGGGGAAAAGTTAGACAGTTTGTAATGTTTTACTGCCACCTTCAGTTTACATTTCAGTCTTTCTAGCTACCTAATTGTCATCCAATCACCTTCGCAGTTAATTAATTAATAATTCTCACATCCGTCTTGCCAATTTAAGTGTGAATGTGAGCGACTATTTTAGGGATCCAATCTGTGTGGCCAGCATGGAACTTGAAGAATGCAAGCGGTAGGAAGTCTGCTAGTGATTGTGTGAAAAGTGCATACTGCAGGTCTCTGAATATGGATATATTTAGCAGCTATGTTTATGTACATCATTGCAGGGATGTGTGAAAATAGTGTGCAGAAATCTGATTACAGTGAATATCTACTGTCTACTCTCCTTGCAGTGCAAGGTGGTGTTAGGCAAAAGGACCTACTGTGATGAAAATATGATATGCATATAAGGATTTTTTAGGCATATGACAATATGCAAATGTGTGACAATTATTAAGATGATGCTAATATTCTACTGTCATACAGGACTATGCTTATCTGCTATGCTTATTGAATGGCCAACAATTTCCTTCAGCTACATTGTGACTAAATGGGGTCCTGATTTTTGAACCGGATAGCATCGTGTCACAGGTACAGCTGACCGCAGTCTGCCAAGAGTACATCAAGTCGTATTGAGGAAGCTTAGAAGCTACTTTTGATCAGCATATAAGCTGCATGCCAGTTCACTGTCAAGTGCTTCTGTTCTTCAGATCAAAAATATTACTAATTTACTGTAGATTTCTTTGTCTTGTCCCAGCTGGAAAACTCCCTGTTCACATGCCCAATTATCCAATCATTACTGGAGAATCTGCAGCTGATTTAAAATGGCGCAATGAGACTCCTAAGTGCTGTGGAACCAGGTGCAGATATCACACCTCCCCTGGCTTTACTACATTGGCTGCATGTGGAATACAGAATCTAATTCAAGTTTGGGTTTATCACCTGCAGTGTAAGGCTGTCCACAATCACACTCCTGCTTACATTCAGGAAGTCTCAACAGCATACTGTACAGGCAGGACTCTTAGGTCACCTGACCAGAGCTTAGTGGCTGTCCATCTGTCAAAACTCAAGACCAAGGGTGATTGAGCTGCCAGCTTTTGGAACAGCAAATTCGATCAGTGAGGTTTTGTTTTAAATGGCACCTGCAAACCTTTCTATGCCAACAGGCTTGTCTTTAGTGTTTTGTTTAGCCTTTGTGTGTGTAGTAGTCTACAAGAAGCCATATACATTAAATAAACATGAGAAATGTAGGGGTTCAACACTTTATGTGACTGCTACATGTTCACTATATAAATGATTATTCATTGATTTATCTGTGCTGAAATGTAAAATCTTTGAGTATGAGTCAAATCCTCAGAAAGAGGATATTTTATGATATAATGGCCTGCTATCCTCATCAGCTCATAGTGTAATTAAACACAAGGAAAACTCCATGATGTATCTACTGTGGTGGAAAACTATTTGTTGACTGACGTCGAACATGATACAAAGCGCGAGCATCTCTGTGTCCGCCTCTCTGTCTTTCTCTCAGTGTGCTGCTGACTGGCTCTCTGCAGTGGATCTCATTACTCTGTGTCTGCTTGCTGTCACACTGTAGTGGGAGGCAGACGTGCTTAACCCCAGAGGCAACAGCTGCATGTCTGCGTGTGTGTGCCAGTGACTCTATCCTGTGCATGCGTGTCTTGCTCACGTTTCTGTGTGTGAATATTTCCTCGCCTTTAAGCGCAGTGTCCTGAGATCGTTCCAGTGACACCGTTTCTTAATGCGTCATCGCCGCGATTGTTCGAGTTCCGCTGTAGGGTCCCCAAGGCATGCTGGGTAGTTTATTAGAGGAAGCCCTTGCTGCGTGCTATCATGGCGACAGTGTTTCATAATTTGCTGTGCAGGGCAGGTATTCAACCAGACACATCAAACGCTTGTCAGCATGTAACTTATCAACCCTCTGGCCACTTTCCAGCTCCAAACCACTTTCGCCTTTAATGTGATCCTCTACACGGGCATATGAAATAACTGACAAGGATAGTGATGACTTGGCTGAGGCTGCAAGTTAGAAGTCAAAATTCAGTGTGCAGTTGTTGGCGAGCACTGGTTCAGATACAGCAGTCATGGGGAAAATGTGAGAGATTAACACTCCAGCTGTTAAACCACAGTTCAAACAGGCTTAGAGGTAAAAACAGAGTGAGCCCAGTGGCGATTACAGAAAGTGAATTTTTACAATGTTTGAATACAGCTTTTGCACTTCAGCAGCATGCTAACAGATAAAAGCAGTCAAACTTTAATGTAGCTAAATTAATATGAACTACTAGCCTTCCTAAAAATGACCTGAGGGGCCAAGAGAGTGACAATCAATAAAATCAATTATGGACTAGAATCAGTCTCCTTGATTTCTTGATCAAGTCCTTTTGTCCTTTCTGCCTGCACGCTGTCTCCTTTTATTTTCTAATTGTCACCTTTTACCATTCACATTCAACTCTCCCTTCTCCCTCATTTCATTCTGTTTGTCACCGCTACCTCCGACAGCTTACAATCATCGCCTTTTCTTCTCACCGCAGAGTGATTTGCCTCAGCAGACATGAGAGTGATGAAAGCATACTGTCCAATGTTATGCTGACACTAGTTTAATGTAATATGCTTTTCAAGGTCAGCGCAGGTGTTTTGACTACTGTGATTTACCATGCTTGACAAATAACATCCTGCCAACCACTAAAATACTCATTACCTGACTATATATTTACTGCACATAATGACAGCTTGTATATTTAGACTGTGTGGGTGAATCTCTCGCTTTATGAGCTCGCAGATGTTTGCGAGCTTCGGTGTATCTGTATGGTAGATGCAGGTACACATTTCTGGATTATGCCTAATTCATGCTAGTTCTTCAGCGGCACTGTCTGTGTGGGCTAAAAGTCTCTCTTCCCTTGCCAAAGTGTGTCAGCTCTGCTCTGCCATGCCTGGTTAGAGAGCTCTGTGAACCTGCCGCCAGGAGTCTGCAGTTAATATAGCGTCCTGTTTATTGAGCTGTAAACTGGATTTTCTGAGGCTGCCCTGGACACAAACCAAAGTAATCATTTTGCTTTTGTAAAGCCACAGGGCTAGGGCAGGTTGAGATGGAGAGCTGCCCTAAACTCACACACCTTTTCAACCCAACCCCTCTTCAAAGGTTGTACCTCCCCTATTCGAGCTATTTCTTTTATAGCCCATCAATGCTGTTGTGGCATCACATCCATGCATCGGCAATTTTACAACCTTGTTGCACGAGAAATAATTCATTCTCCTTCACCTTTGCACTTTTAACCCTACAACAGTTATCCTTTTTTCTTTTCTCCTTTCTCTTGCATGATTGAATTCCTCCACCTTTGTGTATGTGTGCTGCACTTCTCATGGACATGTGTTCAGAAATATTTGCAAAAAAGTGCTATTTGGGCAGCCATCGTCTTATTTGGGGACAAGTTAAGATTTAGAATTTATCGTTAGAATTAATGATAAAAGTAATATAATGATTATGCTCAGATAAAGGTAAATAATACGATCAAATAAATGAGTTGGCTTTCTGTGGCCAGGGTTAAGGTCACAGCATCGGGTTGAGAAACAGAGTAGTGAATAAATGTTTTTCACAAGCTTGGTTGAATGCTTTTTTTGTGTGTGTGTCTTTAAATTCCCAGGAATATATCAGTACATCAGGTTGTTTCTTTCCTTGTAAAAGACAGTGTGTCAGTTTGTTGCAGTCTGTCGGTTGCTCCGTGTCTAAGTGCATCTTACCTGCCTACATTTAGCAGCTAGATGCTTTGGACACACTATTTCAACTGATTTCACCATTAACACCAAATTTATGAAAGAAGACAACATATTATTGATGGTAACTACATACAGTAAACAGTAGGCAATATAGGCTATGTCATTAAAAAAGAAAACAAAACATAATTTTGTGAGTTGTTGAGTTTGGATAAACTTTGTGAAATATATTGTGAAATTATGAAAAAAAAAATATATAAAAAACATTGTGCATTTGGTCTTTGCAGGTTTACATGTTTATTTGCATATAGAGTGGCGGAGATGAGATCCGATCACAAGTGGTGTGACAGGTGACATGACAGGTGTGAACTGACATACTGTCCACTTGTGATTGGATCACCCAAAATGCAGGTGCCAGGTGTAAAGAGGGCCATAATTGGGACTATTTGAGGTAATTACGGCATAAATTGGCATGGAAAGGGATCCATGCAGCAATTTTGGCAGGGATTCAGACTGCTGCATAAATAAACAGCCGCAAGCTGAAAAGTTGACCCAATATTACTAACGTAATAACCATAGCTTTCTGCTATTGCAGCTTTTAGTGAGGGCCTTTACTTCAGATCTACTTTTCTTAATGAAAAGGAGTGCGGAAATCTCATTTTCCTGGATTAAACCTGGCACACAAGTGTATGTGTGTGTATGTATGTATCTCCTGAGAGTTGATATATGTGTTTGTGTAAGACCAATTCAGGTTTATCAAGTGTGTGTGCATGCAAGTCTTCTTGAGCCTGGCTGCTGATATGTTATCCCCGTGGCTCTTTAAGTTGTTGTTGTCACTGCTGAATTGTTTTACAGCTCACTGGAGCCCACCTGCAGCCACGGCTGCTCTGCCTGTGTCAGCAATTTGTCTCTGGGTTTAACTGGATCCTTATGAAAGGGATAAGGCTAAGACAACAATTTTATTTAGTCTCATGTCAAAAACAAATGGCCAGGAGATCAAATAGTAAAATTACATTTGCTGATTGTTACACGCTGGCGCTGAATATGAAATAAAAGCTCTAAAGTGTGTATGAGTCATGTCTCACCTACTGGCAGTTTAATGTAAATAGCTTCTATTTTCCAGAGTTTGATACCTGCTGAAATATCCCCCACAGCAGCCCCCAAAAAACGTGACTGCATGCAAGCATCTGAATGTGTGCTTCTTCGTTTAAGTACCTGTGTGTGCTCCAGAAAGAGAGCTGAGAACGCGGGAGTGCTGTGTCGCCCCATCATAAACCTCCACAATGTCATTCAGCGCTGTCTGGAAGAAGGCAAACTGACTGAAGACCACTAGAAAAGACAGATAAGGACAGAAAATCGACATCAGAGGAATCCTAAATTAGCTAAAATTTGCAACCGCATTACAGTCACATAGAAAACTCTAAAATCCATTTGACTAAGCAGAGAAAATCCATAGAAAGTACTTTGTAGTATGCACATTCAAAAGAATATTATCAACAGCAATTTCAATCAAAATGTCTTCTTTAAAGCGGGCTGGATAATACCGCCAGTTATGACAACACGACCAAAAACTGATATTACACGACTAGATCAGCAATCCTGTCTGGGCTTGATGGCTTGTCAGTAGATGAAAGGCTTTGGCAATGACAGCCAATCTGTTGCACAATGTGTAGCTCAAGCTCCACTATGGAGCTTTCATCCTTTCAGCCCACCCTTTCTACTGCTATTGCCTGAACATATTTAGCCCTTTCACATCCAATCCTTGTCTTGTTTACTTGCAGCAAATATTGCAGGTTAAAGAGAAAGATGAAGAGGATGAGGGAGAGAGTGAGAGGGCGGAGGGGACAGAGGAGTGCACTCCATCAGGTGTGATGGCAGGACCTTATCTTCGGAGTTTAACTTGTTCAATATGACTCAGCATCTGTTTTGTCCGGCTCAACGTCAGCTGTTTCCTTCAGTCATACATCCTCTTCATCTCTCTATGATAAGAGAGGGCACTGGTTGCAGTGACACCCACTCCATCCTCTGCATTGAGGAAAATAGCCTATCATTAGGGCTGGTGCATCAGCTTAATGAGAAGAGGCAAGAATGGAGGCGAGAGCAATTTTGACTCTGCACGACAAAGTGTGTCGCCTTGGGCACTGCTGTCATTTTCCAGGAAAATGCAAATGTGGACTTTAATTATTTCAATTTCCTCTCTTGCTTTGACTCCACTGAGTGAAATATGTTGCCGACAGGGTCCAAGAAGGATGGGTGCCCAGACATTTTGGAGCGACGCCAGCCCTCCGAATGGGCGTCATGACCTCGACATTCAAAAGACTGGGGGTGAAGTACCCCAAAGCCAAACACATGCCAGCCGCTTCTGTTTGGTGTAATTTAACAATGATAGGACTTGAGCTTTCCCTTCGAGCGGCCCGATGCTGATAACTCATTACACAGCCAGAGGGAGGAGGAAAGGAGGCAGGAGATAAAAAGAGAGAAGGACAGACAGAAAGTAAAGCAGAGGGACATTATGGGCAAGGAAGCGAAATATGTTTGCTTCTGTATTTGCATGTTTGAACAGCGTCTGCGTTGTTTTGCTTTCTGAATAATTTTCTGCTGCTACAGTATCACAGATAGATATTGGAAGCAAGCTGTGACCTTTAAGATGGAAATGCCAAAAGTAGAGAAAATTCAGGAACTCTGGATTCTAGACACCAATTATTTTTTGGTGTGTGCGTGTGTGTGTGTGTCTGAGACAGACATATTGTACTGCCTGATGTGTAAGATAGTGATTAAATTGCCCCGCCAAAGTATCATGAAAATATGTGCAGGGCAATGAGACAGATGGATATGGAAACTATCAATCACAGTGTGATTTCACTATGTGTAGAAAAACATGAAAAAGAAATGCATCCAGCAAACCTCTGACTAAAGCACTTTAATTGCAAGTTAAGAATACGTTGTGTGTGGGAGCTTTTACGAGTTTTCGACAAACTTGTTTTCTCCTACGCATCTGTCACTAAGAATATTCAGGTGAGTAAAAAAGCTCAGTGATTTTCTTCTTACTTTCATCACTTCCTACAGTGTAAGAATATGTCGAACTTAGTGAGGCACTTGTGCACAGTCTGAGCCTAAAAGGGTATTTTGAAATATCACCTGATTACGCACCTGTACACACTCACAGACACACAATTAAAAATCTCCTAGGACAAAAATGACCAAACAAACACAGTAACACAGTGGCTTACCGTAATCCTTGGGCACCACCACAGAGTACAGACAGGTTCGTGCGCTGCTGTAGTTGCCAGGGTAAGCAGGAGACAAGACCACTCCTTCCAAACCTGAGTACTGTCCGCCACACGGAGCTGGAGAGAGACGCAGGGATGAGACATGAAGAGATGGGGCAGACAGAGAAGGAGGGTCTAAAGCCAATAGTGTGAGATTCCATTTCTAACCTACCTACTGCTTTCCCATCCCCTCTGTTCCATTATTCCTAAATTATTTTTCTTGTCTGATTGGGCTTTGGGTGGAAGATGTCCCTGGTGTTTGCCACAGTGAAATTGCAATGTTTTCCAAGTGTCCCTCTGGGTTAGTCTGGGTGAGATGAGGCCTGGATCTCCTCTCCCTGCTTAAAGCCCCTAAAAATGCTCTGTGTGTGCTTGTATTTTTGTGTGAGTGCTGATGGTGTGTTTAGCTTGCGCGTGCAGTGTGAGCTTGTATTCCACCTGACATATTACTGAAGCTTCACACTGCGAGAGTCTGAGTCGGTGGCGTCAGGGATCTTTTACCAGCTTTTTTAGGGGCACATGCACAGCGTGTGTTCACTGTGACGTGGGAATGTCAGAGCACAGCCGGGATGACGTGGGGCTTGTCGTGACTGTGCAGAGCAGATATGCAAAATAAGAAGCTCTCTTCGAGCTGCAGATCAAATTAAAGCTGCGCCCTCACATCTATTAACATTAGCAAAACCCACACAGCTCCACACGTATACCTGTAGGACACAGGTCTGTGCAAAAAAACCTGCATAATCACAAATGCATGTTTACATGTGATAAATCTAGAAACACTGATGTGGTTTGTGCTGCTAACAACCGTCTCCAGATGTCAGTGTTTACCAATGCAGATGGGTTTGGGTTTGTTCCAGCTCGGCTTGCCGTCTCCCCCCATGATGCAAGTGAGGGTTGGGTCTCCCTCTAGCGTGTAGCCACTGTCGCAGTGGTAGGTGACAGTGGAGCCCAGCTTGAGGTCGGCGCCCACCCGTGTCCCATTGCGCACCAGGCCCGGCTCGAAGCAGGACTCCCTGGGGTTCTCTGTGGAGAGAGGTAACACGGTGGAAAATCAGCGACAGAAGGGAGTGCACGTTGGTATTCAATGAGAGGAGTTTTGCATCAAGCTGCAGCAGCGATACTGGAATGAAAATTGTTTTGTGCCTAAGGTTCCTGACATTCTCGGATTTCTCGCTTCCTTCACTCGTTTCCTTTCTCCCCCCGCAACTCTATGCCTTCCTTTTTCAGTAAATATATCTCACTGACTGCCACTTTTCTCTCTAGCCCTTGACGTTGCCCTTTCATCTGTGGCTGCTGGAGGTATGTATGGCTGTGGAGACGGACAGGCAGCTGATTGAGAGTGGCACTGTTCTGGCCCAAGGTCTGCTGACTGCACACAACCGCCTCTCACACAACGCTTCGCTGTGCAGTCAACTAGAGAAGACAATGCACATACGCAAGCTTTATCTTGCGAGCGTGCGCGCACACTTACTCACCCTCAACACACTCACACACACATACGCCGTATCTAACCACATATCAATCACCACTCCTGAGGTCGTAAGAAAGATGTCTCGCTCAATCCTCCATCACATTGTTCTTAGGTGGAAAATGCACATGTGAGAGGAGGCCTGTCAATTTGGCACACTTCACGCCCTTACAGCTAAAATAAACATAGGAAAAATGCCCAAAGCAATTTAGTTCAATCGTGAACACAGTCCACTCTCACAGCTAACCTCAATATTTGATGACTTAACACACACATACAAAAGGGAAGGCGAGTCAAATGTTTTCTTTTGTCAGGAAACTTTCAACTTACAATTCAGTGCCTGACAAGAATACGAGCAAGAGCCCCAACTATCTCAACATCAACTAGTGGAAAGCAAACACTTTAACAATGTTCATGTTTTAAAAGCATCTATTTGTAAAAGTCTAGACTGCTCTTTACTTCTTTCTTCTTCTCATGCCAGTGGTATTTACAGAAGGCATATTGTTACTTGTCTCAGAGCTGATGATGCTAAGTTCCCTGGAACTACTTTTCTGAGGGGTCTTTTAACTTTAATGAAGAGGACCAACATGTTGGAAGTGATTTTTACATTAGGCTTTTTTTTTTCTTCCTCCACCATCTGCCACTGAGAAAAGGGTTCAATTTGCACTATGAACAACAGCCTCCTCCTGTTTTGTACTATCAAGCAAATTCCCTTGCTTCCCATCGTGTGTGTGTAAAGTAATTACAACAAAGTCTAACTAAACTTCTAATGATTTACTGATGATAAAATGTATATGTAGCACTTTGGATAAATGCCTAGCTTCTAAGCTGAAGGCTGGGGACCTGCTGACCAGACAGGAGGCCGCCCTTCATGGCTGAACAGAGTGCTGGGGCCAGTCATGTGGCCGGTCTGTCTGTCACCCAGGGCACCTGTTCTAGACAGGTTGAGCCCCTTTGTGGGCTAATTCTCACCTAAAAAAAAAAAAACCCCGGAAGAATGGGAGTAATTTTTTATGGGAGCATAATCTAATATGTGAACTCTATTTCTCCGTTTTTTCATATGTACTTCTCTCCAGCACCAAATATCTATCCTGTGTAGATGTGTGTGCTTTTGTAAATTTGTCACCTGATTTAGACCTGAACCTTGCCTCGCTGCCTCCTTCATTAAACGGCACACCTGGCAAGAGACAGCGGAGGCGTGATGGATGTAGCAAGCGTTACGTTTGGACTGGACACAAGCTAGTGGCGAGAGGGTTGGTCAGTGCAGTGAAGATGGCCGATTTAACAAGCTTCGCCCTGGGACATTTGTAGGTGTGAGAGAAAGTGGACGAGTGGCATCATCTGTTTCGGAAAATACTCAGGAGTTTACGTGATGTGATGTGAAGTGAAAATGAGCCTAGGAGTTGCTGAGGGTATTGGACTAGACAGATGCGAGTATGTGGATGCTTGTATATGTGTGTTTTTTTTTTCTGTGCATCTGTGTCTATGTGTGTTATTCAAATGTGGCTCAGGCATGGGAAGTTTTTGCCCACATATTTCCCTGGAGAGCCTAATCAGACATGGCCAGAGACACAGAAATGGAAAGACATAACGATTGGTTGGTAAAGAGGCTGACAGCACCTCAGGCAGATTTTGTAATGCAATTTTCAGTGGCCGGCTGACCAAATACTGGCTGGGCCAACTCGTCAACTTGCTGCTTCCTCACCAAATAGACCCAAACAGGCAGCCAAACGTGCTTTGGTGCCATGTTGTTTGTCTGAAACTGAGGAGGTAATTTACAGTATGTATTACTTGGTTATGGTTCATTAGTGTGGAGAATTGGAAGTGGGGAGAGGGAGTTTTTCTGAGCCACACACTGGGTCCATCTGCTCTACCAGATTGGCCATACAATATCACACACTGTATCACACACTGCAGTAAATATAGCTGGGAGTGAGTTAATGGGTAGGCTCTGTAACACTGTCTTACCAAAACACTGTGCTTTACTCCGTTTATGTATAATTTGCAAATGAATCACAGAGCTGCATCGCATTAACGGGTCGCATTCTGAAATGAGTTGCATTGCTTACATACGTAGATCAAATCCAATATAAATGCCAGCCAAGAAACAGAGAGCTCAGGGTCGATCTGGAATTGGTTAAACGTCTGATACCTTAAACAGCTCTAATTGAGGCTCAAGATTTAACACTGTTCTCTCAAGCAAAGCCCTTAACGAAGATGCCCTGTCTAATTTAGAGCTTGTTCAGCGTCTGTGTATTTGTTAGGAGAGGAGCTTTAACATACAGGCACTGAGGCGTCGCCCCTGTGAGGCTGAAGCACGAATGCAGGAAACGCAAGTGTGTTGCATTACCCTCAAACCGACTGGCCCTCTTTCAAGGATGTCTGTGATCAGTCTACACCACGTGTGCAGTGCCTCCTGTGAGCAAATAAATTTGGGGCCCCCAAACAACATGCTGCGGTCAGCTAAGCACCGACATGAGACAACAAAATGTTGTTTGCTCTAATTTATGAGAAGCCTTTTGTGCAGCTGCGAAGCACTGATCAAAAAGAGCTTAAGCACACATGTTGTCCGCTTTTCATTTTCATAATTCTTTGTGTTAGCCGGCTGCTACGGGAGGTACAGATCAATAACGACTCCCAAGCAGACCGTGGCACAAATGGGAGGGTGGCGATCGGGACGCTGCAACACAGACGCCCCATCCTTTCTCTGAAGCAATTTTCACACAACTAATCTCGCTCACTTCGGACGAGACACAAGAGAAAGTTAAAAAGAAACAATCTGCAAGGTCGATAAGCAGCAGAGGGTAAATCCATTCTCACTCTGCCAGAGGAAGAATTTTAAAACATGAATTGTTTAGGGAATAAAGCCTCGCATATTATTTAAAATTCACAGTTTTTTTTGAGAATCTTAAGAAGCTGAAGATGAAAAAAATCTTTTCCTAGTTCCACTAGCTTGATTTCACTTTCATCCAAATAGCCAAATAATGTATTTTTTTAGGTCATTCCTCTAAACGGAAGGGTGCCCACCTGTATACTGTAGCACAAATCCATTGCTGCTGAGAGAAGCATCGCTGCGGAAAGCCAAGAAGAGCGTGTTGGAGCTGCTCTCGATGCGATCTGGAACGTCTGTGCCATAGAAACTACCCAGCAAGGGGCTGAGGGAGTCCGGCCCGTCATAGATATGTAAGAAGTCATAACTGGGCTCCAAGCTGAACCTGGTTACACAAGTGTCAATAAAATGTGCATCAACATTTGCAGCTCACATGAAGTAACACAACTCACTGGTATAATTTCAAAATAAGAATATTCACTATTATGTGAAGTAATAGGGTTAAATACTCAGTGCTTTTATTGTGTGCCGATGCAAAACATAGGTATACAACAATGATAGAAACCCTCAAATTCAAAGTCCACTTAAACATGTTGCTACTGAGGCTTACTGGTTGAAGCTAAGAGCGATGACATAGTCCTGCGTCACAGTAACTGTCCAGTCACACTCCCTTCCATGCGGGTACGGTTCAGGATAGTCCGGAGACAGAATCAGCCCACTAGGACCTGTCAGGTTCCCGCCACATGGAGCTATGAAAAAGGGGAAATTGATTAGTAAATGCTACTGCAAACAACACTACAACACCAATTTTGGGCTATGGTATATTCATCCTTCGATCTATTCTGTCACACAGAAAATCTGAAGATGGTATATTATCTAATTTCCAATTTAAATTGTATTTTTCTTTATTGATCAAAATAATTATTTGCCTTATTCTACATATGATTTTTTAAAACTTTCATGCAGTTGATTGTCAACCAACTGAGAGAATTGCTAACTTAAACAGTATGAACAATAAATAAAGAACTGAATAGTGGCAGAAAATTACACAAACATAAATAGGACACATAGCAGCGTGAAAAAGGTTGAAGAAACATCAGATTTTAAAATAGCAAATACATTGTTTTAACTGTAATTCATAGCTATTTATAGTTGTATGTGGTATATGGCTTCCCTGAAGTAAGTCGTAGCAACAGATGCTGAGATGTAGCTAAAGCCCACTGACCCTGCTCACCACGTTCTCACCTGTAATCCTCCCCCTCCCCCTCCACACACAACAAACACAAAAAATATCAAACAAATTAAGCTGAGCACTAATTAAACAAGGCAGCTACTTATAAGGTCTTAATTTCCATTGTTAATTCACACTGTTTTGTTGAGCACCAAGTGTGATCAGAAAAAAGTAGAAGAGCAGAAGTCTGACTGAGAGGTGTGTGTTGTTATTGAGAAACAGGATAATCAGATCTCCGTCTGCTGCAGTGACTTCAGGAGACATCTAGGGAACACAACAATCGGGTTTGCCACTTAAGATTCACTTAAGGAGTCTGTTAAGTAATCACATTAGGAATCTGTATTGTCAACCCGTTCCACAAAAGTCAAACCAGAGAGAGAGGTGATACAGCAGACTGCATTAGGCAGGTTGTAGGGCAGAATAAACTTTATAACTTTTCTTTCTATATCGTTCTTTTCTGTCTTCATTAATCATATCACTTAAAAACTCATAACCACAGAATGTTGACACACACAAACTTTAGGAATATAATGTATTTCCTCATAGTAGCATCCTTAGCCATAACTGATGAGTGCACGCTGTGTTAATACCTGTGCATGTAGGAGGGTCTGGCTGCCAGAAGAAGCGGCCGTTGATCTCGGTGCAGGTGATCCTGTTGGCCCCCTGCAGGATATAGCCAGGATCACACTGGAACACCACATGGTCCCCGGGCTCCCTGCTGTCCCCGCCGCGGGTCCCATTAGTAGGCATGCCCGGATCATTGCAGGACGTTGCAGTAGAGACTGAAGGAGCAAGAGGAGGCTCAGTCATTGAAATGACGTGAAAATGATCCTCAGTTGCAAGATGAAGGAGTTGCTATCCAGTCATTTAACCCATTTCCTTCACATCCCTGCCTCCTCACCTGAGAACTGCAGAGCAAAGCCTTGCTTGCTGGTGAAGAAGTCTGTGGTGAACTGCAGGCTGACGGTGTTGAAGGTGCTGTGGGCGTCTGGGGGCAGCGCTGAGCCACTCAGCTCCCTCAGCAGGACCCCTCCATCTGGGGGCCCATCCCAGATCCGAAGCACGTCGTGGACCTCCTCCGTGTGGAAAACCAGGAAATGCAGACTGTTAAAGACAAGGACAAGATACATGAGAGGCCATGACAGTTGACAAATGACACTCCTTCTGATATATTTACGCTTTAACCCGCATGCATCTTTTCACAGAAAGCAACCTCAGGCTTTTCTTTCTGAAAAATTAAAGATGTCTCTGACTATTGCCACCTCCTATTTGCATTTCATTCAAACAAACTGTAGGTCCTTTTAATGGAAGGTAATTATAGCAGAGGCCCATATTTTGCAGCTTTTCCATTAACAGCTTTAGTGAGGGGAGAAAAATCTAGGCTCTGATTGTTCTGTCACATAATATTGGTGTTACATAGACTGGGAAAAAAAATCTTCTGCATCCTCCCTCTTTCCTAAAGGTTTCTGTCAAGGTTGAGTGTTTTGTTTGTATCATATGGAGACTAAAATTAAATACCATAATAATAAAGCAGAAAGGTATAAAAAAAATCTAGGCTTCTAGCAATACAATTCACAATTTCCAAAATGAAAAAAATATAAGAAGAAAAAATGAGTCAGAGCATGGGAGAAGGAAATAAATGGATTTAATCAAACTACTGAGTATTTAAAGGAATCAATCAAGGCAATGATGTGATCAAAGGAGGCAATAAGAAGGAAGGGAAGACAAAAACACAGTTAAGGGCAAGTATAAAGGAGGGAAACAAATAGCATTTTAAAATGAATCACAGAAGCCAGATCCAGAGCATTCAATGGATGTTCCACAGTGTCAGTCAAGCAGATACGTCTGCCACGGCATTTAATAGTTTGGGTCTAGACATCAGAAAGATGATGCTGTCAAAATATCTACCCTTCACTTTAGCGCAGACAGCTGTCAGCCAGCTGGTGGTCCGCTAGATATGAAATGCACTGTAGTTGTGTACGTGTGTGTTTGTGTGTGTATCTCAATGCAGCGGATTCATAATGATATATTGCTCAGAGACTTGTGTTTGAGCATGTGTAAGTATGTGTTTTTGGACAGGCTCCGCAAGACTAAAGGGATAGAGGGTGGTATTTTAGAACAAATGACAGACTGGTGGTAATGTTGACACGGGCCACTCAATATAGCAGACTTTGTTAAAGACAAACTGTCTTCTCAGTAGCTTCATCCTGCAGCAAAGTCTTGAGAACACTTACAAAAAATTACAAAAATAAGGCCCAAATGTCAGCTCATTTAATTTGCACTTTGGATTTTTTCTCTCAGAAACACAGTGGTGCCTTCAAAATAAGAGAAAATAGTGGAATGCACTGAGATGAAGGTGTTAAAGCTGTGTGTTGAGCTGAACTTGACTCACCTGCTTCACACACAAAGCGTTTATAACAACACAGAGTTTTTCCTCCTAATGTACTTCGGCAAAAGAAAACAATGCTGTTTCTCCTTGGATGATGTGTAACATCTTGCATGCATGGGGGAACACCACTCTCATCCTGGTATTGCAGTCAAAACAAATACTAACACAAAATGAAACAACAAAAGCTAATGAAAATGCATCATATTTGTGTTCCATGGCTTCAAAACTCATTTAAATGATTCAAAGAGTTCATATAAAAATCTATTATGAAAATGATTTCATTGTGAAAATTCACTGAAGACCATTTTGCCCCAGAGCAAATTCCTGACACTCTTCCTCATGTTTCAATAATTTCAGTTTTAATGCAAAGCAAACAACAATCATTGTAATAAAATACTCATGCAGCACTTAAGAGAGCCGTCTGTAGAGCTCTGTTTATTCTATTATTTTGTCCACAAGCTTAAGCTTAGCTTATTATAAATCTGTCCAGTAGCCATTTTCTCAAAATATAATTTGAAACATGTTGAATAGTAATTTCTGTCCTAGTCATCCGGAGGAAACCATGGTCCTTTATGTGCTCTTTGTATCCTCATCCCTTTACACACACACACACACACACACACACACACGCACACACACACACATACAGAGCCTTGAGCTACAGATGATGCAGAGGAGAAACAGCAACCCACTGATATGTCGGGTTTAGCAACAAGTTCCCACCGTTTCTGCATAATTGGTGTCAGACTCCGATTCCCATACTGTCTGATGTGTGAGCAGCAGCCAGGGGCTACTCGACAATGTGCTCTGTGTATGCGGGTGTGTGCGTGGATATACTGTACATAACCTACTTCATAAGTCCTGTCCCAACGCCTGTGAACACATAAAGCAAACAGATGCAGACAGGCGCATGGGTACATATTCACGTAAATATACACTGATAGGTATATTTGAAGGGTATGTTGCATTACACGCTGGATATATGCATCCATGCCCGCGAGAACAGAGACACACATGCATACAATACACATGTTAACCTCCTTATCGCTGCAAAGCAGCACATCGCATGTTTCCAACATTCATCATCCAAGAACTGGCAGAAATACAAATCCTATTCTTTGCACTGACTCCTCTGCTTACAGTTCTCTCGCTAATATTTACTGAAGCATAGATAATACACTGTGATATACAGTAATCATTCAAAGCTCAATGAAAATAATCTAAATTAAAAAAAGCAACACATTATTAATACATATGAGCTGTTAGAGGAGATAGATAGAGAGCCAGCTAAACCTGTTAACTTCTCCTCAGCACTCTGGGCTTCACAGACAACCCATTAAAATGACAAATTACAAGGTATATATCTGTGTTTTCTCCTGTGACACAGAGAATCCAACCCCAAAATTTAGAGTCTGTTAAGAGTTATAAAAGATATCCATTTCTTCTGTTTCGAGTGGCAGCAGTCTAAAGTTCAGAGATATGGGTGTCAAATCAGTCAGTAGTTTGAATCCAAAAATGTGTTGGTGAAAGTGACCCTTCTTTAGCAACTGCTGCCGAGGAGCACTTCAGCAGGGCAAATGACTCTGAAATCCACCAGCAGAATACAGTGGCTCTCCTCGGCAGCTCCCGGGTACCAGCTGCCAAACCTTTTGCAGATGCAACATTCACAGTTTTGACCTATTTTGATTTGATCTTTTGAATCCAATCTGCAGATATACATCAAATTAAGTTGAAATACGCCAAATATCTTTTCTACAAAGAAGCCGTTAACTAGTTACATATTCAGAAAATCAACAAAAACAACAGACTTTATCAGTTGACCAGACCTCAGCATGTATTTTTGTGTAAATCTAATAATGGACACAGCTAGAAAAGAACAAGCAGTGATGAATAAAGTATGAATTAAACATAGAATATTGCAATAATAAAACACCACTGAGGTAAAAATTTTAAAAAAAAGGGTGAAAAAAGGTGTTTTATATTCTGCTTATATTCTTTGCCAAACTTCTCACACGACAATGAGGATTCAATGTGTGCATAATTCATCACATGAATCCCACACCAGTCCTGGTATACTCTGGCATTATATTATAGTAATAAAATAATTACATGTTTATAGCTTAATCATTATTTCAGTGGTGGCCAACTCATCTCCCACCACCAACCTGGCTAGCCCCACCGCTTCCAGCGACCAAAGGTTATGCTCAAAGGCCTCCGTCCCTGTCATGTAAGCGCCACAGGCAGTCAGATGCTTGTTATGCAAATGCTTTTATGAAACCCTAAGGTACTGTGATCCTTTCACCTACACTCCACCTCCCTATACCCCAGACAGAGACAGGACATGCTGAGGGGCTTTCACAGCCAGCATGTGCAAAACAAAAAAGGTTTTCTAGTACGTGCACATGTTTGCGCCTTCCTGCAGAGACCATCAACATGCATATGCACAGCGTGTCTGTGCATCAAGGTGGCAATGAAGACGTGAGCGAGTGTGAAAGACGGTTCTGGGGATTTGCATGAGCAATGCTGGAAATCAAGCACCGGTCACGTGTTGGATTCTGCGCTCGTGTTCGCGTTCTAATGCAACCTTCAGGACTGTCAGACACCCAGTGGCATCGTGTTCCATTTCCAGATTTATGTGTTAGGGGGAAGATGGAAAGGTGGGTGGAAAGGAAGAGGCACGTTGAGGGAAAGCAGAAGGTGAGGGAGGGAACAAAAACAAGACCGACGTTAATCATTGCGGGGCTCGCTGGAAGAAGAGGATGATGGCGGGAGGATAAGAGGTTGATGGAGAGCAGAGGAAGCTCTGAAGGATGGAGGGATTTGTGCTGAACGGTCGGATGGATAGGATGGACGTGGGCTGCATGTTAGGATAATTGGTTCCCTTTATACAAGATCTAAATGGCCTATCTCTCCTTGTCACTTTCTGGGAGTGAAGGCTGGGGGGCGGGATAAGGAGATAGTGAAAAAGAGAAGATGGCGAGAGGATAAGAGTGATGCAGGAAGGTAGCAAGAAAAGACGGTGATACCAGCATGGAAAAATCTCTCCGTCTTAGAGGAACACATGTAGGGCAGACTTTTCTTTAAACGAACCAATCCTCTCGGTCGTCTTTAACTATTTTTCTTGCTCTGTGATGCAGACCCTGCTGCCACACCTACCTCTGAAACGTATCTGTGAAAGAGAGCAGAGTGTGCGTCACAGGTATTCATCCAGAGTCGTTCACTGCGGAGGGAACTGGGTAGTGTTAGCTAGTCGTTCCAAGACAACTTCAGGTAGCATGAGGGACGAACTAAACCACAGGCTGAGAGAAGAGAAATTACCGTATATCTCACAGAGGAAAAAGAAATTTGGGTCTCTGTGTGCGGTTTAACATTTTGTGGAATCATAGGAAGCCATGTTTTGAAGTTTACAGCTAAGGGCTCTCCTTTACACTTGTCCCCTTCTTAACGAGATAAAATAGCTCGAGCAAGTGTCAGAGGAATTGCCGCGAGGAGATGAGATGGGAGAAGAGATTTCTCAGGTCTTTTTTTAAAATTTTTTTGATTCTGCCTTAATTATTTTGTATTCATATGAGAGAAATAGAGAGAGAAGCGGAGCGAGCTGAGACTTTCTCATATGAATACAAAATAGTCGAGCTGCAATCACGAGTCCTGTGGGGAGTCTTCAGAGTAGGTGTATGTGTGCGTGAAGACGATAAATAAGTAAGTATGTGGGGGTGTATATGGGTGTGTGTGTGTGTGTGAAGGAAAGAGGTGGAAGAGAGATGTAAAGACAACATACGCTTGCTGTCTGCTATCTCACAGCTAATTGAAATTGTGTGTAAAAAAGCAATGTCACACTGAGAGCCAGCCTCATCAATATGTGTGGATGTAGCCTCTGTGGGACCGTCCCTGTGGGATCCATCCTTCAAGGCTGAGACACATCCATACCACAGACTTTAAAAAGACGCCAAGCACATCAGACAGTACGACGAGCCCACTGGGGGGTTGCATTGACACCTGAACAGAGCCATGGTCGCAGAAAACTACATCCAGTTCAACGACTGCAAGGGACATGATGTAATAACATGTAAGCAGCGCTATCACACAGATAAAAGAACGGTCGTGAGTATTTTTAGGCAGGAAAAGGTGTGAAATTGGGAAATGAATCGGTGGGATAAAGGTAAAGGTTAAAGAACACACACACAAAACACACACGTTCTTGTGTTTGCACCATCCTTTTACCACGTTCAATCCTTATCACTCAACCCTTTCCTTATTGCCACCGATCTCAAATCTGTCTCTAACCTGATCATGATTCTTACATAAAACGAGCACAACCCAACTTCATAATAAAACACCACTTTAAAAAGTACACACAAGCCAATACAGATTCACTTCCCTATTTTGAATCGTGCAAAATTGGTTCTCAGGAGGATACAGACACACATACACAAGCACAAACAACCTGGAAATATATAATATGTTAAAGTAAGTTTTGGGCTGTGCAAACCCAGAGAAATATATGTGCATATTCATTTGAGACTGAGGGCACTATTTCTGTGATAGAGCATGACAAATGAGGGATGCACTGCATTGGAAAAGTGTTATGTGTGGCTCCTTAAAGGGAAGAATCTACCTTAAAAAATAATTTATATACAGTATGGTATTTTAAAAAAAATATAGAACTCAGATTTCATCACATTTGCACTAAGTCTCTTCTTAAGCTGAACAGCGCAGACAGTCCTGATGATCTTATCTGGAGACAAATCCTGGTGCTGCTCCAAAGACAGTGAACGATGCAACAACTACTAAGACACTATGACAGCAGCGAGTGTGATTTACTTCGGATTTAAAGACAGTTTGCGATTCAGTACTCAAGAAACAGTTGTCAGTGGTTGAAGAGATCAACAAGAATTTGTTTTTTCTGCAGACCCCCCACCTCCATACTGTACGTATGTAGGTTGACTGAAGTCATACTCTATTCTAACCTGTGTAAGCATCTTTATCGAAAGTAAGCACTGTGGTAATATCTTTATTAGAAGACTAATCTCAAATTATCAGTTGTCTTGATATTAAAATATTATTGATATATATAATGACTTTAACTACACAAGAAAAGTTTGTGAAAGAGAAAGACCAGACAAAAAGAAACAGTAAAGCAAAAGAAAAAGCTAAAGCCATACTGTACTGTAGTCAGAGTTCAACTATGGGTGAATTACAATGGCCTCCCTGCTCTTCACACACTGTGTTAGTCCCTGTGATGCTTTGTGAACAACAGTCAAAACGTCAGTTTATTATTGTTAATTATTGTTTCACAATGCTGGGGCGCTCCAATTAGAGGCCATGCTTCTTACTAAATACTAAATACAAATTTTTAGATGAATACTTATGGCTTCATTGCTCAGTGTACCATGTGGCCTAAATCCCCCCTTTGATCTCTGTAGCAGTAACCACCGAATGTTCCGTCGGTGAAATGGCTCATTGCCTCCCTTATCATCTCGATTCCTTTAACATTGTTATTATCTCTTTATGTCTGTATTCCACTTGCTGTCTCCCACCTATACTCTCTTTCCATCAATATCTCGCAGCAAACCAGTCCGCAGGCTTTTTAGATGTCTGCTGTCACTCGGCGCAGCTCCTGGTCTCTCACAAACTCAGTACGGTTTGATTAGTGCGCTACCTTCAGCTACACCATTTGAAATACAAGGAATCCCTGGGCTAATGCATTGCAAATTCTCCTCCATAATGAACTGCGTGGGTAGGATCAAAGGCATGGATATGGAGCATACCTTGCAGAGGAATGTCAGACGTAGTGAAGGCACTAATGAACCTAAACTAGCAATCATGAGGGACCTAGGAATGTCAGATGTGCAAGCTATGGGACAGTGTGTAGACACAAACAGATCCATGCAGACAACCGCACAGAACTGTACTATATTATGAAAAATGATATGGTGCAGTAAACAAAACAAAAAAAAAAAAACCTGTACTGTGCAGTCTGACAGTATTAGGACGTGTCTTTCATTGTTTTGGATTTACTCCAGCATGTTGGATTTGAAGTGAAATGGTGACCAAGCTGAAGCTAAAAAGTGCCTGGAACAAGCAAATACTGGCTGTGTTAAAAGCCTGACAAAGCATAACCAGAGTAGAGACCAAACTTTTGGAGATGTCTATAGACATAAGCCAAATATTGAATATTACCACTTTTATGTAAGTTTATATTGAATTGTGAAAGTATTTCCTGCCCTATATGAAACTGGTGAACTATGTTTATAGAATGAATAATAAAAGTGCAACCATTTCTACTTAATTCACCTCATGTGGATGTAAACACCCTCAAATTAAAGCTCAGAGTCAGCATTTTAATCTAGTTCATTTAAAATCCAATTGGCTGCCATACACAGCAATACAACAAAGGAGTATATAGTATAGTACTGTATATCTAAATATATGTTCTGCTATGATGAGCATGTGATCTGTGAGGAAAAGTTAATCCAATTTATGAGTAGAGAGATTATAGCCTTAAACCATCTATTGTGTTCTCTGCCTCTTCCATATGTTCCTTTATCTACACATGTACTCACGGATTTAACAGTATTCTCCTTGAAGAGTGCTGTTCCTCCAATTATCTAGGCTTACAAGATTATTACATTAGTTTACATTGCTGCCTCATGACAGTGCATAAACATGTTTAATATATTACATTCAACACACTTTGCTCAACATGGCTTAATGGCCATGCATGTTAATGACGCCAAAACATGGAACTTGTCATAAGCATGCTGATAAATGACCGACATGCCTAAGTAGCTTAATAGCAATGCCACTATGGTTAAGGCTTCAATATCCACAAGGACGCCATCTTCTTAAAAATCTATGACAGAAAGTTATGAAAAAGAAATATTTACGATTCTGCTCTATTTCTAGGTCAGCAATCAAATTTAAGAAAATGTGTTGCACTGACCACTTTAACTCCTTTGTACAAAAGGTCAGATTTTCTTGAGTTGTGTCACTTCCATTGAAGTACGTGTTTGGATGACACTCAGGTGGGATTGATTTACTCTTCAGAGGCTTGTTCCTCAAGTTTCGGATGATTAAACACACTTTGTTTTTTGAAGGGCAAGGGTAAGCGTAATGGCTAGGTTAGGTTTGGAATGCATTTGTTGGGGTGAATCTGGGCATTTGCCTCAGCTCTACTCCAAAATAAGGGGGCATACATCTCTCTCATCGGAATGCCACAGCGTACATCTACAAACAAACCTTTGCATACATGAATAAATGTACTATTAACATTTCTATGTGTATGAATAAAAAAAATATGCATGCATGAATAGATGCAGAGATCGCAGTAGGTGGTGGAAGCTGAAGCATGTAGCTAATTATTTGCAATGCTCCGTTTCCTGAATCGGAATGAATCTAGCTGGACTCTTCAGGAGCCTTAAAAAAAAAAATCACAGTATGGGTGATGAGCTGAATGTGTCATGTGGTAATGATCCCAGGTGCCTCTCTTTGGGGTGTATTGTACACAGCCCAGCCCAGTAGGAATCTGTACCCTGAGGCAGCCCAACAACACATTCAACAAACATGCGTCCCGAAGGATGATGCAGGTTATGGTTGGGTCCTGCAGCCACTACAATACCGAAGCTGATGAGCTGCTTGACAGTGGCAGACCATCAACATGGCCGCACACATTATGGAGAAAACACCTTTGTTCAGTCCAATATATAACAGGAAATAAATATAGTTCTAGGGAATAATCTCAAATAGTTTACACTTCGCAGGATTTTGCTGCCTTATATTTAATCAAATTCATAAAGTATAAAACACGCATACATATAAAAGCCAAATTTAACTTGAAATGCTTGACTTTCTTTGGTGTAGTCTAAAACCTGGAGGCTCTGAGGCGGTGTTTCCCCTCACCCAGTAGTAACTCAACTATTGGCCAATAGCAGCTCACTGAAGATTGATTACACAGCAGCCTGTGAAAGTGATGAATACCACTGCAAAAAGGGGTGGCTAAATTGGAAGTATATTGAAAGGTGGTAGATTGAAAGAAAGCCTGGGAAAAAACAATGTAATCAGAAAACTAGAAAGCACGGAAAAAGGAAACAAAGAGTGTTGTTCAGACCTGATGGTGCTTCCAGGGGCGGCCTCAATGGTCCACATGCAGTGCAGGTTGTGCTCATATGGAGCTGGGTAGCCCGGAGACAATATACGACCAGAAGGTTCATCCTTGATGGTGCCCCCACACTCGGCTGGACAGAGGAGGGAAAAACAGAAAGAGGTGAATAATGAGCAGGGGTACATTAAAAAATAAGCACGAGCTCATCTATGTCCTGAAAGTCAAATTAATAAAAGAACACAGCAAGGTTAACATAGCCAACATACTAGACTCTGCATCATCCCACTTCCAGTAAAGTGCATCACATCAGTTTCCTCTCATCATTATTAATTATTGACATAGCAGTTGTATGCTCAAATGTGATGTGCTTCATCATCTTGTTTGCAATTTGAATGATAGGAGGGAGAGCAGCCAACTCAATATACTCTATTTGTATCTCTTTGGCTCAGCAAAGGCAGGCCGCCATCCCAGCCAATGACCTCATCCTGTTGCCTTTCAAACTTGATGGACTTGTTGACTGAACAACACAACATTCAATATATTAGACTCAAGTTCAGCATAACTTTTAAAAAAGACATTTTGACTGATATGGCAAAATACTTAAGTATATTTCCAGGTAACAATCAGAAAAGAGCCCTGGTTCCACAAATAGTTGGGCCGCAGTGTAAACAGAATATGATTGATACAGAATACAGAACATGATATCCTTTCTGACATATACTCCATTGAAAACAGTACAAAGACAATATACTTGTTTTACCTCATCAACTAAACAGGTTCATTGGTAACAGGTGATAGTATCATGATTGGTATGAAGGGGGCATCCTGGAAATGCTCACCCATTCACAAGGGTGGGGCGAGGTTCACCACTCTGTCAAACACATGACATTACTACATGGGCTCGGGAACACACAGTTCTCATAATCATCACTGACTTTAGCACCTTCTGGGCAATGTGGTAGCTAATACATCATACAGAGAGAGTGGAAGGCTTGTCATGAATCACTTGTTCATCAGAGGAATGTCACTGAGTATGCTTGCAGGTCTGTTTGTAGCAGTGGTAGACAATAATATGCTTATAGTATCACATCACGGTTCAGCAAGTCCCCTCGAGGTACACAACACACACCCAACATGAGCTCAGTCTCTCAAGAAATTGACAACAACACAAACAGGCATCAATGAAACTACAGAGCAAAATCAGAGGCCAAAACATTTTGTCAAGAACAGCGGGAAGAATGGAGTTTCTTTTCAGCCTCAAGTAATGAATTGCCATCAGAAACACGCTGTGACTGAAAAGCAATTTTCAGCCCCCCTTCAATTACCCCCTCCTACCCTTATCCAAAAAGTGAATGAAAAAAAAAGAAAATGTTCTCCAACAACATCAAGACTTGAAGTGTTTTTGTTCACATTTTTGAGGTCATCTCAGCTGACAAGAGGAGGGTAAAAAGCGTTCTTGTTTCTTTTCCCTCCCATGAGAGGAAAATAGATCCTTCAAACAGGAGGAAAATGGAGGAATCATACTGATGATGATGGTGATGACTGTGAAATCCATCTGTGGCAGGCAGACCCTGTACTGAAATACAGCTATGATGGCAGACACACACACACACACACACACACAGACAGACTGGCAAGAAGGAGGTAACCAGCGACTAAAGGAACTAATGTGGTACAGGATATACACATAGAGGGAAACAGAGCATCAGACAGGGAGGAGCTGTGGTTACTCCATACACAGACATAAACATTATGCCACCGTCCATTTGACAAATAAATCTTCCTTTTTCTCTCTCCTTCACACTCTCCACCTCTCTCATGCATTATACATTTAAACGGAAATGATCAACAGAGCTGGCCTCCGATCACTTTTGCTGTCAAAGCATAAACATGCTAAACAATACACATGCACACAGACGCACAAAGTGTAAACAGAGTATATGCCTAGTTTTAAAAAAAAAAAAAAAAAAGAAAACTTTCAAAAACAAGAAAAATTAAAGTGTGAGTATAGTAATCTTTACACTCTCGCTGGGATTGCTGTCTCTCTTCCAGCTTTTTACCTCCGTTATGCTTTTCTTGTTGGAGAAAACTTGCTGTTTCTTGGAGTGAAAAGAGAAGACAGTGATCTATCACAGTAAGACAAAGTCATCTCTTTCCTCTAGCCTTTATATGACCTCAGAAACGAGTGCTGCCATGGCAGTGTACCTCCCTCAGCTTGAAGGCCTACAGTTTCAATCTATGTCTCCACGCACGTCTTTTTAAGATCAACTCAGGTTCTACCTCTGGTTTTGTCTCACCCTCTGCTTAAACTTCCCTTTCTACAAATAACATGGATGAAGGTGGACATGTATGAATGTAAGATATATTTTGTAAAATATGGAAATGAGTGGAAGACACCATACAACTTAAACAGACACATAACTGAACATCTCACTTAAGCCACACAGAAACGCTACAACCCTGATTCAAAAAAATTGGAACACTGTGTAAATGTAATTAAAAACAGAATGCAATCATTTGCAAATTAACTGTGTTTATTGACAACTTTTACAAGGTGTTCTTGAGTCCATGAAGTAATATTATATATATATTGTTCTTGTTACATTATTATATCCTAAAAATATTGTCTTTGTACTGTTTTTAATTGAGTATATGGCAAAAAGGATTAGCAAATGATCACATTATGATTCATTTATGTTTAACACAGCATCCCAACTCTTTTGGAATTGGGGTTGTACGTTCTGCCAGTTAAACATTAAAATGTAGAAAGGTGTGGTTAGCTACAAAACTGACATTTATATGTGATTATATACATTGGATATGCACCCTGTTCATAACTCAGTGTCCAAGCCAGAGCGGCTCACCTATTCACCTTGTAACTTACCCCCTCTGTGACTTTCAGAATATGAACTCTCCCTACAGCCTAACTCAGCTTCATCCTCCTTCCTCCCCTGTTTGCCATACCCCGTCTCATCTGTGCTCAATGTGTGCTCACTGCTGGAAAATAATCCCACCATTACATACGGAAGCAGCCCCTCATCTGCTCCCAAATTCACTCTGGCTGTTCGACTATCATCTGCAGTGAAAGGGGCATGGGGAGGACAAACGTGTTCAGAGATACACAGTATGCTGAATGGTGTTTGTCCCCAGACATGAAATTACCTGTCAGTTTTGGTAGAAACGGGAGCCAAGCAACATTATTCTAATCACCTTAGCTGATGTCAAAGAACACCATCCTGCCTGTTTTTCCTTACTGAGCTTCTGGCTGGTTTCTGCGAAACTCTGTCAAAATGTCGCCCAGGAGAAGATTCCAAAAATTGCTCTAGGTTTGTTATCATGACACCATATAGGCAGTTTGTGTGTGTATGTATGTCAGTTTAACAGTTTGGAAAATAGTAACACATTCCACGTTTGTGTCAGCTGGCAACAAGTGACAGGTGAACTGTTGGTGACCTCTAAAAATACAATTATTTCCACACAGTTGTTTTGGAGTCTTCCCACTTCAGACAGCCAGGGGTTAAAAACTTGACTCAGTGTGCTGTTGACATGGGGAGAGACTTAGCTTACTAAAAAAAAAAAAAAAAAAAAAAAAAAATCAGAGAAAAGGGGGACTTTGCAACCGTGATGCAATATGAATGTGCGGAGCTAAATAGAGCACAGTCATTTTCGATGAGATAATTCACTGAATAAAGGTGCTGGGAGAGCAACCAAATGGATGCCCCAAAAATAGCAGAGCTAAAACAAACCACAGAGCTTTTTCTAAACCTGCACCGGTACATTCACATTGTTATTAGAATTAGGAACTAGGTCAGACATTGTAGCTGGTTAGGATTAGCTGTGTGCCAAACAGTAAAGCAATCACTGATAAATACTGTAATATCATGTAACACAACACAATGCCATTTTACGCAACCTGATATTATAGCGGAACCTAACAGAACATAATAGAACAAGTAGTGATGTAAGGAAAGGTAATAAGACACTGTGATGTAAGGCAAGACAGCACAGAATAACACAACATTACATAAAGCATAATCCCATAGGGCAGCTGACACAACCAGCAGTGGAAAGTACATTTTTCCATAAACTGCAATGCAATTATGAAGCAGTTGTCATTTACTTAAGTATTTCTATTTTATGCTACTTTGTACTATTTTGTACTTTGTACTTCACTACATTTCTGTGGCAGCTTTAGCTACTAGTTAGATTGCACAAGCATATTAGTTCATACAATTTCAAAAAAACTGTGTAAGTTATTAAGCTAAAACTTGCAAACTAGCTGAAACATTAAACTGCTGCTTATATGTTATTGCATCATACAAATAATCCAATAATACATTATATTTAGGCAATAATATAATGCTAATGTAAAGTTACTCTGCATAATGAGTACTTTTCTTTTTAATACCTTAATTACATTTTGCTGATAGTTTTGTAGTATCTTATCTTGATCTACTCCACGGGTATGTTTAGTGTTTAAAATACTTTTACTTAAGTGAAGGACCTACTTGTTCATATACAGCATGACCTACAAAGGTTAGTGAAACAACTAAACTTTATAAAATGCAATGAAATGCAAATCACATCACCCAGTCAGCAGAACCCAACATTATATTGGCAAATAAAATAATACTGCAGCCAACAGCAAAGACACACTTAATCTCTGACCCTTCATCTGACTCACCAACACAGAGTGGAAGGGGGCTGTCCCATGCTCTCCTCTCCCCCCTCAGGCAGGTGAGCACCTCAGGGCCTTTCAGGGTGTAGCCTGGGTCACAGCTATACGACACAGTGCTCCCTGCAAAGTGACCCTTGTCCTCCCGCTTGTAGCCAAACTGGGGAACACCTGGATCCTCACATTTCACCAGCTCGAAACCTTGGAGGGAGAGAGATAGAGAGAGAGTATAAGAGCAGGGATTAGGAGAGTACTGAAGAAGAAAGCATGAATTTTTATGCGGCAGAGGCAACAAGGAGGGCTGGAAAATGAGACACAGCAAACAAACTATACTAAAATGTAAATATTAAATGTAAAGAAAGGTGGGTGTGTGTTGGTGTGAAAAGAGTGTTACTCACTAATGAAGTGCAGTTCAAAGCCTTTACTGGTGTTATCCGCATTGCTGATGAACTCCAGCCACATGGAGCTGGAGGTGGAGTTCAGGGTTGTGTCGAGCAGCTCGCTGCCTGTAAACACCCCCAGCAGACGAGCCTTATTACTGCTGCCATCAAAGACCTGAAAGGGACGGAGGGAGAGTGGGAGGAAGCGTCTGAATTAAGACGATCAGGTCTGCACACATACAGATATGCTAACAAGACACACACACACACACACACACACACACACACACACACACACACACACACACACACACACACAGGGAGGTTACATTCCCCCCACCCCCTCACTTTGAGCATGTCATCCTCCTCCAGTCTGAAGTCCCGTGCTCGTAGCTGGATGCCTTTGCCAGGCTGCGTCTGGATGGAGTAGATGCACTCGTGGTTGTTGCCGTAGTAACCGGGGTAGTTGGGTGAGAGGAGCACCCCTTGCATGCCAGTCACGGATGAGCCGCATTCAGCTAGAGAAAAACAGAGGGAGCAGAGGGACAGACAGAGGGAGAGAAAGAGAGAGAGAGAGAGAGAGAGAGAGAGAGGAAAATGAGAGGAGGGGAGAAGGTGGCGTTGGAGAGAGCAGAGGACATGTCAATCGCTATATGCTTGAAACTCAGAGTGGATTTATTCATGCTGTCATGCATAGGGAGATGGGAGAGGCGATGGGGACAGGAATGTGGTCAGTGACTGCACCTGAATGTTGAGTTGCACATCATCATAATCACAATGCCATCTGAATACGATTAACAGTAATTCCAGCTCCATTCAAAAATCGCTTTTTCTGGATCACACCAGGGAAAGAGTGGAAAAATAGGTGGGGTAAAGATTTCTATAGAAAAAATAGCTGCCAGAATTTAAATGGCCACAAATGTATCCGGAATTTCAACTTCATGAATGCACTGAGGTAGGATGAGGTGAGGCGACGGGACTGTCTGTGAGGTAGTATGGAGAAGTCTTTTAAAATAAGGTTGAATGTGGTTACCAGAAGTGTGTGGAATAACAAAACGCTTCAGCACTGTCAACCTTTAAAGATCTGGATTCAACTGGAGGCAAAAAAAGACCAAGTAACTACAAACTAGCATCTTTATTCCTACAGATAAATGTGCAGTGAGAACAGCAGCAAAAGAGGCAGCCAGGTAAATGTTATTGCAGCTTTGTAAGATATTTCTCGACCTACTTTACACATGCCTAAACACTCTAAATATACATTAGAAACAAATCAAATATAACTGATGTGGGTATGAAAAACTAAACATGACTTTACCAAATTATATTTCTCAGGCTGTAATTACTGGTTTGCAAAAGAGTATCAAAATCTTAATGCTTACAAATTACTTTCTGAGTAGAGAAACAAAAAAAATGTGCAAGTTGTAACACTGCCATAAGGTAAATCAGTTCACAGTTGTGTCCCATGTGCTGGATATGTTTTTTAACAGTTATAGTGTTTTGGATATGCTAAAAAAGGCCATGCTAAGGACAAACACAAGTAGGTCAGTCATTGTCATGGTCTGTTTTTTATCTGTCATTCTGCCCATGAAGATAGAGTTCGTTTTCATATCAACACACTGGTGCAGCTCTTTAAGGTTTGGTGCTTCATAGAAACAACATACTGACCTAAATCTTGGGAGTCTGACTCATCATGATTCCCAGGCATTAGCAACAAGCAACATCAATAATTAACATATTTCAGCTTTTTAATGTCATCCTCATTAGCGCTGCTGCTCTATATAATTTGGACAAAGTCAAAAAGGCTGGTTCTGGGAAGCTGTCCAACCAAGAGACAAAACGTGGGTGGATGGAGAGACGATAGTGAGGAGAATTGAAAGGGAAATGCCTCATCTTCCAACAACGTGACTGACAGTTTTGTACATTTCTTAATGGAGTGCTTTATGTGAAAGGGCTTGTGCAGCAACATGGTACTGTGAAGAGGGGTGGAGGGGGAGTGACAAAAGCCAAAATAAAGCATGTGACCACCTACCAACACACCTTGGCAGAGGGGAGCTCCACACCCGCCTCCTGCCCCCTAAGCAAATCACCCTCGCTGGACCCTCCAACCGGTACCCTGGGAAGCAGGAGAAGATGAGGGCGTCGCCCACTCCATACTGTAGGCCTTTTCTGGTGCTGTAGGGCGGGATGCCTGGATCCTCGCATGGCTCCAAATCATACTCTGGAAAAACAGAGAAAGAATAAAAGGAAAAGGTTTAAATGAAGTGTGTTCAGAGATGCTTTTTTTCTTTTCTCAAAGATAACTTTGCAGTTAACAGCATGTCATACGATGCTTAAATGTGAGAACGTGTATACTGATCTGATTAAGACCTCTGTCATGCTTTGAAAGGTCGAGAATTTATACTCACTGATAAACAGGAAGGTAAACCATGCTTAAATGAATTGAATGTCCTCCAAGTCCCACATCACATCTAAACAACACTAAATGTCATTCATTAAAATTAATAAAGCATCATGTGCCTTTGAGGAGCAATTCCACGTAATACATCTCAACATTCAGGCCTCCATCCATTCAACCATAGCTTTGCATGCTTCCTATAAAGCTAAATATTTTTGGACATAGGTAGTATTTGGTAGTTTAAACTGTAAGTCACAGTCGATTATTTTTTAATATTCTTTTTACTATGTCTTGGTGTTCAGATCAAAAGACGCTGTGAGAGCAAAAGGAGGTGAAATGATGCTTTCAGTAGGTAAAGGGCCATCTGTGCTCTACCCTAATTGATCCATTTTAAATTAATCAATTCTCTTGATGTTAACCATTTCATTATTCACTCTCGAGTGGTTGTAATTACATATTTCTAGGACACATACTTGGATGGCTATTTGCTTCTTGTCTGTGGTGGCCTCCTCCTAACTAAGCATCGCTGTTTGTGTCAATAACCTTTTGAAACAGACCCTTGTTATTAAAAGGTCACAGCAAGTCTCTGATCCATACTCAGGAGTCTGAGACATCCACTCTCAACATGAACCTTAAGTGCTTAATGCTGTAACCTTTCTTCTCCTTTATGCAACCTCTCGCTCTCAGTCTCTTCTGAATGATTAGCCCACCTCGGTACTGTGAGCACCACTTTCAGCTATCCCTCATTTCGTCTCTCAGTATTTCAAATGGCTGAATCTATTCTTACCTGAGAAAGTGATGTTAAATCCCTCGTAGGAAACGGAGAAGTCAGAGAGAAAGCGGATTTGAGACGTGTAGTTTCCGAACAGGCCTGCGCTGAGAGGCGGGGGCAGTGTGGAGCCCGTCAGTCTCCACAGGGGCTGAGAGAAGCTGCCATTCTCCGTCACCAACAAATGGTCGTGAGGGCTCTCAAGGTGGAAGGTGTGGAAGGTGAATTGGACACCTGAATAAGAGAGATTTTTTATTATTATTATATATTATTATTGACGTTTGCATAAGAAAGTTGAAAGTCTTGGTTTTCCCACCGTTATGCACTACCATTCAAATGTTTGGAATTGCCTGCCACAAAAGCTATATTCTGTACAGTCAGAATGCTGAGAGGACTACTCTATATTTCTGAATGGTCTTTTGTGCTTTTAGGTTGTAGAAAGTCCTCTACAAATAGATGTTACTTTGTATGAAGGGTTTACAATAAAAGTAACGTTTTGTACATGGAGAGAAAAATGATGGAGCCTACAACGGTTCCACCAGACTGACAATTGAAAAGGCAGGAATAGACAGGAAGATATCTCCTAACAACAGTTCAAGAAGAATAGAAAAATATAAATAGAAAAAAGAAGAATATAAGAAATCAACAGTCATTGGGAAAAGAAAGCATCAAAATGTGTGCGCAATTAAATAGGACCCAGTTTCAGGGTCAAGTGCACAATAACCTATAATAAGCTGGCATTAACAGGTGTATTAATTAAGCAAAGCGATTCTTAAAACTTCAAAATAGAAATAGAAGGTTAGTGAAGAGTTAGCACTATTGGAATATCAGCTAAACATACTGTAGTACTGTGGTAACAGGTTCCCAAAATATTTAGAGTGGTTCAATAATGATCTAGAGTCACTTATGTTTTACTGGACTGGGAAGCAAATTCAAAATCCAAGGGTTGAACCTGTCAAACAACACTGTGGGGACATCAACAAAATGGAAGTAGTAATCATTTAATTATTCTTCTCTTGGGGCCAAAACTATTATAAATGTATATAATACATTTGGTGTCTGAATTACACTGTTTTTATCTACATTAAAATAGCCATTGTTAATGGAAAGAAGAAAGACATCAATATTTGATTCATAACTTTTGACCAGAAGTAAATTGGAATATGTAATCAAGTCAGGGAGAAAACTAATTACGTGACTAAATCTAAATATTCAATGGAGACAAGTTGCAGTCTTTGGGTTCATGTAAAACACAATAATCTCAGTTTCATAATGCATACAGCATCAATTCCCCACCTTCCTCCCCTACTACTTATCAAAGACATTACACCCACGCAGAGAGAGCATCCGCAAATAAGCCTGTGTCAATTTGATGTGAGCGCTCTACTAAAGGTGACATGAGTGGAGAGTCGTCCCTTGGCGCTGTAGCCCTAGGCCAGCCTCTCAGCGCTCCAGTCTTACAGAGACAGCTTGTTCGGCAAAATAAAAAGGCCACTCAGTCGGGGGGAAATGACATTGTAAGGGAAATTGAATTTGACTGCTGCATGTGTTGACACTGAATTTCTCTGCTAACCTTTGCCATGGGAGGTCTCGATTATCCATGTGCAGTTCAGGTTGTGCGGGTAAAAGTCTGGGAAGCCAGGTGACAGGATGGTGCCAAAGTTGCCCTGGATGTAACCTCCACACAATGCTGGCGACGCAGGGCAAACGGAAGCAGCGGGAGATGGATGAAGGAGAGACATGAGAGGAGAGCAGAGAGGCAAAATCAGAGAGGGCAAAACAAAGTTGATGAAGACAGAAATAAAATTTCCCTCCCAAAAATGGCAAAACTTGTCTGTGCATTTACAATGCGGTAAAATGCATTTTATAAGAGGTGCCCTTCAAGACAGCATAAAAAGGAGAGAGTGGTATCATCAATATCATTACAGAGTGGGCGGAAATCAATACTGTCCTTAAATGTAAAAGCATTTACAGATGAGGAAAAAGGGAAACATCAAAGGCTAAGCTCACCATCGTACATATAAAACATTTATGACAAAACTTTTAAAGTCTAAAATAAGAGTTCTTGAAAGAAACGTTATCATCTCATATGGATTTTATAATAACTCAGGAATATACAGCAATCTAAATGTGATGCAATATGAGGCAAAGTGCTCAAAACGATTTCTCATGTTTCGTCTGGAGCAACATACAACAATGATTTCAGCTTTAATCCCGTTTATGAATAGGAGGAAATCTGGCAGGAAACTATTCATTTCTAGGTCAATATTATGGAACGTACCATCGCAGCTAGGCAGGGGGCGGCTCCACTGAAAATTGGGTTCACATTCTAAAGGCTCTGTGTCGCTAAGTGTGTACCCCGCCTCACAGCTAAATGTCACCAAAGCGCCCACGTAGAAGTCATTGCCGTGCCGCTGTCCGTTGACAGGTATACCAGGGTCCACGCAGTGATCCGACTGTAGCTGCAGGGCTGGAGAGGAAGGGGAAGGAAAAAAAGATACATGATGAAAGACAAGAGACACACAGACTGAAAATTCACCTGCTTGCAGTGTAATTAGGATTATATCTTGCTTTCAAAGGGTCAAGCGGAGGTCAAGAAACGTTTAAAGGTAGTTTGCTTTCCCAAAGCAATCCTGATAAATAATTCACTTGAACATCCTTTTTTAACAGGAATAAACCAATGAGAAGTTTCAGCCCTCTTTCCCACTCCACCTTGCATAGTTTCTGTCTAAGCAGCGCTCATAGTGAATTATTGAAGCTTCGCCGAGATTTACCACAGAGAAAGTGCAAAAGGTTACCAGTGCGAGCCACACAGGTAGAAACAAAGATAGGGCTTGGGTTGGATTTACAGCATGGGTGAAAACTGGTGTGTGGGAAAACCACGTGTGTGGGTGCACGCATATGACAGTGTATATGGAATTTTGAGCATGGCAATGTATGTCAAGGCAGGGATAGAATAATCTCACCCCATTTACTTTCTAATTATAGGGGTTCTAATAAGAATGGCTTCAGAGCCTGCGGAGATTGTATTTACAACCAAGACTGAATAGCTTCTACTAGTCCGGTGAACAAGGTTTATGGCTGTTGTCTCGATGTCTTGATTTGGTCTGCCTGCGCTGTAATAGATTCATTTCTATCAGGTTCTGTGAAGCCTTAGTAAACGAGTCCTCCCTTTACAGTATATCGATCCTGCATCTTTGGCTGTAGCTATGACCTGGTGTATTCACAAGCTCTGAGCCCTTACTTTCGTAACGTATGCGGAAGCCGATGTCAGAGTGGCTCTTGTCAGTCGAGAAGAGGAGATACAGGAAGTTGGAGGTGCTGATGAGGAACTGGGGAACCTGGGTGCCCTGGTAACTACCAATCAGAGGTGAAGAGGGAAAACGTCCATCGCGCACCTCAAGGACGTCATAGTTCACCTCTGTGCGGAACCTGGGAAGAGAGAAATAAGTTGAACAAGGTGTTTTACACTTCACACAAAGAAAAAAAAACACATTATTTGTAATGTGCTGTATGTACATGTGATTACATACACATTACATAAAGTCCTTACATTATAATAAGTCTATAAAGTACACACTTTGGTTGCTAGTTGGAAATTCATGGTTAATCATGTCAAGTCATCGGTTTCAGGGCCAAGTCAGGTTTGTAGTATGGCATGGCTCGACTATTAACCAGACAAAGTGAGCAACTGCCCTGGGGCCTAAGGATCTAAGAGGCCCTGATGGTCACATATTGCTTGTATGTCAGTTGTTTTTTGTTTCAAATTTGTTTGGGAATATGCACCACTTAATCTGCAAATTAACTGAAATGATAAGGGCCTCAGGGCAGGTTCTACATTGTTTCCTATCTTACAAAGGGGCGCTTTATCAAAACTGAAATGGGCTGTACTCCAAAATATAATTGCACTTTATTAAAACATCACACACAGGGGGTCACTGTTGGGGCCTACATATCATGGGGCCCCAAGTGGGTTAATCTGTTTTTGGACAAATAGTCAACATTAAGTGAAATTCAGAATTAATAAGAAGATCTATACGAATCAACCAATTATAAGAGCAACTAAAAAGAAATGTGGAGATTAAAGAAAAAATAGATGAATACATTTTTGACATTTGGCCTCAATTAAAATTCTTAAAGTTGGATACCATGCAAACTGAAGAAAAGAGATTAATGTTTGATTGAAGCTTTTTCAGTTGGACAATAATTTAAATAGATTTCGACAAGGTTACGAACATCCTTATGTCAGCTCTGAATATTTTGCTTTTAACATTCTGAAACCAGGAGGGTACACATTTATCATTTCCAATTTGCACATGATGAGTTTTAGAAAATCCTGAGACATTTGGCACGCTTTTTGCTGTATCTCTGTAGCATGTACGTGTGTGTTTGTGTGTGTGTGTGTGTGTGTGTGTGTGTGTGTGTGTGTGCATACGCGTGCTCGTTGTGCGTTTCACTCTTTGTTCCCACAGCTACTTCATCTTCAAAGCCATGAATAAATTGCTTGGTTTCAGAAGCATGTCATCTAAATGAAGCGGCTTGTGATATTTTATTGATGTTACATAAAAATTAAAGAGCAACAAACATTTATGTTGTATTCATTTTGCATGGCGTGCTACTGTAGCAGGGACGAGGATCAGGTGGGCCCGCGAGGATGAGTCTCAGTGAGACGCCAATGTATCGTTTGATCCTAGGACTGTCTCTCTCTCTCTCTCTCAAACATCAGGACAAATTACCTCCTCTCCAATCTTTCCGGTTCCCCTTGACAGAGCATCTCCACTTACATACACATGTACTGTACATTTACAAACTTGCAGGTCCAGTGCAGTTTCTTTGTGTGTACATGTGTATGATCTGTAAGGATATCTGAGGATCTACAGGAAGGAGGGTATCAAATGAAAAGGATCAAATGCAAACTAATGAGGATTGCTAAATAAAACATAGTCCTAGCGTAGTTGTGGTATATGTTGACGTGCATTAGATCTACTGCATGGCCACCAGAAAGGGAGGATGAGGAAGAGATTAAAAAGAGTGATGGACAGCAGAGAGATAAATGAGAGCACATGTCGAAACTGTGAGAAGGAAAAACTAAGCCTTCTCTGAGGAAAAGAAAAAAGAAAAAAACAGTGACACAACAGCAGTTGCTATCTGGGTGACTCACTTGTCGAAGATGATCTTGATGGGGTAGCCTGGAGGAGCCTCAATGATCCATTCACAGTTAAGGGCCTCCTTATAGAGTTCTGGCCAGCCAGGGGAGAGGATGATCCCACTGGGAGCCTTCAGATCCCCTCCACATGGGGCTAACGGAGAGAGGGAAGAAACAGAGAGAGGGAGAAAGAGGAGATAGAAATTGAATTATGCATGTCTTTCCCAGCTGATGTATGACAACGTCCATCGATGATCTCATGCATCAGCCGGGGCTCATCCCATTTCTTTTACTGCCAGGGTCTATCTAACGTAAATTGGTGACAGCTCACTTCAAGGTTAACCACTTCTCCCAGGAACATACCTGTTATTGTATGTGTGTCTGTGTGCATGCACAAGGGCACGCGCTTACATACCCATGTGTATGTTTCCTCCCCTAGACTGTTGTCTTTAAATCTGTCATCAAACCCCTCCTACAAAGGTGCTGCTGTCATCTCCATCAAACGGAGAAAACAGAACTTTGATTGCTCGCACAAAAGACACTCGAGCATATCAACCCCTCTCCCATACCCTCATCTTTGTTACTGCTCACTTTGCTGTGCATCTCTTTAACTGCCTATCCTTAACCAGAACACACAGGCACAGTGGAGGGCTTAGTTACAGTGCCAGCTCCTCGCTCTCTTTGAAGTGGAATGATTTAATCAGCCAACTCAGCATACTGAAGGACATCTATAAAACGCATTAGGCTACAAACGCAGGGGTATGATAGATGGTCTCGGAGGAATACAAAGCTGCTGTGGCACACAGGGGAAAGTGACATGTTTTAATAATGGTTTCCCCTTTGCGTATCATGAATAGTGCACCTGATTAGGCCCCTCAGAGTCCTCGCCAGGTCTGCGCTTGATGTGCTATGCTGCTGGTGTCCAAGAACCTCATCTGGTTAATGCCTAGCTTTATCTTAGCTTCGCCAGCTATTTTGGCCTTTTCTCGTTTGCTGGAAATAGTTTATTGAATATTGAGTTAGAGAGGGGTAAAGGGATGGTTCAGCAGTCTGTGTTAGCAGGAGCAAGTCTGCAGCATCAGAAGCTTGAAAGAACAAAGCCTCTGTACCATCACAAGCAATCACCAACCTTTAGTCAGATCTTAGTCATCCTTAACATTTAAATTCATGGCATTATTTATATTAGTTAATTATATCTGCATCAATTGTAAATGTAATTAAATACATAATAACCTAGAAGAAGCAGCAAATACATTTTTAATGTATTTTAATAAGCTATATCAAACCACAGGGCAAATGCTTTCAGAAGATATGCACATCTTTCTCTTAATGACTTAAATCCTTTGCATATTTACCTTGGTGATATCTGGATTTTTCTCAGCCACACATCTATCTCTGCCAGCTCAAACATAATGGCTCAGTGTGTGATATTGGATAAAAAAATATTAAATAAATCACACTCATTATGTTAATATGATAATTCATGCCCCCATATGTGTCCCCTGCAAGAGATGTCACCTCATGCCAGCTCATGAAAAAAACATTTGCTGGAGGTTGGAGCTAAAATGTTCAGGTTAGATAACAAAGATTAACACAACCTGCTGCCAGGAAGGGGAACTACTCCCGTACTCACCTTCACAGCGGGGAACTGCATTATCCCACACCACGTTGCCATCCTTGAGAATGCAGGAGATGGTTTGCGAGCCGTGGGTCTTAACAAAGCCCTCCTCGCACAGAAAGGAGATGGAACTGCCCAGCTGAAGGCTCTCACCAAAGCGCTTCCCATTCACGGGCACACCAGGGTCTGGGCACTCGTTGTGGCGAAACGCTATTGGAAATGTAGAGAGAGGAGATGGGGTTATTGTGAAGGTGAAGATATAAGGGTTTGGTTTGTACAAGTAATGAAGAAACAAAGTGCCGTCTTGTTGAAAACTGGAGAAAAAGAACAGATCACCTGTAATTCTGCTGGTATTAATCCTTGTCACATATCACATTGCCTGTGCAAAGATGCTAATTTCCACGGAGATCCTAAAACAATTACCCAAGTTTCTTGACAAAACTTTTTTTTCTACTGTCAGCATTTAGCAATGCCAGCATTTAACGAGAAGAAATTTGTTTCACTTAGTGAGTCACATTGATTCTCCCTGCTGCAGTGATTCCAGAGGGTGGGAAACCACACCGTATGCACATCATCAGCGCCAGATGACACTGCTGAACGATAGGTGGAGTAAACAAACAGGGAAAATTGTTTTCATACATCCTCAGAACTTTATCTATCAGGACACTGGATGAAACTTCAAGCAGGATGCAGTTAGAAAGGCCACGAATAAAAGGCAGTCGTACAAGAAGAGGCATAACCCTGGAACGAGCCATGTAAACAAATACATCACCTGCACCACTATCTCTCTCACTTACTCTCTCGCACTCGCTCTTGTACACACGCAGGTAGGTGACACGTGTAGGTGTTGATGAATCCCTCGTCTGTGTCCACTGGACCTAAACAGAGCGCCAGCCACACCTCATCCATCATGATCATCTTATTTATTAACGTGCCAAAAATCCCCTCAATACAGTTTGGCATGTCCTTAATTAACATGAATGATGGAAGTTGTCCGCTCTGCCCCACAACCCCCTAAAAACAGTCCTGCAGTTGGATGACACTGTTCTCAGGAACTAACCGTCATCTTCAATTAACTGCTCTTGACATTCATTCACCATGATGCACCGGTTATTTATTTATTCATCTAACTTGCTAATTAATGCATTAGTCGCCATGTGTCGTCCACATTGTGGCTTTACAGAAGCACCTGGGCTGGGTTGACGGCATGTCCGCAAATGAGCTAGAGACAGGGCCCAAAAGCATTCTGGGTAGGCTGAGGTGTGTTAATTTAGCTATGGCAGAAATAGTTTTAAGAACTGGAAGCAGAATACAGGATCAGTCTAATGCATATGTAAGACTTAGGTAATACTGTGTTTAAGATTCTACATCTATATACCATATACTTCATTTATGATTAGGTGTAACTGCCAAATTACAATAACAATAATACAACTACTACAACTGCTATAAGTACTACTGTGGGATGGGAACCTCCAAACGTGTGAGATGATCCAGCTTTTAAACAGCCTGAACACAGCCCTAGAGGGATCTGTAACTGGGGCACTTTGTACGGACATCCCTGGATTAGTGAGGTAAAATCTTTACTTTTTTATGACTCATCTATTATTCATTTTTCAAAAATCAGTTACGGTGTAATAACTATGATGCGCCGGCTCAGTTTTCTTTTTTTGATGTAAAAGGAAAGATGATCGTGTTGATGTTTGGTACAAACCAAACTTCAGAACTTAGAAATGAAAAACATCTGAGGATGAAGTCCATTTTATGTTCTACTGCTCATGATATGATTTAAGGGCTATATTTTTTAGTAAAATGTCCTTCATTTCTGATGAGTTCTTCTGGTTGGATGATTAGAAAAAAACTTGAGCTGCGTTTTAAGAAGGGAACCTTTTTTGAGATTGATTCTATTTGTGGAGCTTTGGACAAAAGACAAAGTACTTTGTTTGCAGTGTAATGTTAAATATATGAAGTTGTCTGACTGATACAATAAATAACACAACCAAATACCTGACTAACCACAACTACAAATTTTAATGACATTCTCTAAAGTTGATGAATGCCTATATAATACTGTGGTAAACTTAGGGCTGCCAGCACAAACTCGACCATACAAAAACAAAAAACTGTAAAAGCAAAAAATAACATTTTATTGCTCGTATTAAAGTGAGTGACTGCAGCTAAGTCTTAGTGAGACAAACCTCCCAGCGGCACCTTAACAATCTATGAAACAGCTCTGTGGCTTTACAAGGTTCAGGTTAGACACTCTGTATGGAGATACTTATTTTGGGATGTGGAAGAATGCAAAGATCAGGCTCATTACACAATAGTGCATATGCAATGAATGCAAAAAAAAATCCTGCTGCCAAACCCTCACAGTACAGTATATCCATGAAATGGGTTTACCAGCATGCAGCCAACGTGTACTGCGTCAGAGTATAAAACCCATCTGGAATTTCCTCAGAAGTCAGCATCTACCCAGAATAGAATATAATGAGCACTGCCGCAATGTATCCATCAGGTAAGGATGCTGCATCTTTGTTTGGGTTTTATTTAGATGTCAAGTCTCTATTCAGACAAAACAGACCGGGTTTTTGTCACTTCTCTCGGCGACTGTGCGCATGTGAGGAACGCGTTGCTGATGGGTGGAAGAGTTTATGTGGGAGACGAGGCACATAGATATAGCAGATGATTCATGAGGGCTATTGCATGCACACACACACACACACACATACCTACTGTACACATGCACAAGCAATCCAGAATACAAAACATCCAGTCAGGGTGGGCTTTTGATAAGCTTTAAAGACTTCCCTTTATCTCCTTTGAAGTAACATTCAATACGTACTTGTAAATGTGATGTTAAAACCTCTGTCTGTGTAGGTGTGGTCAGTCAGGAACTCCAGTCGGGCCACATGGGCGCTAGTTGTTATAGAAGGAGGCAGGACGTCACCGGAAAAGGTGCCCAGGATGGGAGACTCAGCCTGACAAAAACAGATAGAGATTCTCAGAGATTGAAGGTATCATGAGCTAAAAAGGGAAAGGAGTCAGAGAGTAAACAGCTCCTACAAGGAGAGAGACAGATAAAATGGCTTGCAAGTCCAACGAAGCTGGCAGGAAGGTTCTTTAGCTCATTCACATAATTGCAAAGGCTGCTTCTCCAACTGACATGCACAATGACAGATAGACAGGTCAATAGATGAAGTTGCACAAAGAGCCATTCCAAGTAACTGAGGACAATGGCTTTCAACACTACCTTTCCTCCATCCTTGATGGAGAGGAAGTCAAACTGTTTCTCCATGCTGAGGTCGTTGAAGGCCAGATTGATTCGGCTCTCGGGGTTGGTGATGATCAGCCACACACAGTGCATATTGTTGCCATACTCCTGGGGGTAGTTGGGAGACAACAGCACCCCAGATGGAGTAGTAAAGTTGAAGAAACAGGAAACTATAGTAGTGATAAAGAGAGACAGACAGAGAGAAAAAGAAATAAAACAAAGCAACATAAAATCAGTGTTGTTTAGGAGGCTGAAAAACATGGGGGAAATTCCATTTACTTTTGCTGACAGTATGATTTAATACATTTTATTGAACCTATAGAAATCCACCTCACATGCCACATACTGTAGACATCTAAGAGATCAGGGAGGGAATCATATTTCAAAAGACACCACTTTAACTACCGCTATGTTGAATTGTAGCATATAGCTATACAATGGCAGTAACCTTAGGCTTACAAAGGGCTTATTGTACATGAAAGTTAAGAAAAGGAAATATGTCATAATGTAATCAAAGTGGTCAATGGCATCATATAACAAAACAGGTTTTCGTGACTAATTGCAGAAAAAGTGTAGCAGTTATCCACCATTATATGAGAGGAGGAACGCACAAACAACAATATCATATTTAAGTAAGCTTTGTGTAATGAAATGGGGAACAGGAAGGAAGCCTCTGCCTGTTTGACAACTCATAACCAGAAAAAAATCATTGTTTCCAATCAATGTGTAGCTGAAAGGAATGTGTTGGCAAGGAAAATAAAAAATGCTCTCATCTCTGTCCCTGACTAACGTCAAGGCTGTCACTTGATTCCAGTTGCTCCAGTGGATGTGCTTGGAGGGCAACAGCACAATACCTTGATGTTGCTGGGCAGATGTAGCCTTCCTTGCAAAGCCAGCCCAAAATTTTTGCTTTGTTCGTGGTGGTGTGGCAAGACTAAATAGGCATATGCTTGGGCAAGGCAAGGAGTCATGTGAAAATGGCAGCACTGACAGTGCTCTCCTCCACTGAGTTATGGACATATGACAAACAGATCACTTCTGTGATGATGTTATTTTAAGTAGGTTTTCTTTTTAAGGCAAGGGCAGCACCCAATTGTGTGGAAGAAAAGACTATTTAATTTCAACAATCTCAAGGGTTGTAGGAAGATCTTTAATATAACTTGCATCTTAGTCACTCACACACACTTTTTTCACAAATGCACTGCATTCACTTGTGCCCGTGAATGGGAAGCGCTTTGGTGAGAGCCTTCACTGAGGATATACTGCAGTGACTACATGACTACAATGGTTTGTTAAATGTTAACTAAATAAACATTTTTTCCAGTGTTATGTAGCTAAATGTGAAGCCTCTTTGTCATTCAGCTCAGCGATGTTCATCTGGATACTGCAGCTTTTTGTAATACAACAGTGGGCATTAGCTGCATGGTCAGCTCTCTTTTTCTCCTCACCCTCTTGCTCTCTCACTCTGTATTTGTCTTTGATGGCGTTAATGAACTAATAAGCGCTCCTCTTCTTGCGAAATCCACAGCCTCAGCTAGGCAAACTATGGGGATAATCTGACCATTCATTATGCAGGTCCCCCCCACACTCATCTGCACAAACATCCATATTTATGCACCCGCGTGAGTATCATGTCTTGCTCATGCACACATGTGCACATGCAGAATCCGAACAGCACAAGGTATCCAAGAACTTACAAACACAGCTGGGTTTCTTAGCCGACCACTGGTTATTCTTCTGGCAGGTGATATTCTTCTTCCCTACGAGCTCAAAGGCAGGCAGACACTCGAAGTACAGTCTGTCCCCGTGACGAAAACCTGTCCCCTCCCGTTTGCCATAAGCTGGGATTCCAGGATCGCCACAACTGCCTTGGTCAATTTCTGTGTAAGTAGAAAAAAAGAGATAAGAATTTTCAGTATAGAAAACTAACAGTAGCTTGGTTTCCATCCAAAAATAGAGCACATTTTACCATAAATTCGATAAAATCTGCCAAAGAAAATGCAAATAAATGCTTGCTTCCAAGTGATTATGTCATTGCGGAAGAAGAGGGCGATGACATAATTAAATGAGCGCCAGAGACAGAGGTGCAGAGAAAGAGACATCTAAACTCAAGGTTACTACTGGCTGTAGCCTCCAGCAGATATTGACAAGACATGACTACTGAGAAGAGATATGAAGATGCAGGATCTCACACTAAATGAAACCACAGTCTCTAACAGTTCCAGTTTCAGGTAAATGTGGGTTCAGCTTAATAAAAAAGAGGTTATGAGTAGTTGTGATTTTTGTCTGACCATATATTGTACCAGGACAAAAGTCTTAGGACAGCACACACAAATACATTTTCCCAAACCAAATGTATTTTTTTTTTTTTTTTTTTTTAACATTTAGATTTGAATTTTACAATCTTGTCTTTTTGCTGACTGTAGAAGCCTGCAGGAACAGTGCATTCATGTGCAGCCATACAGGCCGGAAAAAAATGACTTCCCTGATCATTCTATACAATGCTGTTCTGCAGCCAACTCTCATCTGTTTGATGTTGGAGCTTTCCATCAGCATATTGCCCAAACTCATACCATCAGGGCTGAATAGGAAGTCCTTAAATTGTGGAAAACAACAAAGTGCACATTACATGTAGGATAGGATGTAATAAACATGATTTCCACAGCTTATTACGGGAACAGGATCAATATCGATTTAATCTCAAGAGAGAAGTCGATGATTTGTTTAGCCTTGCTTGTATTAAAGACAAGAACTCTGTAGGAATAGTTAGACTAAATTAGAGTTTAAATAGCATGATGTTAACCTCTTACATCATGCTAGCTTGTTAGGAATGTACTGAATGAAGTATTGATGTTAGTAAGAAAATACATCAAACATCTGTTAGAAATAGATCTTTCAGAAATATAGTTTCTGTTATTTGTTCCTGCAGTTTGTGACAATTTTCATCAGTTGTCTGACAGTCTTAAAGCTGCTTTATATTTTTTTTTGGTCCTGACACAATCTCTAGCCAGCTCTATTGATTGAATAGTATATGTGCTGGCTCAGCTGATGTATGCCAAGGTGGTGGTGCATCAGTGAGTTCTGTTTTATGGTTCAGACTTTGGCCAGACCAGCTTGACCCAGGGTAAGATGAGGAAGAAATAACTGAAGAATAGAGAGAAAGTAATGTTCAGGTCTGCTTGTTTTGAGTCAGGGCAGGATGTGAACTTGTGCATGGAGTGAGAAACCAGGTGCCTTCTGCAACTACCCAGTACTGTGACACCTTTAAAATTAAAATAGTCTGAGAAGGGCACATGTCCTTAACAGTAACCTCAGCTGGGTAATGCATCCCCGGCTGTAGAGTGTCTTGGGTTTGGTCATAACTTCAATAGTTCCTGCTATTGTTGAAACTGTACATCAAAGACATTCTCCGTGTCCGGCACCGTAGCTAAGACTGAATGGATATAACTGAACAGATTTTAGCAATGAATGACTCAGCGAAGAGTTCATTTTGGGCTGACAAGAGAGACTAGCTTCTACACTTTATGACATTAAAATCAACGCGATTTTCCCATTTTCTGGTCATGCATTTATTTTTAGTATAATTTCGTTTGCCACTAAGTAGTCTTTACTGTCTCTTTATCCTCCCCAAACGTTACTCACTGATGTTGCAAACCTCTCTCTCATCTGTCTCTCTCTGCCTCTCTCCCCTCCTGCAAATGTTTCCCTCCCCTCACTGTGTGACAAACGTTCTCACTTGCATTGGAAGCTGACGTGAGCACTTTCAGGTACACACACGTACACACACACCTCCACGACCACCCTTCTTCCTTAAAACCACATACGCCAATTTCATTATCATAAGATTTATGCGATCCTCTTTCTTTCGCTCACTCTTCTTTCTACTTTTCCGAGGTTTGCAGATTGCAGATGGGAATGCTGAGGCATCCTATCGAGGCATCCGGATGGGGGGGAACACAGCGAGCGAATAAGCTCATCCATCCAGGAAATGATGGCAGGGCCTAATACGATTTTAAACCGCACCAGGGGTGATGCTGGGTATAAATCCATACTCAGCCCTAATGATGATCATCATTTAGAACACATATTTAGAGCTCACTGCTGTTTGGATGTATGGCTGTCCTGAGGCAGCCTCATTCACAAGACAACTCATTGATCTTATCTGGAAGTCACCTTTAAAAGGGGGGAGGGAATGCTGAAAGCAAATTTTGAGGTGAGCCTGAGAGAGAATTAAAGTGAAAATATATGAAGGGAATGTATAAGATGCAACAGAAAAGAAGAAGAAAAGAGGAACACGCCAGTGAACAGACAGACACAAAAATACATACGTACATATGCAAATGCATAAAAGTACACAGAGTTATACAATCACTTGTCATTGTAACAGAATCACTGGAGACCTCAAACTCCCTGCAGTGCTTTTCTCAAGTAAGGCCTCTCTGCCTCATGGGTCCCAACAATTAGACCTTTAGGGAAAATGGAGGCAGTAAATAAGAGCTCTTTGAAGTGTGTGTGTACATTGATGTGTACATGTGTTACATGTGTATGTCTGTTGTTATACATGTGTTTGTGAATGTATGCGTCCGTCTCTGTGTACGTTGCATATAAGAGAGCAGGCAGGAGTGAATGAAACAGCATTTGATTCTCATGAATAAGGGAAGAGATGTAATGGCATATTTGTTGTCCCTGTCTGTTTGACATTCCAGAGTAATCCAAGCATTGTAATGGGACTCAGACTCGCATTACTGTCAACAACTACACTGCAATCTCCTTAGGCCTAAAACGACAAAAGGACTTTAAAGTTTATTGGTATAACCCATTATTGCATACAATGTGTCAATGGGCTTTACAGGACCCACATTTCCACCACCAAATTAAAGCTTTATATGTGAAGTATCTACAATAAGTGGAGCTAATTTTATGAGTACATTGCAATATCAGTGGGTAACAGCCCTGTTCAAGCACTGACAATTATATTTTGCCAACAGAGGGCACAACATGTTCAACTTTTGACCATAAACTCTCTGCACTCTGCAGTATGAACAGGCTCTAAAAAACCCAGCTCATACCATAGAAAAAGCACGACCTCTGTATCCTGTTGGTGTATGTAGTTGGGTGTAAATAAATGCAAATGCTTTAAATTACACTGCACATGCTCAGAGGCAGTATAAAGAAATACAGTGGTTAGGTTACACATATGCATTAACATCCATTTTGTTTGCAATTTTAATTGAAGGATTGAAGCCACTGCAAAATGTGTGCAACCCACACTGAAATACATGAGGTGGGAGTGTGTGTGTGTGTGTACTAGTATGACTGTGTTTGCAATTACACTTGATGATCAGGCTTAAAATACAAGTAATTGAGAATGCAAATTAGATTTTGGGTGCTCCAATCTGGGAGGTGAAGTGGTTCAAAGCGTTTCTTCCCCTTCATTAAGTAGAACTCATTGTTTTAATTACACTTTGGTTCAGCATGCTGCTCCACTTTCACTGTTATTTTTACTGATGAAAAATAAGCATCTGTGGGCAAGGGAGAAGACTCGCTGCGCTTCTGAGAGGCAAACGGCAGAATAATCTACAAGAAGAACTCTGGCAAACTCCCCACACTCGCATACATGCACACAGACAAACAGAACACACACATCTTGCTCGTCTTATCTCTCTTGTCTTCACACGTGCATGCAAGCACATAAACATTAATTTTTAAAGCTCACACACGCATGCACCCACACACATAAACACAGTTACACATACGCACTAGGATTAGACAAAAGGACAAATTAGCAGCTACTGTATCTGCTGCATTGATGGTTCATTGACAACATATTTTACCAAGTAAGTGCCTTTATTGTCCTGCCTCATTAGTGCTCAAGGCATCAAACATGACACAATTAATTTATTTGTAAGCATAATTTGAGCATAGTTGCAGTGGAACCAGCAATTTGGGGGGGCTTCATTCACTGATAGTCTAGACTTATCCTTGGTACAGTATGTGCTATCTGTATGTGATTTAATGTAATCTAGCTGTTAAGCTTCATTACAAAGGTCTTTCATATAGCAACCCTGACCCCTGTGTTTTTCAAACTAAAACTCAGGACGATGAATGCAGGGAAGGACAATAACGTAACAGTCAACCGAAGCAAAATATGTTCTGTCAGAGCCCATGATGTCAGCTTTGAGCAGTGAGTCACAATGCACAAGGGCAAATGACTAAAAAAAGACTTTTAATTCTATGTGAGGTTAGAAGAAAGAGTTACTTTTTGAAATGCAGCTAGCAAGCCGGCGCTCATCCCACTGACTGACAACCAGACCGTTTGAAGCATCCTTACCTTCATAGGACACCTTGAAGCCCAGCGAGCCACTGGTGTCATCTGTTTTGAAATTGAGCCACATCTGGTGGCTGGTGCTAACCACAAGGTCTGGAGTGGTGGTACCAGACAGCCTACAAAAGAGAGGGAGACAAAAGGACAGGTTGTCTTCAAAGATTGCCTTGAATATACCTTGTGCTACATATAGTATGACTGCAAGGTGTGCCAATTATGAAACCTGGATCCGTTATTTCAATTATTATAAGCAGTGTTTGTACTTACTGCAGTGAATTTGGTGTCACTTTTAATAGCCAAAGGCCCCGTTTCCACTGCATCATTAAAAAACTTTAATGCAAGCAGCAAAAAAACCAACACCTGAAGTTATTAAACTATCTGACTTTTCTCATCAAAGAAAGGTGCTCTAAAACTGTTGCAGGCAATTCCAGTCTGAGAAGCCTGTTTTTTTTCCCCTCCTAACCCTTTTCTTCAAAACAGTTGGGGACAAGAAAGTGGAATGTGAAGGCAAGATCAGTCAATGTCACAGAAGTAATTTAATCCTATTTGAATAGCAATTCCACCCAACTCTAATTAGGAAGTGTGTAGCTGCAGAGTAAGTGATTAAGGGTTCTAATTTTAGTGACGGCACAAAGAGGATGGTGGCATTAGTAAGGAAACAGTGACTGGATAAATTGTGTCCATGTTTTTGTCCCTTTCCTGCAAGCGTTTGGTAATTTAGTGAGTTCCTGTGAACTTGTCCATATGTTTTTGGGAGGACACACGCCATATGTCGTGTGTTCAAAGAAGCACCAGATTATGGGGATTTACCTTGCATTCCCTTTTTCTTGTCCTGTTTGTTTTCCTAAAACTAAAAGCCTGGCAAACCCTTTTTCAGATGATATTTTGCCTGATTGGTTAATATATATTACATTAAGCTGAATAACACCCAAGATCCAACCTAGTGCATTTGGTCAGCACTATAATCTATGCGCAAGTTAATCACCATCTAAAACATTATCCTAGCTGGTGGTCTGTTCAAGGTAGTATATCAACTCACGACAATTATGTTCTTCCCACACAAGGACATCAGTTTCCCTGTGGGGAAATACGTGTGTGGCAGATTCACACCAAATTGTTCTCTTCCATTATCAAGCTGTCAGCGCACAGTGTCTTTCAAGTGAGGGAGAAGTGGGGATTTGATTAGTTGTGACTCACTGTCTATTAACCACCACATTTATGACTGTGCTGCAGAAGGGTTACATACCTCTGACCTTAGAGGTAAAAAAAAAAAAAAAAAAAACTTCCCTACACACTGCGCTCGCTTGCCTGCACCACTGATTCACAAAAATATAGTCCTAAGCTAAACTGTGCTGATAGCTGCAGTATATTGTCTGGTCCTAAATTGGTCTAGTTTGTTTGAGTGCGAGAGTGCATACAATCTCAGCGCCAGGACCACTCACTTTCATATCCATAAGTCCAAGTCCATGAGGATGAAGGGAGTCCCTAATTGAATAGTCATTTTCAGTGTTTGTGCAAGTACTTAAGTAAGTACACAAAAATATTAAGGTGAGGAAGACCTTCCCTCATCAACAAACTCCTCCTCCACAAACCTCTCCCTCTTTATCTGTCACCTCCTTCCAGTTCCCACCCAAGCGAGGCAGCCTCGCATAAAAATTGATCTATAAAAACTTTATTAAGGTGGTAAATTTCAGCACAATTAATAACAACATCCTGTGAATTGTTATGGAGCATCTGCTAGTGCAAACTCCATTAGGGGGCATCAATATGCAGTTCGCAATGCTTGCACCACATGGCTGTGATCTTGTTTTTTAACATTGAAAAGAGTGATGATTGACAATGTGGTGTGGCATCTATTTTTTATGCACTGCTGCATCAGGTGGTGATGAAATGAAAGAGAAACAGTACAAGAGCGAGAAAAAGGGCTGGAGGGTAAAGGGAAGAGAGAAGGGTGCTGCTAGCTGTAAGGGAAGTGGAGGAGGAGAAAAGGCATGTGTGCCAAAAAGTAGAAAGGTGAAGAGGAAAGAGAAAGCAAAACACAGAATATGATTACGTGGAACATGAGTAGCTAAAATGGAAAATGACTGCTGGAGACGACGGCAGGGAGGAACAGCCAGAACAAGTTAGAGAACAGAGGGAAGATTAAAGGCAAAAAGATAGAGGTCGAAGGAGTCACTCACACGTGGAAGATGGTCTTCTGGTCTCCCACCACCTCGCCGTCTCCCACCGTCAGGGTGTCGTAGCCTCGCTCCAGGTCAAAATCCTCAAATGTCAGCTTGATCACCTAGACAGCAGTGGGGACATTGGCAAGACAGGCGTAAACGACAGATGCTTGAATGCTCCTGACACCAGGTGCAGAGGAGAGACCTCTCTCCATCTGTGACTTTCTATCGCTTTGTCCATCCATCTATCATCCATCAATCTCTTCTGAATATATGTCTGGCACGATTCCATTCACATATAGTCACAGTATGTAACAGCTGTGTATACTGCATGCAAAATGTCTAACCTTTATTATTAGCAATTTCTTTCTTTCTTCGTGATTACGCACATAGCTTCGCGAGTCTTTATTCTTTCAATCACAGCTCTTATGTCCTGTTGTGTAAATTATCAGCTTGGTGTGGCCACAGAGGTTTGTTGATGGATACATGCATACTTTTCTACATCTGACTTCAGGTGTGGTGATTATGAGCTCTCTCCTGCTAATCAAATATCTGATTGCCTGCCAGACGGTCTGCATGACCCCTACTCTTTGCTCATCAAATCAGCAGGTTGCAGGTGCCTTTGTGGCCTACTTAGCCAGTCTTACAATGACTTTAAGCGCATCAGGACATGTGGCAGGGGGCTTGAGGTTGTCCACAAGGTGAATATATGCATCATAAGGGTGAGACAAAAGTTTTTTAAAGATTTATGTATTGGATGGAAAAAACAGACCGTTCATTTCATCTCATTTCTATGCTGCAGGTAGGAGTGTGGGAGAGAAGGTAGAGCAAGGTTAGAAAAACAATAAGTGTAGCCTTGCTGAAGGAAGTAAAGGGGAACTCTAACAAAAGCAGACAAACAAATAAGGTTTGATTATGATAGTGAAAAATGTTGGTAAATAAAGACAAAAAAGCAGGATAATATGGGACACTAAAATATACTTATATAAACAAAAAGCAAAGCAAGGACTGTCTTTGTCTCCTATTTTAAATTGGCTGCCACTGATTTCCGCCAAATTCCTAATGTTTTCAGAGGACTGAGAGGCCCAGGCCTAATGAAAAAGCTTATATAAATGCAAATTGCATTCTGTCCTATGTTAAACCCAGTGCCTAATGAAAATTGCCAAGGTGGAGAGAAGAGATGGATGGTGTGTAGGCAAAATAGGTCAGATCACTCGATAAATAGAGTTTCATACCACAAACTCATCTCCCATCTGCCAGCCCACAGGTGAGGCACAAAGGGGGAGGGGCTGCCAAAAAAAGGATAAAACACAGCAGCCATATATATACTTTATGCTGTTTGCAGTCTCTGATGGCATGTCTGACATTTTGGCTGTTTTAGAAACTGCCATGTCCCTGACGCTGACGGATAAACACTTAAAAGACTGTCAACTAAAAACAGCTGCACGCAGTACCCTCAGGACATTATGAAGGAGCAACACTTGACAAGAAGCAACATTAGTCATCATGTCACGAGGTTGCATTTGGGTCTAGAAGAGCCGTGTCGCGTCCTACCCACCTCCCTTTGCAGTTCCGCCTCAGTCTCTTGCCTGACCTAACGTCTCCTCTGGCTGGGCCTATGCGCGCAGGCAGGAATAGAAGCCCATTACATCTCTAAACAGAAAGAACAGCCTCGCTCTATCTTCATCTGGACCAGACACAGAGCGAGAGACAGCCCAAAGTACCATTGTCTGTTTCAGCAGGCTGCCCGCCGGGTATACCCAAGAGTAATGTCTATAAACAGATATCTGCATATGAGTGCAGAATCTGTAGGCAAGGGACAAGATTTAGGTATCGGAAGCATTATGGTTTCCGTTTGTAATGTGTTTGTAGTTTGCGTTGTATTGACCAATCAAGTTTGAGTGAGTTTTGGTGGTGTGCAGGTCTGTGTAGAAAGCAAAAGGGTCGGAACCCATCAGCTATCATTTAACAAGGATTTAGCTTTTTATCAGCTTTTATCTATTTTATCTGCATTCATATGCATATTTTTATTCTTTATCAAGTCTTGGCCCAGACTATCCATTAATTGAATATACGCTGGCAATACTGGACTTCTTGAAACGTTGGCTGTTTCCCCCCGGAGGCTAAATCATCATCAGACGATAGATTATGGATTCCGAGATTGACCCAAGTGTGTGTTTGTACACATGCAAGAAAAGGGTGGGGTTCACTGGGTACGCATTGTATCTGACTCTGCCTTGCCTCTCACCTCACATAGCCTCTCCTTCACTCCGCAGAGCAATAGGAAAACAGATTTGTAAAAGCGTTTTGTTTGAGTTAAGAGAAGGATATTTGGCAGGAAAGCAGCTGGGTGGCCTTGAACACAACTCCACAGTCAATGGGCTGAACAGAGTGGCTATGACACTTTCATGATATCCTCTGAGCATGCTCTCAAAACCTCTCCATTACTCTCCTGTCCGTTTCTACTCTTTCCTTCTCTCCCTCACCACAGGTGTTTCTAACAACTCTCTTTGTCTTCTGTTGGCTCATTTCCAGTGTTCTTTCTCCCCTCTTTCATTTTCCTTATCTCTCACATTTCTCTATGAGAGAGCTTCTGTCACATGGTGTGTTCAACAGGCCCCAAAGTGTCCTGTATCAATTATCAGAAGTATAAAATGAGTCATGCTTCCTCTGGAGTTTCTCTGTAACAGGTGCAAACACGCCAGTCAGCTGCTTTTCAGTTTGCTGGCAGCTAAACGCGCCACTTAACACACCGCTGGAAACAGGCAATTACAGCAACAAAGCTAAATTAGCACTGCGTTGTTACCTAAAACCCAAGTTCAATGACTTTTACCTTCGATATGTCTGTGGCTGTGATGACCCAAGTGCAGTTAGCATTGTTGTCATACTGGACCGGGTAGTTTGGAGATGTGATGACACCACTCGGTCCTCTCAACTGACCTCCGCACATTGGTGCTGCAAGGGAAGACACAGAAAGAGTAAAAGTGCTAAGTCAACAAAACACACTTTGTCACTTATAAACCATAAAAGATGAAGCATCAAACATTCTCCTGGATTTTATATAAATCCACAAGTCACGATGCTGTTTGGCTGCTAGATGTGCTGATTCATCTCTGAACCACACCAACCTCGACCTGTTACACGTTCTTATTACTCATACTTGCAATTGCACCTAACACCTGAGCAGCTCACTTACTGACTGATGTATTTTGGCAGTATTTGGTGACATAAAACTGCTGTGTCTATTTGTCCTTCACATTACCTTCAAAATTAATTTGATTGGATTTATCATCAAAATGAATTTGAATATGTTGTACAAAATGAACTGCCTACAAAAACATACCTCATAAAAGGTGTTTTGCAGTAATATGTCTGCATAACCTGCAGAAAGCACTTGCTTTGTGAATATAATACCACACACAAATGAACAACAAAAAATTAATGGTTTTGGCTTGATTAGATTGACTTTAAGGTTAAGTTAACACTAGAGTGCTCAGACTTTTAGTTAACACAGGACTAAGATTAAAAAAAGTACCTGATAAAAAGAAACACTAATGGATAGCATCCCAAAAGCATAATGAGCTGAACTGCCAAATACAACTGTCAACAATTTAAAGAGCATTTAACTATTTAACTAAAGTTCCTTTAAGCAAGCATTGCTTTAGAAAGTTGAAGCTGTGTGGTAAGTGCTTGGCAATGATAACTTGTCCTCTTTTAAAACCATCATCAAACAATAAACCAAAGAGCCATCAAAACAAAATCAGCTGCTGTGCACCCTCTAAACACTTGACTTGCCAATTTAGTGTGGCACCATGAAAAACAGACTAATGAAAGATTCAATCAAGCCCATAAATTACAGTTTTTCCATGGGTGTAAAAGGTACTGGGGAGTTTTTATTCCACAGATATTGTCAGGCTAATTTATTATAACAATAAAACAAAGTAGATAACATCAGACTGTCTTTATGATTCTCTGCAATTGGGTTGGGTACTGCCCAAGTCTGGCTCATGTTCGGGAAACTTTATCATGGTTAAAAAAAAAAACCCCAAAAAACCCAAACACAATTCAGGTATCACACCTTGACTTTTTCATTGCAAAGAGTAGGTGAGCAGTTAGCAACCAAGCTTTAAAGGACAATGTGACTTTTGTATCGAGGCCCGAGGGTGTCTGCACGGCAGAACTGTTAAACACCCCTTCAAATTAAAGCAGGATTCCTAATGAGTACTTTAAGGGAAGTGAGTGTGTACGTGTGTACATATGTAGGGGATAACCTGAAAGTGTTTGAAAGGGCCCGAACGAGCTACCCAGATTTTAATGAGTTACGTCTGAGAGAGGTCCTTCGGGTGCTCAAGCCCCACTCGGTGGCTCCATGCTCCACCCCTCTCCCACCAAATCACCCCTATTAAAATGTAAAAAGAACTTTGGAGAAGTTAAGGGGAGAATAAAGTAATTAATTTGAGCTGTGCTGACAGTGAGGGTGACCTTAATGAAAATAATACAGCAGTGAGGAAGTCCACTGAAGCCATCATACCCCCTCCTGTTTTTTTAATCATGGGGATCATCGTGCTTGATACACTCCGCCCTGCGTGTTCGCTGATAGACATGAAAGTGCAGCAGGCCACCGAGCAATAAAAGTCCATGACGAAGAAGAATTGCAGCAGCTCGGTGTGACCAGAAAGAAAGTGTGAACGAAAAGGGAACTGTGAATTTCATTTCAGAAGAATGAATTGCGGCCAGAGATGAAGTTTTTTCCTGTGCTAATGATAGTACTGTTCAGTTTAATGATGACTAATGCTAATTCAGGATACAGATCTTCAATTATTCCTGGATGATGTTTAATCTTCATTGAGGCAGAACAAAGGCACAGTACCAAAGGTTAAGTGAGGATGATGGAATGAGATATTCTTAAAGGGCAATTTCACTGTCATTATTGTGGATGTTATGTCAGTCTTTAATGTTTCTTTACATAAAACAGAAAAGCAACCGACTGAGATAATGTGGCCTGCACTCAAAAACTGCTCAGTTGCTTTTTTTCAATTCAAAGAAGAAGAAAAGACAAAAGTGTCAGCACAAGGCCTTCATCACTGTGTCTGGTGTCACAAAACACCAACAATTTGTGAAATGCAGGTGACTGACAGTAGCTTAGATGAAACAAAGCACTATCAATCCTCCCTCACCCAAATCCTTCTGAGATCATGTCCCCCCTCTTCTTTGTGCTGTAATTTAATTTTGGTTCAATTGGATCAGTCCAAGACAAGAAGGAAGAATAGGGGCGCCTGTGAAAATCTGGATTTTTGAGAATACATTAACTGAAATGGAGTAACAATGAAAGCCTATAGATGTGATATTAAAGGGAATAAAAAGCTGTAGGTGATTGCATTAGACAAATCTGTGAGAGATTGGGGCGTTCAAAAGCCCTAATGGGGAAATGGTAGAAAATAGCTGACACAGATCTTTCTGCTGGGGATGAAGGTAAAAGCAGATGAAAAATCCCCTCATCTGTCCGTGTGTTTGAATGAACATCAAAAGAGTTCAAGGTTAGTACAGGTCCAACCACACTTACTATGCCGCTGACAAACTTACCTCAAAGACAATTTCATGTCCACTTTATGTAATTATCAACATTTCTGTCTTAGAATTGTCACAGAATCGTTGCAGAATTGGCTTAATTGCCTCAAACTTTTGAGTTGGAGTTATCACTAAGCACTTTGTAATTACAGGGCCCTTTTAGGAGTAATGACAAAGCATTTAGTGTTGAAAAATCAATGAAAGAAATAATCAACCACCACCACACCTGCCAATTTGAGCCGTTTGACATTGAGCGAGTGGTGTACAGTGCAGTTTTAGAACTTTTACACTGAAAACAGATGCCTGCCAAAAACAGTGGTAGGAGAGTGGTGAAAACAAGCAGCAAAGTTGTTAGCCAGACAGCCAAACGACACAATGACACAATGACATAGTGTCAACTTTAAGGAGGATTGACTAGAAATTTTTCTTTGGCTTGTGTCAAATGCCCACTTGACTCTTTCCTTGACCATACATTGCTGCTAGAACCCACAGCATCACTCTCTATTTGCCAACCTAAGCTGCATAAGTCATTATAAGCATGAGACCTTGCACTGCTCAAAGATAGAAAAACACTTCATTTGACTATCTTTCTTTGTTTGTATTGAGTGCTTTCAGAATGGTATGAACAATTTGGAACGCTGTTGAAATGAACCAAAAAGAGTCCCCACCAGGAAACAAAGCCTTGAAACATTATACATTATACTATACATTACACTATACATTTTGTAGAAGAGAGAACTATTAAAGTGAAATACTAAAGTAAGGACCAGTATGCAGAACATGTCTTATTAATTGCAATTTCTGGGTATTGGGTTTTTACTTTTAAGCTCTAAGGGAACACTACCACCAAGTTAAAGTTAAATATTAATATGTCCTGCTCCAATGAATACACTTCACGAGTCAGATACCCATCAATTGAACCAATTATAATACCAAAAGAAAAAGTCAAGAATCAAATCTACTCTGATTAATTCAGTTCACTGAGGCTGAAAACTGAAAACTGAGGAGCACATGAGCATCAGGAACAGCCTGACCGCTCTTCCTGCCTGTCACAAAATGGTCAATGAGGAAGACATGACTGATGGGCAGCGCTATGCTAGCATGGCTAAACAGCAGGAAGCAGAAGACTGCTGGCCAAAGGTCAAAGTCAGGCCAGTCACAATAACACGGAGACTACTGAATCAATATAACAAAGAAAAGAAGAAAATGGACAGGGCATCTGCAGTGAATGATGGCACACTCTCAGGCAAACATCAGGGCACCTGAGTATGAAAATATAAATGGAGGTCACATTGGGACTACCTCCATTACATGTGCACAGACGAACAACCCACACATCAGTCTTTACCTCTGCAGATGGGCCGATCGTCGCTCCAGCCTACGTAGCTGTCTGTCACTCGGAGACAACTGATGCTCTTTGAACCCTGCAGTTCATAACCTTCGTCGCAGGAGAAATGCACTGTGGCTCCTCGCCTGCAGGTAAATTGCATACAGGGAAAAACACGTCAGCATCACAAAGCTCTCCTGTAAAAGCAGCAATTTAGCAGTGGGAGTGCAGAGGAGGTAAGAGTAACAAGAAAATGTTTTTACTAGGAGGGAAAAAAATACATATATTTTCTAAGACTTCCCAGCTGTGATTTCCAAAAGTGCTGCATTGTAGGAGACGGATGTTACCCATTTGTCTGTGTTACAGTTGAACACTGATAGAGACAATAGCTCTGACAGGAAAGAAACTCAATAATCCCACCGGTAATATCACCATCCCACAGAGGCAGCCTATTAGTGTGCAGTGGCTCAAATGGTAAGGTATTTGTTTTAGTGTACACATTTCTCTATCTAGTTTGGATGTAGTGGCTTTATGGGGCATGACATTGGGTAATGTGCTATATGCCAGAGCACATTTCACGATACAGTCCATGATTTTGTTATAGCACCCAATAGTCTCTCCAAATTCCAAAACTTCCTCTCAGCCCACTGTTGATTAAAACTCAAATGTGAACTGGGAGATTGAATTTAAAAAAGCACAATTAAAATACTGCGGCTTTTATGACATTCATTGACTAAAGAAGGTTGTCTCATTATTAAAAATAGTAAATTTTGAGCATTAAACTAAAACTGAATTAAAAAAAGACTACTTCCAAGAGACACTAGAAGTAAAACTAATTACCTAAAACTCTGATCTTATTCAATTTTCACAAAAGGCATTAAATGTAGAACAAAATCTTAACAGCAAACTGTCAAAGAGCACTCTCATAGCACTTACACAACTTAATTAGGCCTTGACGATTCAATTAGAAAAGTGAAAGCCTTGTGTTGAAGGTTGAAGTTACTTACTTGAAGAATTGTGACAAAAGTCACCTCAGAAAATTAATGCAATAGCTGCAACAAAGTACAGAAATAAATTACCTGGACATTTCTTTCACAACCCATGTGTATTTCCAGTGTATAGCTCAAGCCAACATTGTCAAGTTGTATCACTACTATAGCCAGAGTCATGACTTGTTTTAAAAGAAATTGAGGTCTTTCAAACCTGTTGACCATCTTTTGTAAACAATCAGCATTTTTTTTGTTCAGGAATCTTTCATCTGGTTACTGTCACCACTTAATTACTCCTGAAATCATTCTTCGCTTGCTTTCACCTGAAGTCTGAGCCTTTTCTTTTTCCTCGATCCGGGATCCCCGGGTCTGGACACATGTTGTGCCCCTGCGCTACACCCATCTGAGACACTAATGGGAAAAGAAAGAGAGAAAAAGATTAAGAACAAACACACTGTTCAACAAAAAAACTTTAAATAAAATTGTTAATCCTGGAAATGTTCCATTTTGCTGCATTAGAGGACATGTCCACATGTATGAATACGGTTGTAAGCTGGTTGTCGGACAGTTACCTGTCCAGTGTGAAAATAGTTAAAGCCACACACTGGCTTTAGCAAGAGGAAATATTGGTCTTCCATGGAGCCGGTGGCATGACATTGCTAAGGTTTGGCTAGAAAGTCTTTACAAACATGTTTCCCATAAGAGCATTAACAGATAAAGTATATTAAGGCTTATTGTAATGAGTTTCTTTGTTGTTGACCTTCTGTCCTCTAGTGGTCAACAGTCACTTCATGCTACTTTATCATTATAGGATAAATTTGAAGATTAAAATGCTGATGAGTGGCATTTACGAAGTGGTAACAGCCACTGTAGCTTTTTCTTATTGTCACACAAGAAGTGCTTGGTATTTGCACCACACTAGCTTTGCACACAGCACCTCATTCGGCATACACCTTGACCGTTTCCCTACTTCACATTTAAGTGCATCTTCTCCCGGTGCACATTCCTGGTGCACCATTCAATCATGTCACTGGGTGCAAAACGGTGGAAGGTAAAATGCCTGAAGGGGTCAAATAAACTTGGCCAACCAGGAGAGCCCATCTGACTGACTGGGAGAGGTCAAAGGTCTGCGGGGCTAAAGTGATGCAACACCTGCTCATTGGCCAAACTCCCACTTTGAGGGAAGACAGCAAAGAATTTAAAACAGGGCTCAAACAGGGTGTCAGTGGAGGTAAAAAAACAACAAAAAACTTACTATTGAATAAACAGAAGAGGAGGACAATGTTGACTAACTCAGGAATATGTGACAATATTTCATTCAAACAGATGGGATTTTAGAATTCAAGAATTCAATGCTTCAATTCAATTACAGCAGTAAACAGTGATGTGGTGACAGAGATCCAGTCCAGCAAGTCAGTAGTTTGGAGTGATCATTTACATATTTCTGTAATTTAGGTATTGTCATTTGAGAAAGTATTTCTTCATTCAACATTGGGCACATCTTGATTTTTGCATGTCACAGGCTGAAACTTTAATCTATTTACATTGACTAATCATTTGTTGAAGTCCAAAGAAAAAATCTTTGATTTCACAGTTCATGGGGAAAAATCTGAGTAATGAATTTTAATATTTTCACTCAAAAAACATTTTCCATAATATGCCCATCTTTCCATTAGGGGTCACAGTCAAATAATGTAAAATGAAATAAAACACTGGAGAAAGGGAAATGCAAAGTGAACGAAGGTGAATAAATAAGATGCATTAAAGTGATGGAAATGAAAGAAAAAAAAAGAAAAAGTGATTTTTGTGAGACATAAGGATTGAAGGCAAAACATAAAGTGGGTGGTAGAAGTAGGTAAAATGAATTGTAAATGGCCTTGAGGCAGGATTACCATTAATGCACCTCTTTTTTGTTCAACAGGTTGTTCTTAAACCCTTTGACAGCCATTTCTCTGTGCCTCTCTAGTTGGGTGACTAATGGCTGCCAAGTTGTTACTGTTACAGATGTTCAAATAGAGCTGGATGGGATAATGACAGTAACCTCAGACAGAAGGTGAGAGACAACAAGGGCGAGGAAGACCGCTGTGGCGAAAAGAGAAACGGATGCAATTACTGCTGTCCATTTGCTATTAGAACAAAATCTCGAGCACAGACTGTGCGTCCTTTGTGTCTGTACCTCTTCCAGCAGTCAGCATTCACCCTGTTCTCTGGCCAAGAAGTGAAAAACCTTTGCATGACTTTGAACGAGAGTTGAGTCAGGTGAAAAGCTGAAAAGGACTGTCTGGCATTTTCTCCAGCAGACAGGTATACAAGTTGTGCAGACAACAGCATCATTTTGACACTGGTAAATTTCACAGGCATATTTCCTGTGTCTGAGCTGTTTTTTACTTGTATTTAGCCTTGAATCACTTGTTTAAATAAGTTGCATTCGCGGTAAGTGGACAATGATGCCATTGCTAGGGTTCTCTCCCAAGATGCATAAGGAGAAAATGAGCTTGTTAACGTCTACATTTGTTCAGATTTTAAAATGTTCAGTGATACAATTAGAAGGACATCCAGAGAAACTTTCAGAAGCAAGAAAAGCATTGCTTGCTTTCAGACGCAGAAAGCAAATTACAGATATTTTGCACTTTGTATTTTCTTTAAATTAATCTCTTCAAGGATAATGTGGAGTTATTCTCTCCCTTGATAACTCTGGAGACATAGCACTGAATAAGTGAAACTACTCATTTCAGACGAGTTGTTTTGGAAAACTCTGCTGACTGTTGCAGTTTGTAACTTACACACTGATATCTTGTGGTGGTTGTCTTTGCTGGGCAACATCTTGACACCTCTGGACTTAAGTTCAGTCATCTTCTTTACTGTGGAGGAACACAGAGCAGGGAGACATGTAAGGCAGCAGAAAGTGCAATACTAACACCCACCCATTTCACTATACATACATATGTTCAACATACTGTACCTATGTTTAATGGCTGTCCAGAAAACTTTTAGACATTTAGTTTACACGGAAGAAGAAAGCTCAACAGTGTTACATTTCTTTGCAATCTTGTGGACAGAAGGCAAACAAGGGGAATTAGAAGGCAGGGTACATGAGGACAAAATCACTCATTTGTATACAATGAAAGGATGAGGTTTAAGTGATTGAATTTGATGATAAGTGCAGAGAAAATAGCAAAAACAAAGCCATCATAGCGAAGTCAGAGGCTCATCTAAATGCATATTTATTCATCACTTTCTAAAACACCATCAGCATTGTCTGTGCACACCTTCACACTCATCCTAGTTAATTACTTTGACGCTTCCTGACAATGGAACTTTACTTGTTTTGCACAAATGCGTTTTTTATCCTTTGCTCGGGTTCAGCTGCATAGTAATTCAAAGCTAATCTGAGTCATGTGTCAAAGTCTGTTTAATATGCGTCTGGAAGGAGAATCACAATAAAGAAGCTCTTTTCAGATTTGTTACCCTGATTAGAAAAGGAGGAAAAAAAGTATCATCATCTTTCTAGTAAGGGAACTAAGCTATTAGGTGTAAGTAGGTGTTGATGGGGTGGGGGTTCCTGTGGCACGTAAATTGAAGGGAACTGAAGAAGAAAATAAAATAAATAGAGCCAAAGATGATATTCAATCAAGAGTCATTTCATCACTCCAACATGCCGCTGCTGTGGAATCATGGGAACTGTCATCATGAGAATGGCTGGTGGGGGGTGGAGGAGGTGGAGGCAGTGTTTAATCTAATTAAAGTATTAGCCTCCCATTTCTCTCTGATCTTCTAAACATATTTATCTAACACTGAACCTGTAAACCCAAAGGCTCACTGTCTTTTCTCTTCCATATTCTTCATCCCTCTCTTTCTTTCTTCCTTCTCTCTCTTCTTTCTCTCGTGCCATCATCTCTGAAATTTCCGGTGATGGCTGGAGGTGAGATCTTTAGAGATTCCCGTTTTTGTGGAGGAATTAATCATTTTTCCCAGCTCATCCCTTCTCAAAGCTGACCCCTGAACCTCTAAGAGTAATGGGATCGGAAGGAGGCACGGGAGAGATGGTTTTGTGTGTGTGACGATTTTGTGTGTGTGTGTGTGTGTGGACGTGTTGTGGGGACAAAATGCAAGTCCCCACAACGTCAATTAAATTTTGGGGTGAAGGTTAGTCCAGCAAATGAATCTAAGTCAATGCAATGTCCTCTGAAGCGATGGAAACGTGTGTACCGTTCTTTTTTTCAATTAATCACAACTATTCTGTCAATATAATATATAGTATATAGTACTATAATAAACATAATAATAAGTACTATTTATATAATAAATAGTACTTTGAAAAAGTACTTGCTGCCAGTACAGTTTCAAAATTGGCAAAAACCTGAAATGAGGCAGATCATGATCATTTAAGGAAACAAGCTCATTAGGATTAGGGTTAGCAACTAGAAACAAGATGAATCATGTTTACTGGACTTAATAACGTACTGGTGGTTTCCCTGTTCACTTTCATCTTGACAGCGGTGTAAAATAAAAGGCACAGCGGTCTCATTGAGGTCACTAACACTTCATTACCTTAGGAGCAAAAATGAGCTCAGCATATCATGACAGTCTGCCTCTCAGATTGGGAGATATATTACATTTTCCATGAAGAAAAAAAATGTTCATCCTCTGAGGCGTATCAATATGTTTCATTTCAGGGCTGCCAGTGCTAGGAATTTATATATATATACCATATTACCATATATAAACCATATTCTGATTCACCACATTTAAATCAAATATCATGGACATCCAGCAAACATTTGCTGAGCCTTCTGTACAAAGTTAAACCTGGCACACAAGATAGTTGAGAATTTAATGTGAAGGTGGTAAGTTATTAATGATCATCCTTTTAAAATATCAAACGCTCTCTTTATCCTACCTTGGTACTGGGCACTGAAACCTCTCAGCTTGTGGTTGCCATCAGAGGTAAAGTGCAGTCGAAGCCAGTTCTTGCTGCTAATGATGGGTGAGGGGAGGTTGGGGCCAGTGAACCTGGAGACACAGTGACAGAAACAGGAGTTTATTAGATTATTAGCATTTTAGCACACAATGTTTTAACATACAATTGTGAAGGTAGCAAATTGTGAACTGCAGAAACATTTAGCATATCTTGTACACTCATAATGAAAATAAGGTTAAAGGCTGGGTATGTACCAATACCTTCTGTAGCATAGGTCTAAGCACTGATACACTTCCTTTGTATGTGGACTCAGACTTGTTTTACACTTATTTTGTTTAGTTTGTCGAGGTATAGCCTCATGGACACTATAAACTAAGAGTAGATACTGTGTTATGAATTTTATATCTTACTGTACTTTACTGTAAGTGATGCACACATCATTTCTTCCTGTCTCTGTTTTGTTTTAGGCTTATCTGAGAATAGAAAGTAATTTCTCTATCATCCTTCATTCCCTCCATCAACTGCTATTGAAAGAATGAATATTCTCGCTTGTGCTTCTGTTTTGTGCCATAAAGCAATTATGCAATCCATCAGATTTCCAATAAAGTCAAGCCCAATGGCAGACAGCATAATATAGAGGCCGGCAGAACCTGCCAGTCTTGCCGGTGATTGTCTTGTTTGTTTATGGTAATTATACTAATGTTTCAAAATTAATGTGGCCATGACTTCGAGATGTTAAAATGCTTCACCTTTAAGATCTATTAAAGGGAGGGTCTGGTACTCAAGGCAAACTGTAATGTTAACGACTCTTAACCAAACTGCGGCCTGATAAAAAATGAGACCAAAATAGACCAGCATTGGCATTTGCACAGAAAGGACAGTCCTTTTATTGCTCTGAAAAAGCAATAGTGAATTATACTTCACAAACACTTATGGTGCCTCCTGATCTGTATGCTAATGAGGGCTGTAGCTTTCCAGGCACTTCTTGAGTTGTTAAAGCCACAGTCATTTGAGAACGCATCACGTTTTATTTTGAGACACACTAACACAGGCGCACGCACACACTCACACATACAAGTACAGTACGTGCACCTATACTCTCAGGCAGACGTTCGCATAAATTCCGATACCCCATCTGTAAATTACATTTCCCCAACTATGTCCACCTCATCTCCCCAACCTACATATCTCCTTCACTCTGCAGAGTAGATACCTACTGAGGTAAAACACCAACCAGCTCTCATTACTATTACTGGTGGAAAAAAAACGCACAGAAAAAAAGTAAAGAGAAAGCAAAGTTAAATTTGAAAATCATTTTAAAAAACTGAGAAAGAGACTGGAAAAACATATGAGACATATTTTGCAAAATAATAACTACTCTTCTTGAGTGTAAAAACATTTGTGTACCGATGCCACAGGCAAGAGAGAATAAAACAGCTTTAAGCACACAGCTCCAACCAAAAAAGAGGGATCTACCACGGAGAGTTATTTAGTCTAGTGATGGTATTTGGTGGAGATACGCCGCTGACCGCACTGAAGAGCTCCCTCCTAGGATCAATTAGAAGCATGTAGGTTTCTGGATGCAGACAGAATTAGCTTTTATTTTGATGAAAAGAGAGCATCCTTTGCTTTTAAAGCAAGCTCTCACTGCAGTGGGGTAACAGCTTCACTATATAGCAGCTCAACAAACAGAGGGGAAAAGACTTTTGAAAAGAGCGTCGGGCAGCACAAAGGAAAACCGCAAGGGAGAAATGAGACAATGAGAGAATGAGAAAGAGAGATGGCATGTCAAAATGTCAGTGATTTGGCTTTTTCAGCCACACAGCAAGCGGCCTGCAAGAAAAAAGGAGCAGAGTGTAGAAGAGAGTGTATGTCACTGATGGAGCTTAAAGGTTTCTCCTGTCTCCTACGGCTGCTTTCAGCATGCAGCTGCTGTGGCTGATATCCCCACACCTGCAAGTCACTGCCAATGACCTCAACCCTTGGTCAAGACATTTCAACTGAAGCAAGCTTCCCTAATCAAACAGTTATCTTGAAGTCACAAAAAGGCTAAGGTCAAGGTCAGGATCGTGGTTGGGGTCAACCCAGGTGAAGGAGCTCCGTTTAATAAGTCGGAGGCCTTCGTGCAAAGGGTGCTGTGCATATAGGTATTATAAAAACTGTCACGTAATGATAAAGATCAGAAAGTCAAACAACAGCACTACACTTGCTACCTCATATGCAGGACATGTTACTGCATTATTAATGTTAAACTCTTGGACTCTTGGTCGTCTATTTAATTCATTCATATTCCACTCAAACCTCTGGCTTACATCTTGGCCGTTTATCTAAAACGAAGAAAACATTATAAATGTTCCATATCAATTCAATCACATACACTCTGTCCTTCATGATATTCTCTTCTTTTTATTAGATATATATTTTTAAACATGGCCACAATTAAGGTTTTTATCTGATCTGATTATTTTGTTCCTTCTTTCAGTGTGGTCTGGAGGCTGCATTGGGAAAATAAAGGGGAAATGTGGAGCCCATGTCATATGACACTGGCCTTGATCTACAACAGCAAGTGCAAGACAGATAAAGTGAGTCGGCATGCCTCGGGAGATGCTTTATCACTTAAGAGAAAGGGAAAGATCAAGCATTGGGGGGGCTCGTGTAGTGTCTGGCACATATGCATTTGAAGCGGTGGTACTACGTGCCAGAATCACCTCTGGCTCTAAGCACATAGCTGGCCCCCAGACAGCTCAAAATCCTGGGTACTAAATCTCACACCACTGAATTACAGTATATGATCAACCCACATTCACACACAAAGGCCTCAAGCCGGCACCAAGATTTTAATACAAACCGCTCCGTTCAGTTGGGTTGAGTTATTCCCCTTTTCACCATAGGGACAAATGAAAACTTCCCTTTGAATTAAAGGGCAATTTGAGTCGGAATCAGCTTTCATTAACAAGCAACAACAAGCTAAAGACTGCCTTAAGATTGTGATAAACAGCAGCAGAGGCAGAGGATAAGGAACTGATGGGTATGCCATTACGGATTAGCCGTTTAACAAATATGGGATGAGGGATGAACAGACCAGAATAAATATCATTTTGACCTCAAGTCACCTCTGCCTTTCCCCATTTCACTGTCCGCTCCTTTTTTGTGCTGAAAACATTAAAGTTTTAGGGTGAAAGTGACCATGGGGAGCAAGAGAAAAAGTCCTGAGCTGGCTGATCGAGGTCTCCTGAAGGGTGTCGGGGCTACTTCTATAGTTCCTGTTCTCTCACTGTCTGGCCGACCATATTAGATTTTATGCGGAATTGTCTTGAGAGTGAGTGCTAAATCAGTTTCCATTTCCAGGCCCCAGAGCTCCTCAGTCAGAGTCAGACTTTTGATGATTGTCCAAGAAATGTATTTTGGGCAAGGCAAGGTGATGGAGGCAGCTAGTGGTGTTCTCCATGGAGTGGACTGAGCTGTTAACCATGTATTGACACACAGAGCTTTCTAAAAATACAGCTTGGATTTAATGCTGCTATTTTAGCTCCATTTACATTGCATGTTATCAGAACTCACAAAAGAGCTGAAATGTTTAATGGTTACAAAACTTTATAGGAAACATCCGATTTCTGGGTGTCTGAAGTTTTGCAAATCCTTGTTGCTTAGACTTGTCTTTTCACTGTCATATTATGATTGAGGGTCTTAAGAATATGCAAGACTAGTCAAAATCCATTTACGTAACACCAGCACGGAGATGTTTTCCATAATGATGTGATGTGACTCATTAAATTGTTAATGCTTTCAGGATTTTGAACAAAGGTCGTCCTCATCAGGCAATTCGGCAACCCTTCCCAGTGGAATGGGTCTTTTTCTGCTTTATATTCATCGTTTCATGTCATCTGTTTTCTGTTCAAGGGCCAAGGTGTCAAATTTCTCTATGCATAATCAGTGATGGGCGGAGTTTAGGTGTCAAAGGTGACTGGCTCCACATTAGGATCAAACGCTTTAAATCAGCGCTCCATGCATCCATTCATTGAGATATGGCAATCTGATCAACCACGAGCGTTCATGTGTGGGTGTCTGCATGCGTGTGGTGGGGAGCGAGCTGACGTCCCCATTAATTGCGGCTACTTAGGCAGATCAATCAGATCTCTGCTCAGTATGCAGGTCCCGGTCCTTACAGCAGACCGGGGGTCACAGTGACTTTAAAGCCAAAACTTTCAGCATTTTAATGAGGCTATGTGAATTATAGCACAAGCCAGCCCATCCAGATGTACATGCAGGCACACACATGCGCACACCACCACGAGCAAACATTCACAGTAAACACGCATCAATAAATTCTTTCGCTATCTCTTCCTCTCCTTCCATCTCTCTCTCTGTCATTCTCCCTAACACACACACACACACACACACACACACACACACACACACACACACACCCTCATACATACACACATACATGCCACATCCTGCGGAGGTAAAACTAATCAGTGTGGAAGACCCTTAAGTCCAGAATGGCAGTATTAAAGTGCTGGCAGTGGAGCTGCAGCAGTGACCTTCAGATGTAACCAAGAGCGGACATACACTGGAGGTTTAAATGAACCACCGGAGCCCCTTGCTCCAAACAACACACAACCCTCAATGCTGTTCATTCATTTCTTCAAACAACAACCACCCAGGCAGTAAAAACCATCAACCTTACACTATAAGTTAAGGCCGAAGTATTAAGAGAGGCCTTCAGGGCAGTTATGTCTCATGGGTATGTGCTGCACTGGACTGAAGCTGTGAACGCAAAAACAAGGCATTGCAGAGGAGCCTGAACCCTCCGCTGGCTGAGCTCGTAAAACTGCAGACCCATCAGAGCCAATATGCCTACTCTTCCCTTAGACACCCTGGTCCAACAGAGCCAAAATGTCTGTTCTTCTTCCTCTCTCAGCCCTCATGTATTATTCATGGGCAGACCTCTGGCCCCATCAGAAAGCCTTGTTAAATCTTCTGAGGGATTCCTTTCTTCCTCTTCCCACAACTCATTTTCTGCCCTCACAGAACATATAATATGGACACTGATTGAAAGAAATTTCCTTTTGGGAAGAACAACGCACCAGCCTTCATCTTAGTCCTTTTCCCTTCTTCTTCTTTTTTTTTTTTTTTTAAAAAAAAATTCCTTCAACCCGAAGTTTCCTGCAAACACATTCTGTGTTTAAGCCATTTTAGAAATAGTTTAAATAAAGTACATGTTAAAACCCACGGCAAGCTTGGGGATACATCTGCCATATGACCCTGCCATCCATAACCAATCGTCAAACACACATTGTCTCCTCAATCTCAACTCAGATCTCCTTTTCACCGACAGTAAAATATGAGGGTGATAGCGCTTTGATTGAGGACATACTCTTCCAATTTTAATACCCATGCAAATTAAAACTAACCTTATTGGCTACTCTGCCATGCTGTTTCATTTCCTTCACCAAAGAGAAATGTATAGTAGCCACACCAGTCTCAAGCTGAATGTGTGAAGTGTGAACTTTTCCTTACAAGTACATGATATTCAGATCAAACAATGTGTCATGTCTGTCAGCCACATCAGTATAGCTTGGACCTTGACAAAGACCTGTCAAATTAACTGTGAGAGTGGTGGGAGAGAAAGAGAAAGTCAGCTGAAGAACTGGTTTATGTTAGGTGAGCAACCGTCCTGAATGGCACTGATAAATGTAATAGTTCATTTCTACAGCTGACTTGGATTGCAATAATTACAACCTATATGAAAGTCAGAACATACCAAAGTAAAGCTCTTCGAAGCGACTGATCAATCAAAGACCAAACACTGGTTTGGAGCTGGCCAGCCAGTTAATGGAGGGTTTTTCTTCATTAATTATTGCTGCATTGGAGTTGTTGCACTCACTTCTACTTCAGAGGCTGAATCTCTAGTTAAAAAGCAAACTGACACTCTATCCATAACTTAATCTGATGCCTTGCATGACACCTGGCTTTTGTTTTGCTTTAATTTGGTTCAGTCACAATCTGTGATGTTAAACATATGTTATTATTTCATAAAATAAAACATCTTTATACCAAGGCATTAAAAAGTTACATTTGTAGCAAGAAGAGCTTATAAAGTGTTATAATAGGCTAATGCATAATATTAAGTACATTACATATACATCTAATGGCGAGCAATAGTTTGTAAAATATACACTCTTCATTTCTTCACATATAGAAACAGTACCTGTTTGAAATTGTTCCTGCATCAAAATTTGTCTGGCAACATAAACCTTCAGAGTCTTTTATATGGTTACTGACACATAGCACATTAATCAATGCACACTTCAGTTTTACATTGCAAAAATCAGTCTCTTTGTTCTTTGTTCAAGCACCGTAGCTGAAAACCTCCACTGCCCATCCTGGAATGTGGGAAACTGAGCCAGTTTGAGGCCGATGCGAGGCCCGCCAGGCCTGCTGTAAATTGTCTACTCATCACTTAACCTTATTAGCGTTAGCATTAGTGTCATCCTTGAGTCAGGGCCGGGCCTATTTTATGATCCAGAGGTCAAGTGAGCAAGAGTTTAGCAGAATTGCATCAGTTCTCTGTGAAAGACGCAAAAATTCTTCACCATCATCATCTTTATGACGCCACACATTCTCAGAAAAAAAAAAGAAATTTAAGAGCATAACCACAGAAATTCATCAACCAAGTCCAGATTGAATCTATACAAGAATCTCGCACCATGATCAAAAATGTGACAGTAACAGTACAAGATATTTTTTATAATAGACAAAAAAAAAACAAGCAGTAGTAATGGGGCAGAATCACAAACCAAGCTGCTAAATTTGTGGAAGCAAAGAATTTAGTGCCACTTGTTCTGCAATTGATCCCAGTGTCAGTGTGATTTATTACTCTTGTTTAAAAAGTCAAGGTGGATGTAGGCAAAGTCACAGAGAGCAAAGCAATAGGACTGAACTGCCATTGAATGGACTGTGGAACAATGCTGATGAGGAAACCATACAGAGCTTAATGGCTTAGATTATTGAATGTTTGCCTTCAACAAAATGAACCACACAGGCACAAATTACTTGTTTGACTAAGATGAAGCAAAAGACAAATACAGGCGCTGTCAAACTAGTGGCCATTCTATCCATTTCTTCTCTTCTGTTTAATTTCTGTCAAACTCTGCTGACGTGACGCTTCACCGTCGTCACCAAGGAAGGTTGCTGAAGATACACACGCACGCTAATACACAAATACACGTGTACACGTCTCAAGAGATGTAATCGACTGCGGGTGGTACTGGACCTGTGGTTAACGGGAGAAAAACAAATGAGTTTCCAAGGTCACTCTTAAAAGCAGCAGTGATAATTGAGGCGTCCCTGTAGATCAATCAAACACAACACTAAACAAATGCCAATAATATCCTCGGGCTGATTACAGTGATATCATCCTTCTTTGTTACGGGAGGCTTCAGGCTACACAGACGGAGAAGAAGAGGTGAGAGAGACAACAGCGACCATCGCAGTGTGACAGAGAAGAGCCAGGTAGAGAGACAGTTAGTGAACACAGAGGTTAAGGGAATGAAAGAAAATCATAGCGAGTATTATTTTAAACAAATCATTCTCAAGGTTGGAACACAGTGTGACTGCATGAGTACCACTACAACAAAGCTCACTGAATCATTCTGACAGCTGCACTTACAATGTTCAACTAGTTACCTTTCTCCCCCACCTAGCATCCATGCTCCATGACAGTTCAGAAGCAAATGGCTTTTGTAAGACATCAAAGTATACAATGGCCCACAGAACAAGCGCCACTGACTGCAATACAAGCACTGTAAAGTGAAGCTTCAGTGGAACTGCTCTGACGTTTCCTCCAAAGAAACCAAAACCTGCCACACAGACTGACTGAGAAGACTGATATCACTCACATTCTCATTGGACAGAGCCAGGCTAGCTGCTTCTCCCTGTTTCCAGTCTTTATGCTGAACTAAATATGTGTTTGCAATAAGTGAAATGATCTCATCCTAACTGCAGCTTTTTTAAAACTTGTAATCATACTACTGAGGACTCACTATCAGATCAACTGTCAGTTTAAGATAGACATCTATGCTTCACTGGGCAATTTCTGTCTCTCTCGTCTTTCTCCTCTCTCTCTCTCTCTCTCTCTCAACCCCCCTGTGGTTTGTGTGTGAGCTGTTGGTTTTTCAGCCTGAGTCTGAGATGACGCAGTATGCAAGGAGACAGGTGAAGCCATGCTAATGATATTAAACCTGGTACCACTGTCAAATCCCCCCCACCACAGCCAGCACATTGTATTCCCTTGATACCAGAGCATCCTGAAATAACTACATTGTTATGCTAGGAGAGAAGCATCTATGGGGTTTTGCATGCATCTGCTTGTATTTATTTATGCCTGTGTATGAGTGTATGACCATGCACAGTATGTGCCTGGGTGAACACGTTGTTTCAACACGTCAGATGCTAACCTGTCCTTACCAGATTGACAATCATGGAGGCACAATAAAGCACTTCAGAATCATCATATTGTCTTGTTTAAAGTTATAATTGGATGCTATTGTATATGTTTATTTGGCTTTTGACACTTTAATAAGTTCCATCTTTTGGTTCTCAAACTTCGTATTGATAAACTGTAAAATCTTAATAAACTTAAACTTAATTCTGATGATTTAACACTTTAACATACACTTACCTCAAATGCCTGCTGTTGGTTTCAGGAAATGCCAAATATATTCATCATTTTTTATTATTTTTGAGGTTCATGTGGTCATTAAATGCATGCATGATTTAATAGGAGCCCATTAGTAACAGCAACTTACTGGCATTCATAAAACTAAATGGTATATTAACCCATGTTGCTATACAATCTGCTCCCGTGCACTTTTTATAATGAAGGCGCTGAATAGTGCATAGTCAGAACTTTCCCTTTAAAACAATAAGCCCCAAGGCTCCCACATATTAAAGGGTAGTGCAGTACGTAAAGGTCGATATAAAGTATAAAGCAAGCTAATTAACTACAAGTGGGAAAAATACACAAAGTAATAACGAGCATTAAAATCCAGCTACGTTTATTTTGAAGGGCTATTTGTGAGGATTTCAAAGGGTTATTTTTTCATTCTACCTTTTTTTTTTTTACTCAGCACAGTCTGCGTGAATCAGCAAAGAATGAGTGTGAGAAAATAGACCAGTGGAGGATTCATGATAGGGAGACATTTTTACCACACCAGTGGTGGAGTGCTTGAAAAAAAAAAAACATCCACCATGTCTATACTTGTACATCATTTTTTGGATTCAATGGCTACTATCCACACACTTCAATTTTACTCTAAATCACCCACTCCTATATACAACTACTATTTTAGCTCTCCTGCAACGGTCTCTTTATCTTTTACTATTGTTAGTTATCAGTGATTCCTTACTAAAATCCCACCGCACTGCTTTTTCTGGCATCTTTTCAGATGGACTGTGAAGAGGCTCTCTGAACAGAAATAAATAAGGCTAAAACTCTATTTTGTGTGCAGCGTAAGTTGTGATAGCACAGACATGGATGCAATGCCATTTTTGTCAGGTCCGTTTTTGTGCCTGCGCCTGTTCTAGGATCCAAAGGCTCCCCCTCACAAGTAAAGTAGAGCAACTGAGGTTGCGATTATGCAGATCAGGTGGTCAGTTTTTGAACACTCACATTACCACCAACTCAAACCAATTCTAATGACAAAAGCAAGCATATAATGACTGTTTTATGTGGCTTTTATAGCTGGAAGCCACAAGGTGACCTCTCTAAAAGCATGTAAACACATTCATCTACATTGCATTGTGAGTTTTTTTATTTCAATACATTATTTAATCTGATGCACATTCAAATGATTATCAATATACATTTAAAATGTAAGGAAGGTCGAGTCTGAATGGATGTTTTTCTCTAAAAATGTTATAGGATAAAATGTTCTTTCCTTTTTAGTTGATTAAATCCCTGATGCTATCATACAGGAGAGGGGATGTGTGTGTTTCTTTGGAGTATCTAGTCTGAGGGATGAACTGTGCATTACTGCAAGCAGGTCATGCGTAACAGTTAAAATGAAAAACATTTTATTGTACTACAAGTTAATTTAGTTGTAGTCAGCCTTCAGATTTTTCTTTTTCTCAATGTGCGCATCATTACCCATGGTCAGGAACTGCAGTGTCTCCAGAAATGTAAATCCAACCTAAAAAGGGACATTATCTGTTCTTGGAAGCATATTTGAGGTGTATATTTGTGCCTTGCAACTCTGCTTTCTGAGGATGAAATCTATTTTCTCTCCAGAGAAGTCGGCTTCTTCCAGCCCATTAGGAAACTGTCTGCTGCTTTTAAACCGGATGAGAGGAGTTGATTTGATTTGAGGCTGATCATCCTTCTTAGCTTCTTTTCCAGTTTGTGCTGTACTGCACCAACATCACAACTGTGACTCTAGTCACCACGCACACACGTACGTTTCTGCCATGGGTTTGCAGTTGTGCTTGCAGACAGTTTCATAAAAACAGATGTCAATTTTAGCACTAACGATAAGATGTGCAACACAGTAACACCTCAGAATCATAAAATCATGCAGCACAGTAGTTAAACACACTGGCTGACTACACAGAAACCTCTAGCTTTACGCAAGATTGGGTGAAATTAATAAACGCCATGCAACTGAATGGCAACATTTCTGACCAATGACTTTGCCACATATGAAATAACCACTCAATGCCATCCTTTGCAAATTCAGTTTATCGGCTGGGTCCCACTAGGGAAATGAGCCAATACACAGGATACACTGAGGTGTCAAGGCCAAGATCTGTATCGATCATGTAGTAACACAATACCTAAAAATGGATGAGCAAATTCAGTCTACAGTTGTGTAATACTCTGGCCTTGAGGCAAAATTAAAATTGAGCTCATAAAAGTCAAATCTTCATGTAATGGCCTTTCAGATGGGATGAGCTAATTATCAATCACTTCAGTTTTCATGTCAGCGTGATGCTAACAGCCTCTAAAGATTTTAAATTGCTTCCTCTAATCTTTCTCCGTGATCAAGTTTCAAGTTTCATTCATTAAAGTTTGACAAAGCAGGGTACAGCAGCATAAAAAAAGAGTTTTGAAACAGTGAATCCTGAAATGAGTCAAACGTAACAGCGATCAACATGGGAAGCAAAGGTATGAAATTAAGAGCATAAACTATAAAATAAATAGGTCAGTTATAAAAATAAAAAAAGTTTAAAACCAAGAATAAAGGAATAAGTATTAAAGGTAATTTCATGTCTTTTGGTTCTACTGGTAGGCACTACGAATTCCCTGTGTCCATGAAGTGAGTAAGTAGGTGTTGAGGCTGCAGGCAGGAAACCGTGCAGGGTGGATGAACTGTCCTTGACTATGTTGGTGAGGGTGCGTAGGGCGGCCTCATCACGCCTTTCACTCAGTGATGGAAGAGAAGAAGACAGCGTCATTTTTGTACCCCCTCTAGCTTCTCTGTGAGGCCTTTTGTCAGCATGCGTCAAACTGGGCTGGCATACCCAAGCACCGGACAAATCAAGGTTGGGTATACTTATTTTAAAACAGCACATGGGGGACCAGCTCTTTCAGCAACACTGAGGTAATGGATCTTTATCTTCATGAGCATATAATTAATGTTGGCATCACATGACAAATCAGATACTGAACTACAACAGACACTGAAATTATAAACTTACTTTATGAACTCTGCTCAATTTATTGCTGGTAGAAACTCCTGTCCCCATTCAACTACAGAGTCTAAGGACTTGACTGAGTCAGGTCAGGTAGAGACCTCATCTGGAGCTCTGTGATTGTAAGGTCACCAGCATATTTCACAGAGATAACAGAGGGAGGCAGACGTGAATCCAGGCTGTTGATGCAAATGGCAAAAAGTAATGGGTACAGCAGCCCCCTTCCCAGGGGACAACGGTTGGTACTGCACAGTGATTGGACACCAATGCATTATTTGCTCTCTGTTGTTCACATAGTTCCTCATAATGAGCCAAAAGGGGGCATCTGACAGACGTGTCAGCTAGTGTATGAAGCAACTGACAGTACTTAACTGTTAACAGTAAAACAAAAACAGCACGAACATCCATTTTGGGCTTCTTATTAAGGGCTTTGTTAGATCATTGCAGGATCTAAATCAGAGCAGTGACAGGTGATCAATTAGCCATAAAGCCTGATTGTGATGGCACAATTTTGGAAATTGTTTCCCCCAGAAGGGCATCCCTTACGATCCCTTCATAAACTATGTCAATACAGCTGACTAATGAGATTTGATGGCAGTCAGTTGCAAAGCTTAGCTTTTTTGGGAACAGCTTTGACCAAAGCGTCTTTCCATTAGTTTAGAAAAATATTGTGTTGGACACATGTTTTAAAAACACCACATATCACAGGTGCCGGTTCTGCATAAAAAGTCATTAAAACCCAAGAAGGAATGCAGTCAGGACCAGCTGCCTTCTCCACATGGACTTTGCAGAGTCCAGTTTTAACATGGCCGATGCTCAGGAGAGGTATAGAGCCATTTGACAGCTTCTGAGTAACATCCTCCTCACATGGAAGAGTATGGTACGCTTGGTTTCATACTGAAGCTAAGTGCTTGGCCATCATCCTCTATCCACATATATGCTCTAACAGACTTGAAGCACTGATTTCAGTTAGAGGACTGCAGCTCCTCCACCTCATTCTTGTACTATTGCCAAGAAGCAGATGCACACATGGCTCATATGTGAAATGAATGTTGGTAAAAACTGAATCAAGTTGACTGACTTTTCTCATTGCACCAACTGCACCAAGGTTGGGCCATTAAAATGTACATACTGGACAAATAACATTTTTTCCAGCTTTCTTACCCCTCAGGCAAGAACTGATTCGTAGTATTCCATTGAGCTGAAGAATTGTCTTAACTTCTGAGGCCAGTGGTGTAGCAAATTTCCTCAGGCTTCTTGAGAAGTGTGTATTGGTGATATATCAAGGTTGCACCATTATCACAGAAAAACAAAAACATTAACTTAGAAAGGTTCCAGTAGTAGTCATCATCCTGATCCACTATGAAGGAGAAGGCTGTGTTTCCTAAAATCCATCCAAAATCTCTAAAAGTGGATTTTCACCCCAGATTGTCCATGTAGTCTTTCAAAGATTTGATCTGTCTATGTATTTCTTAGCTAACACTATGTTAGAATCAATAAATAGAGCTAACTCAAAGCTTGAGCTGAAGAGGCAGATTGTTCTCAACTTCATCTCAACTTGTAAAGTAAAAGCGATTTTCCAGTCCTGATTTTTAAGCCACATGTTTGGCTGTCTTCTGCATGTGTTAATGAGCCACTCGGACAAGCTGGAAAAGGATGGTGGATGAACCCCAGATGGACATCTGGTGTCCCAGTTGCTCCCTTCTTTCATCTCATCCAGACTCGTCTGTCCCTTGTGGCACTGCATATTACAGCACATCTCTATTTCTCTGTGTCTTTATAAAGTGTAGAACTTCTGTTTGTTTCTCAGGACTTTTCTGATAAAGTACATCTCACTGAACTTGTGAGGACAGATGCAAGCTTTGAGATTTCCATGACGGGAGAAAGGCAAATGTGGCAGAAAGAAGGCTTCGTGGTGGGAGGAAGAGAGGGAGAAACAGAGATGAGTAGCTTCCAGAGTACATAGGGAATGAGTCATCCAGCCACCAAGAGCTGCCAAAACTCAACCACAACCTTTATTTTCAGTGCCTCTTCTTCTGCATTGTCCCTCTTGCTGTCCACCCACAGTATTTTACTCCCAGAGGCTCCGTGTATTTGTTTTCTTTTAATTAGTTTGAGGGTCGCTGACAAAGCCATTCTACTGTGCACCCATTCAAAGATTCATTTCTTCCTAATGCATGAACTGAAAAGTATGGGATGCAAAAGAGATAGAGAAGGCCTTTATTCCTCCACTGCGTTCACTGGCCTTTTGTCTGGCTTTTATAGTTCGTTTTTAGAGATTAGCGTTTCTTCTCTCCCTTTTTGCCATCACTCCCTGTAATCCCTCCCTCTGTCTTACTCCGCTGCTCCATGCCTACTCTTAAGACAATATGCAGTGCAAATGGATGTCACATTCAGTATTATCTGGTCTGCCTTTCTCTTTCTCAAACACAAGAATCAGAGGAAAGGACAGAACAAGGATGAGAAATGAAATGGCAGTAAACAGTTCCTGTTATGTCCTACATTTAGGGACTGTAAACAATTTAGGGTAAGAAGTAGATACGCATGCAAACAGTTGGGGGACGGCTTGTTTAAGTTTGATCAGACAGGTGGACTAACAATCCCAAATCCAGATGGCTGGCACAGCGGAGAGAGGGATGGTGAAATGAAAATATTCAAACAACTATTGTGGGCTGGCGAGCGACTGAGATATGAACTTTGATGACAGCCTCTGAGAACAGTTGATGGGGATAACGGCTCAAGTCAAGCTAAACTGATTAAAGTACATACACAGATTCATACCTGAATGCAGGCAGGTGTTCTCACACATTTGGTCAAATTAACAAACATAAACATGCACGCACACATATACAGATGCATAAAGAGAGATATGTGCAGATATAAGTCCAGATGTTAAATGAAATGTAGCAAAACAATCATTTACCGCTGCGGATTAATTATCATTTAATATTATTACACAAATTCTGAAACAAAGTGATGTAAACCCACTCTCATATCCCATCAGCTCAATTTGGACTTCACTCTGTTCAAAGCAATCTTTGATCCTCCTTCCACGTGTTACACAAAACTTCAAACAGGCCAGGTAGAATTAAGCCTTCAAGTTATCTGAGCAAAGTGGAAGTGGGCCAAGTTCTCTTCCATTATACGGCAGAGAGCAGAGATATTCAACCTAGCTGATAGCGCCTGATCTCTTCTTCCATTAGCCTTTATTGGTCTTCCAGTCTAAAACCATTCGAGGGAGATAACATGCACTCATATAGTCTTTTATGGTTATATACTTTATTCAGCTTTAAAAGGTATTAATCTCTTTCATGTGTTTCTGCTTTATTTTCTTTTATCGTCCCCAGCCCAATGTTTGGTGAACGAGTTTGTAGGTAAATATTAACGTCATCAATCAAGTAAAGTGGGGAGAGAAAGGATGGAAAACACTTTAAGGTAGAAGAAAAGAGAAGAAGAGAGGAGCTATCTTTTATACGTCACCTGTGACCGTGACCGATTTGTCGTAAAACCACCATCCAATTAAAAGAGGTCTCTCCATCTGCCTCCTCCTGAGTCAGCGCTGACCTTTCACCCCCTCCCCACCCTCGCCATGATATATCCAGTGCCTGTGCTCATTGCAGGTGTGTGTTACGACACAGATGATAGAAAGCACCCATTAACTACCTGAGTTTATATGAACAAAGCAGAATACAAGGAAATTTAACAGTACACATTATATACAGGATGTGCATAAGTGTGACTGTGTGTGTGTGTGTGTCATCTAATGTAACAGAGTGAAGTTAGTTATACCCAAGATGCCACTACTCTTTGTCAGAGTGTTCTCAGATGGCGTGTCAATATGAACAGTTATGTTGTACAACTAAAGTATAAAAAGCCTTTGCTTTGATGTCTTTTGGATTATGAGCCCAGCTATGTGGAACAAAAGCAGGACTATACAACAACCATAGGTATAAAGCTACTGTGCATGCATAACACTGTAGACTGTGTGAGTCTGTACTGACTCTATTACAGTGATTTTGCTGTTCTTGACTGGTTAAATATAGCTCTGTATGAGTTAACTGTAATTGCCTGCACAGACGCAAAACTTTGACTGTGGGTCACTTTGCCTCTCAGCAATATTTTCTGGGACATGTCATTTGCTTATTTACATTATTCATCTTCACCAGTCTCATGACAAAAAAAAAAGAAAAAGACAGCCGTGAGCAAAAATTACTGCGATTGCAGTTCAGCTGAGGATAGTTGTGTAATTTCCGCGCAGTGATTTAAAGCAACGAATGGTGCAAAGTCAGCCTTAAATCCTGACTTTCACTGTCACTCCTTTTTTTCAAAGATGAATTACCCACTCAGAGATAAACGCAAAACACTTGACCACACATTAGAGGTACCACTTTGAAGATGTAAACAAAAAGGGGTTATGCAAGGTGAAAACAAAAATATCATGATGATATTATGCATATATGTACATACATATATTGAGATAAACATACATACATATGTATGTGTGTGTGTGTTATATCAGAATGCTCTGCAACCATCAATAGCTGTTTCACAAACTACAAACAGAAGAAAAATTAAATACCCCATTGATCTTTCTTAATTAATGTATGGTGCTGGAAAGCAAATCCTATTTATGTGCAGTGGGTCATTTGAAAAACAATTCTTGATGTCCCCAGCTGCAATCGATTCCGTTTAAAACTACTGTTTAGAAGTAAAAAGCTTTACATCATGCAAGAGAGAGAACAGTCACTGCATCAGTTCAGGGGCTGCTCTTACTTTGGACTTGTTTCAGACTTTATGATGAGGCATATTTTTCACGGGTTTGGTATGGTGATGATGATGATACACTGCACATGTGTGTGTACGTGCGCTGTGCATGTGTTTATGTGTTTTTACACTGCATACCCCTACTTTTGGCCAGTCTCAGTGGGAAACATAACGCTTTTTTCACTGGCACTGGCAAAGTTACACTCTATTGTAGGATATATAAAATCTGGTTCCATGGAGGACATTGCAGTGGCTGCAGTATGTGGGCAGACACATCATCCCCATCCTCATTCCCTCACTGTGTAGATTAATGAAGCCTTAATAGCCCATGTCATTAGGCTGGGTGGCCACTGACTAGACTGCAAAACCCTGGAGATTCTTCCATAATAATATAGTGCAGGCCAATGCACAGGCATAAAGCAGTGAGTGAGCCCAGGATGCTGACTACATACAAGTGCAATCGTGTTCTGTCCCAAAGGATCTGTCATGTCAGAGGAGATCTCTGTCAATCCAAGTGGAAATTTTAAGAGAATGATATCAAGCATTGCCTGTTCAACCTTGAATTCCATCTTCATCCACAGACTGCAAGCTGCTGATACAATGACACTCAAAAAAGTGTAAACATGCCTTCATCTCACAACAATTACCCAAGAGTCGTTAGAGTGGAAATACATAAATCATTCCTTTGACATGTACAGGGCTGTATGCACACACACAATCACATGAACATCAGCACACAGACACGTACACAGTCATTCATGGACAAAAACCTTGTCCAGGAAGGCACACAAACAAAGTCAGATGCACACACACCCAGACAAACACTCTCTGTGGAGGTTCTAACTATGTTAAATGACTAGTATTAATCACCTTTCTCTGTCTCTGTGGTGATTATGAGCACATTAATCAGCAGCATGCCTGCCAGTTGGAAGTGAGCAAGCCAGGCAGAACAAGGGATGGAGGAAAATGAGTGGAGAAAAACACTGGAGGGAATAAAGTTGGGTTGGTTTTTTTTTTTGGTTTTTTTTTTTTTATCTTTTCTGTAACATTAAAACAAAGTTAATGCCACTCTGGGTGGAAATAGACAAAGACAGTGAAGAGTGTAATAAGAGCAGCTGCACAAATATAGCTTCATTATTCTGAGAAACCCACACCAACCTTGTGTGGCCCTCAGCAACAATTGTGTTTGAGCACTCACGCATCAAGATGCTGCCTACCTTCTTCCGCCCTACAGAAAATATCCAGACGTGTAGTACATCTCCTCAGGAGGCCAGAGGGGTTTTTTGCTGCAACACATCTAACCTTGCTCAATCAAAGAACTTGCCATGGAGTGTAATGATATAACCAGCCACACCGTTTGGTACAATTCACAACAGGGGGCTTGGAGTTAAATAGCCAGAATACTTTTGACTAATATATAATAAATAATAAGATTAAAAAATCTCTCATTTATAAAAAACAGAGTTTCCAGTTTCACTATTCTAGTTTAGTAGTGTGTTATAGAATTTGGAACAAAATGCAAATACCAGACACACATTTGAAGCAGATCCTTGGGTCCATAAAACTGAACACTAAATGCTTTGATAAGAACGTCCTCATGAAGAAAAACGCCTTAACTTGGTTGGGCTATTATTATCTAGAAACCTGAGGCGGTCATAAACCATCATTTCTATAACAGATGGCGGTGAATGCTGCTGCTCACCAAGTAATATTTAGAAGTGAATGCACACAGAGTCAATGGAAAGACACAAAACACAGACGAACAGAAGCAGAATCGCTCGGGGAGACTCGAAATGAAACCTGCTTGAGTTGCAAATGTTTCAACTTGATTGAAAGTGCATTTGGTTATTTAAAGTTTACACAACTCAACTAACATACAGAGATGAGACCAGACCTTACTGATGACAGTTCTGACTTAAACCCCCTGCCAGACCTTTGTATTAAGTCTGTCCTTCACGCTTATCCTCTTATTTAAAACCACTATATCAGTCACTGGTCCATTTATGTGCACAAACACATCGCCCTGCTGAATATTGTATGCACAGACACGCAGCATGTATCCAAACATGCAGACATTTACATGCCCGCACAGGTACAGCTGTAGTTGTTTGCTCTGGTGTTTGGTGACAGCTGTCTGCCTGCTGTGCACCACATCACTCAACTTCCATTCTCATCACTTAGACGATCTCATTTTCACCGAGCTTTTAAGTCGTCACAGCACTCATCTGCTAAAAAAACAAACTTTACTTGCCTCTCTCAAAATAGCTCAAGTGACAATAATTGATATTCTTTTCAACTTCAAAATTCAAAATGGTAAGGCACCATAATGAGAATGACAGCAGTAACATCAGTTAATTGGGACAGGAGTAACCTAATGGTGGCACTGTCTTTAATTTCTCTCTCATTAATATTGGAGCCCTTAAGCAAGAAGCACTTAAGAGGAATCGAATTGGTCGGGGAGGAGGATGTGTGGACGGAGTGGCTTTGATGAGAACTAAATCAGTATTCAGTGTATAATTCAGCAAATTGTTAAAATTTGTATGTAAATGTAAAACATACAAAATGCACTTTACACTAATGTATAGCAGCATGATAATTACCAATTCCACATCTATCAGCTTCTACTGTATGAGACATGCAGAGGAAATGTTCTGCACTGTACATCAATATCTTTATTAGCATTTATAACTCATTAGTATGGAGCAAATGTTTCTATACAGTCTGCACTTGCCTATTGGCGTCTCACCACTGAGAGCGTCATATAGAATGCAAAACCCAAACCAGGTCAAGAACAACTCTTGCAATTCTTCCTTCAAGCTCTTTTATCCTCTGACTTTAGGGAGAGTAGCTGTTAAAACTGAAACATATTGTGTGGAGGCTGGCAGCATGAAATCCCATGCAGCCCATGATATTAAGTATTGATCACCTTGATCAATATGTGAAGACATGTTATGGTGTGGTGTCATAGGTCTGCGGATGATTAAAAAAAAACAGATCACAAACAGACATTCAAACACTGTAACAGACATCCATAGAATCATCTAGTATGTGGTACAGGATGTACTTGGCCAACCTTGTATCAGATCATGACTATATTACGGTAAAAAAATATCTTTCATGCATTTGATACCTTTAGGCCATCAGGGCATCAAAGACTGAGTATGCCTCAGCCTTTCCGTGGTGAATGTGATTACAGTTGCTGTGACAGAGACCTTGTGTTAGCTGTCAATCAGCATCAGTCTTTGCCTGACAGAGAGAACCTGCGGTAACACAGTCACACGGGGTAAGGTACTGTATGTTGCTATCCTGAGTAAGAGGGACAAGGCCCTGAGGTAGAGCCCTGCCTGCCTCTGCTATCCTGTGGTGAATCAGGTCAAAGTCGCCAGAAGATAATTAACAAAGACAAGGGCGTTTGACAATTTGCCTTTGACAAGTGCATTTTCATTACAGTGGTTATTTCTGTTCATGCTGTTGTGATGATAGTCCCTTAAATTGAAGCTCCACACACTTATTTTAAAGGGTTTTTTAGAGCATAGAGGAAAGGTGTCTTTTGGGCAGAAAACATCTGGGAAGTGAAGTATTTACAGAAAATTTCAACTTTTTAAAAACATCTTTTCTGGCTAATTTGAGTCAAGTTCTATTCCTACAGGACCTCGAGAAGTTACCTAATTAATTGCCTGAAAGAAACATGGATTCTGTCTGCAACTTCACACTGAAAGTGCTTCTATGAGTGGAAAAAGAAGGTGGGGACGAGGGAATACTTTCTTTGAAGCTACAGGAACTGCAATTCCTTGCTAGTCTTTCCACTATATTTCTACTGTTTGGCTCTTAAATTTCCTTGAAAAAAAATCCCATTGTGAGGATGCCAAAGCAGGACCAAGCCTATAAACAAGTTGTATAGACAAACAATATGACGATGCCAAACTGTTTGAACAAAGGTAATCAAAATTTAATCACTAAGCATAACTTGAGTCTCTGTTGTTACATATCTAAATAATACGGCATCTCCGAAGTAATACCCAATGGAGATCATTAGCTACTACTGATAGATACTGTATTTCAATAAAAAGAATATTGTGGTCTCGCAGTTAAAAATAAAATCAATGAAATTCATTTGCTATTGTCAAGCTGCATTACAGAAATTTGTTAGAATCCAAACAGTAGAATTTATTTGTAATTGTGTGTAATAAAATGCAGGTCAATGAGAGGGAGAAGCAAACAGATGTGTAACTAAACAGGAAGAAGTACTGTATATTTCCTGTGGACTGGAATAGAAAGAGAATGTGGAAACAGACTGAGGCTGTGAACAACATTATATAAGACGCATGCATGTACAAGTAAAGTTCCGTCTTTCCTCCTACACCCTTTCTTTGCTCACAAAGAAAACTCAATAACAACAAACAATCCCACTGGACTCAATTAGCTACAGTTAAATAAATGGTATGACTTTAATGCCCTGCCCATGAGTACCCAAATATCTTCCCGCAAAAAATGTATCTCTTGTGTGTGTAGGTGTGTGCAAGAGTGCATGCATGTGTGCGTGACTTTATGTTCACACCTCCTCTGTCTTGAGATCTGCCATGGAGCTCCCTGAGCAGCAGTGTGTGCTTGATAATTAGCCTCAAATTCACCACTTCTGTGAACACTTTCCTGGTTGGGAGCACCTCAGGGAAAGGTGAATGTTATGAGTGACTATCATCCACTACCCGTATCTAGTGATAACTAATAGAGCTCAGCCTTCTTAAAAACAATGCAACAATGAAGTATTTTGTTTCCATTTTCAACAGTCTTACCTTTGGAATAGCTTCTGCGCAGGTTGCACAAATGAACTGGTTTTAACCATGTATCGTAATGATTTACATATTGTTGTGACAAATTAACCACAAACAAGGTCCGGTAAATGGCAAGGCAAATGACTGAGGCACTGAAATTCAAATAGCCCAAATTGCATCCTGGATGTTATTTTCTATATTTGTTACATCCATCTGTTGGATGGACAAACTAGATGGGTCCTGGTTCATTGATACTATTCACCCAGCTGCGCTGATTTCAGGTATGAACATTAAGATTAACATTAATGAACACAGTAAGTAACATTAGAAAACAGAAATATAAACTGTCTATAGCACCAGTGGCTTGCAGTCCAGGATCAGGAGAATGGATGGTCATGAAATGAGAATAAAAATATGGGTAATCACAAGAATTTTATTGGCAGTGTTCTTGATTTTTAATTTTTGTGTATTAATGAACAATTTAATTTCTTGTGTCATGGCCAAATTTGAAAATGCATCGAATGAAGCAACCTATCCATGGTAACGCCCCCCTGTACCTGACAGAGCTCCTCACCCCATATACCCCAGTACGATCCCTCCGCTCCTCCAACACCTACCGTCTCCTCCTCCCCAGGACTAAGACCCGCACAATGGCGGACCGGGCTTTCTGCTCCGTCATTCCACGCTTGTGGAACACCCTCCCGGACAACTTGAGGGCTCCACAGACTGTAGAAAGTTTTAAAATGGGACTAAAAACCTTTCTTTTTAGGAGACATTTCTTTAACATTTTTAAAGTTTAAATATCTGTTGGCTTTTTTTTATGTTTTTAGTTGTAGCACTTTGAGATTGTTTTTACAATGTAAAGTGTTTTTTCAAATAAAATCTATTATTATTATTATTATTAAGCTGAAAGGGGACCATGATATTTTAGCCACTTTGCACAAGCTTCCAACAGGGAGCATGTAGGGTTTTAACAAGCCGTGAGCCAAAAAGGATACATTGTGTATTGTGTATGTATTGGACTCACTCACACTGGAGCTCTTCCTCTCGCTTGTCTTTGGAATAAGGTTCTACAGACATGCAAAACAAAAAATTGGTGGTGTGAGAACCAGCGAGTTGTTTGATGGTGCATGATTTCCGGGTACTGAGATTTAAAACAAATTATTGTTTGACCATTGCGATTTTGAATTTACATATTCAGCTTTTTTTTTTTGTTCAGTTTTAGTAAAGAAATCAATAGCAGGATTGGAATTCATGAAATTATTAAAAACAAACTTTGTTCAAGCGCCATTAAAAAGCTGCCAAGCACCGATTGCAACCTTCAGCAGTGAGTTTAAATTTTGGCATCAAAAATAAAATTTACATTGAAAACAAAACCTGAACTGAAAAATGAAACACTGGCATTGAAACACTTGTACTGGAAACTGGCACAGAAACCAGTATTGGCACTGACGTGCGATTCACTAATGTTAGCACTTGTTCCAGCAGACCTTTGCCAGACTAGCATAACATCAGTTAAAAGTTAACTTTAAACCAGCTGGGCTCTATGTGAAAAAAAACAACAGCAGAGAAAAACAGACTGAACAACAGAATTGTGGTTTGGGAGTGTCAGGAAGCCATTGCTGTATGCTTGATGTGTGGACATGTCAGAGGCTCCAGAGCAGACCTCAGGTCCAAAGAGTGCTGTTTTCTTCCTAGTATGCAGATTAAATGTAAATCACACTCTCCTTACCCGTCCCCTCAAATCTCAACGCTAAAACTGTGACAGAAAGTTGAATGTGAAAACCCACTGACACTGAAAAAAGAACCTGACAGCGTGAAAAAAAAAAACTGTCACTGAAAAAGGCAGACGTGAAAAAAAAATTGTCACTGAAAAACACATCAGAATACAAAAAAAACATCTAAATAAAACGAAATTATTTTTCTTTTCTATTTTCCATTTCCTTTAGACGGCAGCATGTGTACACCGTGATTGTTTCTATACAATCAAAGTGGGGGCATGGGCAAAATATATATAGCATATTTCAAGGTATTTAAATTACTGTCAGTTTCAGAGATATACAATAGGTACAGTGTATGTTGTGCTGATACTGTATCTGTATCTATACCTGCAAATATGTGACTGTGGTGTGCTGTATAATGTAGTGTAGCTAAATAATCTTCTAGTCTATATTTACTAATTCTATTTTTACTGGGCGTTATGACAGTATATATCATGCTACGGTAGAAACATATCCAGGTAGGTAGAGATTTGGCAACACTGTTTCCACTGTGGGAGCAATGCCTCTAATATACTGTATATTTGAGGTAGGCTCTGTCGCAAACAGGGCTGGATTTGGAATGTGTGAGCCATTTTCTCACACGATGACGCCTTGGTAGAGCCTGCAGGAGAAGGAGGAGGACTTAGTGGTGACTGTTTTTGCCTCAGTGCTATATGTATTTGGATACGTCCGAAAGAGTGGAAAGAGTGGAAAGCGATATACAGGCAAGCAGAAAAGAGTATGAAGCAGCTACACTCTACAGAACGTTGTCAATGTCATCTACAGACCCACTTGTTCTCTGCGAATTCTCCGGACAAAGACCTGCTCTTTTCACACATGGGCTCAATCAGACATGACAAGAACAACAGCAGGGCAAAGTCCGTTTACTGTCCAGTCCAACTGATTCAGACATTTGTGTCCAGGTAACGTCCATACTGTGATAGAAGTTTTTCGCCATATCGCCCACACCTATTTACTAAATTATCGCGAATGTCTTTCCTACGATAATGATCAGATTTCCCTGCCAGTTAATTAATTTTTCATCCTCTCTAATCCAATTTAATTCTGACAAGGAACATCAATTGCTTGGCACTGGGGAGTAATGTACTTCTAGTATTTATATTCCAATGTGTATACCTCACAGGACCTGGGTAAAATTGTTAAACGTTAATAATTAATAAAGCCTGATTTGAACGTGCTTGTAGTGCAGAATGGTTAGGGTTCACTATGGGGCTAGACTACAGTAGGATGGTAAAAGAAACGTTTAGTAAATCAACTTTCCATTCCAATCTTGTAACTGTCCAATTCTCATTTGGCATTATTAGATGAGGGAAATCAATCTGATCTGGCAGCTATAGTAGACAGGGTAAAATAAAAAATGAAATGTAGCTGCACAAACACTACTTGACCTTGGTTTGATCTTGGTCTGAAAACCCTGTACCCATTAATTCACTTACTCTCTTTTCATTCCCCTTGCACTTTAATAATGTTTAACAGTCTCTCAGTTTCAACTGCCCTCCTGTTTCTATGGCTCTTCATCTTCCACAACTCTCGCTCAGCCTTGCTCCATGTCCTGTTCTCACCCCTTACATATTGGTGCCAGTGTTTGCTGTCCTGTCTCTCTGCTTCTCTGCTGTTTCCCTCCTCTCTCCTTGCACCTTTGATGTCAAGACCACAGCTAAAGCCTGAGCTAATCTGCTGTGGGGCTTCCTGAGCCCCAATCAGGCCAAGGGTTGGAAGCAAGAACATGGCACAGGGGCCAAAGGAAGAGAAGATGGAACGAATAGTGTGAGAGAAGAACACTGCAAAATATTCATGTATAATTCCCATTAAATGCATTGTACTTAGAATTCCAGCCTTGTTTAATTTTGAAAACACTTTACTTCAAGATTCATAATATATATACAGATCTGTATATTTCATATGGTAGACAAAAAACAGTAGCAAAAAAAAACCTGACACAGCAGTATGGCAGTAGTTATAGTGGAAGCCACAACTTATAGAGTTTTAAGAAGTATTAATGAAGGGATAAATGCAATAGAATGGCCTACAGCAGGCCAATTAAGAATCCTGCAGGAAGAGCGTACTGTCAGGGGAGGCATTGTTATGAACGATGGAGAAAAGATGAAAAACCACATTGAGAATGGTATATGATGATGGGAAAGAAAAGAACTAGAGGAAGGAGGTGCAAAGAAAGACTGTGTTGGGTGCTGTATGAAAAAAGGAAGGATACTACAGAGGAACTACATGTATTAACTTTGGTGTAGCCAAGAGCCAAACCTCCCATTCCCTCCCCATGGCTTCCACACCATAAGAAGAATAGGCAGAATAATCCCTGCAACACTATTTATCTGCTTTGCTCTGATGGTGCTATTTATAGCACATTAAAGGGGTAAAACACTTTTTTTTCACCTGCGATATCTAGAGAAGCATAATACATTCACTCAAGAAAAAAACATTTTTCTGAATTAATGAGATTTTTATCTCAGAATTCTGAGAAAAGTTTTAATGGGGAAAAAAGGAGGAGGAGTGACACCAGAGGAGCAGCAGCGGGCCAAGCGGGAGGGACTGCGACAGACGAGGGGTTGGTGTGTTTGCCGGGGAAACTAAAGCTCACAATGGGCTATATCAGCACAGCTATTGGCCGCTTGTTTTCCAAACCAACCGCAGACACAACCAAAGCATAATACAGCCTCTACATTTGACTCAAACTGTCAACTCATAATCCTTCAAAATTAATGTTTCCCATTACTCTGTGTCAATTCTGAGATAATAACCTCGTTAATTCCAAAAAATAGGGCAAACATATTTTTCTCAAGTGAATGCATTATGCTTCCATAGATATAAAACATAAAAATAGTCTTAATAGTTAAAGCTCTAGCGACAGTATCAAGTGCGTGAGCAAAGGTAATTCAAACTAAAAGGGGTAAAAAAGAGAAAGATAGAACACAGCTCTTTGAGATAATCCAGAAACATATTCCTTCTGCTTTACCAGAGAAGGCACAAGTGCAGAGCTAATTTTAATTTACAATGCAGGGAGAATTCATATCCATATAAAGGAAAGAAAGTTACTTCAAAGAACATCAACACTCCTTTATGCTGACCCAATCGTTTCAAAACAGCATTTTTCTAACCACAAAAATCAGCCAATAATATTTCACAGAGGTATCCTTGTCCTACATGCAATACATTGTGCATCTGTGGCAGCTAATAAGGCAATTTCATCATCAATGTTTGCTTATTAAATAGTGAATCTTTTCATTTTTTTGTGCATTCACAATAGTGCAGATAAGATAAATAAGAATTAAAATGAAATATGAGAGTGGATTGATGCTGATCAGTTTCATTTTCACAAATATCCTCTGTGACACCAACACATTCATGTTCAATCTCAAATAAAGGGATTCAATGTTCACATGGGAAAAAAACAAAGAGCAATGAGTTGAGAGAGTCTTATAGCTCCGACATCTGACAATAAACTGCAAGTCAAACATACAACACTTGCTACCTACCTACCTGCACACATACAAACCAATAGATCAAACAAAGCACTCCATTATGCAGTATCCTAGACCCAGGGCACGTCAGCAACAGTAATTAACATGACAGAAGAGTGTGAACAAACAGAGACAGGAAATCATCTTTGCAAGGCAGAATTTAGACCTACGCCTCCAGACGTGACCGCTCTGTTTCCATACCATGCTAACCAAGTAAACAATGGAATTTAATGCTGTTTCTGTGTATTCATGTACATGCATGAGACAGTAGCAAGTCTGCATGTTTATATATGTACTTTCACATTGAACAACAATATAGCCTCCAATGCTGGCCTCCTGTCAAACGGTCAGCTGATCCATATCGCCCATGCAAATACCGCACTAATTAGCCACGCTAAGACAAATCACACTGTTTTTTCCTGGTTCACTGGCCGCAGCACCTTCTGTAATCCTCCGTTATCACACAGTTGGGGAGGATAGTAAAGCTAATAACACCGTGATATTAGCAACACTGATCTGCCAGTGATAGAGCCAGGCAGTGCTAGCCGTTAATTCTGCCTGCATGAGCCCCAGACCAGACTAATCCCTATTTAAATTATTTTTTCTCTTCCCTCGCCCCCCCCGGCCACCTCTCTTGTCAATGTTCTCTAATCAGACCATCTAATTAAAAAACAGGAAGGGTGGCAAGCGGGAAGCCTCAGTGCTGAAAGAGACAGAAGGGTGCAATGTCAGTGGTATATGAGGTACACATGTTGGTAGAGGATGAAGCTGATAGCCTGTGCTACAAGGTACGCATGTTTGGTGTACATGTATGTGTGCTCATTCACTTCAGCGTTACAATGTCAGTAAGCAACTCCAAGCAACTCCGTGAGAACAGTAAAATGACTTTAGAATTTTTTACAAGATTACAAGAACAGTTCGTAAAAAAAAAAAAAAAAAAGTCCTGTCACCACAGACACATTATGGTCGAGCTTCGTCAAGATAAAACTTTTTTGTGCCTGTCTCTCCGTCTTTGCTTCTGTCTCGTTTTGTCTGTGGGGAAAGTGGTATTAAGAAAGATTGCAGCGCTGTGGGATCAATATGATGCTGACACCTCTCTGGCACTCTCCAAAAATCTCTACCAAGCAAAAACCCACTTACAGAGGGGGTCTAATGGATCACATAACCACTATATCACTTTAGCTTTGACTTAACCCCTCAAGAGGCAACAGCCTTGTCTGCAATGACTGTAATTGGTTATTCAAAAAGAAAAGGGGGGAGAAAAAAAAATCAAACTCAGCCTCTAAGCCATAAAAACAACTCATAATGTTAGAACTGCTAATAATGTAATAAAAAAATGCCATAAAAATCAGACTTTAATAGCCTTTCTATAATGCAATAAAAATGGTGAAAACATAATGAATAACTTTTTACCTATAACGTAATAAGTTATTATATTTTGCGGTAATTGCCAATTGTTATGGCTTGTGGCATTTTTCCGTGTAAAATGCAACAACTGGACATACATATTGTAATCAAAAAATAAGATGGTGAGAAAGTAAGAAAACTGACCATATGCCCAATTGTAATGCATTAACACAGCGAAATATTACAAAATTACAGAGCCCCCAAAGTCCAGAAAAATTACGCTTTCTTATGTTGTGTTTAAAAGATAAGTAATATCACACGTGATATGAATTTCAGAATTTTTAAATTATTATATTGTGTGCACAGAATAAAGACATGTAATCTCTGAGGACTTCAGTGGCTCCATACAAAACACATAGTTTTTAACATTATGAATTTCTGCACCTGTCAAAACAAGCCTTAAAAAAAGTTGAGTCTCGACACTGGCTGTCCCTCTACATGTTCGATGGTGCAGCTAAGGCTTTTTATGGTGAGGGACGACATTGCCTGTCACCCTTTGCCTCCCCACGTTTATTGATGCAGTTGAGAAGAGTTTTTATGGAGGCACGCTGCTGTGCGGCCTGTAATTGCCGGTCAAAGCACGTTCACCAGAGTTCATAAAGGTTCTTCTGTAAATATATTCAGGTTGGCCTGGTGTCACCTCATACAAAAAAGACAGCCTCTGTCTGATGAATGGGAAGAGGAGGGGTATTTCACCGCTACTCTTCACACGCACAAACACATTCACAGCAGCACCAGCTGAGGAGTGAACACATACTGACTGTACGAACTCACACACACACAACCTGTCTTGCTGTCCCAAAGAAGATTAAGATATATTGCACTCCAAACCAGCGAGCACGTCCTTGCTTTATTTCACCTTGCAGGTTCCCTCCTTCTTCTCTCCTGATTCCTCTTTTCGCCTTTCATTACTAGCAACAAATGTGAGCTTTCCAAGCGTAATATAGAGAGAAATTTTATGAATGATCATGAGTTTCGAAGCATGTAGAGGAAAAATGTGTGAGTGATATGTCCTCAAAGGTGAGAATGACTCAGTCTGTGTGTCGGCTGCATCAATCGTCTATATGTTCCCAGGAGTCTGGAATGAGTCAGCCATTAAGACTAAAGAAGCATGGTTGCACCCTGGAAGGATTGCTGACTATATGCTGCTGCAAATGAATCTTTAGGTTTGTCATTTTAAAAATCAAACTCTTTCCTTCTGTCAGTGGGTTTGAGTTGGTTCCATTTCCTATGCACTTTCGCTTGTTTCAGGGATTTAGTAGAAATAAGCGCCATTGTCTACAAACAGCCGATCACTCTGCTAGTATCAACACAATGGCACTTGATTCAACAAAAGCCTGCTGATTTGCATTGGAAAGAAGGGAAATTATCTGGCGCCCTTGGCTGATGTTGTCACGTTAAATTACTTGTCAAGAAGGCTAGTTTTTCACAGCAGAGGCTATGTATGTGGGTAATGTGTATGTGTGTGTTTGTGTCCTTTGTTCTTATATTTGCAAGTTGTTGTGTGAAAAAGGGAGGTTAGAGACAGAGAATGGGGATGTGTTGTGGTTGAGCGGTGACCCAGATCAGACAGTGACATCTCCGTCCACTCAGGGGATGCTCGGGGACACAATGTTCTGCTGTTACTGCAGCATGGCCACACTCCAAACAAAGATCCACCTTAAAAGTCATTTTGTTCAGTAGCTGTCTATATATGTTTGATTTAATTAAAACAAAAATAAGGGATGTGCTGAGATCATTTCACTGATGATTGTAGAACAGTGGCACGTTTTAATAATCATGACTGTTCTGTCATGATGTCTCTGTTTTGAAAAAGTTTTATTAAATCTATTTTTGTCTTTTTCATTGTCGTCTAGTTTGGAAATTTGATCTCAGCTAATAAGACAGGTTTGTAATCTGTGCCTGATAGGCAAGTAAAACAATTAAGGTGAAGAAGCAGGTTCTAAGGAAGGCCCCTCACACACTGTCACTCCTCTCTAACAACCCCTCCAAATAAAGAGCTGACCGCTGCCCTCTGGTCAACTGGGGGCTTTATTCTACCACAGGACATAAATTCAAAGTTTCAGACTCAATACTGGACTACTTGTCCAAAAACCTGTTGGACATCTTGTGCAGCAGAGTATTGACAAGTGTGTGCACACACACACATCACACAAATGCAATGCAATGGTTGGGTATAAAAGGGCTGTGTGTCCTCAATGCCCTGCTTTTACAATCTAATTGCCGTACCCAGTGTCCTCTACAACAAACCACTGAGTGCACTGTGCTTTTGGCCGATTGATTTCATATGTTGCTTTCCTTCTACGCCTCTCCTCTCAGCCCTCTCTCTTCCTTTTGCTCTATCTTGGTTAATTACTGTGATTGATTAATCGACTGGTGTGTCGTCCCTCACAGTCCTGTGAAGCTTAGTGTGTCGCCCCAATCACACTCTCAAAGAAAGACCAAGAGAGGTCAAGGTTGAAGGTGTACAAATCTGGTAAAAAAAAAAAAAAAAAAAAACAGCGACAGTGGCCGAGCAAGGCACTCAAAATCAATTTCCATACAGCCACTATTCTCTTTTGATCACACTGTAGCCTCTGAAGCAAGCTTCTTTAGGTTAGCAGCACTTGACCCAGGAAGTGAATTAAGGGATCAAAGCGAGCTGCGGGATGAAGCATCAGTGGAAGCTGCAGAACAAACATGAGTGTACAACTATTGTTTTCACAAAAGTGACAGATGATGAAAGACAGAGAAAAAAAGGGAACAAGTGATTGATTGTGTTTGTGACTACACTGATGGTTGGAAGTGGAGTATTAACAGTTCCGCAACTCCTCTCTTAATATAATTAATATAAGTGGTAATAGTAAGACAGTAGTATTAGTAAGACAGATGACACTGTTAAGTAAAAAGGACAAACAGATGCCATGCTCCAGTGTCCTGATGAATTTGAGTTTTGTGGATAACAGATCAAGAGGAAAAACTGTAAAAACACTTGGAAGAGAGGATAATTGACAAAGATATTTTCTAATTGTCATAAATGTACTGCACTACAGTCGCTACTGAGTTACGGACATTAATTTAGTGTTAAAATTCTCCCATGAGGACATGATGAAATACATAAATGAAATAATGCATAAATTAAGTAATGTGTTTTAAAAAATCCCCAATCCATTTGCAGGCCCAGGGCACTACTGTGCATGACTTCAAATGTGCCTCTGTGTACAAATCATAAGCCATTAGTGCATCTGAGGGACTGTTAAAAGTGACAGATTGGATCCCAATGGTGCAGTGCTTAGTAAACACAACTAAAGAGACCCCCGGTCAGAGCAGCGTGATCTGGGCCATTACCCCTAACCTCTGCATGTTCTCTGGTCTCACTGGGATGGCGAGGTGAGGTAACACATGAATAGACATGCTTACACAGACACATTGCTATCCAGACTGCTTGCCTCAGGGGAGCGGGCTTATAGGTTAGACTCAATATTGCAAAGTAAATTGCTGCACCTGCTGTTTATTAACACAACACAGATGATCAATGACAATTAATGATATGCAATCTGGAAGAAATAGAATGGCTTCCCTTTTTCATTTGCTGTGCTGTAAGTTTGATGCTAGAACTGAAACAGGCCTTACCTTGAGAGAGAAAAAAGACACACACATAAGCAAGCTTGGTGGGTTGATAGAATACACGGGTAAGCTTTGGCCCATTTTTGCTAACCTTGCTCTCTGCACTCCAAATCCCCTCTCCTCTCCAGCTCTTAGCCTGAGCAATGTGACAGAGGGAGTAACAAAGTGTGGCATTCTGGCGTGAGCCAATCTGCAGCACGGCACCAGGTGTTGGAGATAATGTTCCGCTGGAGCATTTCTTGGCGGGTGACGCAAAGTTCATCATAACTGAAGTTTTGATCAATGGCACGTTGCAGATTGAGTCCTCAACCGAGTGCTGCTGTTCATAAATCCTGACTCAAACAAACAGACTTTGAGGGGCCATGGTGGAGAGACTGGCAAAGACAGCTATTGATCCGCTGGTCGAGCACAGGCCGATAAGCTAACTATGCTTTCAGATGCATGAGGCTGACAGTGCAGAAAAAAGAAGTGAACAATTGGTCATTTTAAAACTTATTTGATAACTATTGGTCATAATAACAATTGGCCAACCTGGTTTTACAAATAAGCGATTCGAAAGTTCATTTCAGAGCAACATCCAATATTAAGGTGAATCTTGACACATATTCTTTCTTCAGGCTAACTTATTATTTATTTCAAAATACATATATGTACATGCTGTGCATCTGTCCAGCAGACAAACCAACACACCTATAATATCGCTTCAAATTATTCTCTCATCACCTATTGATTTGATGGAAAATAAGGAGACATAATGAATCACTGCCTACCCTATTAGTGACAACAGGAGCATATCTACAATGGCGTAAAGAGCTCCATCCACTCAAAAAGCTTCTTAATTCCTATCAAAGATTTTGCCTAAGGAGGCATCACATTTACACTTCATCCAACTCCCACAGATTCAAAAACTAACAACAGAATTCTCACAGTTCACCTTTTATGAACTCTAGCAAAACCAGTAGCAGGTCTGAAAGTCATCTGTAGGGTGGAGAATGGTGAAAGATAAAGTGGTAGAGGAGTCTAGAGAGTCTGTGGAGGTAGACAAAGAGAGAACGTGTAAGACAGAGAGAAACAGACAGGGATCTAGACCCAGCAAGATAAGAGGATGTGATAGATGCGGCTGGTATATATAACCCCCTCACAGCATGATCTGGGGGATTTTTTTCTTTTTTGTTGTTGTTGTCTTTGACGTGATGATCCTTGACGTGCGTCAGGGCTTCATTACCATCCCTCACATCAGCCGTGAGACATTTCCATCTCAACCAATGTTTATCTCTGTATGAGCTTTCTCCATTGTTAAGTTTAGAGAAGTATAGTTGTGGGCTTTTAGATATGCACACCATCCCCATTGCAACAGACATGCAAAGTTAGGGGAATACATGAGTCAACAGTAACCGGTGTTTGTGAATGCACAAATCAAAAGCAAGTCTTCTGACATGCAATGCACAAATACCTTGGGCTCAAACTCTGAAATCTGGAAAACTTTACTGAACACAAAGCTTGCCATTCATCATCCTTAGTTTACTTTTATTTTGGATGATTTGTATGTGGGTTTTATGATGAGAGCACCACTTAGAGCAAATGACTATAGAATGTATAATGAAAGACTTCAGACTTTCATTAGACAATCAGACCGAACTATCCACTCAGATGCTTTATGACACTCACATAGCAGGGAGAGGGAAAGAGAGAAAGAGAGAGAGAGAGAGAGAGAGATACTGACGGAGAAAGATAAAGAGAGACAGCAAGAGAGAGAGAGAGAGAGAGAAACGCCAGAGTCAGACCATCCTGGACGTGACCAGACTAGTGATGTTGCGGTGAATTACCGGTAAGGATCCAAAGCGAAACGCTTCCTTTACTCCACCAGACTGTGTTGTGAGAAACAGGCCACAGCATAAGAAATGGATAAAAAAAAATGTATTCAATATTCACACCAAGAATATACGCCCACTCCACCATGACACAGTATCCATTTAAAAACGCATCTATGCAAAGTGCCCCTGCATACGCTGCCAATACTCCGTATTCACTTGCTGAAAATAACTGCCTTAGTGCTCAAACGTATAATAAATTATGTTTTCAAGCTGGGGACTATGGGGATCACAGGTGGGCAACCACTTATACTTTTGCTGCCAGGCAAACAATGGTCAGAGGATATGTGCACAATCACGCTCTTCCATACACACACACTATGGCTGTTTTATTACAGGAAATACTTAAATGGAGAGTGCATCTGGCAGGCAATTGCTTGACACGATGGGCACTGCTGTGGAGTCCCACCGGGGGAGAGTATGGAGTATGTTACCTTCATGGTTGTATGCATACATAGAAACCAGTGCATACAAATCTGGCAATGGATCATCTAAGGTAAATTATAACTGAAACTGAGCTGCAGTAAACCCAAACTTAAGTCTCATGAGGCCCAACATAAAAAAACTTCACCAATCTCTTTGAAAATACAAAAACAGAAGTTGAGGCATTTATCTCCACAAAAATGAAACATACTCATATTTCTGTTACTCCCAATGGAACCTAGAGAATACAGCCCCTGGACTTTAAAACGCTGTTCCGGAGACCATTCACTCACTCTCAGGTGAGTCAACCTAACAGCCAATCAATATATATCCAGTGTTCTGTACTCTCCTGCAACAATTCTTTATCTCTTTCTGTCTCACTCATGCACACACAGACGTGCTGCCTCCACAGGTTGGGACATGATGACACATATCAGCACTGCAGGGATAATCCATACGCTCGCTAAGTGTCAGTGTCTCAAGTCCGTAGGGTATAGGGAGGAGAGAGAGGAGAGAGGATGGGAGGTTACCTGGAGGGATCATGACTCATTGGGCTCTCAGATCTCCTAACAGGAAGAAATAAGTTGCATTTACCAGGGGAGCTTTGTGTTGTCAGGAATGGATGCATGAAAAAAAAAAAAAAAAACAGATAACCCTCATGGGAACTAGAGTTTGCAAAAGTTACCAGAACGGAAAACAAAGACATAAGTTTTGGGAACACTATCTAAAATGGTGTGATCACTGAACTGTGATGCAGCAATTTTTACAACAGAATGCCATTTTTTTTTTTTGCAGAATCAAGGGAGTGATGCCAATATTCAGAGTGCTTTCAACTCCAGATTCAGGCACTTGATGTTATTATACTATTTACAGTATCAAAGGTGCAGCAAGAGTTGCTTTCAACATCTCAAGGGAGCACTACTGGTAGATGAAAATGTATCATGGTCCTATGCAAAACAATTGAGCACCAAAGAAAATTACAAGTCAAATAGCTGTGAGTTCCACTTAGTAGCAAGCGGGCGAACGAGCATCTGGCAATTGGCGAGCGTCAGGCGTTATTTACATTGCCTCAAAGTGGATGGTGATGGGGAAGAAAATCAATGTGGATGCAAACAGTGTAATGGCAGAGTAATGTGTTCCCCTGGGCAAGCAACACCGACAAAGTCCTGTCAAGGGAATGCCGAGCGGAGACGGAACTTAGTTGCCGTTTTTTACCAGCCCTTCCCACTGCCACATTCAATCCACATGCACATCTCAGCTCCTGAAGTCAGTCTTCAAGGCTGTCTTCTCCCGCTGCCTCTTCAGAATGCTAACTCTGCAGGGCCGCCAATCAAAGCACTGGATGGTACGGTAAACAAGAATGTAAGTGAGCAAGATTAGATTCACATATGCAAAGGGGTGATGTTCTTGATGGTGATTGATGGTGTTTATTCTGGTTCATTCGCTTCCTCTCACAACACACAAACAGACACACACATACAAAGCAAGAGAAAGGGGGAGCATGCAAACTTGACCTGCTTTCGTTTGAGCTGTTGTAGATCGATCAGGGAAGCATGGTTTTGACCCTGATCCCTGGCCTCTCTTCTTCTATTGGACGGCTCAACCTGTCTGTCAGGTATCAATCAATACTGGTCCTGGAACTCTCCACAGTTTGGATTAAGAAGCCAGTGGGCTGGTGACACACCAACACTGTACACACTCTACTGCTACAAAATCGTGAAAGCACACTAACACTTCCATTCTTGCCATTTGGTCAAGGCCATTAGGTCTTTTCACGTCTTCTAACTTCAGATAAGCGATATGACCCTTAGAGGCAACAAATAAAGCATTTGAGACGAGAGTCAAAAGGAAAAAAAACGGCAAGAGTTGTATGCCTTTTCTGATAGAGTAATGTATATTTCCTTGTGAAAGGATCGTAAACCTGAATTCAATTAATAGACCTAAAACAGAAAACCAGCACGGTAAACTTAACCATAACTTATTGCTATAGAAACTAGTGCGATTAAATCACAGACCAGTGCAATTATATGGTGAAGGGCTGAACAATATGCAAAAAAAAATCTATTGTGATTATTTTGACAGATATTGTGATGGGAGTCACAATTTTAGTGGGGATGGTGGCTCCTGTGATTTTGAATAGACAGTTGGCATATTGCGATTTTGATAACATCTCAATTAATTGTTTAGCCCTAATATGGTGAGAGAGAAAGTGAGAGCACAATCATCAAGCTCTACTGAGTAGAGGGCACTGAGCCATTCACTGTGAGGATATGTGCTTTAGGTCAGCACCACTGTAGTGCTCCACCTGACCTCTCTAATTGGCCACCAGCTGGGAAGTCGTAATCCCTCTCCCCATCTATCTAGTTCCTCACGTCCACGTCCATCCTCTCCTCCAAAGGTCCTGCCCTCCTCTCCACTTCTCTCCTCTGGTGTCTGCTGATTTGTCCGCCCCTATTCCTGCCTCCTCCTGCTAACTCTAAAATGATGACTACCCAACTACTTAAACACCTCAGCAATAAAGTTATTGTGTTGAAAATAGGCTGGACAGTTTTTGTTTTGGAGAAAACAGTTTTGAAGTCAACGCTATGTGGGTAAAACCCAAGCCAGCATGACAAGAAAAAATGAAACAATAGATGCAAGCCAGCATGTCTGCACCGCGTCCTCTGTCCCCTGTGCTGCCTTTTCCTTGCAATGTGCATGATCAACTGTGACTTGCACTCTACATCGCTTGCCAATAGCCCTCTTCCTCTTTTCTAGTCACTTTCTTGCCACTGTTTTCCCTTGCTCTTTAGGACAGTGCAGCCATGCCGCAGGTACACCACCATAGGCGCCCCTGGCCACAATCACCACAAAGATGACAGACTCAGTAGAGATTTGGGCACCCCATAAGACAACAGAGAGCAAATCAAAGTCTGGGACAAGAAGCTGATGACTTCGTAAAATGTGCAAAGGAAGCACAGTCAGGCTGGCGTCTGTGGGAGTCTGGGAAGCGATCAACTCTCAGTTGGCCAAGCAGAGATTCAAAGAGACTTTAATATCAGGCTACAAGGCACAATTCTCAGTTTTAAGACCGCTCACAGTCAATCAAGTTCTTCTCCGAAAGTGTTTTTCTTAACTACTGATGAATGAGTGAAACTGACACAGGTTTCAAGGGGCCATCTCAGTCTAAGATGAGTTCTCATACAGTATATTCTTTCTGATCCTGGCTCCTCTATCAGCAGTCCTCCATCCCTCTGTCTTTTTCTGTGTCTCTGTGTTTCAAGTGTTTAATAGCTCAGCCAGTACTAGCCCTTGTCCCTTCCTGCCAACTGCCTGTGGCTATAACATCAAAGACTCTTCTGTTTTCTCTTGTTTGTCAGAACTGTCTGTCTTCGACATGGTCCTGAAAAGAAACCTGCATTTTTATTGTTCATTTCAGACAAAGAAAGAGCAGCGGATTTTCCTGGTGGATAACAGGTGCATCCATCCACCTGCATTCAACCCATGTATGTTTTTCATGTTAATGTTAGTCTTGTGAGACAAAGTGGCAGAGACAGTGTGAAAGAGTACATCTGTTTGTACAAGTCCTGACAGTGCCAGCAGAAATATATGGAAGTCTGGCTGAAAGTGTGAATACTTATGTGCACATGTCGGTTTGTGCCCATATGGGCTCTACTGCATGTGTGTGTATGTGCGTGACTGTGTGTGAGGGTGGGTGAAACAACACTATACGGCTGGCGGTGGTAATCGAGCTCGCTAATTACTTCCTGAGCTGAGAGAGTTGTCAGAGAGAGGAGGAGCTGCCACAGATGGTGAGAGACCCACACTGACACCAGGATATCCTACCTCTTCATCATTAGAGCTGTGTTTGTGTGAGACTGAGTAATTGAGAGAATGAGTGAGTATGTGTGAACAAGATTGAGTGTTCAAATTACACTTTAGAACTACATGATACACCCTTATGGGGAAAAAGCTATGAAATGTAAATCAAATTAATACTTTTTTTTATATCCCTGTATTTATTAATTTCATTTTTAAGATACTACCACTAGCACTCAATATTTGATAAGCCTGATGGCTGAATCAATTCCGGTTCCATCTCAGGCAGCCATGGTCCAGACACAGTTCCATTGGCCCTTCCCAGCACCCATTCACTTTAATCCATACTTCAACCAGCTCATTCCTTCATCTGCAAAAGTGCCTGTGGGCAGGTGGTGCACCTGTGGACTCCCTTCCTGTCCCTAGCTCAGATCGATCTCCAGACCAAATGCTGCAGGCTGACTACTCACCACTGGGAAGAGCCCTCAGTGCCGCTGACCTCCAGCAGGTCATAGTCGTCCTCCAGCTGAAAGTCAGAGAAAACCAGGGCAATGGTGTCTCCTGGCTCGGCCAGCACAGTCCAGGTGCAGTCAGCATTGTTGTTGTACTCAGCTGGGTAATTGGGAGTGTTGATCACTCCACTCTGGCCCCGCAGTGTCCCACCACACCCATCATCCGCTGCAGGGAACACAGGAGAGAGAATGTTTTGGAAGGTTTAATAAAAGAGGAAAACACTAACAGATCATCACAAACCTGAGGTGCATAACTGAAGATGTACAGGAAATGTACAAATGGAAAAAGGAGGAGAGGAAAGGTAATCAAAGGTTAATAAACACAGACTGCAGCTAAACTGAAGCTAAAGGTCAGGTGTGACCCATTGTAGCCATATTAAAATTCTACCTGGCTACTGTAAGCTTATTCAGTACATGGAAGCCCAAATATAATTTCTAAGATGCTCACATACTTGCACAGTGGTATGTCAAGCACTGAGACGCTGTCAGTTTTAGGACTATAGAAAGTTTTTTATAGATAGCATTTCAAAGATGGTCTTTTGGACTTGCGATCTTCTAAATTGTCTTACACCTGTCCACGTCTGATCCAGATCTTCTGATGTCGTAAAAACACAAATACATTATGTCAGAACAAATAACCTTACATAATTTTGCAGAATTTCTGAACAAAAATCTATTGCTGTGCTGTATATATTGGAATACAAGCATTAGTTAAAGGTGAAAAATGTCAAAAAAGAATGACCTAATTGGACAGATACTGATTAAGCTCAATTATTATCAAGAAGAAGAAATTTGAGAACACATCAGGATGACAGAGATGCTGATGACTGATAAAACTGAGGTAGATGTAATGATTCAGCAAGAAAAGTATTCCAAACTATGTCATATTGACTTCACATAATGGTTTGCCAGGAACCTTGTGTACTTTCTTATCATATATATGTATACACATACACACACACACACACACACACACACACACACACACACTTCATTTTAACTTTACTGTTTTTCTTGACTGCAAATTATCTTTTTGCCACGAGCCAAAGTGGAGATCTTCAAATTCAGGAGCATGAAAATGTGCAATGAGTTACAGCATATTGTTCCTTTGTCTGCAATTTTCGCCATAGGCCAGAGAGACACCAGTCACAGGATTTTGAAAATGCCCTACAGTGCTTTTACAGTCAGGATAGAGCTGGAGAGTGTGTGATGCAACCTAATGCAACTCGGGGAAGGGGGGGTGTGATTAAATTCAGATTAATTCAGATTTGTGTTAATCAAAGCATCTCTTCTCTCCTCACGACTGCTTTAAGGAGACCATTAAATAATAAAGCAGGCATTAAATGTGTTGCCAGGATAATTCTCCTGTCCAGCTTCTGATATGTTCATTACGGCTTTGAACAATACAATATCGTGTGATATCTGTAATTCCTGTGTGGAAACTGTGAAAGCAGACCTTAAAATATGGTGTGCGGAAGTAAAAGCTACAGTATGTGCTGATGAACAGAGGGCACACATCAGAAGAAGTTTTACATAACACTTGCACACAATCATTGTTGGTTAAATTATGTGTGCATCCATGTGTGCATCACTGTGTTGGGGCGGTGTGGGATTCATTAGTGGGCGGCCAGCGAGCTGTGTGTGCTCTTTCAAAGAGGGGAGGAGGAGCTCTGAAGCACCGGCCCTGTCCATCATCCATCCTACCTGTCACCACGGCAAGCCCCCTGAGGGAGGGCAGGGGAGTGTACGGACGAGCGGAAACTTGTGAGGTGTGAACTTGAATAGGAGGGAAACCACGACAGAAGGGCGAGAAGAAGGGGATGAAGAGGATGACAGGTGACAAGCGAGGATGGGCAAGAGAAAAGTGCAGAGGGAGGGTGGACAATGAGGAAAGAGAGAGATGGCGAGAGGGGTGACAGGTGATTGTTGCAGTGGGAGTGACAGGAAGTAGAAGGCAGACAGAAGAAAGGATGAGGAAGTGCATTGATATTCCGCACAAGACGGTTTCTTCACACTTGAAGGGAAGTCTCTGACTCCAAACTCTCCCCTTCACCTTGACTCTCTCCATTTTGTGGCTGCCACTGGCAGATGCAAGCGCTCTAACACAATGGAAAACTAAAAATGGTCATATCACGGAGCAAATCAAACCAAAAAAAACTGTTGAACACTTCAATAAGCGAGACGTGCTGAAACATATTCAGTTCTTTTCTCAGACAACTGCAGTGTTCAGGATGTTTCCCATGGTTGAACAGCACACATTTTCAAGCCATCACTTAGAAAGTCATTTTTCTTCGTAAATTGTAAGGAGCTGCTGTAACGGTGACCAAGATATAGGAAGCATGAGAAATGCTTGCAAGCTATAAAATCATATGAAGCATGTTTATATAAAGCAAACGTGCACACAGCAAAAGCTAGTGCTACTACTTGGGAATTTAAAAGTTTAAAAGGGAGGACTAAACATGACACAATGTCACTAACACAACGTGTGTGTGTGTGTCTGTGTGTGTGTGTGTGTGTGTGTGTGTGTCTGTGTCTGTGTGTGTGTGTGTGTCTGTGTGCACGTGTGTTAGGTGACTTTTAGGGAACATTTCACACTCAAGACCAGACCAGGACAGAACGTCCCCATAATGTAAATCATTACATCTTAGGATGAAGACTTGGGTTAAGGTTAGGGTTAGGTAAGTAGTGGTGAGAGTAAGTCTCTAGGATTTTAATGTAAGTCAGTGTAATGTCCTCCGAAGTGATGGAAGCACCTCTGTGTGTCTGTGTGATGCTGTCGGTATAAGCAATGACATTTAGATCTTGTCAGTAGTAAGCCTTTTTCTGGAAAGATATGTAGCAGCAAAAAGGGGAGATATAATTCTGAAAGAGCAAAGAAAGACTGATGGCACAGACTGTGAGCAGATTGGGGTTAGGAGAGAGTGTCAGAAACTGAATAAACGAGTGATGTTAAATCACTTATAAGTATACTCATGAGATTATTGCTACGAGAACAAAGGGATGAGCATAAAGACAGGAAATGTAAAACATTATCTGTGCCATCAATGGCTGGCTATCATCTATGGCCCCACAGTGCTGGCACGTTTGCTCTCTCCTGAGTCCAGAATGGTGACCGTGCCAAAATACTCTCTCCAGCACCCAAAGTGCGACACGAGTTCAGCTCTTACACATATGGGCAGGCTCTATAATTGGAGTGACATTAACAATACTTATGCATTATGAAGGAGCACTCAGGTGTACATGTTGACTTTTATGTGGCAGTGAGAGACCTCAATTAATCACAGGGGAAACTGCCAGCTTCTAAAACTTGGTGTGTAATTTCTGCTGAAAATGTGGCATAATCACGTCCTTTACTGCTTGAGCAATTTTTTTTCTTTTTCAGAAAGGAGCCTGGGTGGGCAAGGAGGAGGAGAATGAAAGAGCTTTGGGTCTGAATAGCAAATTGTTAGTAAATTATGGAAAAAAGACAGAGATGGGGGATGACAGAATTCTTGACAGTTTCTTTGATAAAATGTAAGAAACTGCAAAGAACAGACTATGAAATGCCCACATAATTATTTTGCATTTAGATGTATAGTACAGGCATGTGCGTGTGTCTGCATGCGAATGGGTGGGCTGGGACTGTGTTGGCGCATGGTGCCCAGCCATGTGTGCTCCTATGTGGGCTTCCTGACTCCCGGCCTGGTTGCAGATGGCACAGTGTCTCAGCGCTCTGCTCAGCAGGCACACTGACACAAACCATTGGCCACATGGACACAGCAAATGGACATATACGGACATACTCTCAAACTCTCATGTGTATGACACGTTCATGCAATTCAGCTATGTAAGAATTCACTTTCATACAAAGCAAAATCATGTACAATAACATCACTTTTGCCTACAGTGAACTATTTTCAAGAACTGTGTCATGTTGGGTCAGACAACACACACTGGCAGGTGTCGCTGCCGCAGGGGTGCTTGCTAACTGTGAGGGAAGGACAACTGGCACAAGCACCTGACTGGGAGCATGAACACATGAGGTCCTGTCATGGTAAATAAGATATCAGTATAACCACAGAAAACCTTGTCAGGTCATGTGGAGACCTATGTAATCAGGTCGAAAAAACAAGGTCAGTGCTATCAACTACAATAGTATGATTTTTAAGGTTTCAATGGATACAAAATCATGTTGACTTTCATGTTTCAGTTGTGCAAGTCCCATTTTTAGACAGTGGAAGGACTACATGCATGTTCATTAGGACAGTTGGGCCAGCCTTTCTATTGTCAGTTGTTATTACCCAGACGTTTTTTATGCAGCCTTACAGTTGATGCTAAAATAACCTTCACCAAAGTTCACCAAATGTTTTATTTTTGTAATTTATTCATTAGTCACGTCATCAAACTAAATTTGATTATCTGTGGCACATCTCTAGGCTGGCTGTCAGCCCTCAGGGTAATTCATTGTCCAACAGCAGTTACTTGAAATAAATGTTCACATCTCATTTGTAGACAAAAAGCCAAAAGACCTGTTATGATAGAGATTTTTCAACTGTCCCTACTACATACCTCGGCAGTAGGGAAGGGGGAAATCCCAGGCGGCAGTGCCCGCAGAAGTGGCAAGGCAGGATAGGGTGGTGTGACCCTCCAGCACATAGCCTGGGCTGCAGCTGTAGCGGATTTTGTCCCCGATGTTGAACGTGGACCCCTGCTGGTGGCCATTGAGCAGCTGCCCGGGATTACCACAAGTGTAGCTGGGCAGAGCTGGAGAGAGAGAGGCGGAGAATAGGTGGTTAATGAGGCAGGTTGTGGTGAAGTCTGTGGCACTGCGTCACATTAGTACTGACGAGAGTCAGAAAATGAGGGAAAAAGTACAGGAAGAGTCTGGTGACAGTTAATCACACACACACACACACACACACACACACACACACACACACACACACACACACACACACACACACACACACACAGCCATCTGCTCATCATGACAACATATCTGACCCCACAAATGACTTACTTCAAAAATACACAAATAAAATCTTTTCCTGGCAATGCACAGATAGTTCAGGGTAGTAGCTGATCCAGTGCCAAAAACCAGAACGGATTTTGAAAACCTGCACAGTCAATACAAGTACCATGATATGGAATATAAAAATATTTTGAACACTATATATCCATTGAAGTAGATTTACATTTTCCTTTCTTTCTCCCTAAAGTGCTTCAGATTACCATTGTCGTCACTCAGTCACTCATGGATGGCACGTTGACCAGCCTGTCTAAGCATGTACTCACATGCAAATAAGTGAGCCCAGTATTGACAGAGCCTTGTCTAATTGTGTGTTATTATGCAAATCAAGTTCAGAGGAAGTTCAGCCAATCCCTTGCTCCTGAACCTCTTGCTTCAGTCTTGCAGTAAAGGACACGTGACTGTCGCTCCTGTTCCCCTTGGTGACAGACAGTATAACAGCTAAGCCTATAGTACATTGACTACAGTACTCTTTAGGTGAACTTGCTGCATCTCAAAAAATAAATCCCAATAAATCCACAGTGCATGACTAAAACAGCACCAAAACAAACATGCATTACGAACACACACGTGCGCTATGTCATCCAGCTTACAGACCCAGTAACACAGTCCCGCACAGTGAGGGAGCTGGCCAGTGCATGTGCTGGACTTTGGATGAAACTCAGTCTCTCCACAGGGGTTGGGCTGAACTCCGGAGAGGACAGAATGGCTCCTATACAGCAACACAGCTTACTGGCACCTCAACATCACACACAATGTACGCTTCCTTTTCTATCCTATCAGATGTTTCCAGCTTCATAATGTATAACAAGAGATTATAGCATTTCAAAGGCTTTTTTTTTGGCTGCACAGCAAACTGTTTATCTTAAAAAGAAACATCGCCCTACATTCAGTTTGGAAAATGTTCTTTATTTGTCTTGTAAGTAAGGTTAAAACAAAGATAAATAAGACTCAATGCGATGACATGTGAAGATGCTTGGAAGTGTCTTTTTCTAGTGTATTTTTATTTTCATGTGTCACACACAGAAATGCTTTAATGCAGAGATAATTGAAAGTTGAAAACATTTTATTTGTTTGTTTTCATCTTTTTCCTCTTTCTAGCCCAGTAAAGCCTAGAACATCCTTACAGCAAGGTCTAACAAGGACAGATCAATCATTTTACCCCACAGTGCATTCCACAGGGCTTGAGCTGTGGAATTAACTGGCTGGTAAATAAATAGACTGCAAACAGTTTGTGTCCACTCCACTCATCAGACAACAAACATGATCTCTAAGTGCTTGATTTTGAATGCGTGTGTGCATATCCCTCACAAAGGTTACCTTAGCTGTGAAGCAGAGACAGTGGAAGACTTCAGTGATGCTATCTCTTACTATTTGTGTTCATACTTGGCAGTCTATGTTTAGAGATGCGGTGGTGAGGGCTTTACGGATGACAGGGATGTCCAAAACAAAGGTACCACTGTCTTACCAGTACACAATGTCGGCCCCCATATTTGGAAAAGGCATTTTAACGGACAAACTGAAACAAATATCAAATGTCAGAAAAAAAATTGTATCATCCAATATGTATACTCTGTTAGCTATTTACGAATGAGACTGTAAATAAAAGTATTGTGTTTGTGTGTGCAGAGGGACTTTGGGGGTAATGGGCTTTTGTTAATTGTCACCATGCATTCTGCATTTATTCATTTCTTCCTTTAAATTACTTTTTGATTAAAAATGTATCAGAAATGCCCCAATTGGCCAACCCAATCCAATGCTAGCTTGTTTTACATGGATTGCCAACCTAAAAATATACAAGTGCAAAGTAGCTTCAATCCAGAAATTCAGAATCAGAATTGTTGGCCAACAGCAAAACATATGAGCCAAATCCCTTCGCTCATAACATTCCCCTACTTTTCAAAAGAGACTTTCAAAGGGTAAAGAAGAAGACTGCAGCTACATGTTGCACTTCTCCCTACACCCAAATCAGTGATAGTGATTTCACAGCAGGTGTATTCCATCACCTGTTGAAGGTAGAACACCTGCTCAGATGTCATGGATTCTTCCTTAAATGACTCAGAGCTGATTTAACTAAGTACCTGGTTAGTATTTGGGTCCTCTCCCTCTGGCTTAATCCTATACTCTGATGGCAGACTGACTTGTCACTTTCAGGCTCCACTGTGCCATAGCCTTTATTTTGACCAGCCAAGGCTGTATTATTACAGCTTCCCCTCCATCACTACCAGATTAGCATATACATAAGGATTCTGACTGATTAGCATATTAGCCACTGGGACTGAGGTTTCAGTGCTGCAGCAAGGCCACAGGGGGCCCTGATGGCGTGCAGTTAACTGCTTCACCCCTGTGGCTGTGGCCATGTAAGGCTGGATCGCCACAGCTCGTGTCACAAAAGTTTGAGTCTGAGCAACATTTTTAGAGATTGAGTGGGAGGAGGGTCAGCTGGAATAAAATTCAAGGGTGAGGTATGGGAGAAGATAACTTTCTCACAGCAGGCAATTTGACATGTCAAACACAGGCATAACTTATAACATTATCACTGGCTGCATTCCACCTTGGTGTGCCAGTGCCAGTGATATTGTACATGCTGGCTTACTGGCATGGATTACTGGCATGCCTAAATGGAATGGAGCCATCATTCATGTTATTAGTTACACCTGCACTTTTCCTGTTATGACAAGTCAAAATGTCCACCGTGAGAACAGCCTATTTTTGGGGTGGGAAAAAAACCTGAAGATGACAGATGCTGTATCCAAGGTGTATGCAAGGCTGTGAGAATGACAGAGAAAAAGTGTGTGTGTGTCTGTGTGTGTGTGTGAGTGAGTGAGTGACAGCAAGAAAGAGAGAGGGAGAGATGAACAGGATGACTGATTTCATTGCATTAGAACTGATTGAGGGCACAGCACTGTCAAGAGTGTAGATGTGCAAGTATGGGCATGCATGTGCTCTATATGTGAGTGGGTGTGCGCGTGCGTGGAAGTGATATTCTCATCACACTCCCCATTTCAGGTTATTAGTTTGGGCAGTAAATTAAGTCTAAAAGTGCCATTACTGGTGCAATCCCCAGAACAGGACTATGCCTGGAGCACTGAAGTGGCAAATACTTTTTTCTTAAACCTGCCAGAGAATCTATATTCTCTTTATTCCCACATCGTGAATTTATCTGTCTCCAATAAACATCACAAGTAAAAAACATTGGCTGTATTTGCTAGAATGCTTCAAGGCAGAGGCACTCATGGTGCATAATACACCTGAATATGAAGTTGTTTTTTTTCCCCTGGTTTGCTCAGGCACCATTATTTCCCCTTCAAAACTGATTTGATAGTGGTAGAATTTTGTCGTAAACAAAAATATCATTCATGCAAAGGTAATGTCTCTCTTTATGTATAATAAAGCAGGAGAACTTTACTGAGTATCTATATAGCCAAAATCAGGAAACCAAAACAGCAGTGTCTAAAAAAAAAAAAAGTCTTTTTTTGGAGTGTGTGCTTTAAACTCATTTAGCACAATCTCTTCCATTTATTCCTGCGGGCTAAATCCTAAACAGAGACAGAGTATGAAAAAGGAGGATGAAGAGGAAGGAAGACAAAAAAAAACAAACAAACACACACACAGAGGAGCTTGAGAGAAATAATGAGAAGACAATTTTAAATATTTGTGAGGCAACTTCACATTATTCTCCATTAATTTCCTCCCCTGCAAATGCTTTCATACATCAGAATTATTTCACAAATTATTCTACAAGCTTAACAGCCTTCATAGGAAACCACTGCAGCACTTAGTGGTTTCTGTCTGAAAACAGAGATGTGTGTTCCTTCGAGGGGGTCCAGCTTCTGTCATCACGTGGACTATTAGATCCCAACCCCCCATGCCCAAACCCACAACAGCAGCCCTTGGGTGTTTGTCATGGCAGGTCCATAAGTCACCAGGATGGGTGACTGTGACATGGTCCATCCCTAGGGCCCGGATGCTTTAAGCACTTCCACTGCTGAAACGGCAAAGGATGCTGCTCGTCCATCAACGCATCCCTTTCCACTGGCCAACAGTGGAAGCATATGAACACGCTCAAGCGCGCACAAGCACATACACGCTGAGAGCAAGGAGCCCCACCATCCATCACACCATCCGTCCCTTACATTATCAGCTCGCGTTCCTGTATTCCTTCCTTTTTCTCTTTATAGTCTCTCATTCTCGGTGACTCGGACAAAGGACAGTGGAGAAGGAGATGGTATGAAGTGAGTCTCCTGTGGGATGACCTTTGACCCTAATAAGACTGATGCTCTCTCTTCCTGGGAGTCTTCAAGCTTGTTCCTCAATTTGTCATCCTCTCTTCCTCAGGAAAAGGGCATAGGTACTTTATATACCCTTGCATGCTGTAAAACCCATTTGTCACAAAATGGTTCTTAAAAAAGCTTATGCTGTAAAATAAAGAGATCATGAATTTCTTAGCACTTTGTAGAGACTTTGTCTAAGGAAGTGTTGGAAGTGTGTCCATTTTTAATAGATGGATATAGTTGTTACAAATGGTAGATGGCCAGATAGGTAAAAAAAAAAAAAAAGACAAGAAGGAGGAACAAGTCCCTGATGTAAGTCAGATATAATATGCTGAGGTTAGGGAAAGGGCATGAAAAAGAAGAATTAAAGACAAAGAGAGAAAGTGTGTGAGAAACAGAGCAAAACATGCGAAGATGACAGTTGGAGACATGAACCTGTCTCAGTACAGCTGATCTAACATCAGTCTGTCTGCCATGCATCAAACAGCTGCAGAAGATGTGTGACTGACAGTCTAACACAACAGGAAACATAACTTATACATAAATATTCTAGAAATGTACTGGGGAGGTACAGCATAAAACACATGTACCAGGCAAGAAATATGCTTTGTTGTCACTTCTTTTGTCTAACATTCCCTAATATTAGCTTTTCCCCCTTTCCAATCTGTAGACATAGACAAAACACATAAGGGGGGAAAGGCTAGAATTGTGTGTGTTAGTGATTAAGACTGACTCATATTGTGAAGAGAGAGAGAGGGAGAAGGAGACAAAGATCCAGATAGGCAGATGGTAAGGAATAAACAGTTGCAGGGATGCTGGGAGAAACAGCACTGTCATCAATAAGAAGGAGCTACATTCTGCAGCACCTGGCTCTAAATTAGTTTCCAGCAAAAGAAAGCAGAGCACCGAAAGACAAGATGACCCCACTGTGACTCACATTTTGGTGTGAGAGTTAAGAAATCCAACAAAGTTCACCACAGATTGCATGTTTATCTTTACCTCTTTGTAAGTATTTATGTGCCCACCTTTGTATTCATCTCAATCTCTCTTTTACATCCTTCTTTCCGATTTACTCCCACTTTTCATTCCTTTGCCTGTGCCTCTTCCCTTTCTCTCCGTCTTCCTGCTGTGCATTTGGAAGTGACATTGTGAGATCGATCTCAACACGTAGGTGCATTAGCTCAATAAGCAGTTTCTGCTTTGTCAAGCAGCAATTCAATCAATGCCTCGTGTTCCCTACACATGGGCTGGACAAAAGCTGGCAACTCCCATCACTTCTGCTTAGAGAGGCTGAGGAATGCAGAAATGAACTCTCCTTTCCATCCAAGAAATAGATAGCATCCTACGGTTGAGTGTGTATAGGTGTATAAGGTGTATTATATAGTATGTTAAAAAAAAAAGTATCTGCTAACAAAGAACTTGAATCAATGGACTGAATAATCCATTGTGTGTATCCTTGAGGTCTAACTAATGTGATGAATGTATTTTATTCGTCATAAATCATTTGCAGAGCTGATTTTTCTTAAAAGTTTCCAAGTTTCCAAAACATATCCATGTTTACTGGCAAACAGTCTTCTTCCCTGCCTTTGTTTGCTGCATTGCTGCATATGTTGGTGTGTTACCACCACCTGTAGATCAGTGGAATTATGTGACACCATTGGCCAGAATATGTATCATATCACCCACACGTACATACAATAAACTGACATTTCATATACAGTGAAATTTGACCTTCCACAAGAGATTGTTTTTAAAAAAAATAGAAATTCCCACTGTCACTTGAATCATTTTACTGGTTAAAAGCAGACTAAATGAAACAGTGAAATGTGACTGAAGACTTAGGGCTCAGTGGTAAGGATGGTCTTTGTTGTGGGCTACACTAACATTTCCACAATATGTAGTATCCTCTCCGGATAAAGTCTGTAACTGTAGCAGTGAAACATTGCTAAAAGAGAATACTTTTTACTCTTTCAACCACACACTGAGGCATGAACATGTGTATGTGTATGTGTGCATGGGGAATTGTGGTCTTCCTGTGCCTCATTGTTGTCACAGTGTGTCTGTCCCTATTTAACCTATAAGTAACATAAAAGTTCACTATTTTCAGGAAGTCCAGTAGGAAAAAAATCAGCAAACAACTCCTTTCAGACAGAGGAGGAAGAATAAATGCTGTATGGCATGGTTTTTGAATCTATAAAAGCCTGGGTTCCAATACTTGGGATCCTATCACCTCTAGACTGTCATGCACTAAATTTGCCTTACCATATTTTTTATCACAATTTCTGAGCTAATTATGATGTTACGTTCTCTGCAGCATACTGCTTCTTTTCTAAACTCAGATTTTGAGGCAGTGGAAACAAACACTTAGCCCAGCCACCTTAGATTTAGATAGACATGGGAAAACCCTTATCGAAGTTGCCGAGTGTAATCGCATTTGAGTGTGTTTGTGTGTGTGTAAAGGTGAATGTGTACCTGTGTGTGCACGTAATAGTTAATGTTGCACTGCGTGACGGTGCCTGAACGGTTTGGGGTTAGAGATCCAGCTTTGAAAATCCCTGTCTGATTTTGAGCTTAGCTGCGAATAAAGCTTGTCTAACTTAAGAGGAATTCTGGAGTGAGAATGAGGTTTTGAACCTCTGTGCATGCACACTCACACACACACACACACAGAAATGCATACAAATAGAGACTGGAATGGGCTCAACATATCCTCATTTCCCACGCACACAACAGCAGGTGCAGTAAAAAGGGCCAGTTGCTGTGTGGGAGGCGCTGAGGTGTGAAAGAGAGCTCATACAGAATTGATGGCTGCCGACAATGTCTGCAAAACGGAATAATGCGCCATTCAGTAGCCATTCACTATATATGAGACTAAACTAAGAGGGATCGGGGAGCATGAGAGACCTTCAAGGAAAGCCAGAAGACAGATGAGAGACAGGGCTCGGGGAGCTGGGAAGAGAGAGCAACACATCTGTGTACAGCCTTGACTCTGTCTGGCTTGAAGCATCTAAATCCCCCCGGCTTTTCAGGCTTATCTCGCCACTGACATTACCCTTTCAAACAAAAATCACAAAAATCCGGTGGTCACACCTGCAAGCTCAAGTACACAGATGCACACAACCACATTTATCAAAAATCAAGAAGATTACATGTGAGCACTAACTGCACTTTTTTACTTAATAGCTGTCAATTTATTTGTGTGTCGGCTGATGGAAAGTGATACTCCACTATTGCAGTGTGTCGTCAATGATAATGACAATGTACTTGTACAGCAGAGCCTGTCTAATCCCGTACACTGCTAACAGTCATCTACAATACAATAACAAATTGATCAAATAAAAAGTCTATCACACATTATATTACAAAATTAATTTCAACATTGTAGCAAGGTAATTCATTGGTGTATAAACTTCTCCAGTTATAGCACAGAAGCGATGTGCAGCTTAATGCCAGTTACATTACACATAGAAAATTGGTCTCCATTAGTTCCAGACAGTGAGGTTTATACATTTGAGATTTAGGGAATAAAGAGCATAAAGAGCATCAGTGCTTGACAACATCTTGGGTATTTGTATGGGGAAAAAAATTCAGATCACTGCTTCTCTAGTTAATTTTCAAGAATTTTTGGAAGTGAACATTTTTACCTAAGAGTGACGCCATGCTCTGGGGAAAATGAATATCCATACCCAATTATCACGCAATCCAACCTGTTGTAGTCACACATCCTGTTCTGCACCAAAGTGTGATGTACAGACAGTTGAACCAACATCGCCACCCTTAGGTCCTGCTGCTGGGGCCCAAACTAGAAGCCTTCTTACCCTGCCATCGTGTTTTTCTGTATTTTGTCTTGCTTGTCCTCCCCTCAGCCAATCCTGTCTCCCCCGCTCTGCAGGTTGCCTTGGAAACAGTAAAGGCCCACCAGAGAGGATTTTGTGGAAGTGTCGATGCATAAACATGCAGGTTTGTGGGGAATATGAGAAAACAGACACACCTCCTTTCTTAGAATGCAGTAAACCTGGAAATCCTCCAACATGTATAATCCTCTTGACCATAAACTCATTACTATCCAGGTCGTCTTCCTACCGGTGTTGGCAGGCTTATACTGTCATTTCATATGTCATATGACAAGGATATGGAGCTAAAGCCTTCATCACATACTGATACAATAAGTATCCTCTGGATAATTGTACAGAAGAATCCCTTAGTTTGTCAGGTCAACAGGTCAAATGTCAGTTCAGACTGATATCCCATTAATCATGTCTCCTTCAATTCACTTTAGTTTTCCACCTGTTTAGTTATCTGATTTGCAGAGAATAGAGCAGTGATGACTTGATGAAGCAAAGGTGCATTGAAAAGATAAATCAATACCTTTATTTAACCTTGGCTTTTCTCCTGAATTTCTCACTTCCTTTCTCTCTCCCTCTCTTTCTTCCCTACCATCTGCTATCATGAAAGACAGGGGAATCCCACATTCTCCATACTCAAAGTTTGGAAGCAAAAAAAATATTACTTTGATCCAGAACCACTGGCACTGACATCAAAAAATCATTTTTGATGTATTGACGTTTTTGACGCTGATATTGATTTGATAATTTCCCGTTTCCATTACATTGTGTGTAATGTAGTGTACAAATAGTACAGACCCATGATAGAAAAGAATTTCAGACACATAAAGAAGCAAAAGTGAATATAAGTTTCATATTGTTGCTAATAACAGATAAATAAGTAAGATAAGTAAGTAGTTGATGTGTTGCAAAAATGTCAAACCCAGAGTCAGCCAAACCCTGGCAGTTAAAACATTTGAAAGAGTGGATTATGAAGGCTAAAATGCAGCCGAAAGTGCAGACTGACTGAAAAGCCTCCCAGAATGGAGTGTTAATATGCAGCCATTACTTGAATTATGTGCTATTTTGATGAAAAATGTCATTGACTCCCAAAGCTCAATGTAGTTTGCAGCCCCTTACATCTCCACCACCCATGGGGCCAACCACCACAAATAAAGGCTTAACCTGAGGGAAATACAGGTCAGTGCTCTTTCTGAGGAGCGCAACAAAGCCAGTGAGGCCCAACATCAATTTTACTGGTCAGGCCTTTATGAAGGACAGATTATAGCACAGTGTAAATACGAACGCCTTCCAAACATACATATACGTATTCTAGCAAATCATGTTGAACAGTAGTTATAACAGATTTTGTTGTGGAACTGTTGATGCTAAATTTAAAGTAATCAACATTACAAATCCTGACAATTTAAGGTTATTTTCTGTTATTTGTTACAAAATCGCAGGGTGATTTTTTTGTCTGCTACAGTACACACATTTGCTTTGTAAATCACTTGTGCTCTCCATTGAGAAAAAAAAACTCAAACAAAATGGGGAATTTTGTAGTTTATATTCTTCAGTTTAATGATGTTGCCCCCTAGGTTTTCATTTATTTGACAGAATACTGTTCGGGTGTCCAGCTCGGTAGATGAAAACCATACTTCAACACAGCCAATGGAAGCAGTATCACCAGTGTTGTATCAAGGGCTGAGCAGACAGTCAAGCTGAGCCAGAGAGCAGCCTGTGACAAAACACAAGAGCCACAGACTCTGAACAACAAGCACATTAGCTTTCCTGCTAAAGTCTCCTTCTTATCTGATTTACAAACATGAACGCACATCTTATCCTGCACCTTAACACCGAACAAACTTTCACTGGGGAAAAGTACTAACAACAGTATGCAGGCTGGAAAACTGCTTTAGTTGCCTAGTTGTGGCACATTAAACAGAAGGTAAACGTACCTGTAAATGTCACTTTGGTCCAGTTGGATGCTGGTGTGCTCCTTACTCTTCAATAGCACTAACAACATGTTGTCTGCCCGCAACACGTAGGCTAGAGCGCCAACATAACACCAACACACTCCTCCAGCTGCCAGCTGTGGTCAGACACCGACACGCCCTTCCAGTCAGCTGAGACTACAAGGATCATTTCTAATTTTCCCCCAAAGACCTTTTCCCTTCTTTTTAATAATAAAAAAACTTTTAACAATACATTTAAGAACAAGTTGGCATTGTTTTTTGTCTACAAAAAGGCATGACTATATGCAATTTCATCTCTATCAACTGTCGATTATTGGCTCTGACAGAATAATACAATGGCTCAAATTCTGACGAAGGTCTTCATGGTCAAAAGGTCAAGGAAGTATTTCAGTCCTATGGTGCGAGCGTCTTGTGCGTGAGTGAAGCCTCTTTACTCCATGCAGTTCTGTTTTTGGCTCAACACTAACTCACAGCACTGCCTTTAGTCTGTACGCTCCGCTTCACCAGTTAAATCATTCTGTCATCCTTATTTCTTATGCTCGCAATTTTTTTAGTGCCTGATCTGCCGGTATGACAGCTGGCAATGCATTACAGTTTATTTTTAATAGAGTAGGATCTTCAGTTGCCTTTGCTACCATATGAGAAAATAACAAGAGACATAAACTAAATTAGCAAAGAATCACGAGCTGTGAAAGACCACTAAGAACCAATTTGTTGATATTAGCATAGTTTCTGAGAAGATTCCCAATATAAATTGAATGTTGTACTTGTAATATAGCTGGTTTGTTGCATATCTAAAGCAGCAACCCTCATCAACCCTGCAATCATAATCATCTTTTGTAGTACTTTAATGAGTTACATTTCGCCAATTACTGAACTGTAGTTATATGGAATGAGTCACGTAATCATAAAATCCATTCAATTGCTGTGTTCCCGTACATGGCGAGTGCTTTGCTGAGCTCATAATAGATCGACGCCTCTTCACCTCTGACTCACTATTATTGTCACAATATGATAATTCATCAGAACACGCCATCATCTCCTCTGTATAACCTCCCATGTCACCTTAGTATATTATACTTCACTTCAGGCATTTTATATAAGATGCATATTATGTAATCATCTTATCTACATATGCTTTAATGTTCCTTTTTTTCTTCTAGCCCCTCCAGCTCCAAAACAATCAGGGTGACTTGATGTGAGAGAAGAGATTTCCTGGTATTACTGCTTCCCTGTTTCCTTCAAATACCACCCTGCATTCCCCAAGCTAGTCTTTTCTTTTGATTCCTGACCTGCTGTAGGGGTATAGTTCCGTGGGGATGTACCAATCCATAGTCAATGTTTGCTTCATCCATTAAGTTTCCTTTCAACTTTAGGATAACAAAGAAAGGCAGTTATTTTGTAACAGACACCAACAGGTTTTGGTCTAGAAGGAAAGATTATGATCAAATACACTATTCAGATCCACTAATATCCGATGAAACTTGAGCAGTGCTGAAAATCCAGAAACATCCCAGAAACAGAAGGAAAGCTCTATGCTCAGTATTGCAGCTAAATCAAGTGGCATTTGGAGGTGATCCAAGTAAAGCCCATAAATAAACCATGTGATCACCTCATTGTCACTCAAAACACATTGTTCAGCAGCTGCACATCCATGCATACAGAGTATGAATGAAACGAAGCCGAATGCCACTCTTAACTCACACAACAGATGCAAACTGTATTTCCCACCCACTCGTACAAAGAGGGCTCGCCCCAAAAATCTGCCCTTTGACACAACACCTCAGCTTGTTTCTAGTCTTTGCCTCATTACACTGAATTGCAACTGTGAATTAAGGCCTCAAATAGAGCACGTAGCAATGCCAAATGATGGGTAAGAGACAAACACAAAAACAAACAGGTGTGCCTTCACTTCACGCTTCAGTGGCGGCGTGTTTGCACCGTGAGCTTGAGCAAGAGCTTGTCAGGCACACACTGAGGCAGACAGTGAGACACACTCATCAACGACAGCATCAACACAACGATGAGCACAAATCAGCTAAAAGCCCAGGTTCTGTGCAACTCCTGAAGATATTTGTCTACTTCTGTGCAGTCTGTGGAGGAAGGTTTATTTCTCAGTGACGCCTCCCGGTTGTCTCTCTTCCCTCCAGTAAATCAACCTTAAACGGCCCGGGCTGCTTCTCCACTGTTGGCGTCAAAACAGTGGAAATGCAACTGAGTACAGCGAGCATTGATTCTCTATAAGTGAAGAAGAAGGAGTACAAACACAGCTGACCCGTGTTTTGAGGGAATGCTTGTGTGTGTATAAGTCTGTATGTTTGGCTGCATTTTGTGCTTGTTTTTGGTTTATGTGTCTGTGTGTGCTATTTGTAATGCGATTTAACACAGTATAGAATTAATTATTCATAGTCCAAGACAGAACAATCTGCAATCCTATATCTAGTCAGTAATCAAGACACACAACATGTGTCTATTAACAGCCATGGTAATTCAATTAAATTTGTTCACAGGGGTTTAACAATCAAAACAAATTCATCAAAATAGTCTGCACTAAGACTCTCAGCAGCTTTGACTACAGTCACAACTTCCCAAACAAATGTAGTCGACTTTAAATTTGACTTTTAACATTTAGGTAGCTAACAAGTGAATACTCAACAGTCGATAAGGTCTGAAAAGGATGAGTAGAGGGAATTGGCAATGTCTGATCGATAAGTCCGACCTGATGAATTGCTGCGCACTCGAGCAGCCTAGTAAACGGAGAAATGATTAAACACAGCAGCCAAGAAGGAGCCGCTTGGTTGATAACAATTAAAGCAATGAGAAACAATGCCCTGGTTACTGTTCATAACCGTCGGAGGGTATTTCATCATGGATGGTAACATGCATGCAAAGCAATCTTAATGATGTATTAGATTACACAGCTGCTTGATGATAAATGCGGGTTTATTGAAGTCGCCCATACTGGAGTCTTCAGTAAATACACTTTACGCTGTTAAAAAGTTTAATTCCAATCAAACTAATTGGGAAGAAGCAATTGAGGGGAACCAATAGACTGCACCAAATACCTGACACAAAAGATAGGATGATTATATACTGTCTTTCTAAATAACTTTTTAACTCTAACAGCTGAACATTTTCTGGATCAATAAACTGTCACGCCAATTTACCTGTGAGAGAAGAGAGTAAATAAGTCAGTAAATACCATACTGCCACAAACAATAGATGAGAAGTCTGATATGGTATTGCCTGGAATTTCTTGTGCATCTTGACAGTCGCAGCATATCCGCAGACCTCCTCTGCCTCCCACCTGCTGAGTGTCTCTGTCACACCGAGCTAACACAGAACCCCTGCCATGCGATCAATACAGACACCTCATACCTCCTTTAATAGTTTTGTACCCTCTCTCCCTTTTTCTCTCTTTCTGTTTGTCTGTGATGAATGACTCAACATGACACGAAAACATGACAATCCCAGCACATCTTGCCTTCCTCACACTCTCAAGGGCTCCCTTCCCTGCCAGTCTGGCCTTCAATTACCCAAGCATAAGTGGACTCTAATTCGGTCTAAGTTCCGAGCTTTGTCAACCATATTGCTTACACCTAGCACATACTCTTGCATCGACACTTGGCAGTGAAGAAGACAAATGCCAATTAGATAAACAAGAAAAGAGCACAAAAGTCACAGAGCACTACAAAGCGTTCGACTTTGTGCTGCTTGCACGTTGTAATAAAAGCTTCATTTACAAAGGGAAATTCATAACATCGGATACGGATTTGAACATACTATACGCACATGCACTCACACGCATATTCAGCAGCACGGTCCTGCCTCATCCCAGCTCAGAAACAATGACACCCTAATCCAAGGACAATACGGGCACTAATCCACACAAAACAGGGATTGTATGGAGAGACGAACGTGGGAGTGGGGGAGAAAAAGAGCTAGCACGCTAACAAGCAAAGGAGGCTAATCCTGATGAGAGATAGAGGCTGGGAGAGAAGGATATAAATTACTGTTTAGGGAGGGCAAGAGAGATGGAGCAAGAAAGAAACCGGGAGAATGGAAGTATGAAAAAGAGAGAGGCAGAAGTAATATTCAGACATAAATGGTCCAGCCATCAGAGCACATTTAACAGACAACAACAACAATTCTGATTTCGTAATTTGGTCAACTCACAGAGAAACTTTAATAAGTAACAGATAACATCCAACAATGACAGCTATCATTGCAGCTGGCAAAATCAATGGCTGCTGGCGAAGTATGAGAAGCCTGTGGATTGCTGGTTTCTAAAATGTGACTGGAAAGTCAAGAAAAGAGGCTTTAAACTAGATGCCACTGCAGGAAGGCAAACAATCTAACACACTCACAAAAAGCCTTTCTGCCTTTCCAGTGTATTTGTTCTCAGTGATTTGATTGGCTTTTTGCAATGATGCAATGTTCTGGTCAAATGAGTCAAAAACAAATCATTGCCCACTTAAAATTTAAAGTTCAAACCAACAAAAACGGAGCTGATAGTATTGTCATTTATTCTATCATCAGAGGTTCTGCAAGTTGAAAAAACACAATTTAAATGAATAACTCACCATTATTGAAGTTACTGTGCACGTCTTACATAAAATTGGATTTATCCTAACACCCCTCATGGAAAAAGGGGGCACAGTTTCAAAAGGTGAACTATTGCCCTTACTAACAGCAAGCTGGCTGATGGGGGTTATCTCAGGCTGGAATTAATTACATCAAAGTCTACGATCCAGAGGGCTGAGCAGATGACATTTACAAGAGGCCGACCGAGGCGCTTAATTACACACTTTCATAAAGTGGCAGAATTAGTGTGCCAGGCTGATACCACACATAAACAGTTAAGGAATAACAACACTGGCAACCTTTTGGAAAAGTCAAACAAAACAGGTAAAGGGGATGAAGTGTTCTGGGTGACATTTTATGCGGTCAAAAACCCAATAACGAAGTGCTATGTCAGAGCAGAAGTGAGAGCAGTTTGGGTTCCTGGTGCTTTTTGGGGAGATGAGCTCACTGACTAAAAAATGCATGGCTGCGGAGAGGGGTGAGCGCTGTGCATGAGTAACGGTGCAGCAAATGTGCCGTGTGGCGTTCCTTGTGTTCGTCTGACCTGCTTTTTCGCGATGATGAATCTCCAACAGGGTGGAGCGAGAAGATTCTCATAGCTTCATCCATTACCTCACAGCTCTGAGTCATCCTTGTCTTTTCATCTCTCACACTTCAATCATTTGAGCTTTACCTTTTTGCATTTCTACTTTTCCTCTTCTCCATTTCCATACACTCTACTCTTCGATCTCCCTCTCAGTTCTTTCTGTGGCTAACCCCTCCCCACTAGTTGATGTCTCTTTTCCTATGTCTCCCCCCACGTTCTCCTTCCAATCTCCCTTATTGTTGTTAGGATGCAGAGAGGGTAGGCCCTGTCAGTATGTAGTCTGTCAGTGTGGAAACAGCAGGGAGCACAGAGGGCCTTTCACAGAGGCAGCAAAGACAGGCATGCAAGAAACACCTCAACGTTCACTCTTCCTGACCACACAACAGACAACTTTGTATGTACAGTATGTGCAGAATAGGAATGTACACAACAATACACCCTCGCACACACACAAATAGATACACAACACTGTCAGCACATCCCATCCACTGCCCTAGTATTTGCCTCCGTCTGTCTGTCACTTTGTGCCTTTGTCACATTGCTCACACCTCAGTTGCTTCCCCACAGTGGGACAGGCTTCCTCTGCCGCGATCCACCGACATGTGTTCTGCCTATTACAAAGTCACACACATATGCACTGTCACACACTCACACACACACACTCTCTCTCACACACACACACACACAGCTTGCTCCAGGCACTTGGTCAAACATCCTCATAACACACGGTCACATTTCCAGAGGGACTGCATGTTTTTCACACTAGAACTATGTGAGAAACACGGGTGGGAATGGCTCCTTTCAATGAAAGCTCACTCATTTTCAAGGATTGATCTTAATCATTTTAATTCTGATTATTGATGAAAGAGTATTGATGAACTTGTCTTTTCTATGAATTTTGTGGACTGTTTTTCATTTTGAAACAAATTCTTTTTTATGTAATTTCTCTAGTGATTTACAAAGATTCAAACTTGTAAGACTGATAAATACAGAAGACAGAATAAGTACCAAAAAAGGAATGAGTGATAAACAGCGAGAATATGGGAAGCTGAACAAGCAATTGTCAAAATGACAGTGCTGAAATTTTATTCCCATATGATGAATCCATATACTTAAGTAGACCTGTACAGTAGCCTACATAAAACTATAAACTGCAGGAAGTAGTACATTGATGGCTTTGCATAAATTTGGATTGTACATTATATTCAGTTTTCTATTACTCGATGCAGATGTCTGCCGAAAGAACAGCTCACCAAGAGTATAAAAAAGTCTTTAAGTGTTATGATTTACACCTGGTGGCCACTTTATTAGGTACACCTCTACAATCTAATGCAATCCAATACAACTGCCATAAAATCTACTTTTATGATGCCTATATATTTTTTTATGAAACCATCATGGGGAATAATTAAATTATATGTTTTAGCATTGAGGTCATATTTAGGGATGGTCTTTTGTACTGGACTTCATTATATTGAGAGGTGTTTCTAATATTCTGCACCCCTCGTCTATGTAAATAGGGAGGACAAAAACAAATCAGACACACCACTAAAAATGATATTGTCTAGCATAACACTGCCTTTAACTATGATGATGGCTGATGTCAACAAAAACAGAAGAAAAACTTTGTAAAGATGCGATGCTGAATTGCATTAGACTGTACAGGTGCACCTAATAAAGTGGACACTGAGTGTATATACACAGCCTGTGCCCTGCAAACACCCTGGGCCACTGAGGTAACTGAGTTTTACAAAATTGCCTAAAACTGACGGCAAAAAAAGTACACTATTGGATTTTCCTTTTTTTAAATTATGATTATGTAATAATTTACTCTGGTATACTGTCTCTATCCTGCTGAGAAATACTTGTTGCCCACGCACGCAGTCATAGAGAACTGGTGAAATAGATGGACATTTGCACACACTTCTTGGGCTGCTCTAAGGCAGTGCAAACAAACTCACCCAAAGCCAAGGGTTCACAGGGAAGGATGACCTTTCTAGATATGCTCCACTGGGCAGCGGCTGCATCATGCCATGTTTGAGTGGGCACTCCTGTGTCCACTTGTGTGAATGGGTGCGCTTCAATGTCTCCTGTGCAAATGTGTCCGTGTGTCTGTGTGCAACCATGGTGTGGGAGTGTTGTTTTCCATCCCTGATCTGGAGAGCTAAACAACAACTTGTCCTGACCGCAGACTGGACCCTGTCTTGGCGCCCATTCACCCAGAAAACAAATAGAGGGCAAGAAGGAATGAGGGTAGAGACCCAAAAAAATGAGTGTCTTGCAGTGCCGCGCAGAGCAGACGTGCCTGGCAATGACTTGTGGGGCAATGGGAACTGTCAAGAGCTCTCTTAGCTCATGTCAGTTCTATAAAAAGAGAGAAAAAGAATAAAGAAAATATGAAAACTAATCCCAAAAAGGCTCAGATGTGGGATTCAGTATCAAATATTAACATAATGTGAAGCAGGGAAAGAGACGGCTGGAAGGATTTCAACAACAACATCACTTTCAACCAAACCGCACCAGTCATTTTATCTTAAGAACAATATAATGCATGATTACATTTGAACTAAGCCTACGGAGCTGGTGTTTGACTTCACTCACTATTCTGACGAGAGTACAAATTATTTAGATTGTTCAGAAGTCAAAAACATTGGCTCCTGAACACGACATACAGAGAAATTGAGCCAGAAAATATTCTCTTTCTTACGGGCATAATTATCCTAAATTACCTGAATAAAAAGTAAATAGTAAATATAAAGTTTAACTAGTAAAGATGAAAACAGGTCTAAAATACCAATTCACCATGGTTGAGTTGCAGAAAATTCATCAATACTTCTTGAGAGTTGTCTGAATGTTTCTGGTGCATTGGAATATTGATTCAGAGTGTGTGTTTGTGAAAGTCAGTGCACATGCCATACACAGTAGTATGTGTGTGATTATGTAAGTTTGTGTGTGTGTGTGTGTGTGTGTGTGTGTGTGTGTGTGTGTGTGAGCTGAAACAGTCTTCGTTAGGCTGACTGAGAAGTGCCATACAACAATCAGCCATTAATTAAGTGTCAGAAGCATTTAACGGTCAGACACGCTGGCGGCCCATTCCCATGCCAGACACTAATAACAGCTACAATCTGCCAGAACGGAAACTCTGCTTACCCGGACGTGCCAGACAGCCCACATTTTACAAGAAAATTAGCAAATACGCTCAGTAAAATTACAGTCATAATAGCTGGGCTTCCATTTAACATTAAGTTCAGGCTCTTGAACCCAATTCTAGGAAGCACTTGTTCCATTTGCAGTACATCTCCCCGTCAGTGCGGCGTTCTCCAGAGCAAAAGCTGCACCATGTGAACACACACATCCAAGACACATGAAAAAACAACTGTTGATAAGAGCAGTTTTTAATTTGTGTGTCAACTACATTGGACCTGCAGTCTCTATGACAAAATTAGATAGGCATTCTGCTGTTCTGAGGGCAGGTGTGTAATTAACAGCCTCAGCATAATTAACAGGGTTTTTGTGGCTATTGTTTCCAAAAATGACTGCATGCGCTTTAGCTTTTCTGAAAAACTGTGATGCACTTTGCAATCAATTATAGCAACTGCAGTAATATTTCAAGCTCAAAAGTTTTATTGAAGCTGGTGTTTTATAGATAACCATAACAACATGCAGCAAAGGCTGAGAAAAAAACAATACTGCTGTCAGGTTTAACTATGCTTATGGAAGAAATTACTGTTAAATTAATTCTGCAAAACATTATATCAGGAGCTGATGAAAATACTTCACAAGGCCTGGGTTCTGCCTTTTATATAGCAGTGAAATACAGGATCAAGAGGTTCTGGACCTGGTTAGTCACTGAGGACATGCAAATGCACACTGGAAAACACACATCAATTTTGTTTGCAGAAAGTCCAGATGAGGATTTCACCCATATGGTTTCATGAAAATAACAGCAGTGAGTCACTGCTTGTGGGAGGAGCAGACATCAATAAACAAAAAGCTGAATCTCAATATGCCTGCAAACACACAAAAACTGGACTGCGGCCAAGTCTGGAGGCATCTGCATGGCCCTAATCTCTTACAGTAGGTTTCTGTTCAAAGCTTGATCGAACTCTTCCATGGCTGACATTTACAATCTATTACAAAAGGCTTTGGTGCTGCTATGGCAACTGCACAACTCCAATGACAGGCTGGTGGTGTTTTAGAAATAATACAGGACGTTTAGGGAGTTGGTGACCATTACTCATTCATGTTCTGCCATTCAGTATTTGCACCTCTTGTTGAACTCATCAGTTTGGCATATTGATTTTTGTCAGATTTGTTGGATTTCTATTTTCACTCAGCTTTTTTACTGATTGCCTTATACTTCATACTGAACTAAATAAGCCTTCTTCTCAGGAGTTTATTTTCATTAAACACAGTCGGCAAAGACACACGAACAAGGAAATATGACTGTACATTTACTAGTGAAACAAAAGTCAATGTAACAGATCTTTCTCATGGCAGACATTTTGTCTAATCAAACACAGTAATAATTAATAACATAAATGATGACTGAGGTACAAATAGGTGCTTCAGTGACAGGTGAATGTGTGCTCATGCAATGGTCAGCACAGGGTCAGGTGGGTTTGATGATCTAAATGAGGGCAGGCAGCAGGTGGAAATAAAAATATGGTTTTTTTTTCTGGAGAAATCAGAAATGAAAATGATTGTGCAGTATTTTTAACATCTAAATCAGCTAATATTATCAAGCTGCCTTTAAATTCACATCTGGCCAAATAATTGGATGTCACTGATCCGACAGCAATGTAGAATAGAAGCTAGCTAGTACATCAAAACAGATGAAGTAAGGGGGAAAATAAGCAGTGGTGAATACCAGCAGAGAAATTTGGTGTGATTAGAGACTACGAGAATAACAATCAGGCTTTGCTGCTTGCAAAAATCGCCAAAAACTTTTAGCTTTTGAAATTCACAAGTTAGGCACATTGTCATTGAGGAACCCATCAACATTAACAGCTGCAGGAGCACAGGTGCGGCGCAAACTGACAGATACTTTCCAAGAACACAACTCTCAAACCACCAAAATAGGAGAACTAAGAGGCCCAAACTAGTTTGCAGTCAAATCTGTGTGTCAGGACATCAAATCGTTTAAAACTGTGTGGTGATGGATTCAGTGAACTGGCAAAGGGCTTGATTGACAACGGTGCTCGAGGTGACCTTGTAAAGGCTCAGGAGCTTTTGCCTTGTCTAACAACTGCATCACATAGGCCAACAAAATATGCAAAGGAGGTTCAATAAAACATCATTGCGGAAACAAACAAACATCTGGTCGCAGAACAGATGAATAAATATTTATTCTACAATATCTGTACTCTGAGTTCCATTTATATTACTCTTTAAGTCCCAATATCATCAAGACTCAATGTAAGCATTAAATCAAAAGGAAAACTCAAAACTCAGTTTGAAAATCTTGCTATAACATGTGAAAAGGAGACATCAATGAAGAAGAGAGAACAGCTGATTAGCATGCAAACATAGTGGCATCAGCCTCCTTGTTTTCACAGCTGAGAAAAGACAGCTGTACATATGTGCATGCATACACATATGCTCACACATACATACACAAAGTGCATTCATAACTGTGCAGCCCAGAGAGAGGTCGGGGGGGTCAGACCAGAAAGAACTACAGTTGGTGAACAGCAGTGTTTGGGCTGTAAAAGACATCAAAGGTTGTCTGAGATGCCTTCTGAACATATGTACTCTAAGAGAAACAATATTCAACAGAATTAGTTGTGCATTTTTGCATCATGCCTAATGCGGCTGCTAGCAGCTTCATATCATACTGGGATTTAAACAGGTCGTGCTCTTCTCTGGTCCCTGACCTTCTGCCAGAGCACACACACACCATATTCAAGTAATTTATTCATCATGAATGCTGGACTGCACTGAGGAAAACTGCATTAAAAACAGTTACATGGGCTTTCAATTTATTTATGTGAAATATAGATTCACAGCACTGTTTGCAGAAATTCCAGTACTTAATAATAATAAATCAATGTTTAAATTACCTGTAAATGATTTAAAGTTACAAGTTCCAATTTAAGCCTAAGTTTACTCATTCTTCGTTCAAGCCATTAAACCCAACATCAGCACGCTCTCATGAGATATTCAAGTCAAACTCAAGAAGTGAAGTGAAACATAAGGCCATTAGAGAGGCTGCTTTGAGTAGCATAGGGTTTTTGTATAAAGGATAAGCTTAACGTCACAAAATACACCGGGCGAATTTTGTGATGGGTAACCATCCACACATTCAATGGATGTATGCAACCTATTCCTTTGTCATGTCCTCTGTCATGAGTGGAAAATGAGTTTAGACAGGCATTATGCAGAAAAGTCACATGATCTTTTAAACTTGATTGCTGGGTTCTTTGAGCTGAAACCCAAGAACTGTGTCACTTTATTGTCATTTTATCTCAAATTTAAGTTGAAACATGGTTTAGCTCTAATACTGCATAAGGATTAAATCTATTCTATTTTTTATCTCCTTTGTATTTCAAATCATTAATACATCATTTGTTCAGATTGTGGCTAATGCAACATAAGTGTCAAAAAAACTGCGTAATGAGTCAGAGAAAATTGAATTGGTTATAGTTTTTCATTGGTAGCAGTGCATTATCCCATTAATTCCTCACTTGTCCCAAAATTCCCATTACTCCAGCAAATAGAGTCTTGAATACATACAGTAAAACATCCCTGTATAGTAAATTAAAAACAAACATCAAACTGAGACCAGTATTCTATTTTAGCCCAACCCTGCAATTAAAACATTACACAACCTATCATTATGTGGGTTTCCTTGTTTCATCAACATCGTCTTCAGTGAAGCTGCATTTCAGCTGAATCTGTGCTTACAAAAAAAACATAACAATAACCTACAAGTGTGTGCTAATCCTCTAGGAGCACCAGTCAAATTCAGTCAAACCTTACATTATTACGCCACCAGGGGAAATATGATTGCAGCCAGGTATACAAATAAGACCCATTAAATCATAAAAAACAAATCACACGTGCAGCCATCTAGACGGATCACAGGGACAAACAGTACAAATGTGACATCATTTCAAATGAAGAGTTAAGGTAGACAAAGGAGACAGAGGACAGAACAGACTCAGTGAAACTTCTATAGATCGTCACCATTGTAGTGCACACACAAAAAGTTCATTTTTCTCAAGAAGTGCAAATCTGATTCCTGAGTTGGGACACTATGTAAAACATAAATGAAACAGAATTTGATCATTTGCTAATCCTTTTTGAGATAGAAAGATTGAGATTGATAGCAATTGAAAACATTACAAAGACCACATATTTAATATTTGACCTCATCAACTTTTCTGATTTTTGTAAATATCTGCTTGTTCTAAATTTGATGCAGCAACATGTTTCAAACAAGTTGGGACAGGAGCAACAAAAGACTGTGAAAGTTGTGGACTGATCCAAAAACACCTGTTTGGATCATTCCACAGGTAAACAGGTTCATTGGTAACAGGTGATAGTATCATGATTGGGTATGAAAAGTTCATCCTGGAAAGACTCAGTCATTCACAAGGATAGAGAGAGGTTCAACACTTTGTCAAACACATGACTGTATAAAGGAGATTACTACATGGGCTCATGAACATTTCATAAAACCGTTGTCACTAAACACGGTTCATTTGCAAATGATGCATTCTGTTTTTATTTACGTTTAACACAGCGTGCCACTGTTTGGGAATCAGGGTTGCAAAAATTGTTTTTGTTATTTGATTTCTTCTTGCACAATAATGAGCACTTCATGCTGGAGATTACAGGTCACATTTAATCAAAAAGTGGACTGTGTTGTTTGTAGTCAAATGAGAATCTTACAGACTGCATTGCTAACATTGTGAGAGGGCAGTACACATCAATAGAGAATAGACGTGAATATAATATGGCTGCTGAATGATGCTGAATATGTAATCAAAATCATTCAAACAATCAATGTAAATTGCTCTTTGGCAAACAATTACTTTTGTGGATCTTTCCCAATCAAAGCCAATTTTACCAGAGCAAACAGCAACAACATCCAAATATCTCTTAGGTGCTCAGCAGGTTATAAAACCTCCTCAACCCCTCCCTTTAAATTACAGACACAAATACACAAACAGGGCCACAGTAAAATGTGGATTAGTCCCCGTGGAGAGAAAACAGAACATTAGAACTGTAGGATTTGATCCAGGTTTCTACTCTTCGTCACACCTTCATTTGGCCAACTCCTCGACTTAAGGGGACGAGCCTCATTTTTCAATTAGGCATTAGACTTACTCATGCTTCACTGCTTTCTCATCACCCTCATCTACTCTGCCCCCACCTTCCTCTCCCTCATGCTAATAGGAAGCAGGGGTGCGGGGACGTTCGGAGGGGGGAGAGCAGATAGAGACACTATTGTAGATGAACGCTGAAGGATGCAGGGGGAGTTGTGTTGCTGGAAGGACTCCCTCTGCTGCTCCTTTACTCACTTTCAGAAAAAAAATGGGATTGCTTATGGTGACTTATTGTCATGCCCAACCCCTCATAAATCCACTGATTAACTGATTTAAATGTATTTAATTTGCCTTTTTGAAGCCCATTCTCCATAATGCAGTACTAGCAATACCTTGTTTAAACGCATTTATAATTCACCTCAGACTCAGATGCAGACATCTGATAGACAGTAAGTAATGAATTTAAAGTTGGATATATGAAGACAAGCAAGAATGGTTTAAAAAATGTATACTAAATTACTTCATGAATTATTGTGTGCATATCTTTCTTTCCTATTTCAGACACCTGCAGTGACTTAATGCTGAGGAGGCAGACTGCTTGAGTCGTGCAGCAGGGCTGGCTATGTTTTTTCTCTTCGGCTGACCCAGTTGGGAGGCACATTGAATATGCAACTAAGACACAGACGGAAGAGAAACTTGGCGACACATGACTGAATAATCATCACAGTACTTTAATATTCAAAAGGGGGGGGGGCAAGCGATAACATTAGGGAGGACGCAACAAAATATGGGAACCATTGAGGTTGCGATCCGGGGTGGAGCAGAGAAAGGGCATGAGAGGACTAAGTAAGAAGAGAGAAAAGATGAGAGAAAGCAGGCAATTGTGGCGCACAAGGAATGCAGTAAGACATGAAGAGATAAGAGTTCTCTTCTATTCCCAGTAGATACTTTCAGAAGCTCAGCAAGTGTTCCTAATTCCCTTTGCCTCCGTTAGCCTCCTTCTCTATAGCTACAGATTAGACATGAATAAAGAGTTTGCAAAGAGATGGAGAAGAGAAAGAAGAATAAGATGGGGAAAAAAAGGAGTCTAGCGGTTGCCATGGTGACGAGAGGGGAGAGATTCCAGAGTGGTCTCGGCCATTACGCAGTGTGTCGGGGAGATGGACTGTGCAGCACTCAGGCTTATTGCAGTGTGGGCTGAAACAGAACAGATATCTAATATAGACGAGATGGGCTCACACCAAAATGGTGGATGGTAAGCACAGTCCTAATAAAAAGAGCCTGTAGACTGCTGAGGGTTTCACTGCCAAAAGCTGGGCTGAGAAAAGCCAGTCAGGCTAAGAAAAAAAAAAAACATTTATCCCATTTGAGAAAATGGAAGGACATCCAGTGAGTAAAAGCCGCACACATAACACTCAGTGGCATCCACACAGAGATGTATGGCACACAGACAAACATATGCACATAGTACATGCATAAAAACATAATCAGAGGAACACTGATCCCCTCCCAGTCTGTAACGCTCAAGTACAACCACTCTATTACTACACGGCCAAGAACAACAGTTGCCGTCTTTGGCTAAGCGGGGGGTCATATGTAATGAGCAGGCACAAAAACAGCTCAAGATAGGAAAGTGGTTTCCTGCTCCTGCTGCAAAACATTTAGCATTAACATAAAACAAACAAAGCAAGATCAATTTCAACAATCTTTTGTATGAACTTAAAAATAGCCTCTATTTTACACATAAAAACCTATAATTACAGATGCTTCCTCATGGAGTGGATGATTGGCACTGGCAGTGATGAATAATGGGAAAAACAGTGCAATTTCACCAACAATCTCAATTTTACTTCGATAACAAAGGGGCAACTAGTGCAGTAAGAGAAGAGGAAACAGACTGGTTACGAGCCAAGTTTGCTTGTGAGTATCTTTGGCTCAAATGAAGTGTAACAAACTGCTTAAATAAATAACAAGTGCAGAGACATGGCATAAAAAACCAAATAAGAAAAGAGCCATATTTAAGATAAATATAGTGGATACTTGATTGAGATCTGGAATGTCTTTTTTTATATTTAAGTTTGTTTAAATTTGCACACGTGCACACACACACACACACACACACACACACACAGAATCCCTTGCATTATGCATTTGCTCATACAAAAGATGCAAGCCAATGCTTCAAAATGAACAAAACTAAACATATGGCTCCTCACTTTTAATACACTTCCATTGGAACCATGGCACAGACACGAGGCAGCTGCATCACTGCTGTGACACAAGCAAGCTGCACTGTGGGTAATGCCCACCTACACACAGCTGGAATTCTTGACTTTAAAGTTTAAAGTTTACTTTCCCTAAGGTAAATATAAGACAATCCATTTGCACTGCTTTGTGTGGGGAAAAGGGAAAGTGAAGAACCAAGCGTATGTGCCACCAACTAGCATTAAAATGGAAAACACAAATAAACACATCATTGAACCGGAAAGTTATGGTATAAGTTGGTCTATTAAGATATATAGCTATTATTAGCTATAAATGAGATTATATTGAATTCCATTATGCAAATAGTCTTGCAGTATCTTTCACTTCCCAAACGCAGACTTCAGAAACAGAGCTGGTGCAGTTTATGTGCACACAAAAAGGTACAAAGCTTACGAGATGGTGAAGCAGGCAACAGTCAAAACCAGAGAAGGCAGTCCAAACAGGTAGACAAATCCAACAGGGAGCAGGCAAGAACCAAAATCCAATAACAGGCAAAGTCCAGGGAAAAAAAAACAAGCAAAGGCCCAAAAACAGTGGGAGAACACTAGGAACGGTTTTGAACAAAGCACAAAGACAAAATGGCAATGAGAGGGGGAACGCACACAGAGGGACAGGCAAAACTATCAGCAATGCCAACACAAGGGCAGGAAGTAAAATTATTGAAACAAGAGGAGAGGTGAGTATGAAATTAAAACAGGAAACAATTACTGAATGACATGACACAAAAAATCTAAAAAAATCTAGGAGCAGGGCAGGAAATGATACCGTCACATTTTAATTCAAGAAAAAAGGGCGACTTGTGTCATAAGAGAAGAGGAGAAAATACTGGTTATAAGCCAAGTTTGTGTCTGAGTATCTTGCTTAAATAAAGGACAACTGTAGAGACAGAACACCAAATGAGAAAACGGTCATTGACAAGCAGGGCTCGAGCTACATGGAACACCATCTGTGAGAAATTACTGAAGGGGTGAATACAGGACAATGAATGTCAGTTTCCACATGGGCACATTTTACCAACTGACAACCACCAGATACTGGTAATTTCCTGAGATAAAACACAGTGAGATCTCTGATTATGTGCAATCTTTGGTCCTTGCCTGCTCTAAAATCTGTTTCCTGCTGACTATTCTGCACTATTCTAACTGTATTTCTAACTAACTAATCAAATCAAAGCAGAACAGTGGCTCTATGCCAGTGGCTTCTGGTCAAACCGACTTTATACAAAAGTAGGAAAAAATTCTGTAACATCTTCCCGGTGTTTCATGACCTCCTGGGTAGTTCAGTAGCAGAAACGTTATTTGAAACTTCATTTTACCCCTGCCTAACAGCAGGTATGAGGCTGCCAAATAACGCAAAGGAGAAGAAAAGATCTGTTGTGGAAATTAACTCATATTTTAAATTAAAACATGAAATCTCCTTGTAATCTCTTAACTGAATGTTGCAGACATTACAAGTATCACAGAAATAGGCTATGGTGGCATTTTTCTTTGAAAAAAGTATTTAGTACAACCCTAATTCCCAAAAAGTTATGACACTGTGAAAAATGTAAATAAAAATAGACTGCAATCATTTGCAAATGAACTGTGTTCCCAAGCCCATGTAGTAATCTCCTTTACACAATCATGTGTTTGACAAAGTGGTGAACCTCTCTCCATCCTTGACTGAGTCTTTCCAGGATGAACCTTTCACACCCAATCATGATACTATCACCTGTTACCAATGAGCCTGTTTACCTGAGGAATGATCCAAACAAGTGTTTTTGGATCAGTCCACAACTTTCAACTTTGTTGCTCCTGTCCCAACTTGTTTGAAATGTGTTGCTGCCATCAAATTCAGAATAAGCAGATATTTACAAAAATCAATGAAGATGTTGAGGTAAAACATTAAATATGTTGTCTTTGTACTGTTTTCAATTGAGTACATGTCAAAAAGGATTAGCAAATGATCACATTCTGTTTTATTTATGTTTTACACAGCGTTTTATGTTCTTTGGAATCAGGGTTGTATTTGCTTTGGCCAGCATGAAATATATTTCTTTGTTCTTTTACCTAAGCTGCCCTTACCATCCAGCTGATTTTAAGCCCTGCGTTAATTATAATCAGTAACAAGATAAAACAGGTCTAGCCAGGAGGTGGAAGTTCATTATCTTTGGCCTTTGTGTCAGGGAGCCCTAGTGGTATTTCAGTTGCAGAGAACTCAAAGGACCCATGTGTACCATGAGGAAATTACCAGAGGTTCAAAGGAAGAGCAGAATAGAATATAACAGAACAGAATTAAAGGAAGCAGAAAAGGGATGGGGTTTCACTTCATGTGAGGAATACAGAGTAGAGTGCTAAGATTGATGTGTACACATCTTGTGTAATAAAGGCCATCTGTGGGTGGTCTTCCATCCATTTAGTTACAGTGAACTAATGCTGTGCTTTGCATATCTCCTGCATTTCTCACTCTCCAATTAGCATTCATTCTAACCTACGGGGCAGCACCACGTGTTGGCAAAAGAGAGGCCTCTCTCTTTTCCCATGTGACATAGGTCATTGCACTTGGTCTCGCCAGTGCCATGTGAGGTGGGTGACAGGTAATTATGGCTTTGTACTCATTTCCTCTGGTGCTTAACAGGCCTGATATCCCTCAGCTAGTCTCCCTGGGACCAAACATTTAAGATTTACATTATTTTACATTTTTTGCTTAGTTTCATTGATGTATGTGCGTGCCATTGACTGCACAGTGTATACATGTGACTGCATGTTGTACAAAATTAGAAAAGAGAAAGTAGTAACTCAACTTAAGTGTTGAAATTACCAAAATGAATCAATTACAGTGTTAAATTATTATAGCTACCAGTTTTTTTCTGCAATAACATTTGCAGCAAGAGACAATTACATCATCCAAGGTCAGAAGCTAGACTGACAACCTGACAGTTTTGTTTCTACTCATGAGACAGAAAGGCATGAAACCCCAATTGCCTCCCAGTAGAGTTAACAAACAGTCTCTTTGCTCTTTTGTGTTTGGTTTTTATCTAGTCACGCAATGCGGTCTTAGGCCTCCCGAGTCACTTGATGTTGCTTCATCGAGCCACATCCCCACAATCACAATATCTCAAAAAGACTGACAAACTCCTGTCAGGTAATTAGCCTAATTAGTCACTCGCTTGTATTTCCTTCCCTTCCCAAAGCTTGCCTTTCCTCTTGCGTGGGTTTGAAGAGTGCCATCATTAATATCATCCTGCCATGGGTCATAAAGCATTCCATGTCACCATTATAAAGGTCCCACTCCTGGCCTGGGGATGGGAGAGATGATAACCTAGCTGGATAGACTAGCTTTATATTAAACCATCTAAAACAATCAGTCCAGGGCACACTGTTAATTTTGTATTATAACTGGAATCGCAGTATACACCATATTCTCCCTATCTCACCCACTTTCTTCCCTTTTGTTATGATATTTGAGAGTTATTGCTCTGTAGCGCTGAATCCTTTTCCCATTATGCTCTGAAACCCTAACAGGAGGGGCTGAAAGATCCCACCATAATGAAAATTATTGGCATAAATTACTGGCAGGAGAGAAACGGTGTTGAAAGACTTCAGGAAGATTTGACTTGAATATGATTCAAACAGTCACAAATCTCAGATGTGACTTATGTGCTGAGTACTTTGACGTTGAGCTTAAATTAATCACATCCACATTATGCCAAAGGAAAAAACATGATAATTTTTCCAATGGATCACAAACAAATAACATGGAATTTGTATTACCTTCATAGACAGCTTTAAATCCCTGCCCGCTGACCGCGTAGTCAGACAGTAGCCACAGTGTGAGCCTGGAGCCTGTACTCACAATGGGTGAAGGCAGCTGGAACCCCGTTAACCTGACAACAAATGGACAGAAGGACAATAACGGTCAGACAAAAAAAAGATCCAATCAACAGCACAGTTGGTTGCAAGGTCAGGTATGAAGCCCGTTTTCATCAAGCCAGCTGTTCCCTCAGGCATTCAAGGATAACTTTTTGTATAACGAGGCTCTGAATCATCCGCAAATTATTAAAATGCCAAAACCTCAACAGGACAGAAAACCTCAATCGATTTCTCTCCATCAGCAAAGACAGAGTAACTGCGATTATGTATCCCCAGTAAATCAGAAACACAGCGGCCATTGTGAGAATGAATAAACAGTTGAACAGAAAACAAAACCCAAAATTGTCAAATTCTAAGTCAACAACCACATCTAATAATCAACCAGTGTTTTTAAGATGTGAAGTGAAAACATGTTTGCTATTTATATAAGTAATGTCTATCTGACCTTGTCTCAGTCTAAAAGGTATCTACTACTTAATTTTCTTTTCACGCTGGTGTCAGTTCAAGGCTTGTTTCACCATCAGTTTAACGCTTCAGAAAACCCATTTGTTAATGTGGGCAATTTTACAAATTCTTTTGTGTGTGTCCATTTTCCAATCATGAAATGAATATCAGCACGGTTAGTCTCCTGGACCTGGATTTATCAAATGTCTCAGAGTATGAAATTGTTCCTAACTTGCCCAAAACTATCAGAGGGACACATATTTGATCCTACTTTCAGATAAAGGAGAAAAATATTTCAGCAACCTAACACTGGAATTAATCTTTTCTATTTATTCATGATGTAGTATCTCAGCAGCAGAGCTGTCCTAACAGGTGAACAATGAGAGGAGGAACATCTTCAAAAAGGTGTGGAACTAAAAATGGACATTAATTTTGGATTAAAATAATAATGGACCTGGGTGTGATTTGTCAATTCACAACACTACAGCCACTCTGTAAATAAAGTTTTTGCAATTGGTGGGAAACAGCAGGTATTATTTGAAGTACAGCAACAGTGATTACTGAACCTTAAAGATCCAATAACACTCATATTCAATACTTGTTTAATTCTGAATATTAATGTGAAATAAAACATTTTATGCAATGTGGTGGTTTAGCTGCATTTGTCAGTATCATGTCTTAAACAGCTTGCATTACACAACAAGCAAAATATTGTTGTTCCAAGCCCAGGTGAGGACACATGCTAAATTAATCCATATCACAGTATCAACACATATTGGTTATGCATGCATGATCTTTGATGTCGTGGTCAAGTGGGCCAGGTGTACATGACACACAGATGTCCCCAGACCGTGACAGCAGACCAAAGGTAAAAGGCTGCCTCAATGATTGTGGCAAAGACACATGCACATTTAATAGGACGTAACAGGGCACAGTAAACGGTGTATTGGCTAAACAGTGTAAGTTTTAAAAGCAAATAAAATGTCATTTAAGTCATTTCTGGATCATATTTTAGTCTTAACATGTCATAAAATTGACAGCATTTTGCCTTTCCTGCAACAAATACTACAGTAAATGACATAATTCAATTCATTTTTTTTCTGAGTGTGTGTAAATCTTTGATGTCATTCACCCTCAAACTGAACTGATAAAACTGGTGACCAACATCACCTTTGCTATGTATAGTGTTAAAGTGATTTAATTGCTTTTCTAGCAGTGTTAATGATAAGCAACAATTAAAAAATAATATCAAGTTAAAATGTCAAGAGATAAAATTCCCCACAGCTAACCTTCACTTTGTTGATATTTAATTATTGGTTGACGGTATTTTATACTTCCGGTCTGATAACTGCCTACTTCACTTCCAAGTTATACGGAAGACAAGGTAAAAGCCATAATTCAACCTAAATGAAGACTTTGGTGTTATTTTCATTCAGATAAACGTTTGTTTTCAATAGTAATTTGACACAGTGCTTGTTTTAAGGAGCTACACGCACCGCGGTCTCTCGTTAGCTTTAGCAGCTAACCCGCTAGCTAACGTCATTTACCGTGCGGTATCAGGAACGAGGCTACTAGCTAGGTAGCAACGGCCGCTAGCGCCTAATTAAACATTTAGCTAAACACGTCTAAGCTAATAATTACCTTATGTTGAGTTAAGTTTATCACCTGTGAATCAGGCGCTGAGTGGGCTGAGGAGTAGTTGGTCCTTTCAGTCTCTGAAACTAGAACTAGCTTAGCGGAGAAGGTCAAGACTGAAAGCTGTCAACAGTCTCGTTTAGCCGTTGTCACGTGACGTAGCTTCAGCACAGTAACTTGTAATTTTTGAGAATAATGACTGAACCTGGATCAGTTAATTAAGGATGATCAGGAATAATGGTTTAGTGTCCCCTGGCTGTACAAAGGTGAACTGCATGAAGCAAGTTGACAATTTTCAATTTAAAAATACAAATAAATTAAAGTCTTATTTAATAATTACTGTACACCCAAGTTTATCAAACTTACACAATTATACCTAATCTTAGTTTACATAACAATATGATCACTACTTTAATTTTACTGATCAAAATTATATAAAAAAAATATATGTAATACTTTTCAATTTCTGTATCATTCCAGAATAACAATTTATTGTCAAGCGATCCCAACTTTTACAGGTGATAGCAGACAGAATCACTATGTTTGCAGACGTTTAATAAAGTACTGTAATGAGTAGTGGGGCAAATAAAACCTCAGTGGGACTAATAACCAGTGTGCTAAAATGATGTTGGAAACAAGTAATATAGTTTTGAGTAATGAGCCTTGTCTTATTAGGACCAGATTCAGCTAGAAATCCATTTAACGTGTTTGCCACACAACACATTCTCACATACACGTGCTAATTAAAAAACAGGTGTCCACTGTTCATTTGTTGCCAGTCACCACAGGTTGATTCATCTGTGCATAGACATGAATGTGTTTGTGCACGCTATGGATCCCTGATTTACAGATTCTAATAAAGGACAATGTTGTTTGCCTCACCTTTAGCTCATCCTTAAAATTTCTCTTCCCAAGTGCCACTTTAATTTTCTTTCGATGTTCCCACATGCACTCTCTCACTGCATATGTGTCCCACTCTTTACAATCTATTACGTCCCTGCCTCTTATCTCCCGGTGTTAAGAGAAGCCTCAGTGTTTCACTTAATCCTTAAATACCACATTGGAGGTGGGGAAAAATTGCAAAACACCAATGCGGGAAAGATGAATTGGACCAGAAAGGGAAGAAGACTTTAATATATGCATGATTTCACTCCTCTCTGTGAGATTGTCACGGTGGGATATCAGCTAAACGATGGGACACATGTTCATGCAAATAGGCCCTTCGCTGACCGCAAATTGAGTTGGAAGGCAGCCATCTTGGTTCAACGGCGCACTGCAGGGAAGGGGGGGTTGATCGAGGGTATGATGGCTGAAAGGGCAGGGGGGGTTCTACAAACTGGAAAGGATTCTTGACGCATCCAAATCGTGATCATCTGGCATAAGCCAGATATGGCCCTGAATCATTATTGCGGGCTAAGAGAAAACAAAATGGATACCGTCAGAAAACACACAGAAACTGGCTTCACATGCAAAGGGAGATTAAATATTGCAATGTGATATGGGCTGTCGCAATCTGAGGCGTGCAGCCGGGATTGTGAAAAAGGCAGCTGGGGGATTGCCTGTTATCGAGGAAAAGATGCGAGATATGATTGCAACTGAGCGATACAAAAGAATGGATTTGCAGTGCAGGTGTCTCCAGTGAGTGGTAAATTGATGGAGGGAGGATGAAAGAGTGCGAGGGACAGAAGAAGAGAAAAAGAGAGAGATAGAGAAGATAAGGAAAATAGTGCAGTTATGGGAAATCATTGGATGTTTTCTACTGTATGCAAAGCTGGGTAATCTCAAAAAATGAGGGCCTCTGAGGAGAAGAATAGGTGTATGTGTGCATGGCTGCATCCACACTGAGGAGTCTATGCTGTCTGTGTGTGTAAGTGTTTGCATAAGCGCATGTGTGTGTGCGCATGGAGAGAGCAGAGGTCTATTAAGAGGGCTTTCCACCTGACTGGCCTCAGCATCTTCTCAATGAAGAACCTCTGCTTCCAATTATCCCACCACTACCCATGGGACCGGTAGACAGAGAGACAGACAGAGAGGGAGACAGTATGTGTGCAGAAAGATGGTCGCATAGAAAAAAAAGAGGGGATATTGTAACAAGGAGATGGCGACGTTGAAGAGCAGGTTGAGGGAGGGCAGAATATAAAAAGTAGGGAGGTGAGAGAAACATCATCAGTACGTGGGAATGTAAAAACTCCAACCAGGAGCCTGAGTGGAGTGAGGATGAGTCACGGTTAGAAACTCCTTCATTAGGCTCTACAGCTATTCAGGGATTCACGCTCACACACGAACGCACGCACACACGCACGCACGCACGCACACAGTTTTATTCATTTGAAAATTTTCTTGTGAGTGTGTGTGTTTGTGATGTCCCCCCAGATATATGCATGTTTACAGCTGTAAACAGACAGAGACTAAATCAGGTCATTCGTCCTTTAATCTTATTCACTCCGTCAATGTCTGTCTGTCTGTGTGTGTGTGTGTGTGTGTGTGTGTGGGTGGGTGTGTTTTCTCAGGGTGGAAGGTAAGCACAGTGCTGATACAGCTGATTTTCCCCCAGAAGGAGGGAAGAGGAAGGGGGGGAGAAAAAAAGAAAAATAGATACAGCAGCAAGAATTTGATGGCTGAGTAGAGGGGAGACATTAGCCAATAAATGATGGGTGGTAAGAGAGAGACAGGGAGAGCGGGAGATGAAGTGCAGAGTGAAGAACTATGTGTGTATTTTTTTATGTGTATTTGTGCGAGTGTGTGCTCTTTCTATACGAGACCCAGTGCAGCTATAACTTGTCAGTGGTCAAGGCCAGGGGCTGATGCTTCTGTTGTGCTCGGTAAGCTCTAACTCTCCACTGACTGCCTATCACACTAACAGCAATGCTGAGAACTAGCGCCCTGGACATTGCAGCACACACACACACACACACACGCACACACACACACACATACACTCATCTGTATATTTTTGTCAAAAGGAAAATATTGTTCCATTGGTAAATTGACTCATTTTCTTGTTGTTGTTTTTAAAAGGAAACATATAAAATGTACCCTTGAATCTAAACTGTTGCTGTTCAATGTGTGTGCATGTGCGTGTGTGTGTCTGTGTGTGTGTGACTCATCACTGGTTCTGCTCACAGTGAAAGAAGCTGACCGTGAAGCCTAGTGGGGGTTAAAATGTCACTCCGTTCCCACACACATGATTTGATTCCTCCGACTAATAGGAAGACTTTCACAAGCAATTACACTGTATTTCTATCAGCCTTCTTATCCTTTCTCTTTGGGTAAGCTGTAATGTACCGCGTCACTTTGCCCAAGGGCGTGATCTGGCCTTGATAGAGTTTTATGGTTAGCCTTCAGCGCTCTCAATTTCAATTTAAATTCCTGTTATTTAATCTGAAATCCTGCAAAAACGTGTTACCAGTAATCATAGTGGTAGGTTTTGCAGGCGAGGAAGCCATTGCAGCAGCTGACATGTGAAGAACTGTAAAATTGGGCTTTATAATGTGGCACTTTTTTTCATTTCTTTTTACATATTTCTGCTAGTTTTGGCTGTTCGCTCTACATCACATTGTCCAGACAGCGTGCGGCTCCACAACAAAAGGTGAACATCGCTAGAGGCAGCAACAATTTGTAAATCTCATACACGGCTTCCCGCAGATCCCACAGCCCATCAATATTTCAAACAAGACTGACATCTTTTTGAATAGAGCAGGCTAATTCCTTCTGTCTGTCTCGTGAAGAAAGACGGGCTGTAGCATGTAGCTGCTCGTTAATATTCGTTGGTGCGTGACATCACAAGGCATTTGCGCATCGCGGCTGAACAGCGAGGGTGGGGGAGTCTCTCAGATGTCTCTGACGCTGAATGCTGATGGTGAGATAATCAACCGCAGTCAGCGCCAACTGAGAGACAAACCGCAGTGAAGTCATTAACAAACCAGTGTCTCTAGAGGAAGAGCGGGAGAGACGGCGAGGGAGAGAGGGGCTGAAACAAGGGGGAAGGCAGAGTGGGAGGAAGGTGAGAGGAGAAAGAAGAAAGGAGGTGGGAGGAGAAAATATTAGTAGTGACTTGAGGAGATTTGATCAGATGAAATACTCCAGAGAAAATAGAAACATAAGTGTGTCTGTGTGCGTGTGTGTGTGTGTGGTGGCGGTGGCTGTGAAAATCCAAATGTGAAAACTTACACACCAAAATAATGGAACAAGAACTCCTGAGCAGAGAAACGGTGAGAGAGAAAACCAATGCAATGATGAAAACACGAGAATAATTTACAGTGTCAGAACAGTGATAGAATGTCTTACTCATCAGCTGTGTTCATTTTGGGGCCATAAAAAGACACGGGTGGCAACACAGGACTGATTAGTTGTCATTTGCTGTGCAGAATTGCTATAGTCATCGCCAGCTAAATTAAAGGATGAGTGTGCGTGAATGAGTGGAGGAGTTTTGGAACACTGTGCCAATGGCTTTACAAGAGATAAATGCTCCATCGTCTTAAATTATATCTGTTTCTTAAATCTAATTACACCTAAGGCTTGGAGTAAGTATGGAGTTATGGCTCACACACACACACACACACACATTTTACTTCTCCTGAAGTGTCTGCTGGTCAGTGAGTGAGTGACTGATGTGACAGGTTTATCTCCAGGCTATCTGCACTCCATTAACAGTGTATAACATTGCCCTGATGCTATCTGCATCTGCTCACCATAGATACCTGTGAGGCAACACAGAGGGCTGCACAATCCCTCTTGTTCAACATTACACGCAGAACAGTTAGCCGATAATGCAAGTCCATGCAGAGTGCTTGAATAGTTATTTAAATGCTGAAATTCTTCACAACATTGCTCGTTTTGGTGACAGATATGCATTTATGGGCTTGATATATATAATAAAGAGCACCATTATTGGAAGCCTCAATACAGAATCCGCAAATAAACAGCACAGAGGCTCTGAGGGTAGAGGTAAGGAAGTAAAAAAGAATTGCATTCTTTGTTCATTTGTTCCTCCTTTGTAGAGACATAAGTCAATTACACTTACAGCAAACAAATCAAGGCTGACAAATGAAACAAGGTGACGTTCACACGTCCACTGTGTTTCCCCCTGCTCTGCACAAATCGCTTTGCAGTAATCCTCGGGCAGAAAACAATTAGGGATAAAATAAAACTAATTCAATGTCGTGCCACTCTTGCCCCTAGGAAAGTGACAAAGCTAAGTGGTAGCCATGAGAAATGTTGTTTACTCGCCAGGTACCTGTGTAGGTCTGCGGGTCCGTGTGTGTGTGTGTGTGTGTGTGTGTGTGTGTGTGTGTGTGTGTGTGTGTGCATGTTAGTGTGGGCCTGATTACAATAGAGCAATTATGACACATAAGAATTAAAGATCAAGGAGAGAAAAAGGACAGACATAAGAGACCCAATTGAAAGCAAATAGGAAACAAGGTGAAAGAAATCCTAGGAGAAAAATACAAACTTTATACAACTGTCATCATTTAAAATATTTAGTTATATATATGTGCTGTATTTAAAGGTGTCATTATAAGGTGCCCTACTTGTACTATGCCTTTTATCTATGTCTGTTTTCTGGGAAGCTTTTGTAAAGTTTAGAGGATGTTTGGCTCTTAATGTGTGCACAAATTAATGATTATTATTTTGCTGATATTGTAGTAGTCATCACGGTTGTTGTCTCAAGAATTATCCCCATGCGAAAATAATACGAGCAACAGTAGTAGTGTGAAGGTCCAGTCATGCCTAAATAAAGAGGTTATATAACACGTAGCGCAAAGAAGATCAAATAATGTGCTGATGAGTCAGCCTTGCAAGCATCAAAATATTGATGCATAAAAGGCAGAGTTGGCTAAGTGTAGCGGTGCGAGGAACGCAGCGGGATGGAAATATATGTGATGAAACTGACAAATGAACAAAACACTAATGTACACACTAATGTACCTTTCCCAGAATCTCTCTGATTAAAAGGATGCGTATTTAATCAAATGGATCCATTTGCCACTTAGTATAGCGCACACCCAATCCTTCCTCCACCAGCTGACACTCTTCTTCTATACCGAATCTTTCTCTCTTTGCCTCCGACTCATCCTCTCCCTCTGCCCACTTCTATGCTACTGCATGAAGCCAAAAGTACAAAGTTCACTTTTGTTGCCATTTTTAAAGGTTGAGCTACATAGCCAGCGAGCAATGCAGAAAGATCTAAATCCTTCCTCCAAAGCTCTGATTGGTTGACTGTTTCTCCATCTGGAGGACATGGTCATCAATGAGCACACCAGCAGACCTCTTTGAATCACTGCATAAATCTGAGACGTGGGCAGGAATGTAAAGATGCAGGAGAATGGGCTGGTGGGCTGGTTGTTCATGGTTAGTTTCCATGAGGGAAAATCTTACAGCATAGTGTTCTGACAGTAGTGGGCTTTAAATTGTCTGAGTTTGGTTTGGAAAAACTTGACTGGCCTGCACAGATCTGAGGCCTTGAGAGCAAAGCTGCAGCCAGGTTGCAAAATCGTGTGAGTATTTTGACTGTTCTAGCAGCATATTAATGACAGTCATTTTGGAATGAACAACAATCACATGATGTAACATCCAGGTGTCTGCACACTTTTGGTCACGCAGTGTGCAAGGAACGGCTTGTTCACATAATAACTCCATGGATAAGGAGTCTTGTTGAAGTTTCCTCCAAAGAGAATGCATGAAGCTCTGAGTCTATATTCAAAATTTCATCATTTGTGCCGCTATCTCTCTCCCTCTCTCTCCTCCCCCCTCGCTGTGATCTTTAGTTTCTCCCTCGCTCCACAGAGTGATGCCACTAATAAACTCCAAAACAAGGTTGGGCAGAAGATCTGATTAGCCAGCGGGGCTAACAGGGACACACTGACCGACGGAGCGCTAAAACCAATGCTATTTACTTTCTACCCATCGCTCTTCTTTCATTCCTGTGGCAATGATGATCAAAGAGTGGCAGAGGGAAGGAGACAGCGAGGGAAAAGAGAGAGGAGGACTGGGAGGGTGTGTGTGTTTGTGTGTCTATGTGTGTACTAGTACAGCACTGGTACTGCTCCAGAATTTGCTGCAGGCTCTCAGAAACACTGATTTACTCATCTGCCATCCGACTTGTTTCTGTAAACGGTCGATGGCCTCTCCTTTAGCCCCTCACTCCCTGCAGATCCCAACTTTAATTCTGTCTCATATTGGTATGGAGACCAGATTTGTCAGATTTTAGTCCTCACTTTCTTTAGATTGATTCACATCCCTCATGATGAAATCCATGACAGACTATGGAGCGTTAACTTTTGCCTTTCCAACCACTAAATAAGCACAGGAGCAACTGGTCACACGCAACAAGTGTCTCATTACATGCCAGGCAAATCCTTTTGACACAGCACGCCTAGTGTGCGTATATGTGTGTGTTTGTGTGTGCACAATATGTGTGCTTTATCCATTATCACGTTTCACAAGGTGTTTGGATAACTAATTAGACTGCAATGCTCTGTCTCCCAGGGATGTACAAGCAAAAACAAAGGGAAAGGGTGAAATCAAGGAAGAAAAACGTGACTGCAGCAACACTGAAGAAAAAAACCCAGCAAAATCAACACAGAATGGAAAAATATGCTGGGGATTTGCCTAAGCCAGGAAACAAATGGTGCACAAGGAGAACGTCTGTGCTTCACAGTCTCGTAGATTACAGCTAAAAGGAATGTATTTCTTCTGTTTTGGGCGTGTGGTTAGGGGGGAAAATACCAAAAGGTCCATGCCACCATACTGTTTTTGCTGGCTGTCTTTCTGTTGGATTTTTTTTTTCTGTTCCTCTTTCTTTCTTTCTGCAGTGAGAGTCTGTGGCAGCACAAACAACCAAATGTTTTTGAAAATTGGTACTTTGATTGAGATTAGTCGGAGAAATTGCTTCAAATGCACAACAATCACAGGAGAGCCAACATCAGTCCAAATGCCAATTCACATTTTGGCAAGTAGCTCTTGAACCTTTTGCCAAATCAGCAAAGCTCTTTTTCCCCTTGGTTTCCCTTGTTAAGTCCAAGTTGTCAGCGTCAGCAAATGAATCCGGTCACCATTTTGAGTTTTGTCTAAAGGAAAGTATTTTCTTTTTCTACAAAGTCTTTATGTGAAAACATGCATTTGGGTTGATTCTATTGTGAGTATATGAAAAATCTGAAGGAGGTATAGATTTTAAGATGCTATCAGATACCTCAAATTTGTGAAATAGTGGTTGAAGTGGGTTAAAAAAAAAGATTTATCCCATTCCAATAGAGCATTCATACTTTACATTTTATCTCAGACTGTCAGGTTAAAATCCAAAGCTGAGCAGGGAATTTTCAACTTATGAAGGATTGCATTGCTCATGTGTCCCAAACCACTGAGCATATTGATTAGTTTCCGACAGTGGCGACTGAAAAGCTTGAATATTCCCACAGTTTTGTTAGTAGATGTATATCATTTATTTCACCTTGTTTGGCTGTGAGAAATTTGGCAGTGAAGGAACAAACAGGAGGTGGGCTGCAGGTCCTCCAATCGCTACTGAAATCGCTTAGCAGGTAGACAAGTCATCATCGTACCTGTGTGTCGTGTGCCCAGCTTGATGTGTTGTTGTTGATGTGTTTGCTTTTCTCCCAGAATCACTGCTTGGAGGCATATTTATGTTGAATTTGGATATGTTCATACACGATTTGAAACAGTCACTACGGTGCCCTGCATGAGGTTGTGGGCAAGAAAAAAAAAAAAAAAAAAAAAAGTCTTATCTGTTTCCATTATTAGACCATTAGATATTTGAGTTACTTTCCATGAAAAACATGATTAACAACATGCATGATAACAAATGGCAGAACATATGTTATTTGGAAATAGGAACATAAAAAATGAATATGTAACACATCTGTTTGCTGTGGGAACTGAGTATTTGAGAGACTGCAGAGAGGTTTCTGAATTTTTGGAAGGTGCTTGAATTCATGCTTAATGATATGTGTTCATTACTGCTCACGAATGCATGAGAGACAGCATTATGTATAAACAGCACCAGCATATTGTCTCTGACTTTAGTTTAAAGCCCTGAATAACAATCGCAGCGCTACAAATCACTGCAAACAACAAAGAAGCAGCTTTTTTCATCAGACGAACTGATCACTCTGATGAACTGTAGATTACTGGTGCCTCAGCTTAGAGCAATGGTTATCGACTTTCTGGCATTATTATCCACGGAGAGAGCAGCCACAGATCTACGAGAATATCGCACAGAGACTGTTACTCCAAGGACGAGGAAGCTTAAGGTGTATTTTATGAACTCTTTTGCAGTCACTGGGTTTCGCTTCCACCGACTTCCTTATCCAAAATGTGAAAAATTGGCACAACAGACGCAGCTTTCATTCCAGAATTTCTCACTTTCACAAAAAATTACAGATTGTCAAGCCATGTTAATCATCAGCATTGAAAATTATAAATGCTATTTTATTACAGCTTATCAATGCGAAACGAAGAGAAGGCATGCGAGCAGTGAAAAAAATCAATGACAAGCCTGCTTCCCAATCTGTTCTCCCCCTTCCTCAATGTTAAATCCAGACATGCCTCACATGTTAAATCTGCTGCGCATGCGCACTCGTGAGTTACACAATGCCTTGGGTATTGCGATTTGAAAATTGTGACTGACGTGATTTGCATAAGTTGTCATGCAAATCAACAAAATGAATTCCCTGCAGTGAGAAAAGCGTAACATCCACCTCCCACCATCCCTTTGTTAGGTAGTGTTTATCAGTTTATATCATGAAATTTTTGTCTTAGTTCCTGTTATATGATGTGCTCTGTACATTGAATACTCTAATAACCTGTCAAGTTCAAAAAATGACAACAAACATTTAAACAGCAATATGGCAAATCAACCTGCGCTCATTATGTTTCTGTATACAGAACTAATTGGCAAACATGACCTTTCGTTGACTGATACAAGCATTATCCAAACTAAAAAAATGCTTCTGCTGTATAAAATTGCTTTTTAATTACGTGACATGTACCTGACAAAATATTCAAAATAAGACATGATTAGCTCAATGTATCTGATCTGGCCAGGTCTAATTTTGGAAATATTTCACATGAGCATCCTTATCTGCTGGCACGGGCAGCAACCTTGAGCCTCTGCTGCTGTGCTTCCCATAACTAATCACTTTCTAACAAAATCACTCTTTGGTAGTCCACACAACGGCACATCACATGATTTTTGTATATTTTACCGATTTCTTGCATAGAACTGTTGTGATGTCAGTTAAGATTATCAAACGACAAAATCTCTTTATTGTCAAAAATAAAGGTTCACATTTATATTTTATGAACTTGGCTGTACAAGACAAAAGGTATAATTATATACTTTTACTTTTTGAGAACAAATATTGGCTCAAATGTGAGCCAGGCACACGTCACGGGTGTAATTACACCTCTATTTTTACTGATCATATTTTCATCCCTGAGGGTTTACACGCTTTATACATGCTGGCACCCCCCAAAAATTTGGCGCATTCCTTCTGCTATAATGAGCGTGCACCACGAGCACAGAAGGGTTGAAAACGGCATGTCTTTTTGAAGGGTGCACTGCGTATTTAATCTTTTATCTCTGCAGGAAAACATTTCATTTCGTGCCGCTGCTGAAGTGTGTCCTGGTAAGAACATTGATAGGCCTGGGGATGGGAGATTGTCAATAGCAATACACACAATGAGTGATACACAGGATGCAGGATATAAATTCACAGCCATCTAGTTGATTATTTCTCTAATCTGGGGTTACAGGGCCTAATAATTCTGCCTCACAGGTGAGCAGATGTCATAAATCTCGACATCGTTTCACTTTTTCCCAGCACGAGATGATGAAAAACAAACTATCACTCTTCCTCCTGTTTTTAGCAGACTGTCGTTAAAGCTGGCGTTGATAAGTGGCAGTCTCTCCATTAACAGCCCAGACTCAAAGGAACCATAAATCCTACAGTGTGTGTGTGTATGTGTGTGTGTCAATGTGTCTGCTTGCACATGTCTGGGTTTGCGTTTGAAAAAAATCTATCTGCATATCTATATAGAGTGCATGTGTGTGTGTGTGTGTGTGTGTGTGTGAACGCTGCTGAATAAGATGCTCAATAATGACCAGCGCAAACAAATAAAAGCGTGCAGCCTTGAAGCCATATTTCTCACACACAGAGTCCAACACTCCTCCTCCTCATTTGGAGATGAACTCCTTGCATGGATGTCACACAACGTGTTAACATACGAGCACGTGTAGCTTGGGATGAACAGACAAAGGAGAAACGTGTGTATACAAACGTACGTTGCCACAGCGTTTGCGCACTGGAGTCATTTTCCAAAGTATGCATTGTGAGAGATTGATGGCCAAGGCCTTCACTGAAGAAGAATTATTGCTGTGGCAAGTGCCATTGCACGTCGCCCACTCTCACCGTGACCCGCAAACACTGACTCCTTACAAGCTCGACTGACACACAATATTCATTCAAACATATGTATGTTTGAACTAACACAAACTGGGAAAGGCAGGAGGAGATTGAATTAACACAAGCTTTGATGACCCATACTAGCACTGCTGGAATATATAACAATCTCTGTAAGTGACTTAACTGAGAAGTGATAAAATAAGAAATTATTACTGCTCTAAAGCTAAATAGAGAGAATCAGATGACACTTCCTGGTGGATGCTTGCTAAGCCGGAGTGCTCCTGGCATCACAGTGTAATTTATATCTTTTTTACTTTACTTAAACTGCACATCGCAACTACAATATGTCACTTCAAAATTCGAAAAAGTCACAGAGAGAGACCAGCAAAACGAAAAAGCCCTGGACATGCCAGCAACAAAAGTCAGTGCCAAAGATGGCGCCCCCGGGTCTGACAACATGTTGCCGCTGAAATTAAAAACGAATCAGCTACTGAAGCAGATAGATGTAAACCAGAAAACAGCAGAAATCCAACAGTCAACTTCAGCAATTGAGAAATTGGTAGTTAGCCTGGATAACACTGAGGCCCAGCTTTCCTTCTGAGGCTGCCATTGACTCATATGGAACAAATGTGCAAATGGGTCAAAGACGAAACAACCTGTGATTTTTAGGTTTCCAGAAGAGAACCTGTATTTTCACGACATGTCTCTGATGCTAGAGAAGCAGGATATCAGCTGTAAACGCCACAAAAATGGGATTTCTTTTCTGACTGCACCAGAATGCTGGAGATGCGGCACCAACAGTTTAGGAAATGCAAGAGAAGACTTAATGAACAAAGTATCAGATTTTTTAGGTTTCATGACCTGAAAAAGGCCTCAGAGTCAACAAGCTCCTTTCTGATGGACGATAGACACTTGAGCTACCTGACCAAACATGTGGCTACAGGATTTGACTATTTAAGATTTAACTGGGCTTGTCTTGGATGAGATTAAGGAGAAGCAATTACTGTAACATATCATTATATTAGTTATTATCAAAAGTAACAATTATATTCCTTGGTGGTGGTGCTTGCAGCTGTTGTGCAAGAAGTTCATTATTACTGTAATCAAAGGTGCCAGCATCCATGTTTGCTCCGGCTCATTCTCTCCACTCCCCCACCACCCATAAGGTTTAATATTTGTTCCTGTTTCTTTGGATCCGGCTCGATTTATTCTCTTGCTTTGTAACCGTGTGGGCACTTTCTCTGTGGTGCTGCCGTAGTCGAACAGCCTTGAAAATGAGTGGGTCATGGACGTATAGTTCTGCGCTTTCGAGTGCCAGTTGTTAATGCACTCTTGATGGAGCATTTGTGCTTCAGGGTTATTTTTAGTTGGTATTTATCTTTAGTGTTGGTTTATTTTTTCTGTTTAGGGGCTGTGTTGCATCCAGGATTAAGTGAGTCTATGAGCAAGTATGATCATAGGGGGCTGAGTTTCTGTAGTTTGAGTACAAAGGGCATGGGCCAATTAGTGAAGAGGAAGAAAATACTCAGTACTCTATGGTACTGGTGGTGCAGTGTATGGTACAGTTGCCTCTATGATCTGAGAGTGACTCTTCGTATACTGCCACTTGGCAATGTTGGTACATCACAAAGATGGCGATTAAATTCTAGTTCACTTCAGGATGGAAATTTTAAATTATTAGTACATGAACAGATTACAATATTCAAGGAAACCAATTTCCCGTTGGCTCCATCCCCAGGGATAGCCTGGGGAGCACTAAAGGCCTTTCTTAAGGGATTTATAATTCAATATGTCTCCCACAAAAAGACAGAAAAAGCAGCAGAGCTTCTTAACCTTGAAAAAGAGGTCAAGGTAGCCAAGAACAACTTCAAAGCTGGAATTTCAGATGATAATCAGTGCAAACTTTCTCAGCTTAAACATAAATGCAACACAATATTGTGCATTATTAAACGTTGAATTTTTGTTGTTTGAGGCTCGACTTGCGCTTTTTCGAAGCAGGCGATAAGGCTGGGTGTATGTAGGTCAGTTACATCAAGCACAGCCACAGCAAGTGGCACACAGTGTTATCCCTGCAGTACAGGATCAACAGGGAATACTACATATGAGTTACTATATTGCAAATTTCCCCACTGTGGGACGAATAAAGGTTTATCTTATCTTATCTTATTGACTGAACAGAAACACATAGTAGATGCTCCAATATAACAACTGAGGAAATTTTGGAAATCATACAAACTTTACCTGTAGGGAAGGTTCCTGACCCTGATGGCTTAATGGACAAATTTTATAAGTACTTTGCTCTTGAACTTGTTCCATTGATGCTTGATATGCACATGGATGCTCTTGAAAGGGATGTGCTTTCACCAACACTCTCTAGAACTGTGACCACTCTCATTCTGAAGAGGGATAAAGAACCTACAGACTGTCGTAGCTATAGACCTATCTCTCTGTGTTCTCAAAAACTCTTGCCCATAGACTAAACAAGGTTGTGCCTTCCCATGTCCAGCCTGATTGGATGAGTTTTATACACAATCATCACTCCACAGATAACATAAAACGTCCGATAGATAAAATGTGATTTGTTAGGGAGGACATTGTTCTGAATGCGGCTCTGCTATTCGATGCTGAGAAGGCATTCATTGGTCGAGTGGGAATACTTATTTTTAGCTCTTGAGCACTTGGGATTTTGAGAGGTCTATCTTAACCTGTTACACTTAATCTGTAGGGAACCTATCTGGAGGTACCCGCCAGGAGGACACTGCCTCCCTGGCCATTTTTAGTTTCTAGAACCGTTAGCTGCTAACTTTCAGCGAGATCCTAACTTCCCTGGTTGCATCAGGTGATAATTTATGCAGATGACCTTCGTTAGCATTCCAGAGACCTCCATCTCTATGTTGTTATCCACTATCAACTCCTTTTCTAGATTCTTGGGATACAAGATAAATTGGTCCCAATGTGAGAGCTGTATCTTAACGTATTATGTCCCAAAACTTTATTGCAAACAGGCAAGTGGTCAGATCAGGGTATTGAGTATGTCCCACCCAATATGTTGAGCAAGGGTGCACCTTAAAAAACTTCAGAATAGGGCAGATCAGAGAGGCTAAGGGATTCCAAACCCACTAGTGTACATTTATATTTTGCCTATGGCACTTGGCACAGTGGTCTCTCAGTGGTTCAGTACAGAAGCACCCTCTTGCTCTGCTCTTCCCTTGGTTGCTTATCTTTCTTCCTCTCTAACCCCAGGTGCTCAGTCTCCTCCTGTACTGTCATACCTTACGGGAGTTTGAAAGAAAACTGCAAAGATCCTCAATATTGACCCCTTCCTGAACACAACCTCCAGCATATGGTGCAATCACTGCCTACACATTGGCAAATCTTTCTTGTATTGGAAAGAATAGATGCAGAAGGGTATTGCAGTGCTTGGTGAGTTTTATAGAGTACAACTTCAAATACTTATAGGTGAAATTTAAGTTGCACAAACAAAAATACTGACAGTAAGTGCAAATTCATACTTTGCAGAAATCAACTTTTAAAATGCCCTCGGCCCCTCAAAATGCAGACCCCCTATTTTATTATCTTAAGCCACAGTAGGAGTCATGATGCATCAATTTACTATTCAGTTCATGATTGTATCCAGAGAATTATTGGTCAGGATGTCCTCTTTTGCATTTGTTTATGTCTGCTGGGGGAGCCATCCACCCTGAAAGACACAATTCCCTCTGTCTATTCTGTGTCTAGACTGCTATCATGTTGGGTAGGAGACTGCTCATCCGACAATGGAAGTCAGCTCACGCACCATCAATCACAGACTGGACAGTCTGCTTGCAAGGATGGCAGCATATGAGCGGGTATCCTTCTCTCTGCTCGGCAGGATGGAATGGTATTATTTGAAATATTTGGAATAAGAAAAATTTCTTCACTATATTAATGGCCCTTGAAGACAAACCCATTGCTAATCCTCCTTTCATGTAAACACACACATACACACACAGACGTATTTGTTCACTTGGTCCTAATTACAACCCAGTCTCTTTTCTACTCTTATTTTAATTGTATTTTCTCTTTTAACCAGTTAATGTGTGAGTCATCTGTGTTAAATTGTATAAGCCTACGTTGTCTATTTCTCCTTGTTTTATGTTTGTTCATATTCCTGTGCCTTTGTAAAATTTTAATAAAATGTCAGTCACAAAAAAAGAATATTTTTAGAATACTACATAACACAGAAACATTCTCCTTTTATGAAAGCAGCTGGTATTATTTAAAAGAAATATGATAAGTGAGAAAATAATGCAGTGGGTCAACAGTATAATAAAAACCCCATTGCAGGATTTTGTGACTAAAAAGTGTAAAGTCAAGCAGCAACTGACAGTATTTCTTTTTATATTAACAATGCAACAGGCAGTTGTTTTCAGCTAAAAAGCACCGAATAGCAGACTATCAAAGTTAACAACTAGCTGGTGAACATAGAGGAGCATTTAGCAGCAAATGGTCAGACAATTTTCACCCAGGATTTAGGGAAAGGAAAACAGCCTTGCACAGAAATTGAATATTGTCTTACATGCATTAAGAAGACGTAAACAGGGCTCAAAAAGAATGCTAATGATGCTCCATCTCTGCTGGATGTGTAAATAAGCAGCAGTTTACAACATGCCATATCTAAACTTTCTGTCAGTGGTGTATTCACAACTTGTTTTGCTGCCCCCAAGTGGCCAGGTTTAAATAATCATTTAATCCATAAAATGCCATGTAAAACTAAAATGAGGAACAACCACCCATCTCAATTTGCTGGAAGCCAAGCTGAAATATTCAGCTTGTTTTGTCCAACCAACACCTATAATCCAAAAAGAATCAATTTACAGTATGCATAACATATTTTATATACATGTATATATATTCTTAATTTATTGCTTATTGCTTGGTTGTTATTGTTGGTTGTTTTGTGCAGTTGTGGGTTTTCTTATTTTTTGTTCTGAGACATAATGTAGCTGCTGGAGCAAAATAATTTCCCGTAAAGGATCAATGCCTATCTGTAAAAGAGAGAAAATCAGTAAATCCTCACATTTCAGTCGCGACCAGATAATGCTTGGATTTCTAACAATCATTAAAATGATTTATATCGTTATTTTGACTAACTTTCTGACAGACTAATCGATGAATTGACTCTCAGCTGAGTTCTGTTTCTGTGTCTGTATTTTGTTGCTTACAGATCAACTGGCCAACATTTGGGAGCATTCCTTTACAGTCTGCTTTCATGGACTGTTTTTGCTTAGTACATTCGCGCTCAAATAAAAACTTTGAAGTACAAGCGGAGGCAATATAAAAGCATGTAAATAATGTTTTTCCCTCTCATGCATATACTGTACAAGCACTTGAGCTCTCTCGCGCTTGCCAGAAAGCGGAAGCGCCTCTGAAACTTTACGCATCTGAAAAATTACAGGGCTAACGGTTTTCCATCCCGCTGCCATTTATTCTGTGCTTAAAAGTGTGTGTCTGAGCGTGTGTTTGTGAGTGCGGTGTTCATTTTATCTGTGTTCCAATAAACCTTGATTTTGTTGACACTGAATAAGCTCGCCGGGACGGGCTGCACACGAGCCTAGATCTCCCGTCTGTAAGCAGACACACACACACACACACACACACACACACACACACACTGCTTCTCTCTCTCTCTCTCCTCCACACACATCCACACACAAACACATATTGTGACACCCCAACCACACAGCACTGAGTGCCGACTGTAGTGTTAATGCCACTCCCAGCACCATGCACTAGTGCTCCTTATTTAGGTCCTATCGAGCCCACAGGCTGAAAATCTGTCCCTTCCACGCCTCCTCCTCCTCTCTCTCTCTCTCTCTCTCTCTCTCTCACTTCTCCGCCTCTGCCAGACTGCCAGGCCTTAAGCCCCTCCGTTCCATCACTCCATCACCGAGAGGAAGGCGTGTGGAGAGAGATGCCTTCACACTCCCCAATAGCTTTTCCTTCTGCTGAAATGTACTCAGTGTTCCGCAATTGGCAGTTACAAGGTGAAATGTGACACAAAAGTGAAAAAAAAGATTGCTTTTTACAAGTAAGAAATGTGCGCTGTCGTACAGAGTGACAGTGAGTGAGCTGGCGGAGGTTCAGTGTCTCACTTAAGGTCAGCTTGGCTGTTGCTACAGTCACAGGAAGGTCTGTCTGGCTCCTGTGCTGCAATACCAGAGGCTCTGTTTAACCCCTGGACATCAGGGTTACTGGTGTCTAGGAGCCAGTTCCATAACATTAATTTTACTGCAGACAAATGACCAGATAATCATTAAACTGGTCATTTTAGTGAATTATTAAAATGTAATTAGCTACTGCTGACACTAACATTTTGACAGGAGGGACGGCTGGAAATTGCAAGAAGGAGATTTCAAAGGTTATGTTGAGATATGAGGACCATTTCAGGGATTTTGCAACTGCACTTCATGCATACTTTAATACTTTGCTGATTATATATCAAAAGATGCCACAAATATTTTCATTTATTTTAATAAAGATTGGAAGCTAGCCTGACTCTCTCCACACTTAAAAAATTCATCTAACAACACTCAAACTCAATTTAACACATTGTATCTTGTTTAATAAATCTGTGCACAAACAGGATTGCAAAAACTGAAATGACTGCTTGTGTGAGAGTTATGTGATGGAACTATTTCTTGATGAACAAGAGCCAGGCACAGGCCATTCCTTCAAGTATTTGCAGTTAATGAATGAGTTCATCCAGCGCTTTGACCCTTTGCAATCTACTGTGCACCTTTGTCTGAATGATCCATATGTGTTTGTTAGTATTTATTTTATATCTAGACTCAAGAATGTGTCGAAGTGTGATCTTTGGAAACTGAACTTAATTGCAAAACAGAGAAATGCATTAACATGCAAATAGGTGGATAGGATCAATTTCGACATAGATGTTTGACCTATTTCAGTCAGGTTTTACCTTCAGGTTCATTTTCCAACCTATCCCTGTGTGAGGTAATTGACAGCTTCCACAACACTCAGAATGCGAGATGCACTTAACCACTTAATCGCTGCGCCATCTCTGGAAATGAACGCTCTGCTTAATTAACAGCCATCAAATATCGACGGCAGCTGGCGCTTGCAATTTGGAACACATATCACTGTGTATACTTTTTCCATTTCAAACAATTGGAACATCCGCCGAGTTTTCTCTCTGCTTCCCAGGTATCAGCTGGGATCAGCAGTTTAATAGAGTGCTGCAGCAACAGACTGACTCATATATGCATTTCCTAAGGAGTAACTGTGACTCATAAAGCAACTGCTGCAGGAGTACACACACTCACAAACACACCGATGTGCACGTATACTTAGGAGCACGAGCGCATAAACATATATAATTGAGCTGATTTGTAAGCCAGAGCTCTCCTGATAACAGCAGTTTGCTTGGCTTTGCTGTGACAGCAATGGATTAATTAATGGATAAATAAACAATTCTAAAGGTAATCATTTCGACTTAAACCTCAAGTGCACATCACACACTGACTTCTTTACTTTACAAATCAGTAAAAAACAGCAGAAAGAAAGCATGATATTATACGTAAAACTACACACACACTCACACACACAAACAAAGGCGATGTTAATATGACAACAAGGTAGAAGTTAGTCATTTTAACCACCACAGTGAACAGAAGAAAGCTTTGCTTTTTAGGTCTGGATTTAAGAGTATCAACAGAGTTTGACTCCTGAATGTGCACTGGTAGATTATTCAAGAGGGGAGAATCTTGGTGCACACCACCAAAACAGTTCCTATTTAATTAAGGAATGATTAAGCAGTTGGCATCAAGGGAATGTGAAGGATGTGATGCATTACAAGGGGAAATAAGGCTGGAGATGTATAAGAGTGCCAGCCCATTTAAAGCCTCATGGGCAAGAAGGAGGATTTTGAAATCAGTTCTTGTGTGGAGTAGTAGCCAATGCAAAGACATCAGCACCATTGTTATATGATCCAACTTCTTTGATTTTGTGAGGACTCTGGCAGCTGAGTTCTGGACCCATTCAACACTTTTTGTTGCCTTAGCTTGGCCAGAAAAAAATACATTACAGTAGTCTATTCTAGATGTTATATTTATAAATGTTAGTATTGTTTAGTATTAGTTTATTACTGGCTAGATGGGCAGTGAGTTGGCTGGAAATCACCTTTAACAGTTTGGACATGAAGGGGGGATTTGAAATTGGTCTATAATTGTTTAGAGTTGCATCAAGGTTGGGTCTTTTTAGTAAGGTTCTAACCTCCTTTAAAAGCAGCAGGAACGATACTAGAACTAAGGGATTTATTGATGATGTCAGGGTTTCCTATCACTGTGAACAGGCTCTAAGAGGTTGCCGGGAATGGCGTCAGAAAACATGTGGTTGGTTGGGAGCTAGTGATCATTTGGGAAAGAGTGCTTGAATCAACTGGATCAAACTAGAAAAGGTGACTTGTGGTTTGGTGATCAGTATGAGAAGAAAGTAGAGGGTGGTAGTTATCAAAGGGGAGGGACACTGCCTTACCAGTCATATCATTTCTGATTAGCTCAATCTTTTCAGTGAGATAGTTGTTGGAAATCAGTGTGGGCGGTGATTTAGTATCCACGGCATTGAATATAAATCTGGGGTCATGTCTGTTGTTATATCACTTTGCGTTCAGCACTGGTGGAAAGAAGGACATTAAAAGCGCCTCCAATGATTAGAAGCGAATATTGAAGGAAAAGAGTAATTGAAGTCATAGATTAGTGCCACGCTGCCACCTTTTCTGGCGACGCGGTTGATGCAAGGGTATGGAAAATTAGGCAGTGACGCTTAGGCCAAAGGCAATGCGTTATCTGTGGATAGCCAGAGTCCAAAAATATTAAAACCATGTTCGAGGATTAGATTATGAATTAAAAGCACTTTTGAGCCTAATGAATGTCAATAAAGCCAATTTTGAGATGGTTATTGCTGTTTAAAGCAGGTATAACCTTCACAGCATTCAGATTGTGCGTATCCCATTGGTTTCGGTTTGGACAGGATTTTCTCTTTTGGTTGAGGGTAGGGATGTGGAATACTTCATTATCTTGATTCACAGAAAAGCAATTTGTAACAAAATTAATGTCATGAGAAAGTCCGTGCCCGTTAAATGGACCTGCAGCATTGGGCCTGCACGGTAACATCTGTGCAGTAATGTGATTACAGGAAGGGGAATGCAGTGAATAGAGTTGTAGTTGAGTTGAATATTGATACGCTTGAGGGGTTACCTGTATGTCGTATGGACTGCAGCAGTGTATGAGAGGTGCAATATGGGATATGTGAGTTTGGCAGCTAATATCTTACAACCAGGCAGATTAGGGTCCATTAGATGATGTCGGTTCCAAAATAAGTCAGTTTTCCACTAAGTTCAGGTTGTGGGCAGAGCATACAGATTTAAGCCAGGAATGAAACGAAAGAAGCTAAAACAAACAAAAAACAACTGTCACTGCAGCCAATGGTGAGGATTGGACCTGAGAGAGCAACTGATTTCCCAGAGGACAACTGCATCTATCAGAGGTTTAAAGTCTGTTTGACTGTTTGTGTCATGAGGTACTGCATGTACTACTATTGCATAGGACTCAGGATGCCATTTTAAAATGGCATTATGAAGTCACTCATGATAACCACAGGGACACATGCAGTGTTTGTGTGTGTGGGAGCATTTGAAGAGGAGGCCTGCTGGGCAAGAAGTGTGTGTTGATGGGTCAGTGCACAATTTTCAGCCACTGTGGAAAGGGAGCTGTCAGCAAGGAGACACCAGTTGATGTAACCAACAGGCATTGGTGATGAGGTGCCATTATCTGGACAGTGGGTCAGGCGCCCTGGTTGTCTGTTGGGAGGTGGGTTACTGGTGGTGGGCATTGCTTGGTGCTCACACTGGTATCACAGTTAGACACTGGCGTGGGATGACGGGGAGGGATGATCAGGCATTCAGCACTGACTGGGGAGTCTTTGCCAGAGAGAGAAGCAGGTGGTCCCAGGCCTTCCAGTGGTTTAAAGTGATTTTCCAAATATCAGGTCCTTAGGTGGAGATAAGGGACAAACACAGGTTTTCCGCCACTTGACCAGGATCAAGATTCAGGTGCTGGAGTGGAACAGACCCAGGATCTGGGCTTTGCTCCGAGCTCAGGCCACACATCCTCTGACAGCGTCAGCGGGGTGTAGAGCGCTGACAGGTGTTGTTGTCAGGGACCTCAGTCTTTTGCTCCCAAGTGCCATAAGGCTTCAGGGCAGGTACTTAGCCTGGGATGCTTAGCTCCGGACACTGAGCAACACATTAAGTCTGAACATGAAGTGGATGAAAACATTCATTTTTGATGACTACTTGAGATTACAGAAAATATTCTACACTCTACAACCTATAGCATGGTAAACACGAAAGCCTGATTGAATTCAGTGGACGCAGTATGCAGGCCACAAAATGGAAAACAGGCAGAAGAGATAAGTCATTAAAAAAATAGGTGAGGAGGAAATGGGGGGGGCAGAGAGGAATTGGAGGAAGAGGAGCAAGATAGATGGAGAGAAAATTACTTTTGACACAAGTGGGAGCTGAGAGCAAAGGGAGGGCTGAATTATCAAACGTGCATCTTTGTGTGTGTGCGTGTGTATGAAAATGTGTTTATGGATGTGTGTGCGTGCTATAGGTGGGGGTGAGTGTAAACATACATGCGTCTCCTGACATCCTGCTGTGGACTGGCGAGAGCTGCTTCTAGCCTATTCCCAGCATTTCCAAGCTCACTCATAGATAAAGCTCAAAGTCTCACGTTTACAAAGCGCCTCCTTTGAAAAGAGAGGAACTCTGGTCAAAGACAACACAAGCTGCATCTAAAGGAGATCTGTGTTCATTACAAACACTTGAACATTCCTACTGCTTCTCCATCCCTCTCATTTATTCTGTATTTTTCTCTCTTTTCTCACCTCCCCCTTTCCCTTCTTTTTCTCAAATTCATTTTCTTTCCCTTCGCTTATTTTCAAAGCGCTTAGGCTGAGAGAGTGGAACGCTTTCCCCCCATCCCGCTGGAGCATCAATATACAACAGAGCCCAGAGGTCCAAACAGGAGAAAGGCTGAGGAGAACAGCGCAACACCAATCCATAATGGATTTTCTTCTCTCTTTCATTCGCTTTCTGCAGGGAGATGCAGCGGAGGCACCACTGGCACAGAATGAGAGGAGCGGGGAGGGGAGGGAGCAGAGGAGAGGTGAGGGAGGGAGAGACTTCGACAGGGAGAAACAGAGAGGCCGACGGAGACTCAAAACAGTGCCAATAACAGAAGCCCTTAAGAATATTTCTCTCATCTGTCTCTCGGGTGCTTGCATAACATATGCTTTAAACTATTTGCAGGGCCAAGCTCATCGCGGAAGGTGACAGGAATTAAAAGCAGCTTTGGTGTAGCTTCAGCTGATCAGATGCAGAAATTGTCACTAATTAAGTTAGCCTGGAAGTAAAGGACTGCCAAGAGGTCTGATAGATATTACACTGCGAGTAATAACATCCATGCAAATACAATGCATCAGTGAATAGCAGCTCGGTGGCTGGATCCTATAATTGCTGCTAATACAAATAAAAGTCTGGCTCTTTCGACAGTAGCCTAACAGTCTGACGGTATTTATTTCTAAGATCTTGGATGCTTGAAAATGTGTAAACTTAGTGAGCATGAAAGTCTGCAAACCAGAGAGCCAATATTTCAGTTTGCGATGTTAGCACAAGGCAGCCCTTTCTGAGGTTGTTAAATTGACGGCTGTGCGGGAGGAGGATGAGGCTGTTTGATTCAGAAATTGTTTGTTTGAGACTTCACACCCAAGTGAGCTTCATTTCATTTCACTAGTAGCTCCAAAGCACAAAATGTGCCCAGAATCCAAGTGAATAACCTTGGATGCTGTCATGGTGTCCACAGAGTCAGTCTTGTATTAGTCACCAGAGGAGCTGCTTCTACTGCCTCTGAATGCATCACTGATTATAGTCTTGATTATAGTTTTGCCTCCTTTCCAGCTTCTAATTCACTACCTTCATAAATGCCTTGAAGCCCAAATGACTCTATAAAGGACATTTTCAAGTTTAATGCAACTTGCGCCTTAATTGAATGGTTTCGGACATCTTTTTATCGGTTACAATAACATTGTACTCACAGTGATTGCTGAGATCTGGGAAAACGGTGACATCACTACAACAAAATCTGATGGTGCGAGAGATGAGTGGTTGGACGAACAATCGGGTTGTAAACAAGATTTTAGCCAGATTAGTTTCCGCTTTATATGGAGGCAAAACCAGAATTAAACCAACCTGCATTGTCACTAATAAACTCATTTACATTTAACTACATCAAGTATAACTCAATGTTGAACAAGGAAGTTGTTCTCTAAGGTGTTTCAGCTGCTCCCTGATCATGTTGCCACAATCGATCATCTGTTCCCATCTCCCAACCAGATATTTGATTTGGCATAATCTTTTTATGCTCTTCCTGATGCAAACCTCCCTGGGCTTAGGCAATTAGAAATGCACTGACTTGTAAATCCCCAGCAGCTAAAGAAGCTGAAGCTGAAGAGTGAACCGGGGTTCAGTGTCTTGCCCAAGGACACTTCTACATGTGAACAGGAGGATGATCGAACCACCGACCCTATGACCAGCAGACGACTCGCTCTACCTCCTGAGCCACAGCTGCCCTAGATCTCTGTTCACTTCCATTTTCTCTTCCAAACAAGTTTGACTAACCCGGGGGTTTGTTTAAAACTACTTGTCTCAATGCTCATGTTTCTTGCCCTATCTGCCTTTTTTTTTGTTTTTTGTCAATATCGCAGCCTTTCCAGATCTCAGCCTTTTACCCCCCCACTGTTCCGCCCGAGGGACACGAGCACTGTGCAGAGCTTTCATTAACTGCTAGTACTCCAGAAAGTGAATAAATAATGAAACAGATTAGACTCTCTTCTTTTTGATCTTTGCGATCAACATCAAGAAGAACGCCCTCTCAGATAAAATAAGTTGAAATCACAGCACATGTATACAACTGAAACCTCACGGTCTTCAGAGCACACTGGCAGGTCAACACGGAAGTAATCCTTTATGTCCTTTGGTGCAAGCATCTAATGATCAGAAATGGTCCATTTCCAGAGGGCTAACTTGTTGACTACAGTGTCATTTTTACCTGTAGGCACGATTTCCATATCTATGAATATATGACCAGTATTGTAATAAACCTTCTTTAAATGTTCCCCAATTTTACCTTTGTCATTGTAACATGCTGCGTCCTTTAACTGCTATTCACTAGCATATTGGAAATATCAAATCAAATGTCAAATTGTTGACTGCATTTAAAAATAAGTCCTGTTGGTTTCATGTCAACATTACGACAATCTCTGTCAGCATTCAAGTCAAGTGAAACCCTTGAGATAATAAAAACACATGCACACATGAATAATTTAGGGTTGTCTTTACCGTGTCCGCAGGTTCCCCGGGCTGGGTGGCCCGTCATATACAGACAAGATGTCAAAGTCCTCCTCTAGGGCGAAGCCTTGAAACACCAGCTGTATCCGGTTGTGCTCGGCCGCCACAATCACCCATGTACAGTTGGCATAGTTAGGATAACCGTAAGGGTAGCCGGGGCTTTCTATCGTCCCATTGGGACTGTGTAGTGTGTAACTGCAGTTCTGAGCTGTGAAGAGAAGAAGAGATAGGCAGGTATTAAAAGGGGGTAAGATGTGTTAGAGCAACTAGAAAGTTTGAAGCATTAAAAGATTGTAAAACTAAATAAAAGGCACAAGAATGGAAATATACAAACACACACACACACACACAAATGCACACCCACAGTCAAACAGTTTGCACCAAGTGCTGCAACATCCATTATCACCTACAGCGTGCAGCATAAGCCATTAATATGGCAGTGCTAAATGGCTCACCCTCTCCCAGCTTTCCCCACCTCTACCACCTCCATCATCACACACTTGTTCACTCACTGGCCCTTTCACCACATTAGTAATAGGTTCCCACGTTAATACATGACATAGCTGGAGGAGAGAAGATGAGGGGACAGGAGGGGAGAGCAGAGCTGACACACACACCCACGCGGAGAGAGAGACACACTTGAGTACCACATTAATTGCACTCATCTTGCATTTTCGTCTGCAGCCGCTCACACTGAATTCAATCTTAAATTTTAATCGCGTGTGTTGCCATCTATCAGTCCCGAGCTGGCGTTGGATGTGCCGAGCGTGAGCTGTAAGCGCGTGTGTTTTCAATCCCCCAGCTAAATGACTCGTCTTTGACTGATCTGAGCACAGCTGACGCTTTTGATCAATGTTAGGGATTTAGTTGTAATTAATGGCTAATGTGGACCGATGTGTGATTGCACTTTTGTGTGGCCGTGCATGTTGTCCGTGTGTGTTTTTGGTGTTGTATGCATGTGCACGCATGGCTTTTCCCCTGTAGTTAATAACACAGTCATTTGATCTTCATATTTAAGTGGTGATGCTTATCTCCTCTAATGAAAAACGGTTCATGTTAGAGTTCATTTTCATCTTCGAGACAGCTTAAATGAGAGCAGCCAGCTATCAGTCTGCTACTGAGAGGAGACAAGAGAATAACATGCGACACACTGTCACACACTGGACAATCACACACTATAAATAGCCTCATGTGTTGCAGCTTTTGAACTAAGGCGGCAGGAATGCAACATGACCAGAATTAATTTCCTCTGGAGAAAAACCTCCCACAGGTGAAGTTATGGTTACACAAAAGCAACCTGCATAAATAAATATCCTCACAGAGGGACTAAATTAGAATGTAGTGCAAGACTATATACTATTTATACAAATGATCTGTATTTTCCCTTTGTTTGCTTCAGCCACAAACCTGAATCATAATGCAGCCTGATTAAAATGTAATTAGGAGACTATAATTGGAGGACATCTGTTATCTGCATAACCCGCATTATTCAACAACACAAACAATGCAACGCTCGCAGTAGATATGATTTTTGTTATGTTCATTTATATCCATACTCACAACTGCGTAAATTTGAATGAGCTGTACAACCTGAGCGCATTTAAAAAACAAGAATCTTCAGTGAAAACGTTGCGGCTTCCAAACATGTAACAGTGAAGGCTGCTGGGTTTAAATCCCTCCAGAGGAAATGTGCATCCCTTATTGAAGGCTTGTGAAACATACAGATTCTGTGCTACTTTGTGTGCACTTGCTGACGGTAGAACAATCCCAAAGCTGCAAATCTGTCCAAATTCTCACTCTGAAACGTGCATCACGTCTAAAAAACCAGCAGGGATTTACAGGTAATAAGGCCCCGAGCATGAAGGCAAGACAACAGAAAACGGGCTGATTTTCATTCCTCTCAGACTTACTCACAACTGCAATAAATAAAAGCCGTTTTTTTTCTTAAAGAAAGTACAGAGAAAAAGAAGAAATGCCAAAAAATTAAGCATGGACATGGATAATCCCTGGTTAGCCAGACGAGCGAACCCTGTATTTGTTTTCACAGCAATGATCGAGCCTGGTGTTTAAGATTTCAGGGGCAACGTGCCACATCAGGGTGTTTATGAATTCTGAGATGCCGCTGGAAAAACACGAGCTGACACACGCAAACAAACAAAACCAATATTAGCTTTTTGTTCCAGGTTGCAGAGCAAAACGGTATCACATTCTTTTCATGGATGGGGGAAAAGAGGAGATGTGTCAGAAGGTAAAGATCCAAACTGTCTGGACGGCGTCAGCAGCGGCAGGAGGATAATAGCATCTCCAGTCACAGTACATCCATCACGCCACTGTTGACTCCCTGGGGCCTGTCTTGCCCAAAAAACAGGCAGGGGCCCTCTCTCAGCCATTGCTGTTCAACACTTCACACACGCTTGACCTCTTCCAAAAGATGCTAATGTGTGTGCACTTGAACCCCGGCCACTCGAACACACTTTAGTTCGGTGTGTAATGCTGCATTGCGAGTTCAGCTCTTTGTTTGCTGAGGAGATTTGCAAGTGTGAGAGTGAATTCTTAGGAAACGCTGCGCAATGAATAAAATAGTGTAAAAATGAGATTAGCAGTAACAAAATATGACCTGTATGCTGTGTAGAGTGCTGAGAGACACAGTGTGCAGTCCTCATCTTTAACCAGTAACAAAAGGGAAGAACAAAGTGAACACTATCACCATCCGATTTTTCATTAAAGCTTTTAAATAGGCGCAGCAAGTGAGCATTCACCCTCCCAATTACCATCAGGTCAATACTAATATCCAGGTAAAACCTCCAAATCCACCCCTACCTACCCGGTGTTCATACGCACAGCCTGGTCAATAATTCCCTCATCATCTCCTTCATTACGAGGCCTCGATCAGACAAATGCCAATCAATGGCTCACACAGCGGCCCTGATGGCAGAGCCTGATAGGGGTCAGAGTGGACTGCGAACCCCTCGCACATAGGCAATGAGTCAGGATGTGTGGGCTGGGATGAATTACAAAACAACACCAGGGAGGTCAAGGCAACTGAATTTTTATTAATCAGGTTCAGGATCGAATTCAAATGCCTGAAGACAGAAATGATTCTGCGACTCTTGATGCTCAACCGACAAATCTTTCATGTTAGAAATCAGCATGTCAGTATTAACAGCTAACATGAAAATGCTACAATGCTGTGAAAGGACACCAAAGGAATATGTTTTGCCACTGACTAAAAGCATTTCACGCCATCTGAGTGCACGTGTTATTAAGGGACGGAACATGCTGTACATATTGATATATGACAGGTGATCAACCAGGCAGGAAAGCAGCCTCTGTGTTTCATGGGTACAATTAAGTGAAGCATAAAAACAAAAAACATGACAGAGAATAAGTCCACTGGGTCTGCCAGAGCTCCACCGAATGCTATTTTGAAGCGTGAGCACATGTGCCAAGTGACCGACTCTTAAATCGATAATGACGCACACAATCTGGGATAAAAGACCAAGATAACGCTTTTAGAGAGGCTACTTATTTCTGGCTGCAACGAGAAACACTGTATCCCTGCTGAAACATACATGGTCACAATTGATTTGGACCAAAACATGTGCATCAAAGTCCACTTGAGATTGCACTTTTGTGAGCATTAAGGAGCAATTTACAACCTCATCAAGTTTGATTTTCACTTTACACAGTAATAACCGCCGTAAGATGCAAGTGCGGTTGAGGTAAACCAAGGCACTGTAAGTCTACTCTCTCTGTTCTTTGAAAACCCAGAGCCTTTTGATTAAGTAGATCCTGCACTCGCGGCTTGCTTGAATTATTTAAGCCTCGCCCAGGGTGCATTATGAAATTAGCTGCTGGGAGCTGCTGACCTGCTGTGAAGCCCCTCGGTGTAAATCTGCGGGGGGAGAGCCCATCCTGCAGTCGACCCCACTGACACACCATAAAGACCCCATAAACAGGCTGCTGGCCGTGCTGTTTTAGCCTGGCTAGACCTGACCGCCTTCTGCCGGCAAAGTAGAAGGTCGTGTTATCTCAAGTTGCGTAAGTTCAGGTGAACCATTATGAATATGGAGCAGCAGCAAATACGCTGGTTCAGCAATTAGAAAAACTGCTAACGTGTTCTAGTGGTTGTTGTATTTTATCCCTCAGCCTGTCTACGGGAACTATTTGCATTGGCTTGTACTGGAATGTTAACTATGCTTGATATCTGTGGACGTTCAACAGATATGTTGTCCACTGCTTAGCCCACTGTGCCACTGGCACCGTCCGCTTGGCACTAACCATCCCCGGTGTGCACGCCGCCAAATGGGTGTACAGGGAGAGGTTTGACCTTGCTGGGGCAGCACTCCAGGTTCTACCTGATTTTGTGTGTGTGTGTGTGATTGTGTTTGTGTGGAGGAGCTATTGTTTGCTTTGCCAGGGCAGTTGTTTAGTAGCGGGCATACAGAGCTGCGGCATTGCGCCGTGACACTTTGATGAATCGATGGTCGCTGTGCTGTACTCGGGCAGGACAGCAGCCCATCAGAGGAAGGAGACAGGGAGAGACTGGAGGAGAATAAGAGAGCGAGGGCAAGTGAGGGGTGGGCAGACAGACACAGAGTAGACTGACTGGCTGACTGAATGTATGGACATGTGAGATAATAGATTTGGACATGACGTGAGGAATAATAGAAACAAAGGTGAGACGAGGGGCGGACTCAGCAGAGAGGCAAAGAGAAGGAGGATCGAAAATATGCAAGAAAGAACGTGTGTGAAAGTCAACAAGAAGAAGAACAATGGCCAGTGGGAGAAAATAAGTTGGGAAGAGGAGGAAGATTATATACTGGGAGAATTTTTTTTAACCTATTTTCTGCATCTCGTTGCCATTTTGTGCTGAGGTCACAGACAGCCGGTGTGACATTCGCAGCAAGACAGAGCTTAATCTGCACTGTTAGCGAATCCTAGGAGTCCATTTGGAGGGATACTCTGGCAGTGTGTGTGTGTGTTTTGTTTGTGTGAGTGTGCACACATGTCTACGTATGGAGGTATCGGTTGTCTGCACATGTATGAGTGTAATCCCTATACCCTGGGTGAGTATAGTGTCATATATCTGCATGTCTCTTCTCTGTTTAGATGCAATTACACTGGCTAGAGTGACTCTCAATGGGAGGAAATTTCATCATGGCAAACATAATCCCAACACCACACTCACATAATACCATTAAGACGCAAACAAAACTTGCAATAAAACACTGTAAATCTCCTTTTTGGACTCCCATCTCTTTATCCCTCCCCGCCTTGGCCTGGTCTCCTCATCTAGGATTCAAATTTGCTTTTGGACGAAAGACAAAGACGGAGAGATCATCAAGTTCTTGCACTCAATAATAGAAGTGCCTGCCTTCATATACTGTGCATGATGAATACAACTGAAGAGAATGAGACTTATTGTTTGATGTCTGAGAAAGGTCCAGTGTGTTTAATAATAAAATGTAAGAAACTACTGAAATGATGAAGTCCAATGAAACAGGAAATTACAGTGCAATTGTTCCAATTGTAGCTATTACACGTCGAATATATCTAAGAAAGTGTCACAAGAACCATGCACTCACCCATTCAACTGAGATAGAACCATAAATTACCTATTGAAGTCTCCCCATCACATAGCTAAAATACAGAGTTCAGCTCTTAGCTTATTCTCAAGAGAAACCATAAAGCCTTCATACATGAGGTCTATCAGGGGCTAGAGCCATACAAAATGAGCATCCCAGCGGAGCATACATGGAATAATCTCCAACCAAATAAGCGCCCTCTGGGGTATATGGAGTAACAAAGCTATCTACTATCACATATAGCCTATCCCATGAGTAAACTTCAAACAACCCAATGTTTGTGTGTGTGTGTGTGTGTGTGTGTGTGTGTGCCAGTAACTGCCTCCCTGGTGGGAAGATAAACCCTTCCGCCCCATAGATCCTCTCAGCACCACTATTTGTCTCTTGACGTGTCAGCGCATATGCGCGCCTTGACCGCATCATATCCGAATTAACCTCTAGATGGCTGCCATTAAAATGGAAATGCGTGAGCTCAGCGATCCCGCTCGCCTCCATACATTAGGCTAATGTCCGGGCCAGGACGACATCGTCTGCAATTACAGACAAGCCAAATGCAGTGGAAGGCACTTGCAAAAGGCTTGCTCCCACTTAGCCGCCCCACCCCGCCGCCATCACTACCACCACAGGTTGTTTCCACTGGGCTGAATGGTAAATATTGTTTCCTTAAAAGGGCAGAAAAATGGAGCTTGCATTTCCATAATGGCGCACACTCGAAGCTTGGAATGACCTCCTGCTGCATAAATGTGTGAAGGAAAACAATAATCTGTGTAAACACACACAGAGAGGATGCTCAAGTAAACACACACGTGAACGCCTTTGCCAGCTCTCAGCTGTAAATCAGGAAACACGTGTGTCCATACCATGCTGACAATGTCAGTCAGTAGTCATGTCTTTCAATAATCTGTTGACGCCTATGGCAACACATAGTTAATTCACACATGCACAAAAAACAAAAACACATTCTTACAGCAACATAACTGGAGGGTGATATGTGTGGACTGAGAAAATAAACAACACCCACGTGCAAAACTGTAGCCAAAGATTAAAGCGTCGAAGAAAGCGGCTGCATGCGAACACGCGGACGAGGCGTGCATGCAGAAACGCACACTTGCGTGAGTGCATGCACACGTCGCTGACTGTTATCAGGGCTGGAGAAAGAGGCACAATGGAGTGTGTGTTCTCTCAGACAGAGAGGGAGAGAAGGGGGGAGTCAGGCAGTTCCTTCCAGCTGGGTCATATTTAACCAGCAGTATTATCATGCCAGCCAAAAGGACCTGCAGCCCAGTCACTCACCCAAAAAAAAAAAAGCCACCCACACACTTTCATACAATTTCAGTCCGTCCCTAAAACAGCGCAAGCATTTTACCAGGTTAAAACACTGATTCGACAGCGATATTATTTCTGTGTATTCTCCGTCATGTTATATTCCCCAGTACATTTGAATAGCCCCTTGGTAAGTTGGTGTGTGTGTATGGACAACACAGCTCCTCAGCAACCCACACACCAAGGCTTCAAGCTAATCAATAGAAAATAGCCCATTCAGAGTCAAAGGCATGTTCCGCTTGATGTTCTTCTCTTTCAGAAAGACCCCTGTCTTTGTGGGGGAGTTTATTCAACGCCGATACAAATGGGCCTCCCACACAAAACACACTGAGGCTCGAAGCCTGGAGAAATGCATGTGCGTGTTTGTCGGGGTGTTTTCACGTTTGAGTGTGCACATGCATTCGTATCTGTGATGGAGAGCTGTGGCACTCGAAAGCAGCCCCGGTATTCAGTCCTGCCACTTTTACTGTGTGTGCCCTGGTTTCCCCTCACCTGGAAACGCTGTCCTTATTCAGCAAACTACGAGGCTGCCACATACTCAGTCGGGTTAGACCGTGGTGGGGAGACGAGCCTCTAAGAAGCATGTTTGTGCTTTTCAGTTTGAATGATTTGAAGCTATTTGTTTCATGTATTTTGTATATTTATTTTCTGCTACACGCTGGGTAGGTGGATATCTCACATGGCAGGTGAAAGGTGTTTTATAGTTTTTCTTTATTGCCATTGCTTTTTATGTTCTTAAATAACTGTCGTTTGTGCCTGTTTGGACAGAAGGTTTGAGAATATTGGATCTGCCGTGAGTTGGTCCTGCAAAACCGGTAAATTGAAAACACCTGTGAGTCATCCTCTGAATGTGTGTGGCTTCAAATAACATCGTTTCCATTCATATTGTAAGAACCTGCCGCCGCTGTTTTGCCTTTCTTTTTTCCAACATTGTTTTATTTTCCTTTATAATGACGAGTCATCTTTTTAATTTGTTTTAATTTCCTGTTTGACTTGCTTTTTGTTGCAATTTAGCAGATGGGCTTTTTAAGCTGTCTTGGCTTTAATTTAGCAGTTTTTTTATTTGCAGCTCTTTTAGTCAAAAGTCAAGGTTTTCTAAAGCCCCTTTTTTCAGGGCCTTGCTGTTAGATCTCATAGTGCCAGCTGAATGAGTGTGGCCCTCCTCCCCCTGCACGGTGGTGGTAATAGCACATTCACCCCCCTTTGGTTTGCTGTGTTTGTGTTTTGATGGGTGTTCAAAATTGTAGGTAGGTAGGGTTCTGTCCTCCAGCTCCACTGGCCCAATGCCATGACGTCCATCTGTGTCCTAGAAACTTTTATTTTTTTGTGTGTGAATGTAGAGATAAGTGGTCTCCTCTGTGGGATTTTAATTAATCTCATTTAAGTATTGTTTTTTTTTTAAAGTATCTTGTTGCTTCAATCTTCCGCAAATAAATCTGCCTGCGTTTGACAGAAACCCACAGCTGTCTGTATTTACAAGCTTACCTGAGTTCTCTAACTTCTCCAATTGGTTACATATTGATGAGTAAAAGATGAGGTAAACAAGAAGAGAAGTGAGAGAAGTACAGTTCAAAGAGCCTCATTCACTGCTCCTATCACAGAGCTGTATGTTCACGACAGCAAGAAAACATGAAGGCAAATCCCTTTCCTCAATTATTTATTATTCTTTGAGTCCGCCTTAACACAATCTCACTCATGCACGTACATACAGCACAGTACATCCAAATGCACTCACGCTCATACACACATACATGCCACAAACAATTTCATTTTTTTCTTCCAGTCTCTCTTGTACTTGAAAAAAAGCACAATTATGTGTGACGCTAATGTGCAAAACGGTGAAAGTCAATTATCACCTCCTTTTCATTCTGTTCACACGTGACAGCTGGCCTCTTTGAGTTATGTTAGACTGAACCGATGCAGAAGAGCCAATCTCGGTTACATCCTGCCGCCTATTTGCACTTAAATTACAGCAGAAATCAGGGGAAACTACATTTCTGGACCAATCAATGGCATCAGCGCGAGGTGGTGTAATGCAGTTATGGATGTGTTGAACGGACGAGATGGATAAGCATGTTGATCTATGTGTGTGTTAGCGAGTGGGCATTCATGAACATTTGATCCCCTCTGATGATTGCACATTAAACCCAAGAGGAAGCGCTGATCCAAAGGTCAGGTCACGACCGTCCCAGCAGGACTATTCCATCTATCACCCAGAGATGGATGAGCAGCGGACAATCAATCAGCCTCACTTCAACTAACTGTAGTCCACTTTCACCTTTCCACTCGGGTCCTAACTGCCCCCCAGGAAGGCTCAAGTGTCAGCTGTGGACCTCAATCATAATTAATAGGGCTGTATGCATCACTCAAATGGATGAGAACTTATTTTAAATGAAAGCTGTTGCATTTCCACATTACTGATGACATTAAGTCAATTTTATTTATAGAGTATAGCCCATTTTACAAATTTGCCTCAAGAGGTTTAACAATCTGTACAGCATACGGCCTCCTTCTATCCTTAGACCCTTGATTCGGGAAAGAAGAGCTTCCCAAACAAACCCTTTAATGGGAGAAAAATGGAAAAAAAATCAGGAAGAGTAACACGCAACATGCAATAGATGTAATGTGTACAGATTACATCAATGTGAAATTACATTATGGACAACCAGGATGACAAAATTATACATTAGATTAGGAACTTTTAAATTGGCCATGTATACGTAAATTAAAGGCAATATTGCTGTTCTTTATGATATCGAGATTGTGAGAAAACATTTTGGCAGTGTGTCAGACTGGTAACCAAATCTAAGATAATATACTTAACAGCAATAAATCATTTTCCAAGGTTGCAGCTAATTTTGCTCAACAAAGGTGCAAAATTATAAATAATAATGATGATAAATATTTGCCTTTGTGTTGCAGGATTTTTAAATTTCAGCCAAATATAAGATAACAGATTTCTGACATTTCAGACATCGTCATCTTCCAACATGCTTTTCGATGACACTGTATTTCTCGACTGCTCGACAGGTAATCCTTTCTGTGGTAAAGACGTCAGGGGACACTTTCCACTCATTTCCACTCATTAGGAATTTATTTCCTCCGTGGCAGCAAAACGCGTAACATGAGCCGGCAGACAACCGCTGTAACTTTAGGTTAAACTGGTCGAGACACTGGACACTTTGAGGGTGATTAACTCCGAGCAGACACACTTTAGACTGACTTCAGACAGAAGCCTGTTAGCCTGGTGACATTAGGGCCACAAACAACCTTTGGAAGAGTTAGACATTTTGGGATATTCACTCTCTTGTCAAGACTTAGTTGAGATCGTCAAAATCCTTGTTGTTAGGCAGGTGTTGAGGAAGTCAATGCTCCCACCCAGAAAATAGTCCCTCCCACTAAATTCACCATAAAACCATAAATTGACTATTTACACTGTTTTTTAATATGGAATAAACTAATGAGATATAAAATGCTAATTGGTGATAATTAGATGTGATGGTGGGTGGGTTTGGTTCCCTTTGGACAGAGCCAGGCTAGCTTTTCCCCCCTGCTTCCAGTCTTCATGCTAAGCTAAGCTAACCAGCTCCTGGCTGTAGCCTTATATTTACCACACAGACATGAGAATGGCTTCAGTCTTCTGAACTAAGTCTTGCCAAGAAAGCAAATAAGTGCAGTTCCAAAAAATGTCAAACTATTGCTTTAAAGAAACAGAATGCAATAATCACTACTCACTGCAGTGAAATCAAATCAGCTTTTGAGAATATGCAAATGTTTTATTATTTTTTAATTCAAATTATTATTTTAATTTGAGCCATAAATTATGGGATGATGTAACCAAGCAGGTAGATATGCTCTAAGATGATACATTAAAAATTGGCCTTATAAGTGTAGCATTGCAAGATCAGCACACTGACTCTCTCCACCTGCTCTTTCCCCAGAAAAGACCTCTGACAGATTGCCTATACGGTGAATAGAGAGAGAAGCAGTACAGGAAAGGAAAAAAAAAAGAAAAAAAGACAAGGACAAGGACAAGATACCTCCTGCCCAGGATCTAATCTTCAATCTCTGGGATCACTGATATCTGATAAGAACAGTGTAAATCAGGAAGCTAAAGAAACCCCTGCCTGAGCTTTGTGTCTATACAAGACAGACAGGGCATCTACATCTGTCTCTCACTTTGTGGGGATTTACAGTAGCTGGAGCAAATTCCCACGTCTGATAATAACGGGACGACGAAAATCGAGATTGAGACTTCTCCGTTATGGCTTTGCTCCCATCCGTGGCTCAGAGAGCTCGTGTAAGCTCTGGATTCTTTCCATTTCTTGATTTCTTTTAACTCTATCCGAGGAAGACTGACTGAGCGCGTACTGTGTGTTCTTTCCCTGACACGTCTCGCCTCGCAGCGGTTGTACGGCCGTTACAGCAGCTGCACACATTCACGTCTGGGAGCTGCCCAGTACGGCCGAGCTGATCCACTGTCTTCTACTGGGAGATGTGGGCAGGAAGAGCGGAATGAGAACCTCTCTTTCTTCTCTACCGTGTCCTTGAGCAAGGCCTTTTTGCCATAACCTCTCCATCCACCGCCCAATGTCTTTAATGGACCTGAGCTTCTAAAACAGAAATGTTGTGAATGTGAAGCACAAGCGCTGCCAGAACAGAGCGATAGTGCTAGATTTATATTCCCAGGATAAGCAAAGCAGCCAAAATATACATTTATTAATTTCATGCTGTGCTCGGGGACGTGCTGAGAGTCATATTTAAAGGAAACAAGTATTTCTCATTTGTTTTCTGCCAGGTTTTCCTCCGCTTGTGTCAGATTTGAACTATTGACTTTACAACCAGAGCCTCCAGACATACAAATCCCTCGCTTTCAGTGTGTATGCGTCACATTTAATGAAGGCTATTTTACTATGGCCGCGCCATCACACTCAAATACCATTTTTTTTAAGTGTTTAATAGACGAAACAGCAGGAGAAGCAATTGAATTGTAGTGAAATGAATTGGATGTCTCATCATCTCATTGAGTGGCACTTTAATCAAGATAGTCTGCAAAAGTGCATCAGGATATAAGTTCATAAGGCCTAATGGTCCAGTTTGTGTGTGTGTGTGAAAGTCATTGAAGCTACACTGGTGAATGGCTGCATGAATGCATTTAGGGGGGGTCTGCAAGTGTGCATGAATTAATGAGTAAGTGTGTGTGTGTGAGTCACCGTGTGGCTGTGATCAGTGTGACGAAGCACAGTGACAGAGCTCCGGCCATCTGGAGACAGATGACAGTGTGAATCACCAGAGAGGAGGATGGAGGAAGAAAAGGGGAGGTGGTGGATAGAAGGACGAGGTACGAGGGGGAGACAGAGGAAGGGAGGGAGAGAGAGAGAGAGAGAGAGGAGCGGGATGACACATCATCAGCAGGTGGGTGGGGAAAATGAGGGTGCTCACGTGGACGAAGCATTCGCATCATCTTGAAAGCTGCGCACGTGCACACACACACGCACACACACACTATCTCTCAGTGGCCCTTTTTGAGCTGGCTAATGACCTGCTCGTCAACACTTCAGCCTAATCATCCTAGAGTGAATGGCGGTGGCAACTCACAGGCTCATCCCAACACATCCACACAGACACACACGTGAGCCCACGAGCATACTTACACGCTGTTAGTTGTTGAAATGGGAGTCTGTTTGATGCCTGATAAGAAAATGAACACTACTAGTATATCATTTACTGAAGAGAGGAAAATCACTTAAAAGGCAGAGAAACATAGGGACCAGATTATCTCTCAGCTGGTCCGAGCTTATCACCCCTCTACTCCAGCAGCCATCTCCCCTCTCAGCCTCTTATTTGCCCTCATGCTAGATCCTGTCCTGCTGTTCTTCCCCTCCCTGCTCCACCTCTCGACGATCTCCATCTTTATCTCAACCGCCGCTCTCCATCTCCCACTTCAAAGCTCTTCGCTCAAGTAGGTAAAAGCAACAACGTTGGACCACACGTCTGCTTTGCATTCCAGACATTTCTCCGCTTTGAGTAAATAGATAATGTCATCTGTTTCTCAGCTCCCATTCCATCCTTTATTGCTCAACAGTGAATGTAGAGAGCAGATGGGAGATAGGAGGCAGCAGAGCGTGCAGGTAGCGGAGGATTTGAGATTGAGAGTAGCGGGCAAACAGGTGGGAGAGACGTGAGAAACTAAAGGGAAGAGGCTCGTATACTCGTTTTGAAAACACATATGGGCAACATAAGAGACATGGAAGAAGTCGATGCAACATTTTTATCCATGGGATCAAGTGTGTTCACAAGACTACTAAACCACAACACATATGTAGCTCCACATATGGAACTCAGTGCCTCCATGATGGTGGTTTACAATGTGCAATCATGGATCCTTGAGTGAAGATCCAAAGCAGCCCCCCAGCAAAAATGTCACTATAATAAAATTACATATTAGGGCTCCAACAAATGACTATTTCACTGTCAATCAATCTGCCAGTTATTTTCTCAATTAATCATTTGGTCAATAAAATGTCATGTTTAAAATATCCCTCACAATTTCCCAAAAGTTGACATCTTTAAATTGCTTTAGTCCATCTAACAGTTCATATAGATTAAATTTAATATCACACGAAACAAAGAAAAGCAACAAATAGAAGCTTGAACTAGGTCATGTTTGTGCTTTAAAAATGCCTGAATCAGAACAGGTGCACATACATTTTCTGTCAATCGACTGATAATTTTAGCTCCACTATGTCAGTGAGATCGTGTGAAACATATGACTGTGCTTTGCCCAGATTTCACTCCGCCTCAAATGAAGAACAGGCGCTAAAATCAGCATAAGCAGAAGCCTTTTGATATGATCTTGTCAAATAGGGGTCTGAAGTCTGTGTCTAATTGAGGGTTCAAAGCCATGAAAACATTGGAGAAATCCCAGCTCGCAGAGCCAGCTCGTCCTCCTCTGAGGAGCAGCTGCTGCCGAGGCTGCTGGCTGGAGGGAGCTGTCCCTGGTGCTGAGGACAACTTCAGCTGAGAGGTTGGTTCACCCTGCTCTGTCCAGGGTGCTGAGAATGTCCCCATGCTGTGAGAGTGGGAAGATCCCCAGAGGCTGAATGATGAACACATTTTATTTAGATGCAACCAAAGCAACACCACTCCTGCACTAAAAGAGAAAGTCTAATCAAACTAATAGATTCCACTCACACTCTGTGCTACAGTTTGGATCAACAGCACTGTTTCCAAATGAGTGTTCCCAATTAAAACAGCATCAATTAGAGGTCAGTGGCCTTTCTGTGTGGCCTGCCTGAGGGTCATTCAAATGATCAAATGAAAAGTCGGACTTTGTCATTTTTAATTTGTGGAACTTCAAAAAAGACTTTATATCAAGCTTATTTGACTTCCTGCATGAAAACACACACATACACACACAGACACACACACACACTCATGACCGCGCGAATACGAGCGAATGTCATGAAGTGAAAAAAGAAAAGATAAAAAGGGAAAAAAGGAGGGGGGGGGGCATCGAGCCCCGCGGTCCTCACAACATTACCGCGCGTTGCATCATGAGCGCAACGCGGCGCCTTCATATCTAAAGGGCGAGCGGCGGCTGAGAGGACGAACGGAGCGTGATCCTGCGCGCGAATGGACGCGCTGAGCGGCCGTCTCATGCGCCGCCGACCGCTGATCTGAGAGCCGGAGAAACGGGCACCGGAGAGGCGGGACACGTCATCCTCAATGTGCCTCCTCTCTCTCTCTCTCTCTCTCTCTTTGCATCCTCTGCTCTGTAAATGAATAGAGGGTGATTACAGCTTATTGAGCCACGCGTCCTGAGGGACAGCTGGTTTTGAGGCTCTCTATAGTCAACAAGACCTTTCACGCATCTCTATCCTGCGTGGCCCCTCGGGGGGTGATAACAGGGCCACAATGGAGGGGGGTGGTGAAACTTTAAAGTGAGACATATCTGTGATGCTCATCAATCAATCATTGGAAATCTGCAGCCTCGTTTGCAGGTTTCAGCCTCTGCTCCTCATCAAGGCTTTGATTTGATTTTCTTCTAAAGTGTGCAGGTGGAGAAACGCCACCAACCCCCGGCTCCTCTCTCTCCCTCTCTCTCTCCCTCTCCCTCTCGCCTCCTCTCAGCATAGTGTGAGGCTCTGGTGCCGCTCAATGGGAGGATGGGGCAATTGCTGGTGGCTGCACTGCACCGAGGGACGCGCCAGACCACCTCAGAGCCGAGCGGGTTTACCGACACCTCTGACAGCAAACACCGGAGCAGGGAGGCACCCAGAGAGTCTCCTGCTCCTGGTGAATATGTGCAATAAGTTGAACTGGCTGCAAAAGTAGAAAAAGAGAGAGGGGGAGGGTGGGATAAAAAAAAGCGCACTGGACGCAAATAAAACCAGAAACCTCCTCAGAATAAAGCAGCAGCGAGCTCCTCAGACTGAGCTGTGATGAACCCACATTTCACCAAAAAAACCCAGCTGGTGCTTCACAAGTTTGATCAAGAGGGTGGGAGTCACTTAGTGGGAGACATGTCAAACAGTGATGCTCCGGCTTGAACCACACTGGGATGAGAGTGCGCTTTGGAGATGCTGAAAACGCGCCCAGTTTCCACTCACTCGTGGATTATGTGCCGTCCAAACCAAAGGTATGAGTGGGCGAACACAGAGCCATGACTCACTGTCAAAACTCATATTGTGGCCGTGGCAGTATTCTTGGCTTTGGCTAAAAATAGTGCCCGTTCTGTGGTGTGGAGCCAAGACAGTGATAAAACGGGTGGCTGTGTTTGCCAAAGGACCTGCTCGGGATGGCAAAAAAAAAAAAACGTCTAAGGGATGCCACAAGGTTTTGGTGATGAATGTCCACAGCAAAAGGAAAAGAAAAAAAACATGGGTCAGTAACTGAGTCTCTCCTGTCAGAAAACACATTAGCTCCCCAAGACGTGAAAGTAAATGAATAGTAATGATAATCTGTTGAATGCCCAGCTCTGGTTGCGAGATTTCCATTTGCAATTAATCAAGGACAGAAAAGCCGGAGTCAGTTAATTAGGCCCCCCTTGAACACGCGCACATGCACGACCACACACACACATAAAGAAAGAGAGGGAGAGAAACTATGTCCAAAATGTTCATTGATGTTTACTTGGGTAAGTGGGAAGAATCTTATGGAGAACTGAGAGGGAACAGTGAGAAAGAACACGAACACACACACACACACACACCTCTTTTGGACTCTGAACAGCATAACAATCAACCTGCTTGACCGCCTCATCTGATTTCCTCCTGGCGCACAGAAACCACCTGACAAACCTCCATCACCTCATCTTTATTCCAACATCTCATCTCACCCATCACCTCCAAACAAAAAGCAGCAGCCCTTTAATGCAAGAGTCAAGGATGAGGATCACCTAAAATAGCCACCCAAGCAGCCACCTCTCCTCTATTAATAACTTTGGGTGCTGGAACAGGCAGCGACCAAAAAATGCGCCTTTTGGATGATTTGCATTCAGTCGGGGGATCAGGGGAGGGTGGGTGGTGGAGTGTGTGTGTGTGTGTGTGTGTGTGTGAGGTGGTGGTAGGTGGGGGGGTAAGCCTGCTGCATTTTGCATGTCTTCAGCTGTGCAGATGAGAGAAGAGGAGGAGGAGGGAGGGGGGGACTTACCCTTCACTGAGGCGGCCAGCAGCCCCATGTATAAGAGCAGCAGCCGGCTCCAGTGGTGCGCCTGCACTCCCGCCTTCATCAGAGCAAAAATCCGTATTCCGTCCCCTCTCCTGCATGCGCATTCCGCTCTCCTCGCAAGTCCCGTTGCTCCGTCCCGGTTTACAGCGGCGGTCATGGCAGGGCTTTTTTTTTTTTTTTTTTTTTTTTTTTTTTTTTTTTTTCTCTCTTCTTCCTCCTCTGGATGTGGCAGGCACTGTAGTTCTCAGACGGTCAAAAAAGGGAGATTCACTCGGTGAGAGAAATCCCAATGCATGGAGGAGGCTCGGATCTCGCAGCTGGACTGAACCATGTCATGCGGGCACCGAGGGGTTCAGAGTCTCTGTCTGAGAAGATAGATTTCACACCTAAAGGGGAGGGAGAGAGGAGGGGGTGAGGAGAGGAGAGGAGAGGAGAGGGAAGGCAAACCGAGGAGGAGGAGGAGGAGGAAGAGGGGGAGGAGGGGGGACGTGATTCAAGTGGTCACCGATCTACCCCGCACGCGTAAAAATGGCATGAAAATCCCTCGTCCGCTCCACATATGCAATAGATATGACCAGGCGAAAAAAAGAAAACAGGTGATCCCTCATTCAGTGTGTCCCGCGGCTCTTTAATTCATCCCCCTTTCACAAACTGCGCCGATAATCCACCTTTAAACTCGCCGAGAGAGCGAAGATCAGACGAACCATCGACGGATGATGGAGAGAAGCCTCAAAAGGTGATCCGGATCCGAGAAGAGGGGAGGAAAAATGTTTTAGTTGTGGACCAAAAAGGCTGGAGCTCAGTCAGTGATCTGACGGTATGGAGAGAGAGAGAGAGAGAGGAACAGGCGGTGTGGATGCGTGCGTGTATCCCCAGGATCGCAGCTCTTGGCCACAGCGTCGTCTCGGGTCTGCGCGACGCCAAGATTCAGACTGCAGACCTGCTCCTTCTCTGCGCGCCTCTCTCTCTCTCTCTCTCTCTCTCTCCTCCCTCCCTCCCCCTCTCTCCCCACTCTCAGCACCCTCTCCAGTCATATAACACTGTATGCCTGCAGATATATCTAACTCACCCCATTCACTAGTGATTAAGACAAACTCATTAGGTGAGCCAAAAGATCAATTACGCACAACTAAAACTATTAAATCTCCATCAAATCACCCCCTCCTCTATAATAATAAATAAATAAATAAACAAATAATAAATGATTAGGTCCACCTTGTTCCAATTTGTTATGGATAGATTTGGGTGCGCACAAACCATCGTCTCCACCCATTAAGACCAATCACAGGCTCGCCTCATCACTTTAACATAGATGTCCACTTCCTTGCTCACCAAACGTGAAATTGATGCTTAACAGGCCGGAACCACCACGCCAGTAAATTTGAATGTCATTTCCACTTTTGCATATGACCGGTGGAATTAGTTTTTACGCACGGCGCCGTAATGAAACGCGCCTTGGCCTTCAACCCTTACATGTATGACGGGGATCATAAAAAGGCTCCCCGCGACGTTAAATTGAACTTTACCAACTCTGTCGGGATGTTCTGGGCAACACTATTGCATCTTTTTCAGGAGGTAGATGTGAGTGATTTTTAGGCAAGTCCACAGGTTTGAAGTTTGGGTGCGCCTCTTAGAAATAACTTATTATAAGAGATGACTCGACTTCTTCTTGTCAGCTACTGCCATTAAAGCGCCATAAGAGGGAATAATTGCAGGGATAAAGTGGGATTTGGAGCAATGTTTGAAACAGTGAAGTGGTCTAATCTACCCTTGAATCATCAGTCTCGAATTTCAGCCGGTTGCCACGACAGCCTGCCGAGATCACACCAGACATTGTTTCCTTTCAAAAAAAAAACTGGTCTGAGAATAAACAATTGAACGCTGTATCAAGTCCGACAAGTTCATCAGCAGAGAGAAAAAACTAAACCATGCCTTGGAAGACTCGGAAACGCTTCTTTTGCGCCTTCACGCCCTTTCCGCGCTCCACCTGGATCCACCCACATGTGCCCAGTGACAGCTTCGACCTGGTCTGCAAAAACATCTGGAGCAGAGCCCGGGAGGCCAAGGAGCAGGCTGGCACAGTTCAGAGTTCACCTGAGAGACAGCAGAGGAAAGACAGCAGGGCTCCAGACAGCAGACACAAGTAAGGATGAGAAAGTCTGGGAACCACCAGAGTGTCAATGAATGAGTCTCAACATGGGTCAATGAAAGTAACTTCATGCTCAACCTACTGTATGAGTTTTACACTAACAACACATATTGTATGGTGCACATTTGCAGACATATTAAAATAGTTCAGTGGCTGTAGATGGTTTTAATAATCATCAAGAAGGAGTAAAAGCTCATTTAAAATTGGATACAAATGATTTGTTAATGCTCTATAGATCAAGTATAAGAATTTAAAAGGAGAAAGCTTTGGGTTGCCAGGTAGTGAAAAGTCCCATAGTCTGGTGTTTGTGAATTTAGAATGAATGAATGAAGAATGACTCTATCTATCTATCTATCTATCTATCTATCTGTGGTTTGAAGTAATGCAGTTATACATGTTGGAAATCCATTAATGATGCTCATTAGTTTCTCACTTTCAAATAAGACATCATGTCTGCAGTTATAGTTATAGTTAGGTCTGCAGTTAAAAGTGGTACTAAGTCATTAATATTGGGTTATGAGTTTCTCACTGCACCTATAATGTTAAAAAAAAAAAAGTTTGTTTGTTTATTTTACAATAAATGGATTGTGGTTCATTGTAGAGGTCATGCTGAAGTTTTTGACAGTTTGTGATATAGCCATGCCCACAGTGTCTTCTGAAAAAAATGGATGTAAGACCTGATAGAAGGATGAGAAGTTGAGGCCTGTTTCTAACCCAGATCTCAACATTGCAGTGCAGATCAGGTGGGCTGCTGTGCGGTCATAGACCCACTGTATAATGTTAATGTACACCATCTGCTCGCCGGCCGACTGGAGCTTCCATGACGTCTCCGTTATCATAAGCGTCCCGGGTCTCACCGGACCGTCTGTTCCGCTTCGTGGCTCGACAGTCGACAGGCTGGTGACTAAAGAGTAGGCTCATTAAAAAGTCATGGTTTGAAGCGGGTGCTGCACCACACATACAGCATGAAGCCACGGAGCCAATGTTTCACACTCTTTTAGGCAAAATGTTGGGCTCAACTAGGTCCAGTCAGATGTGGCGATTGAATTACGGTGACTCATGCAGGAGACAGAATCACCTAGTTAACCTATGGGAAACATGATGGAGACAAAGTGAAACCTCTTCCAGTGCCTCAAATTAAACCTGTTTCAGGCAGGTTCATGATACAAGTGACCTTGTCTTTATACGACACAATCATCACAGAGATCAGACTCTAAAATAAATGTTATCTGCTTCTAAAAGACTATATTGGAGACGTGAAATTATCTGACACTGCTATAAGCTCTCTCACCGTCTATGAAGAAAACGACTCATACACATCTGCATGAGCCACTTAACCTTGTAGTGGCAGCGATTTTGGTGTGACGGCCTGTTACATATAAAGGATGTGTTAACCCTGCCACACTCCCACACATGTCTGCGTCTCTCTTCCTGTCCAGGGCCGAGGAGCAGCGGAAACAGACAGATGAGTTGGTTCTGAGCACGCAGCAGAAGGAGGACAAGCAGCAATACCACACTGACTTCATCCTTCCTTGCCCTTATCTCTCGGGCCGCAGACATCCCCATGTTGCCAAGCCTGCACGGGTACTGAGCCCTGTGATGGAAGTAGAGATGAAACGAAATGAGAAGGAGGCAAAGGGGAAAAGAAATTTGGTGAGCATGATGACTTGGCTAAAGTTGGTTTACTTGAGGCTAGTTGACCTCTGCTTTTATAGTATCAGAGCATTATTATTAACTCTATGCCATTAACAACCTGATCATTAAGAGATAGCAGCATTTCCTTAACAATTCACTGCCGTGTCAGCAGAGGCAAACGGAGGATAAACAAAGGAGTGTGGAAAATTCCTCGAAGAAGATTTGGGTCAACCAATCCAACAGCAGAAGAGACAAACAACCCTCAACAGCACCTGAACCTCGACCTCTGGTGCAAAATGCTGTCTGCTCTGCCACTGAGGCCCACACCCCAGGCCTGCAGGAGAAGAAAGACCCTCCACATCCTTCTAAACTACCCAGTGACGCATGTGAAAGCGAGGACGAGCAGAATACAGGAAGCAGTTCTGACAGCGATCCCGGCGATGATGACGATCTCGCGACTCTACCTGGGGTGCGAACCTGCGCCACCGACAGCAGCGATGATGACAACAGCGACTGCGAGGGCGAGAAAAATGCAATTCCACGCTCATCTGATGAATCAAGCTCTGACAGTGAGCAGGATTTCCCGTGTTCTAGCACAGAGAAAGACTTTCCCCTGCTATCTACCATCGAGGCTGGCATTCCACCGTGTCCCACGGAGCCTCCAGCCTCAGGGAAGATGCATGGCCAGTGGGAGATTCCCCTTTCATTCCACCCACATGACATCCCCACTGCCACTTTGGCAAGTGGCGTGACCGCCCATGCGCAGGCTCCCGGCCAAGGCAAAGCAGAAGCACCTCAGGCAAACTCGGAAACCCACGCACCACCAGCAGCCCCGACGCAGCAGGAGGCCTTTGACCTACTGGCTGACTTCCCGGCTCTTCGGCCCCCAAAGAACCCGTTAGCATTGGGTGCAGTGCTTTGTGGGAATCCCAAGACCGAAGATGCAGGGGGGAAAAGAGGGCTTGCTCGCTCACCAAACCACCGCCAAGAGAGTGGGGCTTCCCATCAGAGAGGGATGGAAAATGTGCCCCACGAGGTCTCCTCCATCTGTGCAGGAGATCTGAAATCTGTGCCGGACCTTCAACCATTTGGCTCGACCAGCCAACACAACTCTCCGACCATCAGCTCGGAGGAACAGAAAGCCAACAATGAGCCACCTCCTAGAGGTAATAAATCTGCCATGTGTCTCTGCCTAGCTGTGCTCTATATAAACCTCTCCTTCTATCAGTCAGTATGAATAATCTGGTTACCATTAATATTGTTTTACGCCATTCTGAACACCCTCTGGAGCTACAAATGCGCAAACACCCAAACATCCCTGTCTGAGAATCTATTATTGATATTAATGACACCATCATACTCAGCTAATTAAAGGCAGAAGAGAAGCAGCAGCACCTGTCTGAGGCAGAAACGCTGGTGCTCACAAATTGCTGAGTGCAAAAAATTTGCAACAGTCCAGCTCACAAATTTTTAACTTTTTTCCCCTCAGCCATTTTTTAAACCTCATTTAATGAACCTCTTTTGTTTCTGCCACATATCAGGCAGCTCAGCTTCTCCACTCCGGTGACTTTTCTGAACTTTAGACCTACTTCTTGATCCGAACTTGTGTCGATAGCAAAGCGGCCAAATCAGAACAACCTTATCAATCGGGGGGCACTGATCTGCGCCACTTGTCCACCCACATGCAACCACATGCATGCATGCAAACATTGCGTCTATCTGTGTAGGTGTCAACACGCTGTGACTGTGCAGCTGCGTTGCACAGAAGTACTTCCTCAGTCGGATGACTCAGTGGGAAAATGTTTTCATAATGAGGGGATTATTGTGCAGTGGCAAAGTGAATTACACGGTGAGCCTTCCATACTGGCTGCTGGTGCAGAACACAACAGTGGACACAGATATGAATTAAGTCAACAACTACTCAAGTACACTGTGTTCATTTTAGCAGGGAGTATCACTTGTACAGTATATACAGTATACTGCAAACCTTGCAGTGAATATGTATATATATATATACATATATATAATTACATGATTCTGTTATACTGGGTGGTTGTGTTTGAACTCCCCTCTGCTTCTTAACAGGTGCACAACAGTCGCTGAAGGCGGCTCTGCTCGGCTCAATAAATGTGCATATGTGATACATAGTGCTGGCTCTCCTTCAGCAGTTTGCAGTCAGTGCTGATATGATAGAATTTACTCTCTGATAACACAGCCCTGTTGATTCAATAGCACTTTGCCGATCCCCTGAGGAGGGGGGAAAATAACACACTTCTATTAAGCTCACCGTCTGCGTTACACTTAACACGGCACAGGCCAGACGAGACGATGTGCATGTGAAACGGCTATGGTGCTAATCCTTTCCCCCCTCGCTGTGCATATTGCAGTTGCAGGTACAGATGGCATGGGTGTTAATGCCAGGTCCTGGGCTAGCGCTGCCAAGGTGGGCATGAAGCAAGCAGCTGCCCCTCAGGAGAAAGCCAGACCTTGTACCTTTCAGCAGATAGTTACCATTAACAGAGCCAAAGGTAAGTTTAGAACTTGGCATCTTTATCCAATGTGTGTGTGTGTGTGTGTGTGTGTGTGTTGGGAGTTGTGTGTGCAGGGGAGTAGGTATTATATTTCACGGTGGGCCACATGAAGAATTCATCATGATCATCACCAGCTGAGCGCATTTATTTTGCAGCGCTGACTAAGCTGATGGCTACAGCTTGTCCTCTTGCCCTTTATACACTGTGCTTTAAAGGTTCCCTGTGTAGCATTTTCAAACATCAATACATCATTGTCAAATTAATTGTGATATTTTGGTTTATTTACCGGATGCAAATGAGGCTGCGGTGGAGATGATTGGTGGTCCCTATCTCACACCAGTGGTATTGTTACTGTTTGTGACATTAATTAATCTGTGCCTTTCATCAAGCTCAACACTGAATGCTGACAGATTTCTGGCACCGTTTGAGGTGGTCCGATATTGATATAAATAATAAAGCGACATTTTTACAACACAGACAAGTAATCTAGTCTGTTTTTAAGCACGGACTCGACAGAAATCCATAGGAAAGGTTATAGGTCTGTCTCAAATTAGATACTCAAACATGGCTTTACTGAGCAGCTCCCACTCCCAGGCTCTTATTTGTGACTGGCAAATGTTCAAACTTTGCTTTCAAACCTTGTCAATTATCAAATTTGGCTTGATCCCAGAGATTGTAAATTAGTTTGGACACGTACAGTCAGCCTGACAAATTATGTTTTCAAATTTACAAATCTGTGCACCATCACCTAAATTGAATGTTCCAGTCAGTTGCCTCTCTGATACTGTATGTTTACAGTAATAGTCTGAAATGGGAGGGGACCTTGCTGTGCACCGTGCATGCTGTTTTCTGTGGGATTCGAATGTGTTGTGGCAGGAGACACGTTAACACAGTGTTAGAAGCTGCAGTGATGTAACCACTGAGGAAACTTTGCAAGTTAGTGCATTTGGAAAATAGATGCTTCTTAATGCTGTAGTTAAATGCTTGTGACTGTTGGAGTAAAAATCAGAAAACTACTGATCCTCGCTTCATTTATTTGTCAGTATGTATAGTGAGAGTAATAATCCCTGTAATAGTCTGCAGATAGAGTGTACATCTGTTTTTAAAATGAATATATGTCCTTTAAATATTAATCCTGGAGTTTACTCAGACAAGGGTTAGCGATCAGATTTTTCCAGAACTGTATTAAAAAGGTAGTTTTTTTTTCTCAAAGCTTTACTTTTCTTTCTGTAATCCTTTACGTCTTTTGTCCATTCACAGTCGGGCATTCTGCTGCTCGGAACATCGCCAACAAAACCACTCCTTCCCATCGGGCTGCCAGTCCTTTGGCGACTGCTACTCGTCCCGGCCCTCGACCCCGCAACCCAAACCAGACTGTTAGACCTGGTCGCCCTCACACCCAACAGGTGAGGATATTCTTGAGATTCAAACTGATGCACACTCTAATCTCTGGGCTGATGTGTGCAGTATCACATTGCCATTTTCCAGGAGTTTCCATGTCACATTGCATTTTTACCTCTTGTCTATTGTATGTGGAAATTACATATATTTACAACCAATTTGCAACAGCCAATATGTTGCAACAATGCTGGCTGAATTACGCTTTCTATTAACATAATGGAGGAATGTTCTTGATTAATGTACTGGGCAAGTTGCACAAATGTTAACACTGAACGTATCAGTAAAATGTTTAACATATGTCATTTGTTGTCTGCCGTAATAGGCAGTCTTGCAATACATTATTCACTTGTAGTGACTTCAGCCTTACTCAACTTTTTTTATGGTTATGTCTGTTCACAAGCAGCACTTGAAAGAAAGAACATACTCTGTTATAAAAAAGAAAAAGTCAGCATTGACTTGAGACACAAGATTTTTTTCATTAACATTCAATCGAAATCACAATTCTGCTTCCACAGTCCTGCACTTTGTCCACCAAAGACACTAATGTCTCTGAACATAATCCAGGCAGCGATTACATTTGCCATCACAACAAAATTCTGAAAACTATTTAGTAATATATAAATGTAATTTTATCTGAGACAGGGTTGATTTAAGTTTATAAAGCCCACAGCTGGATAGTTATAATGTCTACATTCATCTGATAACCTTGTTCCAATGGCTTATTGACCATTTGCATTTTCAGCAGTACTCAGAGTTCAGATCTTAAAACAGGAATTGAGGGGGAGATTTGCTTTGAAGCACATATAATTTCGCAGTGACCCACATCACCACGGCTCTACTTATCCTGTATTATTGCTCAGTTAAAGAACGTTCACAGCTGATCAGAGGCTCTGTAAGAACCAGCTCTCAGTCCGACACAGCTTCTGTTGCGACATAGCCCTTTGATTTTTTACTGTAACTGAACCATGGAAACACCACAAGAAAGGACTTATCACACTTTTGCAGTGTTAAAATATATATAAAAAAAACTGTTATACTGCTATATCATCTAGCACATATTCACATTATATTCACACATTTCCAGCCTTTACCACATCTTCATTGCTTCCACTGACGTAATTAGGACGACTGTGCATATGAAAGTTAGCGACCAGTATATCTCCTGTGCCGGATCGGCATGAGATTTGATGCGTTCATGCTCTCACCCGTGAAGCCGAACTGTGTGTGGGAAATACCCTTGAATGTAATATCTGCTGGCCAGCCTTGGAAACTTTTCTACCCAGTGCAATGATAAAGTAACAGCAAACTCTAATTAAAGCTTTGTTCTTAAATGAACTAAATCATTCATTTGGAACATTCATTTGAGTGAAAGCCTGCTGGGTATCAGTTTATGGTCCATTATTATCAAATTTAAATGATCAAAATTCAATTAAAGCAAATGACTTGAAAGCAAACAGATTTGACAAAGTTGTTGCACATTATTTGTTGCTCGGCGGCGAAATGCTGGGTGTGATTACTGTGCAACAAAGAGCTGGCAGCCTTTGTGGTCTCGGGGATGCAGGGGTAATAAGTTCGACAAGGCAAAGTGGTATCTGATGTGTATTCAGGGTGCATATATCAGGGAGGTACTGACACATCAGAGCACCTCTCACAATCACAATGAGCACTCAGAACAGCGATATAACTGTATTTTCTCTGACACGTATTCAATCAAGCCTGAAGACCAGTTAAACTTCTGGCATTTAATTTCCGGCGCTGGGAAAACATCTTCAAGTTCAGTCAGTTAAAACAGCTTGTGCAACTTTGTAGCAACAAGGTGTAAACACGTAATTACGAGTAACAAGTGTACGGCCGGATCCGTCCACTGTACGGTGAGTAAGCAATGCTGAGCGTTGCATAAGCAATGCAAATTTGTGATAATGTATGCTGTTGGAATGAAGGTTTTGCTTTTGCATCATTCAACAATGGTGAGTCTCATACAGCAAAAAAAAAAAAGTTTCACCAGCTTGCTCCTGGGAGATATAAAATGGGCATGGTTGAGGCGTTTACAACATCTGAACCACTTCCACTTATATCACTGCAAATGTCAACCTATTGATCATGCTGATAATCTTTTGATAAATTTTCACACAATCACAACTGGTATTATGATTCCTCTTGTCTTCCAGTTGATGCGTTTGCAGCCCAGCTCATATAGGAACAAGGCCCAATAAAAAATAAAACAAGCACATATAAGTTTGACATTTATCAGAGTAAATAAAAGAATATAGCCTTTAAATTAATGAGCTCCAGAGGTGCTTGCAGGCAGGTTTTCCACTTTTGGACAGACCCCGGCTAGTTGTTTCCTCCTGTCTCCAGTTTTTATGCCAAGGTAAGTTAGTGCATTCTGGCTCTTGATAAATGTTGAACGTACAGACATGAGTGGTTTTGACCTTCCCATTCTTTTAAGGACTACCTTGTGAGGTCTCTTCAAAGTTGCTCCAATATATGAAAAGATAAAAAAAAATAGGTCTACTTTCATGCTGCTCTTTAAACTTTATTTGGGGTTTTTGTCTTGATTCAGTGGGGACTCTGCAGGATCAGGTAAGCAGAATATTTTCCTCACTCCATGTAAAAACAGAACACCGTATTATTTTTACATCTCCATCTTTTCCCTCCATCTCAATCTCTCCTCGCCCTGCCCTTTCCGTCTCTGACCTATTTAAATTTGGGTTGTGCTTTCTTTTACCGTGCGCCGTGGCGACAGTGACAGTGAGGCTTGCTGCACTCTGAGGTTTGCCCCTTTGGCCTCAGCACCTCCAAGCCGGCAGTATAATTACTGAAGCTGCAATGCACATTCCCCCTGGGTGGAAGTGGCAATATGGGGGTCTCTGGGTGTCAGCTGCGAAATGAGATGCAAGGCCTCAGTGAGAGAGTGAGAGAGAGAGAGAGAGAGAGAGAGAGAGAGATTGTAAAATGCATGACGGTGATGGAGAGAGACATTATAAAAGTTTTATTTTCGGCAGCAAAACAGCTGATGCAGAGATGCAAGTAAATGTTTATAGAGAGTGTGAAAAAGTTATGAGAACTATTTCAGACACTGACACATTTTAAAATCTTCTTTCTCTCTCTCTCACACACACACACACACACACACACACCCATGGAGGCTCACATGCACCTACCTGTTCTTGCTGTTCTTGTCCTGGCGCTTACCATAACCTAAATATTCTGCTATTAAAGTTTTACAGGAAAGAGCGAAAAGATGGGAAGAGAATGTGGAGGGAAAAAAAAATCAGATAAGGAGAAGCTAAAGAGCTTTTTATCAAGGGCAGGAGTATGAATGAGAAATGTGCTTTGAATGGATGATAGTAATCATTTGAGTTTCTTTTTTTTAAAAAAACCCAAGGCCACTCAGGTAGAACCAAGGTCCTATACTATATGGCCCACCTCCTGAATTCTCAGTGCTTCAGACTCCCTGCCTTTCACTGGGCCACCCTAACCATTGTTTAGCATTGATTTAAACCTCTTCTGTCTCAGTTATCGAATCTAAGATATCAGATACTGCCTCTAAGAGAGAGCAATTAAGTGGAGCTCCTTTTTTTGTGTGTGTTGGTGAGTTGGCATACCTATGCTGGCAGTTGGGTGCCACAGCGTCCAAACTGGAAAAAAAAAGAAAAAAAAAAACAGAGCAACAAATTGACAATTAAAAATGTTCCACTCTTGGCAGAGGGAGAAAAAGGAGCGAGTGGCCAAAGTGTTTGGTTTAGCAGCCTGATCGATGGTCTGTTGCAAACGTAGGATTGTCAGAAACAAGGCACGTTTGAAGGGATGTGAGAGGAGGAGGAGGGTTGGCGGGAACGAGGCTTGTGCATTTGAGCCTGTGTGCCCTTCAGCTTGTGTAAGTGTGTGAGAGGCAGAGACTTAGGCCAAAGTTTTCCCTTTTGCATTCTTCTCTCTTCTTCCAGCTAATAAGCCTGTCTCCGAGCTGTTGCTAGGCTACACAGGTCTGTTGTTATTCTCTGGCAGGTGGCCTTTTCCTTCTTCTTAGTCTGTGTGTGTGTGTATTTGATATCAGTGTGAGATTGAGCCAAACACAGGAAGGTAAAAAAAAAAGACAGAAAGTGTGAGACAAAGACCGTGAAATACGATCAGAGCTCGACCCTGACGATCCATGAATCACATCAGCGCCTCGCGCTGCTTCTTCACCACCTTCTCTTCCATTTTTTTTTTTTTTTTGCTTTTGACTACTTAGCGGGCCTTTTTGTTACATGCGTTGGCATAATCGCGCTGTTCATTCAGGAGATTGCGCACGCCTCGGCTTGAGCTTTCCTCGAACAGCATGATGAACCTGTGGAGCCGGCTCATGTGAAGTCATTCAGCTGAGGCAACAAAAACCAAGGCTCTATGTGTCGTGATGAAGGAAAATACAACGCCTCCAAAAAATATGGGACAGTTGTCCTTCCTGTGACTATTTTCAGGGGTGGAAACAGCAAACACAGAAAAAGCCTCATCATCTCTGAGAGAGATACACAGGTTGGTTTGAGGTGGGCAAGAGAGACACAGAGTCGGTTATAGGTCCAGTCACTGTGTTTGTTCATAATCAGGATATCTGCTTTCTCTTTTCCAGGCCTCATGTTAACCTTTCAGTCCCTGGGAGAATATACCTGAGACCTCTCTGAGCTTCACATGAAATATTTATATGGTAAAAATAAACCATAGAAACAGACTAGAAGCCGGCGTTCAGGATATAACAAGTTGGATTTTCACTGCAGCAAAGACACAAAATGACCATAATATACTTGTGGGGATTTGTTGAGCTTTACTAATGACTCAAAGATAACTTGCCAAGTGTTGAGGTTTTTGGCTTTCAGAGCTCACTCTCCAGTCCGCACTCTGTTTTGGATCAACCCCCCCTGCCCACGCTCTGGCATTTTCAAATACTCAAAGATGGAGGATGGTGCTATGAGTGAGCGCCTGGCATCACAATCATTTTTTACTCTCCAGCCGAAATGCAAATGACAAAGCATTATTATTACCATTATTATTGTTACTGCACTGCTTTGCATCGTGATAAACTGCCTCTTCACTGCAATTGTCAATTGGATCTCTGCTCTAATTAGCTCATTTGCTCATCTCTGCATTGGAAATGTGACTTTATGATTAATATAATTTACAGCACTTCAAAATATATAATAAACCTTGATTAATGACAATTATTATTCAATAAGAATGATTGAACTTTGCACTTTTTTTCCTCATTATAATAGCATGTAAATACAGGACTGTAAAAGCAGGGAGCCATTCATTACTGTGCCGCTGTGACTAAGGTTTATGAAACTGTCATCAACGCAGCATAAAATGCTGCTGTTGAGGCTAAAACAAAGGCAAACTTTGCATTAAGCAGCGTAATGAGTCAGAGGGAAATTGTGTTTCCAACCACTGGTTTATTTTTCATTTCTTAAATAAGTCCTGAATACAGATGTATGGACATGACTAATAGCTGTTGTACAAACCAGATCCTCCCTGTAGGGACATAAAAATGGCTCTTTGCTGTAATTGGTGTAGAAGTGGTTACAGTTCATCTTGGGTTTTGTAGTGGTTGTTCAAGTGTCACGCACATTTTACATTTAATGCTATATTGGCATTGGACTGTGGATCCAGCCCTATACTGCCTCGTCTCTGTGCACTCAGGATCTTTGAAATTATTCTGATGACATATGTTTTTGTTTGTGAAAAAGAAGAGGCAATCTGGGAGTTGCCAAACTCCGAGCACACAGGGGCTTTAACATGTCCAAAGAGGCATCTGCCACTTTGTGAAATTTGAACTATTTCCTCTCACTTTTTGTGTAACAGAAATATAAGCTACAGTATAATGATACTGCTGCTATTGTGCACATTATTCCATTAATCAAAGCAAGATAAAACAGCTTCAGGACACGTTTGTGAAAACAGAATCTAAGCCTCTGGGTGGCCATTTCCCATAGCATCAGCTGACTGATACATGAAACCTGCTGACCAATCATGGCGCACACCTGACTGGAGTGTGTTATAGCCCTGTAAAGCCTACAAACATTGATACGTGAAAAAATCGCATATCCCCTTTTTAATATTAAACATTTGGGAGGACCCATCATGCTCTTAACTCGGCCAGCTCACTTATTCTGAGATTCAAATCATGACACAGAGCAGCAGAAAACATGGAAGTAATGTAGGAAGTGCTTGAATCACACATGGTAGAAAGCGATGGCGAAACACATCTGTCCTCCAGCTGGTTATCTGCCTGTGTGGCCGCTGAAATAGAAGAGATTTCAGAAACAAAATTTTCAGTGCCTCACCCACACAGAATTTTTCACCAAATTCCAGTAGACATTGTCATTCAGAACCAAACATGTCCGCCCCCACTGCAGAAACACTAACTTTTTGGTAATTACTATTTTGGCCAAATAAGTATGCAAACCAAAACAAACCAAAAAACCACCAGTGTGGTTTCATACAAGATAAGGCACATTTTAATAACAGCAGGAGACTCCATGCTGTCGTGACATGACAACTCTATAAGACTTCTCAGCACCATTGGCATTTCTGTGATATTGCAGTGTATTTTTTGTTTGTTTTACTAACTCTCCTCATGGAAACTTGCCAAAGCACTTGGTCCAAATTGTTTTCCTGAAAATATTGCTGCATTTTTACTCCGCTTCCATTGTATTTCTGAAATATTATGCGCAGACGGTTCACTGAACTCATCTCTTTACTTATTCACTCGCTTTGCCAAGGCAAAGCTTCCCAACCTGGTGAGACTGTTTATCTGCGAAGGAATACTTCAAACCTACCTCCTCATTGACACTTTCTTGGCTTTCAATCTAGTTAAACATTGATTCCTTCTTCCTCCACCTCGGGCATATTCTTTATCTGTCTTTTTCTCCACCTCTCTCTCTCTTCATCCTTCAATCACCATATTCTAATCACTTGCTTAATCTCCTCTCTTCTTCTAGCGTTTTGGAGCCCGGGCGCCTCAGACCAGCTGCCCTCCAGGACTCAGATGTCCCCGTGTTCCTTTCCAACAGGTGAGGCCGCTAACAATCTCATTTTTCTCCCTTCCCTGAAGTTTGCAGCCACTTCTAATCTGCGTCGTGGATTTCACGTCCCGCTGTAATTTACGTGGGAGTCTCTGCACGCGCGCTGCAGCTGCGACTCCGTTCGCCATTGATTCTTATTTTATTTCATGAAACTGTCAGCTTGTATTACATCGAAAAGTGCTGCCGTCGCGCAATAAATCTTTCTCAGCGGAGATTATACAATCTTTGAGAGAATGATGCTAAATATAAGTCACATTAGATTGGAATATGCTGCACACATGGGAATCAGAAGAGTACGTTTGTGTGTGTGTGTGCATGTGGTTTTTTTTTTTTATGTGTGTGTGTGTGTGTGTGTGTGTGCATTCGTGTGTATAAACTTGCCTCACGCTATATAATTGAATATTGGGGAAAAAGGGTTTTATTTGTCCGGGTGTCACTCCTGATGGATGCCCCTCATAAGACAAGCACAATCAGGGATCATTCCTCATCTTTCCTCCCACTCCTTACCCTTCCTCTGCATCATATTTTATTCCCTTAGCTTAACACCTACTCTTTTTTCCCCCCCCTTTTTCTTTGTTGGCACTGGTAGCTCGTGGTGTCACAGTGAATTTCATGCTGCCACATGTTGTGTCTGTTCTGTCCTAGTTGAGAAGAAGGCTGGCTTTAATAATAAGTTCTATGGCCATTGGAAGGCGACGCAAAACGGCAGAGCTTTAGAACAGGCGGCTTTTCGCTTTGCTCCGCCATCATATATACATAATTTTCCACTTTTGAGACTGTACATTATGCATGGGGAGGATCGGTGAAGGGGTTTATTGAGGCCACATTATTGTTTTTCAATGGTCCAATTACAGTTGGTTCATGTTTCCTCCATACTATGAGTGTCACATTTGGATGTAAGCTTTTCTGGCTGCTGTTACAAGCTCTCCAAGTCTCACACCATGTATGACCTTAACACATTGTTACACTAACAGAAAATCATGTATTCAAATGGAGGATGAATGACAGACACTAGTGTCTGCTTGCAACTGCTGGATTTGCTGGCGATCAGATCGGGGATATGTCGGATTTTTCCAGACTTTGCGTTAAACACTGATTGTCTGAGAGTACAACCAGAAGCTGGAAGAGGATGATGGGATAGACTAAATGTTTTAATTTTACAAAAGAAAACAATTTTACTCCAAAACCCATCCCGTCCTAAGTATATAATTAGATAATGAGAACTAAGCTATGCAAACCAAGCATTGCATTTTGGTCACAATAATTGTTATAGGCTCCTCTCTATAACATTTCAGGCCACCGGCAAATAAAATCTGACAATTAAAATAATGCATAAATGAAATACCCAGCCATAATATTAAGTTAAATAATAAAATAATTAACCAAATAAGATATGTTGGAAGTTTTGAAAGTGATTTAAAAGATGTCACTGGTTCTGCGGCCTCAGATCTTCCAGAGCTGACTGCAAAGACTTGGTCACCTTTAGTCTTAAGCCGGGACTGAGCCCTGCCTGAGGATGTGAGGCTGAGCTCTGGCTCAGAGGGAGCAGAAATACAGCAATTTAAGTGGGAGCTAAATTATGAAGTGTTTTAAAGGTAATACATCCAATCTTTAAATAAATTCGAACACTTACTGTTAACCAGCGAAGAAAAGCTAAAAGCTCACAATTTTGTTTTAACCATTGCATTGTTAAAATTGTTAAAGACAAGCAGCTGTGTTTTGTACCAGCTGAAGGCGAGAGATTGATTTTTCGGCTCAACACTGAGTACAATGAATTACAACCGAGATGAAATAAAACCATGTATGACCATCTAGAGAACAGGCCCAGAGAGAAAAGACTGATTTTTGAGTTGATCCTCAGCTGAAAAACATGATTGAACAACAATTTTGGCAATTCTGTCCAATTCTGTGAAGCAAAGAGTTCGGCTGCTCTGTTCCAGGATTGCACCAACAAAAACAGTCTGCCAGAGCAGCAGGGCAAATTGTGCACACGGGGTCAGCTTTCCAGTGAGTAAGGTTAACTGGAGAGCATGAGGGTTACCCTGACTTCTTCTTTGACATTGTCCTTGTTTGAATCACCTCAGTTCAGCTACCTAAAGGCGACTGTAATGGGCCACCACATAGGTCACAGAGGCTTGTACTAAAGCTGATGTCCACACCTCCCAAATCTGAACTACAACAAACCTTTGTGTTACCACATCGTCTGCTGTGTCAGGGGCACTGTGTCGAACACACAACTGTATTAATGTAAAAGGAAGGCCATCTGTTCTGTCAGTCATGTGTGAGGCGTGCAATGGAAAACTCATTCACTGTATCCGGTCTGTGAAAGAAACATGTGAATGACATCCGTACTGATTTGCTTACATGCAGGCTGTGTTCCAGATTGCATTACAGCAAGAACGACTTGTAGTGTAAGAGGAAAGTAATGGCACCATAAAAAAAAGTGTTATGTATAATAATAGAATCAAATTCGAAATATCAGTCAATATCTATGTTTGCTCGATGTGGATGCAAACCTCATGGTGAGCCGCTGGCTGTTATTTGCATTCGGCATAAAGGTAAAAAGCTAATGACATTTAAAAATGCAGGTTCAAAGGTGTCCACTCACCCAAATTACAAAAAAATATTCTTATTTACTTCTGGTGCTATTTGACCGTGCAGATGCAGGTTTTTGAGATATCCATTTGTGACTTTTCTGGTGAATGTGATTTTGTTTGTTATGTTCATTGCAACTATACGGAGAAAAAAAAAAGTAGTTCCAACAAAACCTGTCCACAGTGAGGTCTGTGGATTATCCCGAGCAACAGAACTATTGTTTCTGGAAAGACATGCTGCTCGCTATTCAGTGTTTTAAGAGTCATTTTTCAGTGCCGTGAGGAGCACAATTAAAATCACATTCACCTTAATTATATTGGGGTAGAAGCATGCCTGGGCAAACAAAACACTGAAATGGCTGAATACCACTGAGGTTAATTGAGAGAAGTGTATTTTTTCCACTTTGCGTTGTAGCTGTGTGCTTTTTCACAATACAGCCGGGGAAAAAAAACAGTCTTCATTGTGTTGAGTGATATCTATAGCGAGCGTCATCGCCGTGACCCCGGCTCAGGAGGGAGGCGGCTGTGATCGCAGGTGCTTATCGCCCATCTATACCATGTTGCATCTATAGATATAACGCTTCTCGCTCTCTTGTTATCTGTGACAGACAAGGAGAAAAATACATCCCGTGTGACCGCAGCCGTCCTGACTTACCCGCACCGTCCAACTGCCAGCTTATCAGCTACAAAAGGACAAAGGTGACGCTCATTTTTGTGTCTTTATCGATGCGTCGCCGCCGCTCGAACGAAAGCCATTTATTCGTGGCAGTAAAAGCCTCACAGCTTTTATTGTTACGAGTGCGTCTGAGCACAAATATTAAGTGCATATCTTTGAATCAGCTTATTTTCTGCTCTGCGTGCATGCGAGTGTATCTGCGTGTCGCCTCCCCCTTCAAAGCCGCCGCGCGCTGATTGTTCTCTAAATTACAACTCCATCGTATAAAACGCCGCCCTAGCTGCGGCCATTTATATTCATAATTTGCAATTATGGCGAGTTAAAAGCTGATCCGTGGCCCATCGTGCTAAGTGTTGTCTGCACATGCAATTGTGTCTGCGTCTGCTTGTGATGCATCATACGTCTGATGGGCGGCTATAAAACTTCCAAGGAACTCCGACGCCGGCCTCGTTCACCTTGTGTGGTGAACAGCGATTGCCGGAGGGGCCCATTTCTCAGTTAGCTTCAAACAGATAGTCTAATAGCTGCTCAAAGGACACACATGCTTCACGCTGTCTCCTTTCTTCCTCTCCTCCTTTTTTTTTTCAGCCAGGCAGAAATATGGCTTGTTGTGGAGAAATGAGTAAAGATTTGACTGAGTCGATGAAACCCATTATTAATATTTAACAAAGCTCTTTAAACTTACATGCCGCCATCGCCTGGTTGAAGCGGAAGAGAGGGAGAGGAACAAGGGAGAAATAAATGAGTGCGAAAAGGAAGAAAGGAAAAAAGGAAATTTTGGAGAGGCTTTTAATTTTCAAACTGCAAGACGGTCGAAGTCAGGAATAGATGGCTTCAAAGATGTGCATTTAAACTTGGAATAATAATGCTGTACTTTTTCTATAAATAAGGCCTGTGTAAGGTCACATGGCCCCGTGGTGTCATCACTTAGTCAGAGAAGGTGACAGATTTCCTTCTCATGTCTTGACATATTAAATGAGTAAACACGCACCCTGTGGCGCGTGGAGGTGCACGGAGCAGAGCTCAGCATATAGCTCACAGTCATGTGGAACGCCTCCACCCACCTCTTCACACGAGAGACGGAGGGGAGGAGATGGAGGCGAAGGAAGAGAGCCATGAGAAAAGAAGTGTAGGAGAGGAGGAGGAGGAGGAGGAGGAGAACGGGGGGGATGCTTAATAGATTATTCCAAAAACATTCTCTTTTCTTCTCTTATCTGATGCTCTGATTTTTGTTTTCTTAAGCAGTGGTACCGCAGTCTGCATGTTAAAAAGTCGGGTTCAAGCCCCGGCGCCTTGCTTCTTTAGACTGATCTTTTTAATTTGCCTCATTCTTTTTTGTCCTCTTATCTGTTCCTCATTGATCATCACACGGGACCTCGTGGGCCCCCCGGCAGAGTCCCGTCGCCAGAACAGCTTGAATGCCAACGACTCTTATTGACCTTACCTCACCGCGTCTGCACATTCAGGCCACTTTCAAAAAAACGTAAAGCGTAATACATCAGCATAAAGTTCTGAAAACCTTTGTGAAGCCTCTTTTTTTGGTTTTGATTTGGAGCTAAGTGGTGATATTTTCCCATCTTTCCAGAGATCACCTGTGTGTCTGGAGGCACTTACAAACAGATTTTATCATTTAGTGTGGACTTGTTGGGTTAATACATCTCTGTAGATAAGGTCAGAGTCACTGACGATGTCCACACTAAAGCTGGATTCATAGCCATGCAGTAGCTGAAGTGGGCCCCCCTTTAAAATGTAACTGCACATCGGGGCCACAGGTGTGGATACGTGGAGACTGCAAGAGCCGTGATTGTGTTTTCTCCATCAAGTTTCTGTTGCCACTCGAAGCTGCTGATAGCGAAGACGACATTAAGGAAATTCGAGGAAAGCAATTCTCTTTCGCAGAAACACACATTAGCGAAAGCCATTTCCACTGCAAACCTTCTGCTCACCAAATTTAGCCACATCAGTCGTTGACGCTCACGCCAACTCTTTCCTTCCCTCGAAATGAACCAGAAATAAAAACACAAATCCTCCGGTGCAAGGGAAGTGATGCGTTTAACAACAGCAAATGTAAAAGGCTTTCACGAACTTTCATAAACTGCGAGTGAATCACGTTCACACATATCAATCAGCGCATAGAAAGCAATAGCGCTCCTTTTTACGTGAAATGGATTACTGCTTAAAGATGAAGCAGACTGAAATAGGGAGGCAAATGTCCAATAGATGGTGTTTTTATGGGAGGTTAGTTTTGTTGCGGCATTACTCGCAGCGGCAGGATGTTCACGAGAAAGGAACCTTACGAATCAATTCGCTTTTCTATCATCAAGCGGAGCTCTTTTCAGCTGCACCGAAGGCGAGAGAACAAAAAAAAATGCCTTTGAAATGAAATAGTTCAAACTTTTTTCAATCTGTCTTAAATTCCGCAATGCTTTTCATCAACAGTCTCTTTGTGCCACTCTATTTTCTCAGAATTTGAAATGTCATTTTCCTCCCTGCCTCCCTTTGTGCGCCTCCAGTGAGCGTGTGGGATTGAGGCTGACGACAGCAGAAGTTGATAACCGGAAACTCCACAACAAAAGTCGAGGGCGACTATCGGTGTTAAAATGTCGCAACCCGATCTGTGTCAGACACAGGGCAGGGCGGGAGGTGAGCCCCTGCAGCTTTTTATGGTTCAGCAGTGCCATTTTGGGAACACAAGAGGAAGGAAGAAAATGAAAAGAGGGACATGGAATTTTTTTTTTTTTTTTTTGCAGCCATTAGATCCTTTCTCTTCAGTCTCACTGTCTTCATGCTCTGTTTTTCCACCTTCTTTTCCTCAACAGCGTGTGCAGATTTGTGCCTCAGCACTTGTGCATGGTGTATTTTTAGCCTCAGATAGTTTGCGGATGATGTGCACAGAGAAAGCTTGGTTTAAATCAGTGGCTCCTCACTTAGCCCGTTTGTCATGTTACGAATATGTTGAGTGGATTATAAAACTGGATGTATTTAGCAAAAGTAACTAACTGTGGATATGTAACAATATATTTTTTTTAATTGTCCAACTTGCATTTGCAGTACCATCACAGAAGCTGGACATTTCAACCACTGATCATTTAACTTCTATCCAATATTTGAACATTCAGTATTTTTAGAGAAATTTTCAACCAATTATCTGCTACATTCAACAACCTATTCAACGCTTTATTTCTACTGAGCTATTTCAACTTCCCTGTTCACTTAATAATGAGTTTTTACACACACTCTCAATAGCCACAAGTGGTGTTAATAGACAGGTTAATGGACGACTGACTGGTTATTGTAAATTGTTAAAAGTAACTTGTCATCTTCCTTAGCTGTTCAGTTCCTTTCTTCGTATGTGGCTGTACTTTTTATTCAAATCTGAATTTCTATTTTTAGTTTTAGTTTAGTTGGCTTAGCAAGTTGAGCTTTCCACCCCCCCCCCCCGGTAACTGTAGAAGAACTCCACAGTGTACAACTGTCCCTGATTGGGAATCGCTTCAATTCAATTCAATCAATTTAGATTAACAAAGGATACAAAAATAGACGGTTGATTTTGAGATTGTATTTCTGACGCATGCATTTGTTGGATGGAGTCGGGTTTTGGCAAGAGAGTCTGTGAAAAACAGTGTGGGATTTTTTTTTTTTTTTTTTTGTCTCTGTGAGGAAGTGAGAAGAAGAAAAAGAGGGATTTTTTTTTGTTGACCATCAAAGTGACGCCGCTGCCAGGCCAATGTTTTTGTCTCTTCCAAATGGCGTCCAACTGTTATCCTCGCCTTGATATTTTTTTATTTGAATTTCATCGTTTGGACGTGAGCGAAGACAGTAAGACGCACGCAGCAGCGCCGGGTGATGCGAGCGCAGAGAGTGACGTGGATGCACACACGCACAGTGACGTGAGCGCACACACACACACACACAAATACACAGATATACATATTTATGAGCTCTTTCTGTCTCTCTCTGTCACACATGTAAAAATGCATATGCCCATGCTCACACGTCAACCATCACCTCATAAGCCAGCTAATCTCTTCTACAGACACGTGTGCACAAGTGCAGACAGCACCTACACCACAGCGCAAACCGGGATCAGTGAGGACACTCAATCAGTAACCTGGCATCTTGTGACGGCTCCCAGATTCCTTCCCTTTGCCCTCTAGTGTCTTAAATATTTAGACTGTTTGACATCAAATGCATACATGAATGTCAATGAGGCAGATCTCAGTAGCCTAATCGCAAACACACACCCATATACACGCACGCACTCACAGGAAAGACATGAAAAAGCAGCAGGATGCAGTCAGAAGAAACTCATCTCAGAAACCAAAAGACGGAAGCGGAGCCCTTTGTACTTCATGGCTCGGGTTATTGTACAGTCCAGCTCTATTTTTGGACGGCTTGATTCAAGATCGGCACAAGATTGCTTGTGGACACAGTGCAGGCCCGGAGAGATCTTCTGATTGTTACTTCAGGAAAATTGTCTCTGTAGTCTTTGACACACAGAAGGGAAAAAGCCAGTTTGAAGCATCCTTTTTATGGTGCTGTCTTATTCTGCTTGAAAGTGAGACCAGTAATAAGGCAGCCTGAACGCAGCCCTCTGAAGCGCCTGTCTATCACGGATCTCATCAGAGACGGGGCCACACAGTCAGTTCCTTTGCACCTCAAAATGTAACATCTGCCTCCGTTTCTTGCCCAGTAGCCGTCTCTGGAGTACAACAAACACTGTCCTCCATCTTTATCTACTGATGCTTCTGAAGTTTATTCCTTGTAGCATTTGGCCTATGCCAAGACTCACAAATTAGATAATTTGAAAAATGGCACGATATCCACATATTGTGACCCCATCCCTCCCCAGACTAGACTTCCAGACCTTGGACGCGTTTCCAACAAAGCAGCCATGATAAATGAGCAAATACAAATGAGGCTAAACTGGGAAATAACAAATGTAAATGCTGGCACTCAAGAGGGCTGAGATCAGGCGTGGAGGAATCTGCCTCTGAATGATATTTAGGGAGGTGGCTCACAGCCAGACGTTTTTGTGTTGTGTTTAAGTTTCTGGTTGAAAATCAATTCGCCATTTGCCAAAGCATTTATGCACTTGCAGAGGACTTTCTATGTTTCTGTGCAGCTCTATTAAATGTGTCTGTTATTAGCAGTGCAATATTTTAATCTCTCGGATAATTTAGGTGAAATATACACGTCGTACAAATCACTGTTGCATTGATGCCTTTCAAGAGTCAGCGTGAATGGTGGTGGGATGTGCTGCTTTTTCCCCTCCTCTGCTCGGCCTGAATGTGGCTTTTGTATAAAAAAAAATTGCGCGCTCCATCTCAAGTGTGTTTGTATAGCGCCTCTAACTGCGTGCATTCACAGGGTGACACACCATGTAATCAAACCTGTGGAAAATAACAGCTGCAAAAAGTAAAGATTTTTATTAAGTCAGACGGAAAATACCACCTTGCCAGGCCTATCGAAGGTGACTGGGACGCTTCCAGGCGTCTCCAGGAACTCCAGACAGTCGGCTCTTTTATCTAGGTCTGTGGGAGATGCAGAGTTTAAATCAGGCATTGAGGAGTCACCCTTGTAAAACATTTAGTAGTGCACTTTAGGAAACAGGTCCTTTTAAAGAGACGCGCCCAGGACAGACATGCTACATGAAATTACACTCCTCCCTGCACGCTGCCTTGATGAAGTTGTTTGTTTGAGCCTAGAGCATTTCATTGTTTGTGTTGCTCAGAGTTAAGCAGCAAACTGGGTATACAAGTCCACGGCAAACACCGGATTCCGCGCCTTCGCCGAGCCGGCCTCCTGCTGCTTCGATGCAATTATTCTTTTAAACTCCCGTCCAAAAGATTTGCGTGCAAATATCAACACGTTGGGAGCATCGCCACTCTAACGCACGAACACCGTGCGTGGCCTCCTTAACTTGTGTTTGTCTCCGAAATTTGTGTAGTATGTCAAGATCTATCTGCGATTCTGTCACCACTTCCACTTTATGGAGTTAAATTGTGCTTGGTAATTTTAAAACGGAGAGAGGATCCAAACTCAATTACTTCCTGACAAACATATTATCTGTAAAAATGACTCATATAACGCAGCACAGGTAGGTGTGAATAAAGTTTCCCACCTCTGATCTCTGACATTCAGCGCTCTGTGGGTTGAGGTATGCCAAAGCAATTATTGCTTATTAACCAACCATTACTCACAGCAGGTCAGAGGAAATCGTCAGAGTGGCTAAAGCAAAGACCCTTGAACATGTCCAACCTATAAGTAAATGCAATTATGAGAAATGTTACTCATTACATGTTTTATATTCATTGATTTTATTGATAGGAAACTTGGATTATTATTGGAAAACCAAATGGAACAACTGTTGGGTTTTTCTGTTGCTTGTGATACAGCGTGTTATAAAGCTTTTATACTTCCAGTTGTTTGTCCTCAGTCTTTTATTGCGTTGTGGCCGCTTGCCACCGAGGGTTCACGGTGGTAAACTCAGGAGGCTGCTCTGAGCTGAGTGTAAACCTTTCCCAGTCGGTACAGCAACAGCGACCCCTTAAACAAGACCACCGTGCCTTTCCCTTTCACCTTTAAATGAACCTTTAGTCTTATGTCCCACTGCAGCACTATTACCAAAAAGGGAACATATCAAGTTAAGAAGTGAGATCAATCATCAAACTTGTGGACTGGACCAGGGCCCAGTTTCCCCAGTGATGATTGGTTTTAGAAGTTAAGGGTGTTTTGTAAGATAAGATAAGATAAACCTTTATTCGTCCCACAGTGGGGAAATTCACAGCGTACAAATTGTAGTGTTTTTACAAATGCTCTTTATTTTTTTCCACACATTTGTACAAAGGCAGCACCTTTTAAACCTGTTCAGCTTTTAAACACTGGCTCTCTGAGGGGGGGTTGCTGAATGTGCTTTAAAGTGATGTGGTGAAAACAAAGTGTAACGTACAGCAGCCCAACCTTGACTGATATTACTTGGTTAGTTTGATCCGATCCATTTAGCTGCTGTTCTGTTGGAGGCAGACATTAATCTGAAGCACAAATTAAACCTAAATCCAACAGTGATGCTCATGTGTTTCATGTCTGTTTTATGCACCATATTTAATAAGAGAACAGAACGTACAGAAACCTTAGATTATTACATTAAGCAAAGGTGGCTGAAGAAGACAATAACAAGAGAAAGAAGCAAATTAATTCCTCAGGTTTTTTTTTTTGTGTGTAATAGTTTTGTTTCATTTTCTTTTTTTCAAATTTAGACATCATCACTCATTTCACCATCAGTGGTCATGATAAAAGAGTAAACTGAAATCAATAAAAACTTCACTGGAATACGACATTTTTAGTTTCTCCTGCAGGCTTCAGAGCTTTTTAAGAAGCTCTCGGCCTCCTGTGAGTGGGTGTGCTTATCTCTAAGAGCATCTTAGGTTAGGATGCCTTTGGGAAACAAAACACTTACACTTAGGAAGGTAGCTACTGTACATTAATGTGTTTAGTCAAATTCAAAAAGACAAAAGAGAAGAGCAAGTTACTTCTAAAGGTCTGCGTTTGTGTGTAAAACAGTGAATTTCATGTGCACTCAAATCTCTCTAATTCTCTTTTTCAGGTCAGAGGTAACCCCTGCAAACGCGGCCACGTGTGACGACAGCCAGCGTGACACCGTGTTCCTGCTGAAGACGTTGCTGGACATTATACGAATTCACCGGCCTCTGCTGTTTTCCCCTGATAGCAGCCTAATAAATATTTCCTTCATACGACTATAACTTTTATGGTGAATCTACTGCTTTTTCAGGACTCATCGAGAGAGGCAAAGGACACATCCCAGTCAGTTCATTAGTGAGCATCTGTATGCCCTGCACACACAAGTCAGGCCCTAAACACAAAACGCAAACTGTATGCACTTTGCAAATGAATTGAGTGATGCGTAGTAATAACAAAATCTCATTGTGCTGTGGTGATAGTGAAATGGCGATTATTCAACAGTGCAGTCATTTTCGCCAGCGGACCTTCTCATACATAATGCATCCAAATCATTGCATTTTTCCTCCATTCTGGGCTACAATGCATATTTCATCAAGTCAGTGAAATATTAAGCACTCTTATGATTTGATATTCTCTTCCAAAGGGGATTTCAGTTTATATATTTCCTTCACATCGCTCGCTTCTCCTCCGGGAGCAAACTTCCGGGGATGTCTCTATTCGGCGTGTTTGTTTACCGGAGAGATGTTTGATTGGTTAATGCTGGAGTAATGATCAGCGAGGCAACCAATCAATTCAAGAGATTATCAGGGCTCAGAGGCCATTGATCCATAAGAGGGCCCAGACACTGAACGGCAGCTTGGGCTCATTCCAACCCATTTGATTGAAATTAGAGGAGCTCAAACTGTGCGGCTTCCTCTTCCTCCCTCTGCCCTCAAATTTCAAATGTCAACTATTATTCAGGTGAAGAGATTGATGGGAATTTAGAGGAGGAGGAGGAGAGGGAGAGGTGTGTGTGTGTGGGGCACTAAGACCTACTTCTTACCCCTCAATCTTATGTTGGAATAAAAAAAGACATGGCAGTTAATACATAATTTTTTCTGCACTGTCACAAAGTTGCTGTATTGTATTTTTAATGGTGCTGTCTTGTCATAAATAATCTCCAGTTAATGAAAAACGATCACTTTTCACCCAGAATGTCAAAAGTTATTCTTTGCTAAATATTAAAAGGTTGCCGGGTATGAAAGTTTTAGAAGACGTGGTGCAAATCTGACATTTGCCTTAAACATTTTTGTCATTATAAAAGAAGTCACCCTCTGGCAGATGAGCAAGTGATGCTACTTTTAGCACCTTTAAGACATGAGAGAACAGATTTCAGGGAAATGCAATTCACACCGTCTACTCGCAAATAATTGTCACCACGATTTATAGAAAATAACTGCAATATTGCTGTTGTCTCTAATTAAAAAGAACAGCTTGACATTTTGGGAAATATTATTAGCTTATTTGCCAAGAGTTAGATAAGAAGATTGACATCACTCTCATGTCTGTAAGCTAAATATGAAGCTTCAACCAGGAGATGGTTAACTCGGCATAAACAACAAAGCCAGTATTTCTCAAAATGTCAGACTGCTCCTTTAAGAAAGTTACATATAGATAATTTTGATAAATGCACTTCTTTTTCACAATCCTACAATATAACTGAACCAAACATCGAATGCTTATCAACTGCTTTATTGTCCTTAATGTGGTTTAGAAACTACAAACTTCCACACTCTCATTTCAAACTAGGACATGACTTTAAAAGTCCTGAAAGAAGACAAGTGACAACTGACGGCAGCCACTGGTGCTGAGAACCGAGCTTACCGAAACACATCTTTAGAATTCATTCAGACCACTGAGCATAATGAGCCGTGCACAGGTTTACTTTGACACGGGAACTTAAATCCAGTGAATGTGTTGAATATTTTCTTAAGCCTGTGGATTTTTCTACACTAAAGTTGAAGGTAGTTAAAAAGTCCCATCAGCTATACTCACGGACTCGAAGGACCTGTGTCACCTTCTGCGTTATCAGGTCGGTCGATACTGACAGATCGAGAAAATGGATCTTGAGACAAGTCGCTGCATTAAACCAAACTTCTTAATCTGCCTTAATATCAGGCAGATGCATGTGAAGTTTTAATGGCAATGTTTGAGTACGTGTTTGTTGAGGATTTGTAATCATGTATCATTTATATTGTGCTATTAATTGACCAAGCACTGCTAAAGGCACCAACATTTATAATAATCAGGCCTGTGCTGTCTGAAGTTTGGGTTTGTATTTTGACCTTCACTTTTAGGATGAGCCTAAAAGTAAAGGTTGTGAAACAAAGCACCGAGATGAAGCCTCCCTTCCCTTTTTTTCAAAATCAGATCAGATAGCAGTTTTGAGTTTAGTTAGAATTTTGGCTCTTTAATTAGAGTGTCCCCCTCATGGCGAGCACTATAATGTGTTTTAACACCAGAACGCAGCGCTGATACATCATCCCTCTAAGCTTCATTAAATTTAGGCCTGTGATGTCACCTGAGATATAATGTCTGACGCTCGATTAACACAGCCACTGACTTCATTCTGCGGCGGACAATGATCTATTGCGATGTTCGGTCTGTTCTTCTGCATATCTTTCGTCTCGTATGCATCATTACCACCTGTCGTGATGAGGAGGTTATGTAATCTGGTCGGGGACCTGTTATTAATATGACTTCAAAAGACGGTAAAGTTTTTAAGGAAAAAGTAAACTGATGCCTGAGTTGCAAGAGCCCATTGGATAACTGGCAGAACAAATGTCTGCTGCTTTCTGATTGACCTCATTGTGCCAATTAGGCTGCAGACCAATCTCCATAATAAAATCTGTACTTTCTGAGTAAGCGCCTGACAAATTGTCTTCCATCTTGGCAATATCCATTTCATTACAGTGACACTCGTATTTGAATACCAACAAGGCTGCTGTTGTCTCACAACTTGGGGTGCCAGCGTGGCAGGTGTTCAAATTGATAATATTGGCCCAGGTGCAGCTGAAATGGTGTGACTGAAGCAGTTTCACACACTCTTCTCAAGTCTGAAGTGCTCCTTTCATAGTGATGGGGATAAAATGGGATAGGCATAAGAGCGCTTGCAAATTGTACCTTTAATAGCACTTTTTTTTTTTTTTGGTAAAATAATCAACTTTAAAACTTCTGTTAAACACTCACCTGAAGCTAACTTCAACAAATGACCCTGAGTGCAACCTTGTAAACAACCCTGAGGGACTCCGCTAAAGTCAGATTATCTTATTCCCAAATTCCCAACATGGTCCACCATTTAAAATCTCAGAAAACCATCTCCAGCCTTAGGCCTGAACTGGACCACCTCTTGCATGTTAACTAAAAAAAAAAAAAATTATTTCATTTGTGGAGATTGTTGGGTAGTAAGCATCTATTCTGACCTTTTATAAAAATCATTGGGAATTATTGTAGGTGCTACTTTTTTCCCCTGCCAACTTGCAGTAGTAAAAGAAATATTTCAATCCTTTATATTGAAGTCCTTTACTCAAGTGCAGAAGTAGTAACAACAAGATGGAAAGCATCCAAAGCACATGCACTCAGGATCCAAGATGGTCCATGACAGTGTTGCTGTGACGTTTTATGGGTTAGTTCTTAATTGCACCCAGGAGCGAGACACAGACGAGGGTGACTGAGTGAAAGGGATTTATTAAAGAAAAGAACTCCAAGACTTCCAAGAAAAAAACAAAAAGGTGACTGAAAACAGGAAGTCCAGGTGGAGCGGAGTTGCTTCAGTGGATGGAGGCTGGTAGGTAGGTGCTGAGGCTGGATGGCAGGAGACATGCAGGTAAAGATGAGGACAAAACACTAGAGACACTGGAGAAAAAGGGAACGCTGGAAGGCAAAAACACTGGAAACAGGAATCACTGGAAAACAGCCGGAAAGACAGGGAACACAGGAACCACAGATCACTAGAAAACGGGACAATCTGGCCACTTGTAAGAGAAGGAGAGGGGTATTTAAGCTGCCAGTCCTTAGGTGATATTGGGGACAGCTGAGAGAATGGAGAGCCCCAGCACCTGAAGACCACACCTCCAGCCATTGAGGCAATGCCTGAGCAAAAACAATAGAAAAACACTGGAGTATATAACTAAAAATGCACAGAAAGAGTGCACAGAAGAAGAGACCTTAACCATGTCAGTTGTGTTATTTTATTTTTGGATTATTATTGATTGATTAACATGTGAACGGTAACCGTGACATTGCGCCATATTTTATATAGAGATCATATGTTTTCTATATAAAATCTTAATCTGAAAAGTAATTAGTAGCCTAATTATAGCTATTCTGTAAATGATGTGGTGGAATGTAACTAAGTACATTTACTAAAGTTATATACATAAGTACAGTTATGAGGTACCTGAGTATTTCCATTTTATGCAACTTTGTAATTCTACTCTTTTTATTTTTCCTCCGCTAGATTTGTCTGACAGCTTTACTGACAAGTTACTTTTCAGATTACAATTATACATACCCTTCCTGTCCAATGAAAACTCTGTATCTCCAAATTTAGTGATTTTTAATGTGAACGAGTCCAACCTTAAACATCTACAGCAGTAAAATGCAACATGCACATTAATGCAGCAGAATGATTAAAAAACATCATATATGATAATATAATAGCAAAACAGTGGGATCATTTTACTGCAAAGTGAGTACCTTTATTTTGAAGTCAGTTTTGCTGATATTACTCACATGCTTTTACTTAAGTAAAGGTTTAAATGCAGTACTTTTGCTTATAGTTACATTTCATTTACTAGAGTATTTTTACAGTATGCTCTTAGTAGTATTATTTAAGTAAAGGATCTGAATACTTCTTCCACCACTGGTTAAATGCAGTGAAGTAATTCTGACACTGCTGACCTGTAATTTTTTAAATATCATTACAGTTTGCTAAAAAAAAGTCACACTCACAGAAGTTTTATCTGCACCCCAATGTCTTCCCAATAAAGTGCTGCAAATTAAATCATATTTGGCTGCATTAATTGCTAAAAAGCTTAAAGAGATCCTGGTGGGACTGATTAACCAAAATAGATGCTAAAACAACCTTTTCTCATTTATGCTAGCCTGGAGGATAAACATCTACTGATGCCACGAAACCCAATATTCACACAGACAACAAAAACTGGCACTTTAATACGGGGTCAGTCCAGATCCAAGACACTTTTCACACCTTACATCACCCACTGTGCTGCTACTACATGTTACACCACACTGTAAAGAAACATCCAGGTTTCATGGTGAACACTACGTTGACCCCTGACCCTTTACTGATGCTATTAAGCATGATACCTCCTCCTGACCTTGTGTGTTATCGGGAGCCACAGCCTGAGTAGCATAAACTAAAATGTGCTTTTCAATGTTGGATAAAGAAACTTTCTTCACACCACATATAATGCATTTTGAGGGTGTCAGCAGCACTTTAAGCAATAAAAGAGGTAGTGATTTCTGTATAAAGAGGTACAAGCCAGTAAATTGATGGCTTGCCAAGAGTGGTGTTAGCTGGCATTGAACTAGAAATGCTGACATTGTTGACACCATTTTGACCGCTTTTCCGTCTGAAAGGGTTATAAGAATCTATAATAGTGTCCATTGGTCTGTCTGAAATGCCAAGTCATTTTTCCACGCCAGCAGCTGGACTGTTTTCGGCTCCTGCTGTGGCAATTTGTCACCGCTGTTGCCTGGGATGATTGCTTTTTTTTGTGCATTTATTTGTAACTTGCATGCAATTTTAAGTTAGTTTCCCAATAAGCAAACATTAGGACTTTGATAAGTAGCTTCTCTGGCTTCTTCAGTGTTAATGGGTTTGCGTCATTATGGCTGCAGCCTCACAAAAAGCCCAGATGAAGGCCCCGTGCAGAAATGTGTTGGCTGAATAAAACGCACACTCCGGCCGAATTATCTCTCACCTTTGTATTTCTGTCACTCGAGCACCTAGTTGACTCGTGATATAATGGAAGTTCTCTCTCTCTCGAGTGCAATTTGCAGAAGCACTCACAGCTGTAAGCATGTAACAAGCTCTTAGCTAATTTTCACTTTTGTTTTGTCACGACATATTGTATAATAATCACTCCAATTATGTGTTAATGTATGTTAAATGACGAGTCCTGCATCAAAGACATGGATAAACAGTCTCCTTTAAAAAAAAAACCAAATGATTACAGCTAATGCCTTTGTTCAGCGGTCTGGTTGACTAGTGACAAATTGACTGATTCGAATGATGGAGACACCCGAGATGGAGAAGTTGCTGATGAGATGCTGGAAGCTGGCAGGAATGATTTAGAGCCTCAAAGCATGGCAGAGATTAACAGCGTTTTTGGCGACTTTGTATTTATCATCTCATACGTTGACGCCGACATTGCTTTGCACAGTTTTAGAGTCGCACAGCCGTTCACCTGCACAGATTGTTGGAGTGTCCTTGGATTTTTTTTTTTTGGCTTTTTAAAAAGAAATTAGCTGAAGGCTGAATTTTTTCCATAATATCCTCCCAGAGACAAGCAGTGACCATTAGACCTCTGTTGAATTACACAAGCAAGCAGTGAAAACTCATTTGCACCAAATGCTTTAAGCATTAACACAAAGACTTTACAACATTATTTCTCATGGGCCATAAAAAGCTGAACTTTCACAAAGTCTAATATTAGAATCACTGAATAAAAACTCTCAACATGACAAGGCCAACATTTATGATTTTGAGTGTCTATACATGCAGCTGTTTGACCTGCTGTGAGGAGGATGACTCACTGAGAGAAACAGCAGAGACAATATAAGAAAACGAAGAGGAATTAAAACAGCAAAAGAAATATAAAAAAAGAGAGCGATGCAGCAATATCACTGCAGTGAAGTGCTCAGGCGTAGCTGGCAGTGAGTATGCGTTGGCATCTGTGTGTGTGTGTTGAAATCAAGCGAAACACTATACAATAGATTATCTAATGAGGACTGTGCCTTAAAGAGCTTGGCATTTCCAGCACCAGCTCCCCACCACGTGGATGAACCTTGCTGATGATTTTTCAGAAAAGGATGCAACCAACAGGATGAAAGAAAAAGTCAGCAATTTAGTTTGCAAAAGTGACTCTGCTGGTCTTTCCCTTCCCGCCTCTCCCCCGTCACCGTTATGTGTGTTGTGTGCGAGTAGGTGTGTATTTCTGTGTGCGTCACTGTTTGTTTGTGCGCCCCCGAGGCCTCGTAAGAAAGCGTGAGACGTGAGAGAGCCTTTATTCATTAGCCGTCAGCATCCTGCCCCGGCAAACGAGAGAGGGGAGGGAGGGGCGGCGTGAGGATGGGGGATGATGGGACTTGGGGGAGAGTGCGAGGGAGGAGAGAGAGAGAGAGAGAGAGAGAGAGAGAGAGGAGGAGGAGAGTGAACATGAGAGCATAAAAAGCATTCAATTAAGACATGAACTGTAGGGTTCATTAAGCATGAGCAAGCCGATGAAAATGACCATCCATCAAGAGAGAGTGCTGTGGCAGCGCTGAAAAGCTCGTGCAGACATGCACGCGTACAACATACTCGATTACAACGGAGGAAAAAAAGCTCATCCTTGCCTGTTTAAAACTGAAATCACACGCTTTATATCACTGGTCTAAACTGTTGTGAGTCATGCATTGATTCTGCTCTATGAGACTTTTCTCCACTTAGTCTCACGTTGACCATTTTTCCTGAAGTTAACAGTTCAAGTAGTCCACCTGTTTGCTATTTTATTTCATCTGCTGCAACGGCATCAAGTGAGCGCTGCTTTGAGACGAGAGGCTGGATTAGAAAATGTTTTGCTTCCGTGCAGGTACCTTCGATAATGACTGTCTAATACTTGCATAAAATACCTCGAAGTTTTGAAAAGGATATAAAACCAGCTGTTAGAGAGCAGGAACAAAAGCACTAAAGATGAATTGTGAACCTGTACATCCATCTCCAATCACCTCATTGCGTGTACAGGTGGGCCCGAGGACATGTGATACGGAATATGAGGCACATGGTGAAATGGGACATGTAATACCTCGCCAAAGATGCTCCATCCTGTCAGATTGAAAATGACGTCCCTGCAGGTGCAATTCTGAAAAGGTGTAATATGAAACGCGCGCGTGCTGAGGTGGGTACATGGCTTTTTGTTGCCAGGCTTTGCCAACTGGTGTCAACACTTCCCCAGCACCCAAGGGCTCACGTGCGTACATCTAAGAGACGGCGGCGCTGTGTCAAGCTGTCTGCCCTTTTACAATTTATTCATGCATTCATGTTGCCGCTTTGCTTTTGACGGAGACCGGAGCGTATGGGCAACATATGGTGCACGCAGGTATGTTCAGCAGAGATACAAATCGCGGAAGACAGTGAGCACGAGTGGCTGAATGCGTGTTCTGCTCCTCGAGGAAACCGTCTCGCCACAATGCTATTCCCGCCGCACTGAAAGGGCTGCGAGCTTTCTCCATTGTAAGCAATCAAAGCAGCTGTTTGTAAGTGGCCTTGCCCTCAAAAGACTCTCACTCTTTTCAGCGAGCTCTGCCGTCTTTGAATGTACACTGTGTTCTTAATCCGACGACACGCGCCGAGCACTTCCTCCTGAATAGTGTGAATCCTGCTTACAAAAGGATGCAGCACCTACACTTCCTTGTTTATGTTTTTGAACAGGAGAAGGTGCTATGGCAATTTAAAGATTTTTTTTTTTTTTTATTCTCTGAGAGCTGGGGGTCATCTGGGAACCTGTAAAGCCCAACGAGACACTGTAACATGACTGAGGCTGAGTGTGCTGGTTAGTCTGTATAGTGCCAGCGTGTGTGTGTGTATTCATGTGTGCATCCACAGGCACTCTGCATTTGTGCATGCACGTATATTCACGCGAGTGTGTCCGCGCTGGTACATGTCACACTGTGTAATTTCTGGGAGGAAAATGCCTGGCTTTAAAAAGTCATCCGCTGAGTGCTCTGAAAATAATTAAAATACATTTTCCAAAGAAGGGGCCTTTATTTTCCATTACTTCCCTCAGTCTAAGTCAGGGATCATGTGGCTTTTAACAAATACAAAAACCCTGCTCTCCTGCTTTGTAAAATCCTGCTTAATAGGCATTCTATTGCAAGGGAGAAAAAAAAAATCTGGAGCTAAACAAGTTTGAGCCTGCTTGAGCGTAAATGAAAAATAATCGTTTCTGAATGACAATGGGATTTTATAGTACAGAGACAGAAGCTGTATCAGGTTTTGATTATTCAGAGAGTACTTGTTAGGAGTTAACTTTATCGTTGATTTCGGCCTTTTCATGGCAATAAAAACCAGAAAATGATTTTTTTTTTTAAAAAGGACAAAGTAGCCCTTGGAAAAGCAATCCTCTTTCACTGGTGTTGGCAAGATAATCTGAGGAAAACATGATGGAGCTCGCTAGTTTACCACCACTCAGCTCAGTGTCCATTGTCCCAGTCGCTCAGTTGATGAGCTGGCTGAAATCTGGCGTGACAACACCTGGGCCTTTGGTTCACTTTGACTCTTGCATGTTTAAACATATTAAACCTTGATTATTTACCTTGAGTTTCCAATTAAATGGCTTAAAAGTTAAAATAACATGATCATAGCATGTACATGAATCGTGACCTGCAAAGGTCACCTGCAGTGACAAATTAAGTGTGTAGAGATCAGGGTTCTGGATGGAGCGTACTGCTGATGATCAAAGTTTACTTCCTGTCACTGACCTGCAATTTAACCTAACCAGGCTCCTTCCTTAGCCTGAACAATTCTGTAGTTAAATATTCTGCATCTATATTCCATATCAGCTGCATTATACCAAGTGAAGTGTTTAAGGCCAAGGCATAATCTTTTATTGCTGCACCATATAAAAGTGCTGCTGGCCTGTGATAACCATGTATGTCTAAAGTGTCAGCTCTGAGCTACAGTAAGAAAACCTGCCCTGTTCCCAGCTTTGCAACTACGCATTGGGAATATCAGCTGATCCAATCAATTTTTATAAAGTTAATGTAGGAGAGTTTTCTCAGCCAATAAAGGAATTCTTATGTTTATCTGAAACATTACAGGATAGGTTCACAATTTTCTAAGTTTGTCTTAAAATTATAGGCAGGTGCTCATGAACACTGAAAAGTTTTGGTTGCTATAATTGTTCCTCCTGTTCATGCTGGCCTTTAAAAGATCCTTCCTAATGAGCTTCCAATGTAACAGATGGGGGACAAAATTCACAGTCCTCATTCTGTGCAAAATGTTACTGTATTCCAAATTGAATCTGGAGTTAAGGTAAGGCTTCATCAGTCTGAGTTTGACAAATCAAGCAAATATCTTCCAACCCTACAGTCGCTTTAATGTGAAATTCCCTCTTTGTGTTTTCCCTCAATAGTGTTTCTGTGCTTAGCTGCATGTGTGTGTGTGTGTGTGTGTGTGTGTGTGTGTGTGTGTGTGTGTGTGTAGCAAAACCTGTATCAATGTTCATATGAGCTTATTCTTGTAAAAAAACAAACAAACAGTGAACTTATCCTTTACAAATGAGCAAATATAGAGATGCTTTATTTCCATTGGAGTCTAAAATATCTTACACATAATTTTATTGACAAGTACTTTCAAAGTCACAGACATAATATTCTGAAAATGCATTAAAAATGACATTGCAAATTTGGCGAGCTATTCCTTTACTCGAGTTACCTCTGAGAGATGATGCAGGTTCGTATATCAAACACTACTTCAGATGATTTTGCTGATTAACGAGCCCTCAGCTAGAAAAAGCTCTTGATTCAGTCTTTGGTTGGAATCATAACTTGCACACTCCCAGCTCTCACTGGTACATCGCTTTTTACTTTCCTATTGATTCAGACGTGACCCCGTGCGTCAGCTACAATAAAGTCTATTCACACTGTTAATTCCATTAGTCGTGTTTGTCCTTTTGATACAAAGAAAAGATTTAATCGGGGACTAGATTACTGCCACCGCGGTTTTGAAGTGTGCGCTTAATAGGTTAGATTATTGATACGTGTCCTAATTTGAAAAATATAAACAGCAAATCAGTAGCTACACAGTGTTTTGCATGAAGTCTGTGGTATTTGCATTTTAATTGGTTGGCAGAGCTAATGATAAAAGACTGCAATTTAGCAGCTAAATATGACTGGGAACGCAGGCAAAGCAATTAGTATTCTCTAAATGTCATGTCTTTGTATCTGGATGCATAATACACAAAATTTATTAGTCACTCAGTGGGCTCACAGAGGGACTGTTACACAATTGTGGGCACACCTTGGGTACCTGCGCTCTACCAAAGCTCCCCGCAATTGAGAGATATATCACTTCAAGCAAAAACCAACAATCCCAAATGTGTCTGTTTCCGCTGACTAAATATTCCCACAGGGAGTGTGAGGAGTGCAGAAGAGCTGTCTTTTCTTTTCTCACCTGGCAAGTTCTAATGCACAGTCACCTGAAACAGAAGACGACTGCATATAGGCAGAAAGTACAGTAATGGCAGCCCTGAAAGGCTCTGGAATTATTTACAAAAAGAAGAACTGCCCAAATGTTTCATTTATACATTATTTTTGCAAAAACATCATTATTAATGGAAGAGTAAACAAGTTTAAAACCTCTATGCCTTTTGCATTTACTCAGGATTTACTCATTGAGGCGCTGATGTGAGATTAGTTCTGATGGCACGTTTTAATGCTATGGGAAAGGGAGTAAATTATTTAAAACCTAACTGTCATAATTACAAACAGTGGCTCAGATGATGGGCTTCAAGCTTTCATTTGATCAAACTTGAGAGTTCTTGGCCTCGCTTCTCAGCGTTGATGAATGAGAGGTTTTACATTAAAGTGGGCAGAGGGAGAGGAAAAAAGAGGCTGTGGAACGTAGTACAGGTGGTTGCAGGTCATTTGACAATGACATATTGAGAGAAAATCTTCAATGTGTTACCTTCTAATGGTGTTTAGGGTCTATTATTAGCTCATTTATTGCAAGTCTAACACTTGGAGGGGAGGTAAACAAGATCAGAGTGTCATGAGTTTAAATAACACTCCCAGTCATCCCAAAGGTAATTACACAGAGGTCAATGAGCGGAGGATGACCCAAAAAAAATAAATGGGCATCAGCAATCAATATTTCACGCTCACACACACACACACACACACACACACACACAAACGCGCACTCACACACTCGTACGCGTCGTCCCTGCCAGGGGAACGAGCGGCTCATCTGTACACTCCTCCAGACTGCTCAAACAGAACACGAGGCCAAAATTACATTTTAATGGCCTTTCTCTCTTATTAGCACCGCAGTGTCTTTGAGCTCACCAGAGCAAAATGAAGCTTTCAACCTTTCCCATTCCTGCGTCATTTTGCCTGATGTGATCAAGGCTTCCCGGCGACGCACCCACGGCCTTTTGCTCACATACGCCGGAATTATACATTAGGCCGGAGAACAATCGAAATCTAATGGTTAACGACATTAAACCAACAGTGTGTGCGAAAGAGTTACCTCAGTACATGATTCTCAAATACGTTTTTATATCGCTGTGTAACGGCTGTAAAATCCTGATGCGACAGCAGTTGCTTTAATATTTATATGTCTTCAGTGTGTTTATTCCTTGTTTACTTACATATCAACCACAACAGGAAGGAGACTGCCTCAGTCTCCTTCCTGTTAGTATTAATCTGTTTGAAATAAATATATTTAACACATTTTGTGCAAAAAAAAAAAATCCTCTGATCTGAATACACAAATTACACAAATCTCCCTTTGCTTCTTTTGTCCAATTCTTACTGAAAGATTTGCAGGTGTTTCCACCTCAGTCAAACTCTGTAGCTGAAAACCTTGACACCAGATTAACAAGCGTTATTCAATAGGATGATTCCATTTCTCTGCACAGTTTTCACTCATGCATTTTGTCGAGATTCATTCATTATTCCGGTGACATTTTTACGTGTCGGTATCTGCAAAAAGCATCTCCACACGCTTTTTTTTTTGACATTTTGAAGGAAGTTCACAATTTCATATTAATGTGCACGCAGTCTCAGCTGGAGAGTCAGCGTCGAGTGGGCAAAGCAGACAGGCAGAAGACTTTCAGAGTGTGAATACTGAAGTGCTTTTGAATGGTGATGTATTCACTAACTGTGAACAAACCACATGGCGAACTAAGAATCAACAGAAGGAAATGATACAAATCAGCAAAGTAGTTCATGATTCCCACCTCTACTGTGATTAAACTGGGGAGTGAGTTTGGTTGACCGACCTGAATAAGTCTTTTATAGAGGACATGAAAAAATAACCACTTCTTGCTCAAGATTTTTTAGACTCATAATTCAGTTTCCATTCGGCAGATTTATCTCCTCTGCATGCGTGTCATACCCTGCGCAGGCTTATTTTAGGGTTGTTATAAAATACTAACACTAAGGTGCTCAAGGATCCACCAAAACCATCAAGTTCCAGATTCCACAGGCAGCAGCTTGACCGAATATGTTTTCACATGGGAGTAGGTTTGCCTTGAAGGCTTTGGCTCTCTCTCAAGCTATGATACCAAACAACCCTTCACGCCTGGCTGCTTTTTATACTCTGTGACTCTGCTACTGTGCACTGGAAAGAGGTGAAATCTGAGATGAGCCAAAAATGGTTTGTGCTTAGATACATTTTTTTAAAAAGAAAAGCCTCCTGCGCTCGAATGTTCTTCTCTTCTTTTTCTTTTAGTTTTTAAAACCACCTGCAGTCATCCGCCCCCCCCAGGGTTAATACACTCTGTGACATTAGGAGTGCTTTTACAACTCACACACACACACACACACACACACACACACTTAAGCTCTCTTGCCACTTGTTGTTCCAATACCCTGCTAAGCTCTTTGGTCCCCACTGTGTTTGGTATTAACTCAGTGAGAGTGTGTCTGATAAACATGATCAGAGATTTCAAGTCAACCACAAAGTTGGGAAGTTGAAAACGGTGCACCATTTCTTAGCTACAGTCCAATAATGCAAGCTTCCTAAATCTTTTGGCTTCAAACCATTATTCAAAACCAGAATTTATTGTGTTTCTGATAATATGACTGTGATTCAGATGAAACTTTTTCTAGTGATACTGGGTGTCATTGAGAATTACCACACAAGGTTGTTCCAGCCCTTCAGTATGTAGGAGGACAAATGACAAAACGAGATGATAAATGAGAAGATACTGTGTAAATGATGAGTGGGAATGATCAATGATCCAGCCTATCTGTTGTGCTTAATTGGACCCAGCGATCCAGTGACATTGATTTGCTAAGCCTCTCACCTTTGACCTCGGCGTGGGCTGCAGTTTAAACAATTCTTTATACTAATGGCATCCACTCATTCCTTTCCTGCCCCCATTTTAAAAACACTATGTATGAAGGAATACAACAACAGTGCTTGCTCTTTCTTTCACTTTCATGTCATCTCTCATGAGCTGTTTCTGACTTTGATAATCGTGCTGAGTCGTGCTGTTTTGCACATCAAAATTATACCGTACCCGCCCCTTTGACAGCCCCTTTAGAGGATTCAGAATCGAGACAAAGATGAGCAAAACGAATGACGTTAGAGAAGGGAAAGAAAGCGAGGACGAACACAAAGAAGAAAAACACGGACGATTGCGACTCTTGTATTCCTTTCACTCAGTGCGCATATGTTTGTTCCCATGTTACCACCACCATAACTGAAGTTAAGGATAAGGACAGGGAGTAATGCTTATGATGACAGGAGGGATATTTTCACCCACTCTGTTGCCAGCAATCAGCGGAGAGGAGAGGGGCCTAATCAGAGAGATGCTTGACAGGAGAAAAGCCTCTCCTCTAATGAATCAAACTGTTTCTGATGCTGAGATGGGGAGATGGGCTTGGCATTTCAGTGGAGAAGATTCCCTCACTGAGCAGGAGTGAATGTTACGGGCTGTGAGTGTGTCAAGTTTTACTTCTTACATTTTGCATTCTGAGTTTGTTCACAGGAAAAGTTAAATGGCTTTTTGAAGTACTCTGAAAAAATGTAATTCCTCGGGTGCATTTAATGTTAAATTGTGTTGAGCTTGGGACATTTTAAACCATACTGGCATTGTGATCCCTGCAGCATCATAATAATACAACTCAACAAGGCTAAGTGCCTACAGCCATGCCTGTGAGGCTGTGCTCAGGGACAGCAGTGCTTCAAGCTCAGTGACAGTGTTAACAGGCAGGTATAATGTCTAACTTGTTCTCCATATTAGTTTAGCCTGTGAGCATGACACCATATGCTCATTGTCACTATTCAAAAAGTGCATGCTGAATTGCAGGAATTCGGTCATAAACTAAAGTATTGGACGAATTAAAAAAATGTCCTAATGATGGTGTCAAAAGGTGACAAATATCAACCCCACGATTGCGACAGTCATTAGGCTTCATCCTCTGGAGACTATGAATCTCTGCACAGAACTCAACGGCAATCCATCCAATAGCTGTGCTGACATGGTAGTTAACATATTTCAATCTGGAAAGTGGTAGACTAGCCGACCGACAAACAAGCCACACCATTAGCAAGGCTAAACAGACCTCATGGTAATAAGATAATAAAAAATCTTAGGTAATAAATGGAAAAAAAAAAAGTTACCCAATCACTATAATTAGTCTACGTTACAATGATCAATGTGGACTGTAATGTTATGTCAGATATAATAATAATAATAACTTTATATGTATAACACCTTTCAAAACAGTTACAAAGTGCTTCACATTAACAGATATGGAAACTGGACTACAATTTTGCATTAATGTGTCTTGAACATCCTGCTATTTCATGTCCATTCCTCAGTATTATCAGTCCTCAAAAGAGACTCATGCTTTGGGAATATATTTACTATCTTTGTACTTCTTTACTTACAGTGTTCAAGCTTGTCTGACTGTTGACTGCTGCTGTGAATATCATCCTGCTATCTCCACCCTAAATAACTAAACATATTGGTGTCTCAAGCTCACTCTTGGATCAACCTCGGGGCGAGGATCAGCAGAGCCAAATCCTCAACTAAACCACTCCATAAAGATCTCTGATCAGTGTCAAAATGGAAAAAGAGAGAATGCATGCCACTGGCAAACATCTCTGACTGATTTCTGTGTAATGGGGTATCTTCTGATATGAGAATAGATTCAGGATAAACGCCCACTGTAAGCATAACTTGCCTTCCCTGGATGCTCTTCTTCAGTATGTTATTTATAGAATGAAGCAGACATACAGTGAAAAAATGGTTCGCTCATCAGTGTCAACTGAAAGTGTCATCACATCTTCACAGCTGTCAGGTACAGTACTTTGCCTAAAGGAGTTTGTTGTATCTGGATATTTAATGTTTTAATCGGGGAAGGTTGATGGCAGGAACTGCCACATGAACACTTTCTCAGATATCAGAGGAGCAGATGGGAAATGTTGCCTCGTTTAGATAATTTCTTCATTTCATGGCCATTCATCCTGAAGTACAGACTGATAAAAATCTATTTCTAAGTGGAGTACATTTGAAGTGCTACAGATCCAATGTGTGAGTGTGTGTGTGTTCAGACGGCTGAATAAAAACAAACACACTGCCAGAAGTTCATAATTATCTCAGAAATATAGAGAGGCCTTTTGTTATTTGCAATAAAAATATTCAGTTATGGTGAAATCAAACCAGACTGAGGTGTAATAATATTTGTCCACTGCAGCAATGTTCTGTGCAGAGGCCATATAACATTTACAGCATGCATCCAACCACATCATGATCCTGGGCGTGGTCAGAGATGAAACTTTCAACCAGAGAGGACAGCCTGGTGTTAAGTTACTCTTTAAATGATATCACAAAAACACTAGAATGGCGAGGTCATGATAAGGTTAAAACATTTTGCACAACAGTGACGAACTGCAACAATAGGTAACTTTGAAAATACACAAGAAAGTGCCAATTGACACACACTATTTTTTTTTAACAGTGATACATCACTTAAGCACAGGAAGTGGTTTGAAAAGTTGCAAATGCATCTGTCCTTTTAAGATGCATATGAAATATCTGTGTCTGTGATTTTGGCAGCTGAAGTTACTCTGACATTAGCCGTGGTTCTTAACGTCACATACCTATAAATCACAGAGGAAAACAGCTCCAACGATTTCAACACACTCGGTCGTACAGAAAGCCTAATGTGCTCTTTTGGCATCCATCTCCCCCTTGATCAGTGCATCATTAGCTATCGAGCTAAAAAAAAACTGACAAAGAGATATCGTTCTGTTTGCTGACCCCAAATTGCATGCAGCCTGGGAAAACCATGATGGACAACAGAATTAAATATATGGCAAAGATGCATATATGTGGCAAAGTGCACATTAAAGTGAATGAACTGGTCGACTATTATGGTATAGCAAAGGGTTGTTTATACATATATACAATCAACTGGTATAAATGGCTATATGTTAAGTCAGTGCAGCTTTACTGTGGTTGAACAGAGAGTAGTGGTTTGACTGGGAGCCAGACAGTTCTGTGCCAGTCAAGTCCATGTCTGTTCGAACCCATGTCTTTCAATGCATGACCCTTGGAGTAATAACTAACAATCAGAGCTCAAAGACACCAGCAGACAACAAAAAGTACACTACAGTGTGCTATACAGTTCATGCTCCAATCCTACATCTCAACAGAAAACACCTCTTCAGGATCCCAGCAAGCAAACAAATGAATACTCAGTTGGAGATTCAATGCAAAATGCTGGACAATGAAAGTAAAGTGAGCCCTCCTGCATCTCATAAAGCAGCTTAGTGACTCTCCTCAAACACCGGAATTACCTCCTGTAGTCACGTTGCAGTGGACTCCAGGGAGCGGATGGTTTGATGGTGGATTTATGGGGTGAGAGGATGAAGTTGGAAAATAATCCAGCTCTTGTAGAATGAGTGGACTATGAATGACAGACTTTCTGGCTCACAGCCAGGGGATGGGGAAGCTAACCAGCTATCACTCTGTGGATGAAGTGAACCCTTTTCCACTGGTGAGTGGGTGCGCGCCAACCCTGCATAGCTGCTCCTGCGTAGACGATGTAGGAAAATTGGTGGGTGCATGTGCAAATGGAAGTTAAATTGTGTCCCAGTTCCATATACTGACACTCTCAGGAGTGCTTTCACACAGTTGCTGCCTCCATTGTTGACAGACGGTCTGAGAGCAACATCAGCTTCAAAGTTTGATCACCCAGTCTGGGGCCATAAACAATCTTTATGATAACAGTGAGCAAAACTTGCTCTCTTGTGTCATATGACTAACTGTATCCTGTATTTGAAGCTACAGCCCACTCTATTTAACTGCATGATGAGATTACAGTAGGAGGATAGCAGCCTGTGGTGTGGGCTGCTAGGATCGGCTGGTGGTTCACGGCTGCATTGTGCCTTGCAACACACACAACGCTGATTTTGCCATTAACGCTTGCTCGTCCGCCGTAAGAAGAGCAATGACACCAGTGCGAATCCACATGATGATGGAGAAAATCTGTCCAATGATGCCCCCCACATCGTTCTCCTTCATAATCAGTCCAAAATGAACTATAAAGTGTGATCATCAATAAACCTTTCAAATCCTAAACTAGTCTACTAAACAAACAGCATTTAGCACCAGTGTAAAATAACACATTATCCAGAGATACAAAAAAAGAAGTGTGATGTTTGGTGCCTTGTTCCTCACTTAGTCAATGCAGCACAATTCCCTCAATCAATACAGTAATAAACCATTCCATGCTTTTATTACTGGAATAACCCGGCGAGCATGAGGGGGTTGATCCGGCTTCCATTTCCCTGTAAATCGCTCTTCCATTCCACTGATTCCACATATGTATTCCGAATGCTGCATTTTGACCCCCGATGCAATCCTCCTCCCCCTCCTCCCGCCCCCGCCCCCGGCGCCCTCGCTAATCGATGAAGGATGGCTCTGCAGTTGTTTAACCTGCCCGGCTCTCCCTCCCGAGTGTGGAGCAGGTGACACATCCCATTAATAAATAAATAAGCAGGGGGGAGTGGAGCACTCATCACAGCGCCAATGATGAGACAATTATCTCATGGCAAACAACACTCTGCCATCACCTGCCACAATCGAAGGAATCAATAGGGCTCGGAGGGGAGATGGAAAAAGCGAGGGCGGTGTGAGGAGGAGGGGGGGAGACAGAGGTGAGGCCGGAGGAAGGCCGAGAGGAGACGAGCAACAGGGAAGCATAAACATACATGTAGAACAGACCCTCTGGTGGCCGTGTTGGAAGTCACAGCTCTTGTTGACTCGAAGGAGCTAATTACATCTCAAGCTTCGACCCGAATGTTTCCACAGAATTAAAGTTAATTTCTATGCTGATTTGACTCTAAACTGATTATTTCGCCACTGATACACCTGATTGAGTTTCCATTTATATAGTCTGACAAAACATTACCAACAGATCCACTTACTAGCTTTTTTTTTCCTGAAGCAGTTCTAATAAGAAGGAAATCACAGAAAGCTTTCGAAGATAAACAACTTTGATTCATGATTTTAATACATGTAACTGATAGTAAGGTTGTCAGCATTAAACTATACAGACTATAATCTGTATTTTTATATTAAATGATTCACATGACTACTTGTTGCTATTTGAAATACTTCGCTTGTAATGATGAACCTACAGAGAATTATCACCAGTCTGCAGTTTCTCTAAACTCTGTGGACTTTTATAGTGTCTTTCAGCTCATTGTTTTGGTTTTCCTTCATTCTCACCGCTCTGATCGTTGTCATTTTCAGCCAAAAAAAGCTCCAGTAAATCCATAGTGCACTACCTGCCCAACACCAGACATCAGGCAGACAAAGCTAACCACTGGCTGGTGAACTCAGTGGATCAGTTACAGACAGCTATTTCCCTGAAGAGTCAGTGGAGAGCAAAACAAAGTCAAAAGGAGAATGAATATTGGATTTAAAGGAGGACAGAAGCACAATTCCAAATGAATGCTGATGTTTCTCTGAATCTGCTGGATGTGTAAATAGAGAAGTCACCACATCAACTTTTTAAGGTGATGATATGTCAGTGTTATGTTTACTGCCGCCAAGTGGCCAAAAACTCTTATTAGTTAGTATATATGATATAATATTATATATTATATTAGTATATAGAGTGTATAATACATATATCATTCACTGTTGATCCCTTATCCATGATGCTTGTCCACGCTCTCTTCTAATATCATCTCTTCAGCTTTTCAGGTCTAATCTGTCCTCTGTTCCTGTCAGTTCTCATAGCTGGCCAGCTGACAGGCCTCAATCTGTCATGTTGGTGGCATTTAAACCTCAGCGGACTTGGACTTTTAGGAAATGGTGTTTGTTGCAAGATGCTAAAAATAGAAGCATTAAATAAACAACTACACTACATTGTTTAAAAAATTATGATCCGCCGACTTGACAGATGGCGTAAAACCACACTGGATACAGGCGAGCGTGATTGTGTTGTACACCTGGAATTTTTTTGCCTTATTACAAATGTCAATGTGATTTTGAATAAGGCTTTCTTATTTGTGGAACAGAGCTCAGGAGTTCAGGCTTGACTTCAGCCTCATAGACTCGCTGCGTGGGCAGCAGCTTAGAGGTACCAAGTTAAATCACTGGGAGGGTTGAATTCAGTTCCTTAATTAAGTGCTGAAAATGCTGTAGAGCAACAGTAGATACTGCATTTGAAAAAGCATCTTTAACTCGGCTTTCTTACTTTGCGCCCACTGATAGAACAGTTTAACCAGATATTTCTGATCCTTTTCAAAGTCGAACATGTCGTGTTTCAGATTAATAGCTATGGCTATAAAGACAAGAAATATGTCTTTCTTATTTTGAAACAGATCTTCAGCCTGCACCTTTTCACTTGTAATATTACTCAGCTGACCCTACGCCCACACTGCAGCAAGACTTTATTAGGTGTCTGTTTCTCTGTCTGGTTGTTGGAAACATAACCATTATTTTCACACAGTGAGTGGAAGTCCAGGATAAAGCCGGCCGCAGTTGCTATGTGACACAGCAGTAAGACCTGTGATACACATACAGACATAACTGCGAGCTACTGTACACGGGGTATGGACGGGAAGATTTACAAAGAGAAGAGGTTTGACGGGAGAAGTGGATCAAAAAGGGTGAAAGGAGGGAGGTTTGAAAGCTCGGGGTACAAAGATAAAGACGGACTCTGGCAGAGGCTGACTAACAAAGCAGAAGAGAGAATGCCTTCTTAACACTGTGTGAGCCACAAACGATAATCCGCTCCGTAGGTGTGCAGCGCCTATAGCCACAGAGTGCCGTTTAATCCAGTTTTGATGAAGGTGGAGGGACAGTTTTACAGGTTTCCGTTTGTTATAAATGGCTTCGAGTTGGAAACAGCTCTCCGTAACAGGCCGTTTTATGAATTAGGGGCCATCGGGTGATTTTCTCTCCTTTATTCTTCCAGCCCGGGAGCTTGGCTGTGATGAAGGGAAAACAGCGCGGCGGTTCCGTCGACCCCCTTTCACTCTCGCTTCCAATATATTTTCATGAACCCGTAATATGTGTCGCGTTTCCAGCAAGCTGTTAGGAGGCATTTAATACTCATTAGGCAAAGTGCTCAGCACACAAGAGAGCATATTTCAGTACTGTGTTAAAGTATGTGTACAGCAAATGTCTTTGCCCAGCACTTACATACAGTTTATTCAATTCAAATTTAAGGTTTATATAAGACTTTACTCCACGTATGACGATATCAGTGAGTTTCTGCAGCTCACTCGCCAATAATTGTGAAATAAAACAAGATGTACGGCGACACAGGGAATCACTGACAATGGTAGAATGCTAATATTTGACGCCCCTGAACGAGGAGGTTAAACTTAAGCCCTCGTAGTTGTCAGTGCACTTTTATTGTTAATTTGATATTGATAAAAGCTTAAATTAAGGCTGCAGACTCGGCACTTGAGTTCGCCTCCTCAAAGTCAGGCTGATGAGCCGTGAGGACTTGTCATTGTAATGAGCAAGCCTCATTATGAACCAAATCACCCCGTTCTCTTAGGAATTCAGCATGAAGAGCACTATTTTAAGTAATTAATCCAGTACAGCGGTTTATAAATGCTGTTTGTGCGATCAGTACACACACATTACTGTACAGGGCTCCACGTGCTCATTATCTTGGCGAAGGGTCAAGAGTCTGTTCAGTGAGACCAACAAAGCTTCTATAGCTAAAACCACTTGAATACCTGTTTGGGCTACATATCAATTGTTACTGTTATGTAGATTTAAACCAATGAGTTATGGCCACAAATGCATAAATGGATAGACGGCAGAAAGTTTTCTTGCACAAGAGGACACCCTTGACAAAAACAGGGACGTGGAACATCATTCATTGTTTAAAAAAACATATGTACTCCAAGAAGAATGCAAAATATTTAAGTGTCAAGCAGGAGAGCTGTCACTTGCCGAACATCCATTTTAACTTCTCCCATGCGACGCCAATTCGGGCTATCATTCAAGCTGTCTTGTTTTGTTTACTCCTCCATGCTTGCCAGTTCAAATGACAAACAAGTGATATGCTGGAAAAGGAACGCTAGAAAAAAAAAAAAAAAAAAAAATCTCTGCTCTGGGAAAGCTGTCATCCGGAGTGCTGATGTGAAAGTAAAGCAGGACAGAGGGGATTGTTACATGTTACGATAAAAGATGCATTTACTCTCAGAATCAATGTTTAATGTGTCAGAACTACGGCCACTGCGGCTCAACTTCGGATTTAATTATTAACAGAACATCGTCGCTGACGGCTCGGCTTCCTGTCAGATGTCGGGAAGAAAAGACTGAAAGACTGACGCGGAAAGGGTTTTAAAGTCCTCGCTCGCGAGTCGTCTGATCTGATGTAAAACGTGAGTGTGTGTGTGGAAATGGGAGGACACCAGAGTGTGTTTAGATGGGGTTGATGACTGTGCTTGATGTGGTGGCATCTCCACACCTGTGCTGCCATCTGTGCCCCTGCACCCCCCGTGACCGCCGAGCCTCCTGGCACACAACAAGTGTCGTGCGGAAACGTTGATGAACACGTCTCACTCTCCTGTCCTCTGGAAGGAAGAGACAATGACTTTGGGTTTTTAATGTGCTTTAGATTAAATGGAAGCAACTTTAAGGAGCAGTGTGACATTTTGGGGAAGTGAGCTCATTCTCTTTCTTGGCCAGGATCAGGTGAGAAGGTACGGTAAATATGAAGCTGCAGCCAGGAGTCGTCATCTTAGTTTGGCAGAAAGACTAGAAACAGGCCAGCTTGGCTTTTTCTAAACATAACAAAATCCACCTACCAGCACCTCTGAAGCTCACTACATAACACATTATATCTTGTTTGGTTACAAAAATCTGCAACAACCAAAGTGTAAGAAAATTTGCTGTTAAAGGTGGTTATGTGTCAGACTATGTCTTGGCCAGAAGGAAATGCCACCAGCTGAGACTCTTCACAGGTCATCTTTACACTTTGGTTTTTGCATGCATTAAAGAAATTATATATAAGTATTCATAACTGAGATTTACAGCTGCTGGTAGGCAGATTTTTGTTGCCTTTGGACAGAGCAAGGCTGGTTGTTTATGCCTGTTTCTAGTCAATACACTAGTTAGCTGGTTTATCTTTTAATCTGACTCAGCAAAAAACATATAATATCCCTTTAAAATGTAGGGTGTTGTAAGCTTAAACACATAAACATGCAAATACATGCATATGCAAAATATGCATTCCATACAGTCTTGCCCACTCATACAGATACATTGGAGAAACACACACATAAACAGACCTAGAAAAAGGAAGAACAAAGGAAAAAAAGATGAAGCGAGAGAAAGAAGGCAGAAAATGAATAAGCAATGGAAGCAAAAGGAAGAAGAAGCTTATCTTGCTGGATTGAGGTTATTTTCTCTGAAAATGGCAAAAACCTCCAGCAGAAAGCCCGCGGAAAAAAAACCAAACAAAAAACATAATTAATTAGACAAACACACAGCATTCCCAATCGCATACACGCTTCCACGATGGCAACGCAAGCATCTCAAACAGAGCCACCTTTGCTGTCTGACTCCTCCGCTGCTTAGCCGCGCCGTTTCATCAGCGCTGCGTGGTGTCCTCCCTGCACGCCTTGAGGAATATGGAGGGACGCGGCTGGAGCATTTAGTGCACTGCTCCCATCTACAATAGCTAAGAGAGCCACCGGAGAGGGCTGCCACCCCCTGAGGGGCACGATGCACCTCCTAAGTGGATCACTCTGCGTTGTCACAACGTTTTCATAAAGCTCAGTGGGACGGGGCTGTGTACTCCTTTCATCACCAGCAAACCTAAATGAGCTTTGTCAGGCTCGCTAATGCACGCTGGTGGCACTGCAACTTTCTTTGAGCGTCTGCACACGGTTGTGTATGTGTGTGTATAATGCCTTCACTGTGCGCCCACGCTCTATGAGGATGGGGGTGGGGTTAAAACGTTCACCTTGATCCACAGCACTTACATATGAGGCTATCATCGTTACCCCCCTGGCCTCTCCCGCTGTTTGTTTGCGGTGAGGTTCACAGCGTGGTCAGAGCTGGTCAAGGACAGAGTTGAACGCTATATCAGCAGGTCAGCGGCTCTAATTGCTGCCGGTCGTTGGTTAAATGTTCCCCCTGTTTCCCTCTCACGCCGAGCGGGGATATTATAATGATGAGGGTGAAAGACGGAGAGGGAGGAGACGACAGAGTCAGGGGGAAAAAAAAAAAAAAAGTGGAGATGAAGCAGGGATGAGGTTAAAGCGAGGCGGAGGAGAAGGCAGGGATGGAGGTTAATCACAGAGGCAGTGAGCGTTTGAAGGCAGCACAGAGTGTAAAAAAAAAAAAAAAAAAACAGGCAGTGATGAGTTAATCGTGACAAGGATGATGCGGTTTACTAACCAGCGGGTCACAAGTTCACATGTCCTGCAAAATCATCTTTTTTTCCACAAGGCGCCACATCCTCTGAAATGCAAAATCAGGACGGCCGATGAAGACGGGAGAGGGAGTGAAAAGGTTTGGATGGTAGCCGATGAAGGCTGATAATGAGGGATATGACAGGTTGACTGGAAATACCGAGAGTAATTATAACGATAGCTCTGATGCTTTCACTTTTAACCACTCCAGTATTTTCTGCTCTTTGAGGTTTCCTGAGGTGAACACAAATCTCCCTGATTGAGTGCATTACTCTCCAGCAGGCTTCGCATTAAACCACCTTTTTTTCCCCCCTATTCTAATCTGTAGCCTCATTACAATATGAATGTGTTAAAAGAAGCCCGTGCTGATCTTGGCTGGGTGTGTCTTTAATCGAGGCTGAAGCAGCAGAGGTGAGGGGAGAGAGCGGAGAAGTTACAACAACAACGCGGGGATAATAAGGGATAATGTTGTGTGGCTTTGATGTCTTGTACCTGTGCCTGAGATGGCCCTTAAAAAAATCCCCATACATATTTTTATACATGCTGTCTTCCTATTATGTGTAATTACATATTCAACTATGCAAAACACGTGTATATTTTGTCTTTGGACTTTAAGTGTGTTCTCTTTTTCCACACCAACTTTATCTGAAACTTTCCTTTCTCCCTTGCTTTGTTGCCCCCTCTCTCTCTCTCTCTCATACACACTCTACCTTGCTCTCTCTCTGATATCCATCTCTGCAGGCTCTGTCCTGGTAGGTGGTTGGACGTTAATCCTCCCAGTGTCTGGGTCTGATCGCTCCCACCGCGCTGCACCCACAACCCATCAGCGTAGACTTGCATCCTTCATATGAACTTACACACATGCCTTCACACACACTGCTCCTCCTTTCAACTTTTTTTTTTTTTTCAAATTTCTCACTCACCTCTCCTTCCTATCATCCAAATCCTCTCATTCCCATTCTGTCCCTGTCTCCGGCCTATTATGGTTTACGTTCTCCTCCCTTCCCTCGTCTACTTCCCGCGGCCCGATCCGACCTTAAAATCACAGCTGAAATTACAATTTGAGACCTTAAAAATGTATTAAAATGTCTTGAATGTAGTTATTGGAGATCCCATTTCTCCAGACTCGGTGACAGGATTATTTGTGCTGCATGCCCACACTTGGATTAATATAGAACAGGGTTAGTCCTGTAGCACAATGTGGATTTTATCTGCTTTATTAGTACTGGAGCACATTGTGAGATTTATCTGCTTTATTAAATACAATTGGACTTAACAATTAATTTCCTGTTGTCATTTTCCTCACTGTAAACTGTTCGTTGCATTAAGACTGTGAAGCATCTTTTTATTTCTTTATTGTGTCATTATTCTTTTATTATATGGTTCTGGATCATAAATCTCACATCTGGTGCAACAGTTTAACTGTAAAAACACTTTCCTGCTTAGTTCAGCTTTCACTTTCGACTTAATATCTGCGGTGGAAAAAGTTCTACATCGTGCACATGATCTTTTTAAGACAGGCACTTTTACTGGAAATTCGACTTCTGTCATCCTTCCCTTGTCATCCTTTCATCTCCATCAATAGATATTCTGCTCTTAGTGGACCATCCCTTTGACTTAAGTGCACTAATCTGAGGACCATCATGATCAGGATTGTCATGATGATCACCATCATTATTTTGTCCCTCGCTCTCCAACCGTACTCAGCTAATCACTGTCTGACTATCAGACTGTCAACCTCAGGTAAGAAAACAAAAACAGACAGAGGAATATAGGGAAAAAAACAGACAGTCGAATCCCATGTCAGGACTTGTGTGTATCTAAATATAGAGGAAGCATCTTTGTTTAACTTTCACAAACAGAACACCTGCCACTTTCAGTGATTATGTGTATGTAGAAAGAGAGAAATGCAGAAATGTTTACATGCCAGCAATCATGCTTTTTATCTATTTATGTATACTTATAGGACAGTCTGAGTGTCCTTGCCTCTGCATGATAATGTATTTCCTGGGCACACATGTACAGCAGGTGTGTTGACTATAGATGTGTTGTGTGTGTGTGTGTGTTTATGTATGTAACATCAGAGACAGACAGGATGCAGCAATGCCACTCAAAACAAAACCCTGCACACCACAAATGATTTATGCCGCTTCATGTGAGCATACATATGTACTGAAGGAAAAAATAAAATGCACATACACATACACTTATAATGCCAATTTCACAACACCATGTGCAAGACTTGTTTTTCAATATACATACATTCCCTAAATAACAGTCTTCTCCACACTTCAGCACCCACAGAGACTGTTTTAATCTCATTTCACCATACAAAGAAAATGTAAAATTCATGGCTACAGCTTTTTTAGCTTCACACTAAAACATTGAGGCCAGCTCTTCTTTTCTGACCACACATGCACAGTGGCATGAAAATTCCCCAGAAGATAAAGAGCAGCGGCTATAAAACAATAATGGGCAGGTACAGAGTCACACTGTACCGTCACACAGCCAGTCTATAACTAGGCCGCGCCGAGCCCGCCTCGTCTGCGTGAGCATACACACATATACACACACACATAGAGCCGGTGGGTAATTTTAGCAGACAAAAGAACCAAGCTGTGCGCCGACTACCATCTTAATGCACCCTGACACAAACGAGCGGTTTTGACACAATGCATTTCGATCACAATGTGTTTGTGTTTTGCGCAGCTCTGCCACTTCAATCAAGGCCTCTTTGTCTGTCTCTTGCCACCTTGTCAACTCTCAGGGAGGCTTCAGCGACGAACAATCTTTAGGACATTCAGCGTAATAACTTGAGACCATTTCAGAGAGGGGCCTGGTTCCACGCTTGTGACTTTTCTACGGAGTTTAACCTCTTAAACACGCAGTAAACGCAGCAGGTAAAGATCAGAACATGAAAGGATGGAAGAGAAACGCATCTTATTCTCATTTCAACTTGCTGCAGTTGTGTCTGACCTCAGTCGGCTGTGCTTTTTCCAATTAATGAATGAACATGCGTGCACAAAAAAAGCCTTACATGTGTGAGCACACACACACACACACACAGAGACACACATAAAGGCTTTGCAGATACTTGGCTACTGACAAACTGCTTACACACCTCTCTGGGTGCCAATGCCTTGAGTCAAATTATCCAACACTTTTCACACAGGGAGCACTTGCACAACTCTCTCCCCGCGGGGGCTACATTGAAGGTGTCCTTTTGCTAACAACACTATCATGGACACACGCCGGCACACACACACACACACACACTCGCATGCTGACACGCGACCGTGCGCACACCGGTGGAGTAATTACAGACATTTTAATCACTGAACTCTACTCCTGTGGGGCACAGCAGACATAGCAGGGAGTGGGCAGAAGAAGAGGCCCTTGACTGATTTCAACCTTGGCTTAATGATCGTCGTTTGAGCCTCAATGCTTTGCTGCAGCTACTATGGCAGATGCCACTTCTTTTCAGGGAGCCGTGGAAGAATCAAGGATGCTCTGTGATGTGTAAAATGGGTTTAGATAGATTAAAACGCGGCATTTTTCCCTTCCGGAGAATAAATAAAGACATTCAGGGGCCACGGTCAATATTGTACAGGAATTGGATGGATTCAGAGCATAATAATCATTATCCAATATTTGAGAAGCTGGAAGGTTAGTTTTAAGCCCCGGGCATTAGGACAAGATTGAATTTGAAAAGGAACAAATGGTACTTTTCATTTGTCTAATCAGACAAATCATGCAGTGCCACATTTTCATAAAAGCAACTGTGGGACTTGTATTGTTTACCTCCTAATCACACAGGATTTGCCAGTGCAATAGCTTAATCCAGCTAAAACCAAACCTCCAGCTTTAACTTTTAACTGCTTTTGGATAGCATTGCACAAAACAAGAGACATAGCCTGGAAAAATAAAAACCCTTAATCTCATACACTAACGATATTAAAAATATGTAACAGGGAGACCGCACCACTTTCCCTTCACACTGCTCTAACTTTTCCCGCTCTCTTATCTAAGGTGGCGTACTGGAAGGAGGGGAAACAACAGGGCCGGCTTCCTGGGATCATATCACCTGAGTTTTGTTCCACATTGGTGCAGGAAGACTTGGTGGAGGAGTACACAAAGCCAGGGAGTGTGTTTTAGATTGCTGGGCCGAGCTCCCTGAGAGGACGAGGCCTCTCCTTGACCCCCCCCACCGTGCCTTGCAGTTCAGTAGATTAGCTGAAGCACAACAGAGGCCGGTGCTATCGCCAGCTTGCAGCCTCCTCAGCCCCACTGGCCACACAAGATATCGCTGACACACACACACACACACATGCTCACACAGCTACACAAACACATGCACACACAAATCTGTGCGGCGGACACGCATGAGCCACCCATCCGCACGCACGCACATAATATTGTTGGCCCTCGTTCCTGTCACTGTGCCTGAAGGTTCATTAGTGACACTGAGGCCACTTCAATAGGAGCAGCACTTTCAAAGCACTGTGCACACACACACACTAACTTAGACATGGTTTGCTGATTCTATATACAAGTGCACACATCTTCATGTCCATATATGCCTTTGAGTTAACATGTGTACAGAGATAAAAGAGTATTTGTCTCTCTGACCCTTAATGACAGAGTCCATGTGACTGCAGTCGCTCAGCACGCCTCCGAACTCGCATTAACCAGCAGGACTTTCTACTGTAAAGACTGATGTCAGGATCAACAATTCACCACCTAATTACTTCAAGGTCAATTACAGCAGCGCTCCGCTTTGAAGTTTTTTCGCAATGCAACATCAAAGGTGTTTTTTTTTTTTTTTTTTCACCTCAGGATTTCAAAGCAGCAGGACGCCGCAGAGTAACGTAACAAAAAAGGAAGGATGTGAAAATGAGGGTAGACATTCTGGGTTACATGATTTCAATGCGAGAAGAGGCAGAGGGGGACATGAGAGAGAAAGAGCAATATTAGTCATATTTCTTTCATGAGATATTGCATGGGACCTGTCGTACACAGCGCGTGAGGTAAATGTCATGTTCGAACATCGCTATCTGAAATCATCCCCTTGAGAAAAGGTTCCTGAGAGCCAAATGGCACGGTAATGGCAAAAGTTAAAAACTGGCAAAAAAACTGAGGCTAAAATTACGGTTGTGAAGGATAATTAAATCATCCTGCTGTGATCAAATGTAACACGTGTTCTGTAATTACCATTTGCTTTTAGTCTTTTGGCTTATTTGTCGTTTTTCTAATGATGCCTTGCAGTTGACTTTGAAAAGTACATGCTGAACCTCACAATTTATAATCATAATTTTGAATAAAACCTCATTACTGAACCGTGTAAATTACTGTAATTTGGAATAGGAAATCATTACCAAAGAACTGTTATGGGGGCTGGATTTGTTCAAGTATTTGACTTTGGACATTTCTTCTATTATTTAGATTGTAATATAATTTGTCAAATGATTCGTCAAAGTGGCCACGCTGGGACCGTTCCTGCGAGCCTCGACTAAAAAGAGAGGTTCTGGATCAACTTCTGCTGGGCATTATTTTAATACCATCCACCGTAGGAAGCCTCGCTGCTGTGACTTTTGATAAAGGCTGGGAAATTAGACAAATCACACAGCATCAGACGACAGAGGTTGCTCTCCTCGCTGAATTTCAATGTGCAATATTTGATTCTCCCGTGCGCGGAGGGCCCGAAAGCAATTGCACATCCCTGACATCTGTGCGCTTGTGACATTTCGCATCTTGTTTCGAAAGGGGGATCATCTGCCAAGCTTCATGAAAAATGCTCGCTTAATGTGAGCTAAATTACCAGCGGTGTCTTCTAGTATAACATTCAAAAGTGAAGAGGGGAGGGGCTCAACTTTTCCCAAGGGGCACCCAATCTGCTGCACAACCCATACAAACAAAAACTATACCTAACTGTAATTGGATGATTATATGAACATGAAAACCTTTGATTCACAGTGTTGGAACATCAGTCTATGATAGGAGTGAATACACTGTCTAACACTGTATTGTGTTGTTGAACTGTTTTTATTATCACATGTTGACCATATATCTAGATATGAGTCAAATTCTCAGAGGCACCGCTAACATCTTACTAGAATACCTGTAACATAGGAACGTATGGTGTCCACCACGTCTAGCCTGTTCTCACTCTCACTGTGTCAAATACAGGAAATTGGTCAGTGCTCTTCAAAGTATGGTGCTGTAGGTACCCCTCTGGTGTAATTTCTGGAGGCGCCCCTCTTGCATAAGGTTTTGATGTCCACATGTGGTTGGATCGGGTCAAGCACAGGTCTGTCACCCAGGAGACTGAAATTTGTGTCCTGTGTGAAACCAAAAGTCAGTGTTGGCTTCTTTTTAACTTATATGTTGAGTTACATAACATACGTAACTTACATACAGTACGTAATGTATTTGTTCTCATTAAACTTTATTTTGAAAATCTAACTGGATGATGCATATTATTCCTAACTTGAGTGCAGAGCCCTGCACATGCAAACCAGATGCTTGTGGGCGTACATAAAGCATTTGAAGCTTAGGGCCACTGACCAAGCTGCTGAACATGTTGCTGCATCAGTTGCTTAGAGTTCATTGTAGCAACAGTGAATGGCCAGTCCTCCACCCAGCCTCCACCTTATAACTCCTCAACATCTAGAATCCACTAATCACATTTTTGTTTACCTCCTAATTGGATAACAGTCAGTGCCACTACTTGCGCACGTGTATGTGTGTGTGTGTGGGAGTAAACGCTAGACGGTGGGGGTGTTGGTGGTGTGTATGATGAATCTATCTCCCTGCACCTCCCTGCATTAGCATTGCTAATGCGAGTAAGTGGTTTAGGAGTGATGCCATGAGGAATACCAAGTCAATCTGGCCACCAGTGAATGTGTAAGGGTTGTCTGTAGTTAGATGGCTTCACGCTCACCCACACACAGACTACTCTGAATGTCAATGAAGAGCTGCCAACAACTCCACTACTCCTTCATCAGGGGTCACACACACACACACACACACACACACAGACAGGAACTAACTGCAGGCTATGTGTGTGTGTGTGTGCGTGTGTGTGTGTGTAACATAGTCTGTGTTTCTCTGCTGAATGTGTGTATGCATGCAAGTGCTTGTTCATGCAGGTAGGTGTTTGTATGAGTCTGCATCTGCTTGTCTGTGTGTGTGTGTGTGTGTGTGTGTGTGTGTGTGTGCTCAGGATAGCAATGTGTTCCAGTGCTGTTTTTGGAATGCGGCTGTTAAATAGACCTGGTGGGGTGCTGCATCCTTTATAGGGAAGGGTACAGAGGAGACATGAAGGAAGCCAGCAGCGCTGCGATGACATCCCCCTCTCGCCCTTGAGCAGGAAGCCTTCACATACCCTCGCAGTACGTTCCCTCTGCTCTTGCCATCATACCTGGAGGTGCACGGTGACACGGTCCCAGAAAGCCCAGATTGTCGCCTCTCTTTTCTGACAGCCCCTGAGTTTCTCGGCATCCATCACCCCTGACCCCCCCACTGGTGCCGCAAAGCATCTTCCCACAATGCAGCAGGGCAAGATGAATGAGCCTGTGTCGTAACACTCCATAGGGTGGCTGACAATCCCATGAGCCGCCACACTCAGGCTAAGCAACTTCTGGACTGCTGTGGCCTGGTACTTCTAAAGTGATGTATGGGATATAAATACTGTGTGCTCTGCATATCACCACACAGCCACAAACTTTGCTTTGATTCCATGGGTGACTTTCATAACACACATTTTATTTCAAAATGTTGCATCTTAAAAAAAAGTGACTTTTGAGAAATTAAGGGTTTCTTTGAGTGTGCAATCTACTATGTAACATTTAATTTTGATGGGTAGAAAATGTGAAAGTTGCCTCTTACAAAAGTTCTTGCACTGATTCCCACAGGGGATCAAGGCCTGTACTCTGCAGCAGGTGAGTTCAACGTACACACGCTACTTTAAATTGCAAAGCAGCCAACCTCTTTTCAGAATGAAATGGAAGTGTGGCCCATGTTCATCTCCATGATTACAGTTTTCTAAAGGATAAAACATGTGAACACTGTAGAGCCTTGTTCAAGTCTAACAGCTTCTTTGTGGTGAGAGCTTTCCATGTTGCCTCGATTCACCCCGTTCCCCAAGGAGAGAGAGAGGTGGAGAAAGAGAAAGACAGAGAAATATAGTGAAAATGTATGAGTCTGAACCTTAAAGACCCAAGCCAATGAAAATCAAGTTTTTAACCTTGTTAACATGTCCATGGGATGTTTTTTTTATATGATACAAGACATAGCTGGAGCAACATAAGCAGTCAATGCCTTGGCTGAGCCTTTCAACCTTGGAACTGCCCCAGTGACAAAACACAGATTCAGACAGTCAGGGTTTCATACGTCACATGAGGATGTGGCTTTTATATCAAGCTGAAGCTCATGTTATCTATTACTGTTACTTTTCAAATGTTTTGGAGAGCGATGCATCAAATACATTCCCATTCTGATACATCAAGTTGTAGGCGACCCTAGACAATTCTCTTTTCTTCTTCAAAAACGCATGGATCCTATATTTCCACTTGCCATTGCGTAGCTTACAGTAGCGATCAGAACTGAAAACAAGCAGAGGTTTGAATGTTTGATGAGAAGAGCTGAAGGTGAGCAGGTACGCTCGAGCTACAGGCGAGTGGTGGGTGGAGATAGAGGACTATTTGCATATTCACAGGTTAGAGACTTCTAAATATGTCATTTTGGCCAGCAGAGATGAGTTTTAGGGGTTTATTTGATGGCAGGAGAGGAACTTTAACTTTAAGTTTAAAATGGTGCTCTGTCTGTCTGAAACTTGGTGAAATGCTCTGCTTCAGTTCTGTCTGGTACTGCAGTGCTATCCCATGTGAAAGACGCTACTGCACACCTACAGTATAGAAAGCGCTTTGCCTCTGTCTGAATCAGCCTCTTGCAACACAACACCTGCATCTCCTACTGCCTATCCTTAGCAACACTGTATATCTACACATTTCCATGTCTGCTGCCATATGCATTGACCTTCTCTCACTATGTAGAGTGTAAGTACAAGTGATTGCCAGATACAGCGGCAGGGCTGTCAGGAGGAGTCGGCGAGGTCACCGGTCTGCATGCATTATTAAGCAGAGAGGCGGACAGCAGGTCAGGACCTGGTGGAGGAAGACCCGACGCTCTGTGAGGCTCGGCTCAGTGCCAGCAGTCGCCCTCCTCTGGCCAGAATCAAAAATGTGGGAGGTAATCTCAATATTCAGTCGCTCCCTTGTGAAAACAATAATACACGGTTTGAAGACTCTCAAATAAAACTTTTGATTTGCACTCCTAAAAAGCCATTTTCAGCCTGAATGGAATGTGATATTGAGACTCTATATTATCATATATTAAAAAATACATCAAGTAAAAATGTGAATCTTCGGGGTTTTTTTTTTTTTTTTTTTTTTTTTTTACTTTATTCTGGGCCTCATGCTATGCAAATCATTTTACTTGACTGTAAATGTTCAAATGCATATGCAAGTAGATAGATTTCTCCCTGACTTTCTACACCAACACTTTTTAGACAAGATATCAAATCTTGTCGTCGGCAAGAATTAATACAACAGAAAGGTTACATATGTAATATTGGTTCTAACAGTTATACTGGCCTCGACCCAAAGCATTTTTTCCCCCTTCACTTCACTTCACATCCTGGATTGGTTTGAACTCTCAGCTTAGAAAGGCTTAAGCAGATCTGGCAAAGACACAGTCTCCTAAAAATCGTAATTACTAATTTTTACTACTATTATTATTACCACTAATTTCCAACAACAAGTGACAGAATCATAATTTTGGATTACACTTTTAATCATCATAATAAGAAAAAGAAAGATCTCATTTGGTAAGGTGCAAAATGTTGAATCAGAATGTATCAGTAAGTTCTACTGTTAACATGTTTCATTTGTTTTCCTACAGTATCTTTGCAATATGATACCTGCTTGTGTGGCAAGTGAAGCATGAAGTAAAGCAAACCTCGATCTCCTGTTTGCACACTGAGAGTAGTAATATTAGTAGTAGTCTTAGTAGTAGTAGTCATATGGTAGTAAGGTGGATTTAGTGTCAAAGTTACTCTTCACTAAATTACATTATTGTGTTATCAGTGCTTATACACAGTGTGTGCATGTAATATCCGGTTTGTTTTGACGCTCTCCATAAAAGAGATGACGGCAGCTGATCAACAAGAGAAGCAGGGAGCTAAAATCACAACCACATAAACTGATTAATTAGATCCATAAGTCATCACAATGAATATGCTGCGGGACTCTACAGCATCTGTGCTCGCTGAAATTACCGAATGCGCTTTAAATGGAATAAATGAGGTCTGGATATTGCCTCCACATGAAGCGGACCATGTATCAAGTGAGGAAATGAGCAATATGTTGAAATTGGAGTTCTGAGGTTTCCAGCACAACTATCACCCAAATGGGAGGGAAAGCAGAATCTGTGTGCCCATAAATGATAGATTGCCATGTGACAACAGAGAAAAGAAGATGAGACTACGAGGCGAGGCGGGCATTCTGGTGTTAGGGGTGTACTGCAAATAAAAGAGGAGCGAGATGAAGGATAAGAAAGAGAGAGGGTAGAATCATAAATGAGGAGGAGAGGGAAGAGCAGGGGTGCGCAGTGGCAAGAGGGCAAGAGGGGACGAGTTGAGAGGAAGTGTGCAAGAGAGGAAAAGTAATGGGTGAGACCAAAAGAGGTGGAAGAGACAAAGGGTGGGTTCGAGGGAGGGTGGGAGGGCCTCGGGGGTTGTTAGTTTTAATTGGGCCTCAGGCTCCGGGACACGCAGCGACAACATCAAAGGTCAGATATACATCAAGCACTGCTGGGAAATGTCGACCCACGTGGGGAAGGGCCGCAGGGCAGAGAGAAGAAGAGAGACCGAGAAAGGCCACTGGTAGCAGATACATTTTAGAGGAAAAGAAGGAACTTATTCAGACTTTATAACAGATGTGTTCTGCATAGGGAGAAGTGGGTAACACGAATGAATTTGAAGGGATAAGGCTAACAGTATTCTATATTTTTTTTTGGACAACAAATCCCAATTGCAGTCTAAAATTATGTTTTTTAAATGTGTTGTTTTTAGTTTTTATTATTAAAAGAAAGAAAAAGGTTTTTAGGGAAATATGAGAAAGCTCCTTGTAGTCTCAGCTGGCTGGGAACCAGGGGCAGCCGACATGGCATGGGCAGACATAAGAGTTATGAAGAGAGTTGTATTGAAGAGTAAAGATCACACTGGCATGCTTCTAATTTTTTCTCAAAGGAGAACACAAGTGATTTACAGAGCAGATATGTTTGCTGTAACAGACAAAAATGAATGCTTTTTATTTTAAGGTGGACTTTCTTTCTTTCTTACACTGTGTATAATTGCTTCATTTCAATCAATTAATCGCTCAGCTCCCTGGTATTCCTCAAATTTGTGTGAATAAAAGCCTTGTTTTTCTAATGTTTTTCTCTAAGGGTTTATAAGGTCGTTTACAGGTTTCTTTGATACTGGAGGGTTTTGATGACTGCAGCTCTGGAAATTAGCTGAGGCGACTGATCATTTTGTGCAACGTTTGGAATCAGATCATTTTCAAGCAATCAGATCATTTTCAAGCAAAACTGGAGCATGAGAGTAACAGAGCTAGCTCAGACAACATGAGCTCTGGATGAGACATGTTTGTCCAAGTGACAGTCCAAAGACAAGCTATGACTGATGCAGGAACCTTATACTACTTTACCTCAGCTGCCTTTCTGCTCTCAACACACAAGTAGTTTTCCAACTCGGGAAGCCAGAAGATCTCTCAAGCCTCACACTCTCCTGAAAAGTGACTTTCAAAAGCTGACCTAAGTCTGCGGTTTTTACAGAAACAGAAACACTTCGGCTGAGGAAATCCCACAAAAACGCTGGAGATGTGAAATCCATCCATGCTCAACCACAAAACAGTAGAGAGGTACATGCACAACCACATTGCAATGACCATAAGCAAGCGACTTTCTGATTACTGACTAATTTGGGTTTGGTATGTGCCAGTTTATGAGAAGTAAACACAAGTACAGTATAAAATATATAAAATATAATGAGTGAATGATTGTAAAAACACATAAATGAGCCACACTGTTGCACTGGGTGTGTTCCTATAGCTAATCTTTCTCCATCACACACACCCCGCTGCCACAAACACTGCATTAATCTGCAGCTGAATATAATTCCCAACCAATGCACTAAACTAAACAATGTTTACTCTTGAGTTTTATTTGAAACTACAGTGTCCACCTGCTTTAAGAAACGACTTAGCCTTTTTTAAAAATGTAAAACTTTATCCTCTATGCAACCAGTTTAAAAGATTTATGGCTTCAGTAGGAACAAAAAAGCTCGGAGCTGATTGCAACAGAAATGGCAGGGAAGAACAACTTCTGAAGCCCCCTTCCCCCGACACCTCTCGGATGTCAAATTTGGCAATTTCTGTAACTTTTCAAAAAGTGAGTGGAGGTGAGAAAGTAAGCACAATTTGAGCTTCTCTCTCAAGCTCTCTCTTTTTTCCTTCTTTACACAGCTATTTTGCTCTTTGTGTGCACAACCCAGCGAAACGCCGACTGCCTTCCAGGAGAGACTGTCTGAAAGTGTGCACCCCATATCTGGATGATTATCGCATCTTGCCCTTCTCGATGACGGATAGCCTTTCACTCCTTCGGAATGGCTATAAAAACTTTTGCTTTCCGACTCCGTGAGATGACACATTGTACAAACTTTTTTTTTCCCTTCTGAGCATTGCTGGTAAAAAGCAAGAAAAAACACAATAATGCTTTTTCTTTTAAAACCAGGAAATTATATTTTAGATATTAGAAATCAAGAAAGGTGCTGATCCACATCTTAATAGAGGCTCACATACATGCCATTCTGAGATTACTGTTGTACCCTATAACTTTCAAAGTCTCCTGACACTGGGAGCGCATTGAGTTTAAAACTATGTATCACCGAGAGCCACTTAAAGACCTCAGCGACCCATTTCCTGAGAGAACAAAATAAACTTAGCATGGCACAGGAGTGGTGATTAACTCTGTTGTAGTTGTAATGATGGAAGCAGTGACAGGTTAGCGGCTCTCAGGGAGATAGTGAAATAGTGTTAATTGGCAATGGCCTCCTCAATTACTGTCATGTCAAACTTATGAGATGTGAGAGTGTGTGTGCAGGAAGGGTAAGTGTGTGTGTATGGTCGGATTCATAAGCTTGGCGCATTCATACTTTTAGTGTGTGTGTGTATGGGGTGCGCAGTGTATACAGACAGGATAACATCAGGATTAACCCAAACTGACACCTTCTGATAGACTTCATGTCAGCCTCATCCTCTGCTTCATTACTCCCACTGACACACACACACACACGCCCTGCTGCTGTCTGCTATGTAGCTTCATAGGATTGGCAGAGTGAGCACAGCAGGAAGAAGTGCAGGGGTTCTGAGGAATAGAGAGACAAGAGTCATTCTGCCTTTTATTCACTGCAATGAAATCAATCATTGCTCCCAGATGTGCCTATGATTTATGATTAGTGGGGGGTTTTGGATTGTGTTTATGAAAGAGGTGCACGCTCTACACAAACCTGCGGTGCATTTGCGACAGTGACACACAGTGTAGTCTGTGGCGTAACATGGCATTGATGGGGCTCAGGTGTAAATTGTTTTTTCGGGTCCCTCGTGTGAGCACTTTCTCTGTCAAATATGAATGTGTAGGCGCATCTGTCACATAGTACATAACTGCAAACATGTCACTGCCGTAATACCCACAGAGGTACAATAGGTGGTTATGTCACTGTGAGCGTCTTTTTCCTTTCATATAAAAAAGTGGCTTACGCTTTATGGGGTGTTCATAAGACTGACATGGCCATGACATGACACCTGTCAGGAACAGGAAGGAGTCTCTGTGAATGTTTATGACTGTTGACATTAAGTGTCATTCAGTCAGTTATGTCATTTTTAATACATGGCATTGTCTGAGATGTTTTTATCATGACAATTTGACAATAACCAAGATGATATAACCTGTCATAAACATGCCATAGCAGGCCTAATTATCAAACTGAAAATTAAGCTAACTGGGCTCAGCAGCTTCCCAGTAAACACAGCCAGACTGGGACCACAGCCTCAACACACCCAGTTTGAAGATGCCTTGACAGAGCCTTATTACTGTGTGTGTGTGTGTGTGTGTGGCATTAGACAAGAATGTGATGGTGAGTTCAGATCTGATGTTGCACAAATAAGTATATTAAGAAGAATCTTTTGGGTTATGAGAGAAGCTTTTTTTGTGCATTTTACTTTCTCTTATCAGCTGCATACTGCTCAGTAAAGAACAGACACCATTTTCTGAAGTAACGTAGACTCTGGCAAAGTTTAACATCCCTGAGGTATAAAGGAGCAAAGTGTCTCACCTTGAGTGACTGACCTAAATTTTGTCTTGACACATCCCGGCACTGTGATGATACATGTAGCACCAGGGGAAAAAACAACCCGTTTATGTAGGATTTTTATTTTTCTCTGCGTCTAAGCCGGAGTTTTTCTGCAGTACCAAAATTGTTTAATTCACTTTTTATACGCTCTAAAATCCTGAAAACTGACAGAACATACAGTCCAGTATATGCTGTAGCTTTTTACATACTCTCTTATTAAACCAGGCCGATTCTTACATCATTTAATGACTCATGAATACTACATTTCACATAATGATCACGCCCCTGATGCGGCACACATTATGAAGATGTGCGAGGCTAAAGAGACTCAGAAACAGAAACAGATGTGGGATGTGACAAATGAGTTAACAGAATATATGACCGTGTTAACTCCTGGGCTGCCTATGCATCACCTCTGGAGAGCAACAGCACCATGCGTAAGACGTGTGTGCAGAAATCATGCCTGCAGGTGCCAGAGGTTACAATGAGATTTCTTAATGAGCTGCTGGATGCAGGTCATTATGTACATTCGCAATTAACGCAACATAAACAAACAGACTGTGGGCATAAGGAAGACTGACTTCACTAGTCGGTGATAACGTCGATAGAGCAGGTGCTGACACAGCAGCTGCAGTATTTGTCCAGATTGTATTAATAGCGCGCAGATTGATTGATGACGTTGACGCTCACCAATCGCACAAAGCAGAGTGCGGCTCACGACCTCTTTCCCTTCTGTCTGTGGGACCATGAAATGGCACATACAGGATTGCAGGCAGAGTGCACGACAAAGGGCAGGAAACCATCCGTCTATATTTAGGTGCATCTGTTGAGTCTAGTTCTGTCCGTCCCCTCAGGTTCTAATGGAACACGGGAGCTAAAGGTCAAGTCCATTTGGTGAAATAAAGTTTATTTTCTATGCAACATTTTTTTCTCTCTGTGATTAGTCGAAATGATTCAATAGAGGGCTGATGAGCATTTTCTTCACTTCCTTTACTGGAGAAATATTCAAAACAGAATCTTTTGTTTTCAGATCAGATTTTGCCTCAAATCCCCCACGTGCGCTTTGAACTGGCTCCATCAGCGAACGCTACATTTACCATGTTCAGTAAAAGAAGCACGACGGAAATATAAACACTAGAGCCGACGTCTGTCCTTGGAACAGATCACCAGACTGTATGGCAGAGCTGAAACATGATCTCAGTGCATTACCCCAGAGCTGTAAGCTCGCCTGCCAAACAATACAGACAAGTTAAATAAGTGAGCTGTTTGCTGCCACGGTAAATATGAAGTGCTCGGTATGAGCTTTTGTGAAATGTCAAAGCACAGATAGTCTATGTAATTCACCGAAATGTGCGTATTCACAGATGCCAAGGACTGACTGGAGTACTCTGTGTGAAAGCAACACTACATGGACTGTCATAAAAATTTAAAGCAGTTGAGCTTTTGATGGTGAGCAGATCAACACCGTCCACCGGTGGACTTCATCATCCAATAAAACGTGCACAGGCTTCCTCGAGAGATTGGAAAACACACCTACAACGGTTGGATCTATTTACATCACAGTACGTAGTGTGAATGTGACAGAGGCCGATGTCTCGTGTTATTCCCATCTTTGTATATTACATCGTCTACTGGCAGATAAACAATGCTTGCTGAAAGTGAGCTAGACTCATTAGCACATGATATTTAATCCCAGTACTGATAATTATTGTACTAATTAATTGTAGAAGCATTGTGGGTACTGACCAGCACTGAGGCGTGTATTTCATAATGATATTAGTTTCACTTAAGCAATTAAACTCATTCTTTAAAGATGAAACCAGGATTGGTGACATTTCTTTGCCCTGATGAAAATGCAGCTGTTTGCAGATGTGACGGCTGCATCCTGAGTTTCACGATAAAGCGAGAGCTGAGGACAAACGTGAAATGTGTAATCCTTGATATTTTCACACTGATGTTCAGGTGGTCCTCTGCCTCTACAACTCATAAATGCAAGTGTTTTATAGACTCGGGAGTTTAGTATTTCATTGCTTCCTCTTCACAGATCAGTCATTAAGTCATTCAGACCATCTATTGCCAGGTGACCTCAATCCCCAGCCGTAAAAGCGGAATGATGTAAAAAGGTGATATTGGATAAATCATACCAGGGATTGGACGTATTAAAAATATTCATTTCAATATTTTTTTATGGCTTAGTGTGACACTGAGGAGGTTTGTGGAGATGTTTTGACCTCAGCAGCCATGATGACGCTGGTCTGCAGGTCTCTGAGCGTCTCCATCCAGACACCCTGCTGGGCGTCTGCAACCACTCCACAGCTGGAGACTCGAGTCAATGCGAGTACCAGCTGGGCTGAGACATTCATGGTGCTTTCTGGAGGCACCTGTTGGTCATCTGGGAACTGAATCCAAGATGGCAGCACGTCTTTACTTGTCTGTTCGGCTGTTCTAATGTGACTGAGTGATATCTGTTGTTAGTGATAAAATTGTGCAAGTTGTTCAGATAACAACACCTGCTTCGGTTCAAACTTGAGTCTTATGTGAGTGGTGGCTTACATTTTGCTGATTCCGTATTCATGTGCCTCAATTCTCTGGTCCACTGAGCCTGCTCGCCTCACAGAGCTGGGATGTCGACTCACGCCTGATTCTGATGGGCCCAAACGTTTCATTATAAAGGGTCTGATTTTAACTCATTTATTCACAGTGTTGCTTTACAGGTTTTGATTTCCTGTTTATGTGAGATGACACGCGACGTCATCAGCCGACTCAGGAGGACGAAAAACATGGATCCGATTTTACTAACATGGATTTCTTCAACATACCATCAGCCATTTGCTTTGATTGACTGTACTGTATCTGACTGTGTGCTGACTCAGCTGAACTCAGCTGTGGTGATGGTTTGAAACTCAGCGCCGGGCTGGGTTCTGGAGTTGGCTGTCTTCAGCAGCCTAAATCTCCGGCGCTGTTATTGGATTACTGCGAGTCATGGGATTGAAACATAGAATGTCGCAGCTGTACTGTGTTTGCTCGTTTTGTGCGGCGCAGGCAGAAGCCTCCACAGGACAGACAGTTCCCGCGCAGTGCTGTCAAATCCGGACGCAACATGCTGGGGAACTTGTACATCTAGCTGTGCATCAAATCATCACCTCTGTTCTTCTCCTCTGACTCTGTGGACCTGGCCCGTCTGATCAGCGTCACGGCTCTGGAAGACCATTTCATTGAGATGTCTTAGTGGCCTTGTATTAGATGTTAACGCTAAGAAAAAATCCTCCACTTAAAACACTTAGGCCGAGACGTCTAATTGTTGTGTTGCTGCTGATTTCAGGGCGTGTGCAACCCAATAAGCCCAGATTCTGCTATAAATCTTAACTTTCCTGCGCATTTTAAATCAAGGACCGGTCCTGGTTTCATCCATTTGAATGCATGTAGTGATGTGTGAGTTATGAATGAAAAATTCCAAACAAACATCTCTTTTTACTGACTCAACTGTGAAGACGAGGTGAGGCGCACACACTATTGTGCAACTCGTATATTGAGTGTATTCGTGGACATGTATCAAGGTAATTACTGCAATAACCTGCTCCTGTGAGAAAACTCTTTGCCGCCTGTTTCGACTCAGTACTCGCTCTCCCAGCCAGGAGTCCCTGCCCTGAGCTGAAGGTCTGACCAAGGCTGCACAAATCACTCACTCACTACACCGAAATGAAGACTTTGAACTTGAGATTGCTGATGCTCCATCGACTTTTAGAGCTGACGTGTGGCAGCATTTCACTTTTCCCGTTTCAAGGAATGACATTGGTGAAAAAGAAACTGCCAAACGCATACCAATTTGGAAACACTGCCAGACGACGGTCAGATAAAATACAGAGAATACATGAAACATGAGAAGCCGGTTGTCACATCACCACCACACAAAAGCCCTGATCGCAACCACAACAACAACCTGCCGTGAGGAAAAAGCTTCTGTCGGGCCAAAGGGCTCTGAAAGAGGCATTTAGAGCCCTTACTCCTCCACAACAGACCGAGAGCTAAAGAAATAACAAGATACATCTGTGAATAGCAAGCAAGCCATTCTATCTCAGTCATACTTTAGATGCACAGTGCTACCAGCTCTGTACCAAGAGACAAACGCCAACGTGGACATGCTCATAGAAGAATGAGAAAAAAACTGATGAGTGATGAGTTTGCAGAGAGTTCACATTATTGTTTTTGTTGGTTTGTGAGTTCCTTGAAAAAATAAAGTGATTTTTGTCTATTGACTATTGTCTGTGCAGTGGTAGTAGTTAAAAACACTGACTGTTCCTGCTCTAGTATGTGACTGATATGTAAAGATATGTATTTTACTTTATTTTATTGTATTTTTTTTTTTTTTTTTTTTACAAAAAAAACCTGCTACAAACTGTTGCATTGTGTTTGTTTTGCAATAGTTCAATCATTCATTGCCAACTTTTTCATGCTCAGGTCATGACTGGCTACTTTTATTTTGCCTTATTTTTTAAAAAGGAAAGCACTTTAAGTTTAAAAGAAAAATGCCTTTTGTTATATGAATAAAAATGTTGTACAACCAGCAAAGTAAATTAGCTTTGTTCCAGTCCTCAGCCAGACTACAGTGATCATCAGGGGAGAAGGAAGAGACAATGTGTTTTCTGAAACTAAACACTGAGCCCATGGGTGAACACTGTTGTTTGCATGTTGCGCAAATTGCACACCTTCAAATACAACAGTCTCCCCATTCACACATTGTGTAACGATTTCTATTACAGCCATTCATGTGCTACCACTGCACACAGACTTCATCTCCATTATTATTACTCCCTGACATTTTCAATATGCCAGAGATGGGTGTATAGAAACAAGTTGTAAGCTTTATAAAACAAAGTTAGAAAAGTGTTGCAGGTAGTTAAATCTGTCATTGACTTTCCAAGGATCTTACCTCACCTGAATAACTACAAAATCAACCAAACTTTCACAACAAGAAAACAATTTAAAAGCTCTGACAATCTGATTTAACTGAATGGGCTACAGCCAATAATACATTTTTGTTTGGTTTCTATCACTAATTAGTTTCACTGTTTATTAAAAAACATTATTTAAAGAACTGAAGAGTGGAAATATTTTGATAAATTGAAAATTGAGTATGTATATTCTTTTGTTGAACTGAGCATTAAGAGTAATTTGATTGATTTTTAAACTGTGGACCAAAAAGAAGATAAATAAATGAAGAGTTGTTTTTGGCGCTGAATTTTTTTAATTAAAAGAAGAGAGTTTGGGGATTTTTTGAAATTGTTTGTTGTAATTTAAGGACTGAATTACTGGGCTTGTTGCATACTAACACAGATACAACCAGCAATTTATGATGAATTTTTAATATTTGAAACTCAAGTGTTCTTGCGAATGTGAGCAGTGGATCATTGTTTGAGGATTCATTCCTTTTTGTTCCACTCATGTTTTTTGTGGGTTTGACTTGTTGCTGACATGATGGTATGTAATGAGAGAGACTTATTTGGTACCGCAAAAACAATTGTCAAAGCAGCACAGCGTGTAGCCATAAGGACCTGAAATCCAACAAGACATCGGAGAATAAATCCACAATTGAACACAAAAAAAGAACATCTAACAATTTGAGTGGTGGGATTTTACATAACAGTGTGATATTTTACTTTTGCTCCACCACATTTAGAAGAGAATAATGGCTGCTGGTACTTTGCTGAAGACGGATTTTTTATGCATACATGATAAGCTCATAAAATATAATGCATTGTTAAAATTTAAACTGCGCAGTAGCATATAGTGTAGTTAGAATACAAGCAACATTAAAATGCATTTTACAGCTTATTGCATCATTAATCTAACACTGAAAGCTACAGTTCTTCACAATGAGCATTTTTACTTTTGAAAAGTTTACCACGATTTGCATGATTTTAAAAAAGTGCAAGACTATATTGTGGTGGTGATGAAATGTAGGATTTTAGCATCTTTTCTACCGCAGCTTCTCAGCCTGCGGATGAAGAGACTATAAATATGATCACACAGAGGTCGAGGAGAGGAAGGTGCTCTAATGTATGTAAAGCTGACTTCAACAAAATAAATGTTTAGGTTAAAGTCAAAGGCATAGAAGAAGAAGAGAGGGGGAAAAAAAACGAGAGCCCAGAACCTTGAGGGCAAAGAAAGACCAAACACACCCAACCGGAACTCATCCGACTGGAGAAAAACGGAAACTTTTAGTCTGAGTTTGAGAAGGAAATGAGAAAGAAGAAAGAAGCTATAGATGAGAAGAAGCTGTCCCTCGTGCTTGCAATGCAGTTTGACAGCCAGAGACACCCGGGTCATTCAACTTCCAATATTTCAAAATTTGAAATCTTTTTACTCTTTGACATAAAAGCCTTTTCTCTGAAGTGTCATTTGGTAACAGCGAGAGAGGTTTTCCTTTAACTGATGTCTTCTTTTTTTTCTTCTAGTGGTGGTTTTTATGGGGACATTGCATTCAACAAAAGACACACTTTCTTAAATGCAACACTCTCACATCTTTATATAAAACGAATTCTTGGACTAAAAAAACCTCTGCATTCATCTGATGTTCGATTGTGGTTGGTAGCCGACCCTGACACACACGCCAACCATTCGGCTCTGCTCCCAACCTTGGCATTTCTGGCTGTCGATTTGAAAGACACTCGGGGAGCATATTGCCTGTGTGCTGCAGGGAGAGAGTGGTCGCAGGCAAAATACGTCCGCAGCTCATACACGCCATCTCTTCCTAAAAGTTTCTTTTAAGGTTGGATTTTGAGTTAGAGGGATTCCAGAGAGGGCGCTGACAGATCTGACTGTCCTCAGGGTATGTTTGAAAAATGCTCTTTTCTGGAGACGCTGGCGCTGGTTTGTTTTGGTTCCTATTCCCCATACCCCACTTTCTACTCCCTCTGCCTTCCTCACTGGTTTGCTTCTCCTCTCCCTGCTGTAATTGATGAATCTATTTTTGAGAATAAACCCACAGAGTTAATTTGCCCTTTTCCCTGTGCTGTCTACACGTCATTAGTGGGAGTTGCTTCCATTTGTTTGAGCCATCGTTTTCACGCACACAAGCTGTGTGGCTCTGTCTGCCTATCTATCACTCGATTGGTTGGTTTCATCCACCACGTTGGTCCAGACAGAAATATTTCCATTTTTGGAAGGATTATCGTAACATTTAGTACAAATCACCGTGGTCCCCAGAGGATGAATCCTAATGACTTTGGTGATCCTGTGGCTTTTCCTCTGTCACCATCATGAGGTTCACATTTATGGTTGTGAGTGAAATGCCTCAACAACTATCAGATGATTTCAATGAAACTTTGTACAGATGTTGTAACTTTGGTGACTTTTTCAGGTCATTTTTTCTATCTAACTAATAACACAACCATACGCCTCAGCTGTACTTTGTGTTTAGTGCCAGTTTGCACATGTTAACATGCTACAATGCTAAACTAAGATGGTGAACATAGCGAACACCATATCTGCTAAACATCAGCATTTAAGCATTGTCATGGTGAGCATGCCGGTTTTTAACTCAAATCACTGTGACTGCTATGCCTAAGCTATTATCAATATTTTTATAATCACAATGTTTTCATGTCACAGGCCTCATGCACGAGTTGCCAGTGAACAGATTTTGGAGACAGAGACGTTGCATTCATTCAGCAGGTTGTGTCTTTATTAAGAAGAATTTATCTCCTTTTTTGCTTCATTTACACAAACTTTGTCTCTTCACATTTCACATCACAACAGGAGGGGTCATATACTGGAACTGGAATAACATAATTTACAACTCATAAATGTATGAATCTGCAGTTAAGTTAAACAGAAACATTTAACTAACCAGAGTCCTAATGTGTACTATGACTCACTATCAATTAACTCTGCTTATCAGCTTTAAAATTATATTTGACCATTAGCTTTGTAATTAAGCTTAATATTTAACTGAAGAATGTCATTTCTTCATGATGCATCAATTAAATCCCAACCAATTAAACAAGAAAAACGTCATATAAAATGTGTTGCAATACTGGTTGAGATAATATAGATGGGGTTCCCTCAGTCCTTCCGTGACTTCAGCCGTTCCACTCTGTACTTAAACCCGCCCTTGTACAATGCAAATAACTGACTATGGTCACACTGAATAATTTCATCATCAAAGAACTTTTCAAACCACAGAAATGGTTCAGGATGCTTGCTGTCCTTCAGTTCAAATTAATTTCCGCTCTCAACGCCTTGGTAGATCGTGCTCGGTCCACTTGCTGGTATATTTTGAGGCACCTGCAGAAGCATCTGTGGAAAAGAGGAAATTATTATGCATTGAGATTGGAAGTTGTGAGTTTTGAGTGAAATACTACTACATTCACCTGCAGACTACATACTACCAGAGAGCTCATTGTTTAGCTGTCTGGACCCCAACTTTACTGTTTTGGTTCAATCTCCTAGCAGCTGTTTTCAGTGAGTAAGCCCACTGAATGCCCACTGTACACTACCTGCTCAAAGCTTAGGAAGTAACTAGCTGCTGAACATAGTATTTAGCGGCTAAAGAGCAGAATATTTCACTCAGGAATTTATAGAGAGAGACAATAGTGGACATTTTTCCGGTGGCAAGAAACACTATACCAAGTGAATGATAATGCTTCTCCGTATCTGCTGGAATTTTAAGGTCACCATACCAATTTAAAAGGTGCCCTTGTTGTGTTCACAACTTGTTTCTGCTTCACCAATAAATCAGTTGTTGCTGGTTTAAGTCTTGTTCTAATGGGAGGTCGTGTCAAACTTCCTGTCAGTGCCACCTCGGGAGTTGGACTGTTTTACACCTTGAAGTTCAAACTATTTCAATTTAAACCCCACAGCTGACCAAGAAGCTTAAACACAGATCAAGTGTCTCTACGTTTCCTAGAGATACAACAGCAGCCTAAGTTGAAGGTATTGGTGTTTCTACAGCATGAATTTAACTTTTGAAACGGTTATAAATAACAGAAATTATGTGATGACTCATAGGTGTTAAGCCGAGCTTTCGCTGCAGACTTTAACCCAGCAGCGGGAGAAGCTCAGCCTTCTTATCACGTTTAGACAGCCTTACCTGTCATCATTCCTGCTCCGTGATCCTCCTCCCGTGCGTCAACGCTCTGCATATTACCTTGCTTTCCTCCCTTTTTCCTGTTGTTTCTTCCACGGTGCTGATCCTCTTTCCCATTTCGTCCATCACTCTTCATTGTTCACATGTCTGCGGAAGGTCAATTGATCTGGTTTGGGACTGTGGGAAATGTTTCGACTGATTGTTCGTGACACACGCACACCACGCCTGCGCGCGCACACACACACACACACACACACACAGACAATGGGCCCTTCACTTTATCAAGGGCGGAAGATAAACAACTCGGGATAGGGTGAGAGACAAGGTGGGGATGTTAAATGTGCTGCTCTAAATGTCTTCACACATCGCCTGTTAACTGATGCTGAATAAGGGCATCTGTCCTTCTCAGGAAGATCCTGGGGTGTGTGTGTGTGTGTGTGCTTGTACGTGTGCACATATGACCTTTGAAGACTTGCTGTGTTTGCAGTCCTTTTCTTTGCGACACAATCGACCAATTAATCAAGAGGTCAATAGCACAATTTATTACAGTGATAGAGCATGTTTGATCTGAGTTAGAACAACGGTGAAAAAAAAATGGACAAGGAATTAAATGGAGCAACAATAAGCATGCTGTAATTTAATATACCAACTACTAATCTGCAATGGCTAATATGTAGTTTTCTTTATTGATTACATGCAAAAAGCACTAATACCATAACAGTAAAGGTCAGAAAAAGGTACTTGTAGGTCAACTGGAGCCGCTGTCGGTTATGAGGGTCATTCTGGCTGATTTGGGATCTGAGAGGACATTCACTCTTCACCCAAGTTTAAACAGAGGTGAACAGAAGTAGTAAGTAGTGTAGTTCAGTCAACCAATGTGTGTACGGCTTATTGATGTATGAATGTAGCATGAGTGACTGCAGTTTATTCTCCGACCTTGTTGCTCCCTTTCGGCACACAGCCTGTAAATAGGGTGACTGGGGATCGACAATAACAAATGTCTTCCCCGGCAAGACTAGAATCGAAGCCTCAAAGTGGAAACGGAACTGGAGGCGATTTCAATGCAAAGTGATCAGGAGCAATGATGAATGTGGAGATCTCCACGGTAACCAGTGAGGCACTGACGTTTTAAATATAACATGCATTACACTGCCCTGCACTACTGAGATCCTGCTTGGTATCTAGTCTCCTCCTCGTTGATTAATCTATCAGTTTCTATTCTATGATGTTTGAAAATAGTGAAAAATTGAGAGAGTCTGTTGCAATTTTCCAGAATAAAATGGAACATCTTATTATCAAAATCAGTTAACAGTAACTGATAACCTGACAAAAGCAGCATATCCAGGTAGCTGAGAATATTTGGCATCTCTGATTGCTAACAGACTAAAGCAATTAATTGATTTTCCAAATTTGTTGACTACTAATTTTCTGTCGCATCATGATAAATGAATTGGCGACTTGCATCAGCTCTTTTCTTCTTCTTCAGCGTTGTGCACTAAACTGAGAGGCAACACGTGTTGTCACGCTGCTGACTGGAGACAAACACACCATCTGAATGTCTCTCTATGTGCATCACCAAACAGATATGTGACTCAGCCTCTCCCGATTGCTCTCCTACAGACAACTTAGAGCCGCTTTCTGCAGCTGAACCACTGTGAGGTTTATTGCGAAGCACCGACAAGAAATGCAATGTATTTGTTACCAAGGGTAGTAGAGCTTTAATGATACAATGATAAAAGGAGGAAATAGCTACAATGAGATGATCAGATGCCAATAGCAAAGCAACAGTAGATCAGCAATAACAGAAGCACGGACAGTAGTTGCTGCAGCAGTAGCAGTAATGGTTGTAGTAGTAGAAGTACTAGTTTTAGTAGTAATAAAAGCAATACTTGTGGTAGTCATAGTTGTAGTTTGTGCTCTGTGGGGAATTTCTGATCTATGTTAGAAATAGTTGGATTAACTCTGGAGGCAAAGAGGAGAGAGATGAGCAAGGAGGAGGTTAAAGTGGGAAAAAGTTACAGAGGAGGTCAGAGGCAGGAAGAGAGGAGAGGATATCTGAGGATACAGAGAGAGGAAGGGTTAGGGACAGACAAGGACAGAACCAGGGCTGAGTGTTTGTGTGTATGTGTGTCTACCTCTTCTGCTGTACATTTAAAAAGTGTCTGGCTTCAAGGTGACCTCTGTCACACATTTAGGGGGGAGAGAGAGAGAGAGAGAGAGAGAAAGAGAATGGATATAGATGGATGGTTTCATGGCCTTTGCTGTACACTCGCCTCCAGGTCGGGCCAAGTTTTTTTTTTTTCTGGTGCAACAGAGAGATGGGAGGGAGCGCAGGGACAATGCCCCGCTTCCGGGTAAAACAGGGTCATGTAAAGAGAACAAAATCTAATCCACTCTCCATCATTGGCTCAGCAAGTGATACTTCAGTACCTGAAGTGGACACATATTCATCTGCACTGCCTTACAACCATATATAGACTAATCCACTGGCTGGTTTGTGTGTTGCACTGTTAGAGCGTAAAACATGTTTGGATTGGATGGATCAAGGTAGTGGTCCATGTGAAGGTAGATATTCAGTCTAAAAACACTAATCTGACATTGTTTATGATGCAGACTCTGGGAGACAATATAATGTTTGTTTGGACCTCAGCTGGATGGATGTGAGGATGAAGTAGCATTAAGCACTAACTGGCTCATGATTAGAAATAAACAAATCTGTAATCCACAATTTGACAGATTTGCATTCGGATGAAATATATAATTATATGTTATGTAAAGTGATACATCAAAAGATCAAACATTAAATTGTAATAGTGTAATCCCCATCTTTGCATACAGGAAATATATGTAGAGAGATTGGTTTTAGATGGAGTGTAAGGATTTGAAAGACTCAACAGTTCGGGCAGCTCTGTCAGACTGTACTTCGGTACAGCTTTGATGTAAATGCTAACATCTAATGCTGACATGGTAATGTGAAGCAAATATAATGTTGATGTAAAAGCTGATTAACCAAAATATAAGACAACTGAAGTTCCAGGATCGCCACAGTTATTACAAGCAACTCTGAGGTGGACATGAATAGTTCCAATATCTGTTGACACATTTCACTCAAAACCACAAATGTGAACCTCATGGTGGTGCCAGAGGAGAAGTCAGAGGTTTATTAAAGTCAGTAGGCTTTATCCTCTGGGAACCATAAATGTCCGTACACAATTTCATGGCAATCTGTCAAACAGTTGTTATAGTTGATATTTCAGTCTGGACATAAGAGGTGAGCCGACCAACCAACTGACTGACCTTGACATCCAGAGAGCCACGTCGCTACGATGTCTAAAAATCATTTTACTTTGTGTTTTCTTACAGATGTGACTTTGCTGGACGACTGATAACACAGACAAGAAAGTCTGCTTTTGGTGATTTGTGGAAAAAAAGACATGTAGGTGTCAACAGAGCTGACATTGAAATTCTCTATTTAGACATACAATAAGATTCCACAGCAGCGGTTTGTTTATTCCTGCCTCCAACCTGTGCTCGTCTATAAACGCTGCTGGCTGCTACATACTGAAACCTAAAGCTCCAATATTTCAATTCTAGCACTGAATCTAATGACTTTGTGTAACGTGGAAGCTTTGCTAGAACAGTCGAGCCCAGTGAAAACCATCCTCACAGTCTGCACATCTGAGCAGTTTCCACTCACTTTCAGGTCATCGCTTCATTTGTTATTGTAGCTACTTCATTGTTGCTATGAGTTTGTTGTGTCATCTTGTACTTTTTGCGACTCAATGCAACTATAACTGTAAAACAAAAAAAAAAGAAAAAAGAAAAAAAGAAAAACATGAGTTCTGCATTGCTCAGGAGTTGCCAAGGCCAAGCATTCTCCCGGGAGCTGACTTTTCTCACATTCTGCATTTCTCTCTCTCTCTCTCTTTATCTCTCTGGCTTCTCCTCCTATCACTCCTTTTGCTCGCTCCAAACCAACAATGGGTGTTCAAAGCTTCATCATGCAGAAAGTCTCCCCTCCTGTCTGCCCCTCCATCCTTCGACAGTCTGCAGATAACAATCCACAGGTTCAGCGCTCTCCAGATTTCAATTCTTCACCCTGCTCCTTTTCTCCACTGTTATTTCTTTTTGTGCCTCCGCATATCCTGCTGCCTGTTTTCTTAGTTTGTCTATTCTGTCACAGTTCTGGTCATATCATTAGCAATATTTAACTCATCATTATCTTGCACTTGTCTTGGCTTAGAAAAGTGCTGTCCCCTCTTCACTGTCCTTTCATTTTTCAGCTGATTCCACAACTTCCTCTGAACAATAAAAGGGCGCCAATGTGTATTTTAAGTCCTTTAACAGGGTAAAAGAAAAAGATAAGAAGATACTAGAGTGGAGTATGTTTTGGCTCTTTGTAACTGATTTTTAGTCTTCGACACTTGACTGACTTCAAAAATGTCTTGTACAAGTCTGATGCTTGGAACTGGCTTGACTAGACAGACAGATGAGACAAGTAGATAGACAGCAAAATGAAGCAAGACAAAAGAGGCATTAATAAGAAAAACGCGAGCTAAAGACAGGGCGCGGGATGAGTGTAATACAGCTGTGAGTTGTGTGTGTTCTCACTATCCGTCAGCTTATGGTTTACACAGGCTTTTCTAATGCATCAGTGCCCTCAGCCTGTCATAGCTTAGCAACGTGCCTGCCCTTAAATATATGAAAATCTGCTCCCTCCGAGCGTGCAAATCAGCATTTTTGGAACACACACACACACACAAGCAGACACAGGCGCATGCAAGAACACACACACACAACATTTCAGCCGCACAGAGATGCACATTCACACGCTCCCCAGCATTACACACACCGCGCCACGCATGCACACACACACTCTGAAAGTCACATTGCGATGGCTTGAAATGCCTTTTATGCAGATTGAGTACAAGCCCTCAGCTGATCAGAATCTAGCCTTGAATTTGATATGCAACTGAAAGGAGCAATGTCATTCCAGCTGGGCAAGACTGCCTGTCAGCCCACACAGCTGCCACTGCAGCCAGAGCAATTGACTTTCACTCTGTCTGAGAATGTTACTTACTCCACGTGTGTGTGTGTGTATCCCTGCGTTTTTGCACTTGTGCTTAGTGGACAACCTCATATGGACTGAAAGATGAGGAAAATCCTTCAGAGTCAAGACATCTTACCAGTTACGAGTTCTTTTGGTTGGAGATTGGCTTTAGGGTAAGATTGAAGGTTTGAGGATTTAACACCTTCAGTGGTGCAGTGCAAAAATGTAAGTATGGGTTTACTATGTTGACATTGATGCACACCTACAAACACGCCAGGTATGTCCAATTTAGTAGCAAATGACATTCGCTCAGACCCTGACCTCTGCATTTTGTCCCATAGCAACAGATGTTGGACGCATATGTGATGGAGCAACAACACCCCGACACACACACACACACACTCACTTGCTCTCGAAAGAGTGATGACGAGGCCTACGCAGCAATATGCAGCTCACTTGTGTGTAAAACCCTCTTTGAAATTCTGTGCATGACTGCTGGCTGAGGTTAGCAAGCGGATCACATCTATTACCTTGCTAATTCTACAGCTTGGCCTTTGCATAATAAGATGCATTTTCTCTGAGAGAGAGAGAGAAAGAAAGAGAGAGAGAGGAAGCAGAAGAGAGAGATAAGGAGAGAAAAGAGACAGGGTAAGTAATCAAAACATGTTGGCAATGACTTAATGAGTGAACCTCGCCATTGTAATATTGGCTTCAGATGGTAATTGGGTTAATGAAAGTGTTTTTCACTGCTTTGACTCTGCCTGCCTGATGACAAATGTAATGTTCCCACTCATTTGCACCATCTTCCACTGACACGTGAGCCATGCATGTGCCACACATGATTATTCAAGGGCCAAGTTTATAGTTGACGATCATGTTAATTATGGGTTACTTTTTCACCATTGATTTCTCAAGGTTTCCAGTTTCTTGAAAATAGTCTTTGAATGGGCTCGTTGTGTGAACCCATGCGCTCATTATTTAATTCAGATGTTCAGCTGAGGCACACCTTAAATCAAGAGATTGTTTTTTTTTTTTTACATGTGACACCCAAAACTGTAAAAAGTCAGTAATAAAGTTAATATCTCTACGTTCTTCTAAAATGACCAAGACAGACCAACTCATGCCAGTGAAGTTTCATTTTCAGCCATTCTCAGTTACTTACTTATCCAACCAACTTATTAATTCTTAAGGCACTTATTCTGATCACGGCCAGGAAGGCACAGCCCAAATGTCTTTTTCCAACAAATTCCTTTAACTCCTCCTGGGGGATACCAAGAAACCAGATGGCCAGCTGCAAGATGTAGTCCCTCCAGCATTTAGGTGTACCCTTGAATCTCCTCGGTTATGCTCAACACATTTCTGAAGGAGGTAACGAGGGAGCATTTTTGCTACCTCAGGTGAATTCTCTCACTGTGAAAGATCACCAGCTCTAAGCAGAGATTCTCCAAAATCATTGTCTCTTTAACAGTGAGAGTCATGCAGTCATGGTGTAGAAGAACTTCATCTAGGCTGCTTCAAATATTTACATTCGAATATTTGATCACTGCCAAAACTTCATGACAATAGATTGTAAGGACAATTGTTTTGCTGTGTTGCTCAGCTCTCTCTTTAGCTTGTCCAGATGTCAGTCTCGCCATTCTTGTCGGATCACATTTGGATTACAATAACCTGATTGTCCTTTTTCAGATATACAAAACACACAAAGACCGGACTAACACGCTCCCATGACACCTTGACTATCTGTGAGATGGTAAAAAGCTGGACCACTGTTCCATCTCTTGGGTCGAATCCACATTTATCCTTCTGAATCTCAGTAAAGCAGCCTTCCAGGGCCATGGTGGACGGTAGGTTTTCCCCAGTAAGGCTTGTGATTGTGCAGTTGTTGGAAGTCGCCCCCAGCTCCTTTTTTTTTTGGAAACTAGAGACCACCAGCTCTGACAATCCAAGTCCACTGGTGCCCAGATCCATGCAACACTGAGGCGACTTGTCAAGCATGAGAGCCCAACATCCAAAAACCTTTAGCTGGTCAGGGTAACATAGTATCTTTCAAATCACTAAATTATTAAAACATGAGTACTACATACATATGTATTTTCAATTGACAGTGACACTTTAGCTGGTGTACTTGCAGGTGGGCTGCAATATGAGAAGCTTCACAATGCACCCTTCTTTCTTTCCTAATACGTGTATCACGTTACTGCCGCTTGGATGAATGCACACATGGCAACATAACGCTCTATATCCTCATTACTATTCAGTCCTTCAGTGGACTGTTTACTTGGAAATTCAGCTTCAGATTACAGCCAAATACAGCCCTAATTATCACTGGGTTACCACAGACCCTGTACTCTATTTTTTGCAGGTAGCTAATAGAGTAGTCATCGCCAAGGCCAACTCATCCTCCGTGCACCATCACAACATCAAAGAAGCGCAAAGAAAAGAGATATGAATGAAAGAACACCTTTTTTTTTTTTTTTTAGAGCAGCTTGCTATTCTTTTCACCTCTGTGAGCGAAAGGCCTTGGTGGCTGCGGTTTTACAAAACAAGAGTGATACATTTTGTAATAATAAAAAAAAAAAAAAGTGGTGGAGGGGATTGAGACTGGCCTTCTCCAAACAGCAACAGATCAGGAGATGCAGACAACGTTACGGTAAAAAGCAGGGACAAAGAAGCCGTACCTCTTTGATGGTGAAGGGAAAGAGTTACCAGACAAGCAAGGCTGCTGAAATGGAAAACTTGAAAAGTGAATTTTTTTTTTTTTTAACAGGACATAGAGAAAAGGGGAAGGGAAGAGCGGCAGTAAACAACCATGAAGAAGAAGGTCCAAATTAGTTTATGTTTGATTTGATGCATTCTTTCGTGTCATAGATATGTTACATGTGTGAGAACTGCAGCATGGACGACTGGTCTGAAAGGCTTTTGCAGACGAGCGGGCAAGTACGGATGTTGGTGTTATTGTGATGCGCAGCCTCGACACCCGCTGCTCCGCCTTGGCTTGTGAGCATGATACACTCTGCATGATGAAACCTTAGAGAAGAAAAAAAAAAAAACTTTAGGAGCAAATGAAAATTTCATGGCCCAGTGCCTCCATAGCTCTTCCATTTTGAGTTCCCACCCTCAAAAAAACAATCATGTTCTTGGTGAGGAAAAGGTTTGGCAACTTTATTCTCACCCTCTTTCTCATGACCTGTTCTTCTCTCTCTCTCATTCTGTCCTCACACAGTCAAACTATGATCCTTAAAAATCTCATGCAAATTAAATGAAACACTGCTCCTTTCTCACACTCCTCTCTCTTCTTTACTGCACTATCCAATTATGCATCTCTCAAGATTTTTTATAACAGTTTTCAAAGGGACGCTTATTTGTTCTCTATCTAAATAGCTCTGTGTGAGAGCAATTTTGATGCCATTTCATGCTCTAAACAAGAATGTTGAGGGTTCAGTGCGTGTCACTCATGAGGCTTTTTTTTTATTAATCGACAATTTATTACTTAAAGTCAGGGTTTGATATTAGACTGGAAAGCAGACAGCATGAAAAATAAATAACAGGTCGTTACTCAAGTCTGAGTGAGTTAACAGCAGGACAATCACAGAAAACAGAGGTGGGGGAAAAAAGGGACAGAAAGCCTCAGAATGAAACACATGGACACTGAAATACAATACTGCTCTCTTGCATGTTTACGTCAACATTGATTCTGCAAAACCAAGGAATATGTTGAATGGCTGCTTTTTTGTGTCCCATGTCAAAAATTGTTGCTTTCTTATATGTGCATGGCAACTACGGTATGATTAAGACAAGGGAAAGATTATGGTATGTCTAGTAAAATATGGTTATGGTATAGGGTTAGGCAACAAAAACATTTGAATTGAGGATCATATTTACACTAAAAAAATGAAAATGCTGCAGGTTTGTGACAGGAGGGAAACTTGGGTCTCTTGCATCAGTTGAAAGACTCAATCATATAGTGATATATGAAGTAAGCAGTGACCAGCCACATGTTTCCCATTTTTTTCCCATTCATTTCCCAGTTATAAGACTTTTTTACTTTTTTGTTTTACTTCATTTGGAATTATCCTCAACTGATATAATTAATTCAATTAAAGTTTTAGTTTCAGTTTTCTACACAACAAATTGAAGCATCAGTCGTTATTTCTTTCTGTTCTAGTAGGTTGAAAGTAGTTTCTTTAGTTTCTTTAACATTTATCATGTTTGGCAATTTTACATTTTGTTTTATAGATATTAATACCAACAAGCACCTCTCAAACTGAATGTCAGCCCTTTGGCATTTGTCATTTCAAATCCATTGTGCTGGAGTACATTTCTGTGAGAGTTACAATATTTCCAACAGTTTCAGAGGTGCAGGTGTGTTTGCATGTGCTCCCTTCCGCCTGTATATCTCGGTGAGTATGTATGTGTGAGTCATGGTCAATGCACGAGCACATGTGGATGAAGTGCGCATTGAATGTCAGTCCTCAGAGGCCTGAATGCAGCCAAATGGAAGGCTTAGCAATCCGCAAGGTCTGAAATGGGCTTTGCTCGCAGTTGTGGAGGACAATATAGGCTGAGAGAGCGTAGAAAACAGGACTAAGAAGAGAGGACAAAGGAGACATGTCAAATATGTGAACCAAGGCAAACAGGCTACTGCTTAATCCCATCAAGACCTTGCAAATGAAGGAAGAAAAAAAAAGAAATCACACAAGCTGTTGCCTTGAATGCCTGATTTAAATATCTTCATATTTTACTGAAGCGTACTCTGGCTTGACTATATCCTAAATCATCCCTTTCCACGGTGGAATTAAGTGAGCTGCAGTGAAGTCATGCATTTGTCCTTGACTTATCAAGTGAGGCTGACTGATTCCAAGCAATCATTGGCTCCTATTGATCACATTGATCTCACGCTCACCTCACTTACATTCTCTGACCTCCTAAGAGTTTTCGTCTGAGCTTCCTGTCTGATTCCATAACCGCTTCTCTGCAAGAAACGCTGCTCGCCATCTGTAGCCACGAACACTTCCGACTACAGCAGCGGCCCCAGGAAGCCCGCAGTTTAACCACGTCGGCCCTCGTCCTTTATGTTTCTGTTCGCTTGTCTAAGAGGAAAAAAGCTAACGAGCAGGGAAAAAGGAAGACGTGGAGAGATGACTGACGACGCAAGAGACAACAAAAGAAGACAAGGGAGGAGAAGAGCAGAAGAGAAACTGAGAGAATAAGACAGTCGGCAAGAATAAATCAATTCAGATCTCCTCGTCGTCTCTTTAAAGCCAGCTAAATTTCTAAGGCGAGGCAAGCAAGGGACATCAGGGAGACAGATACAGTCATCCACTCAGCCTGAAAATGACCAGCAAGACAGGCCTGACAGAAGCAGTGAAACAAAATAGCAAAGAGTCAATACGGGGCCAAACGTACGCAAGACTGACATTTAGGCTGGAGAGAAACTGAAATGTAACACGGAGATGGACAGGAGGAGGAATCTCTCTGAGTCACAACATCCTGCCTTATTTATAGAAACGATTATTCACTTACAGCATATTCAAGACACTTGCTAGATCTTCAAAAAAAAAAAGAAGTAATAGTGGCAATGAGCTACAACAGAGCAGTCCTCATGACCGATGATAGAAGAGCGAGCAGATGCACAAACCAGTGCGAGAAACTAATGCAAGCTGGAGTGTTTGCAACACGCTGAGCATCTGTGTTGTGCCAGTTATTTATGCAGTTACTCGTTACCATTTACTATCTGTAGATGTAATAACACAAAGTACTCATCAGCAAACAGTAACTATTTACAGTATTCATTTCATTACGTTCACTGCTTTCTGTGTATCAGCCCAGCTCTGTTCCAACAACACACTCACATCTTTGGATTTAATGTATAGAAATAAAAGAATGTGTGCAGCCAGACTATGGTTTAATGGGATTTACTGACCAACTGCAAGCTTAGTTCCAGTCACTCCACAAGTCAGATCCTTACAGGTTTCACACACTCTCCAACTCTCCAGATTCATCTCCACTTAACACACAGAGACAAAATTGATTCCACATCTATCATGAAACTCTTGTTAAGACAGCAAAGATATTGCATCTAAGTCACAAAACTATAACGGATTACTGCTGACGGCTGAGCGCGGCTCACCTGCGGCCGCGCTCAGGCCGACATAAGCCTCGTGTGAAAGCAACGCAGCTGCTGCAGTCTGATCACCAGGTGCTGCATCGGCCAGTGAAATTTGTGCAAGCGTACATTCTCGTCAGATTACTTTGTAAAGCCAATGTCGTATTTCTGCCGCTCGCCTTGTGATCATTGCAACAAAATTTATCGTGATTGCTGCTGTGGTAACTTTCCAAAAGCAGTAAAATCCTTTTCTCATAATATAATCTACAGTCGCAGTGTTTTGGCATCAGAAAAACCTTCATGAATCTATTGCTCAAACTGGACCTTTTTGGAGTGGAAAAGAATGCTGCATTGTATAAAACAAACTACAAACTTTTTTACAGCCGCCTCTCAAGCTCAGAGGGGGCGAGTGCTTGATAAGATTATCGCTTTTAGATTTTCCTGTAGCTGTGAATTAAGCACATTTTGATTACATGTTTTGGTGGCAAATAATATGAGAAACAGGAGCCTTGCCATACCTAAGGGTTTAGCTGTGTGACACCCCTCTGTGAAACTGTTTAACAGGGAGAAATAGCTTGGCAAATGTGGATAGATGGAGGGAAGTGGGGCATTTCTACAAAGGCAACCAACCACTGTATCATTACAACATGAAAGCGAGAGCCTTGTTAAAGGTTGCCGTCTGCCACATGCCCCAGCACTCCTTGTGCTCCGTAATCCCCCCTGCTGGGCTAGTAAATTCCCATTTAATTAGAATGCAAATACCACTAATAAGGTTAATATACCAAGACTTGTTTTCCTGTGACCATGGCATAGAATAGGAAGGAAATTAAATGATCCCAAGAAATTGTGCGGAGGCTCTCAAATGTCACATATGAGGCTGAATGTGCGGATGTGTGTTTTCGTCATAGCCATTGTCAACAGTCTTCTCTGTGGTGCTCTTATTGGATATTAAAGTGAGAATAACAAAGATGGAGAGCGAAAATAGCTTAATAGGAGAAAGAGAGTGAAACAATGAGACAAACACAAAGAGGAGAACAGGAAGCGAAGGGAGGAATTTGAACATCACTCATGATTAGAGGCAATAAAACCAATAGTGGTCCATCAACAGTAAAATATAGCCCACAGGAAGGTTATGCTCATTTTCTTTTGTGTCTGCATGTGTGTCTGTGTGTGTGTGTGTGTGTGTGTGTGTGGTTGGTGAGTGGATTCTGCCATGCCCTATAATGCTGTTTTTTCCTCTCCTGAAAATATCGGCTCATCAGGCTCCTGAAGTGTGATGGGACGTCATATTAGGACGGATATTGGCGCAGATGGAGGAGGCCTAGAACGGGGCGCTGATGGGAGTAGAGAAAGTTTTAAGCGATGCTTTAAGACCCATTACGGACGGTTTGATGAGGGAAATATGGGAAGCACAAGTATCGGCGGAGTGACACCTGTGAAATTAGAGTGGCGACAGGGTAAACACTGAGTCAGGGCTCACGCAAGGCTCATAGAGCAACAATTGCAAACAAATCGCTGAGTGCATCGTGCCACAAGGTTACCTTCACCTTCATGAAACTTTAAGGAGGCATCAATGTTTAAAATATGAGTTTTACGGCCAGCGATTACTCCTAAATAAATGCAAAGCTTTGTCAGCCAAATGTTGCGCCAATCAAAGGTAATGTCGTCAACTTGCCAGATTGTTTTCCCCTCCTAACCCTCTTGTCTACTTGACACTTCTCCCAGATTGATGTGTGTGTTGCAAGGTAATATCTTTTAATCGTGGGTCGGATATATAACCCAGCCAATCCTTTTTTTTTTTTATTTGATATCCTTGTCATGATTGATAGATATCATCAAAATTAAAGGCTCAACTTTGAGGTCAGGAAGAGTGATTTGCTGTCAGCGCTTCTTTAATAGTGAGAGGAGAGCCGGCGAGTCGTTTCTCTTTGGGGACAGTGAGAGAAAGAAGAAGAAGAGGAGGAGGAGGAGGAGGAGGAGGTGGAGGGGAGGAAGGGGAGGGAGGGATGGCAGGAGGATGAGAAAGGTGGAGGAGAGCGTCTTATGAGGTTATTAGGTTTTAATCAATATGGTATATGGCCAGAAGATGATTGGAAAACAAACCTAATCTGGGAAGCAATACGTCTCTCATTCATCTCCCTGGCTGTCTCTCCGGTGGATCTGCCCGGCTCCCATTGCCACCTTTTTCAATTCACTACACATCACAGCAAACGTCAGGTTCCTGTATATAACAACCACTTAAATGAAGCAGACAAACAAACAAGCAAGCCTCTGTGGCATCTGAATACCTTACAGTTGACGTGCACTTCTTAAAGGGAAGGACTTCTTAAAGGATGGAGACATTCAGGGCCGGATGTACATAGGCTTTTGTGTCTTTTGAGCAGAAATGCGACACATTCTTCTCCATTCACATACGGCGTGCATTAGGTATAACAGGCACACGTGTCTGCATTGTGCACATGTCTTGCAAAGAACAGGTGGACAAATGTTGACCGACGTCCACCCAATTTGCACTTGTCAATTTGGATGTAAACAAAGTTTTGTTTACATCCAGACATTTAGGCAAAATTTTTAAAGATGTGCCACACGGGGGTGTATGTCTCCTCTCCTATTTGCAACATTCATGGACAGAGTATCAGGGCACTGATCGTGATATTTTGGTTTTGCGAATGACGTTGGACATGAAAACTAATGACAATGTGCAACAGTTGCATGAGCTGCAAAAATGGCAGACTTGTTTCTTACGGTAGCATTGTAATAAAAAATGTTAGAGAGATTATTGTTAAAGAAAAACAACAGTGCTGATTTACTGGTGTTCATTCAGAATAGTGACAGAAAGAACATTACAGTGGATACAACATGAGCTTTCTTTGCATGGTGGCTACGCTGGTGATGAGGATTTTTCACAATGAGAGAGGACATGTGAGAAGCCTTGCTGGTAAGTATACCTCCTGGGTAGACACCCCAGGCCAGATCCAGGACACGCTGGAGGGACTACTTTTCCTGTCTGGCCTGGGAGCGCTTGGGGTTTCCCCAGTAGTAGATAGAAGGGAATTGCTCTGAAATAAAATCTCTGAGCTTCTCTGCTCACCTTTTTGGAACTGCAGCCCTTCATGAGTATTCAAAATGGATAATCAAATGGATGCAGAAATTGCTAACTACAGCTTGCAGGATCTATAATTATAGCTTTAAAATGATCATTTTTATACACAACTTGTTGCAAATTACCAATAACAGGCAATTCAAAGCTGTGGTAACATACAGTTGCACGCCATTAAAAATGATTTCTGAAGCTATGTAGGAAAATAAATACATTTATGTGATCAAGCTAAAAACGTCATTATGGTGGTTTAATAGCATTTTCTTTTTTGAACGTTTACTGAAAATAAAAATGACACAAAGTTCAAATGCCACCATCTGGTTGCCTCTCAGATCTGTTTTATAGCGACACACACACACACACACACACACAACCCTGAGTGGATAGAGTCACTCATGCATGCAACGCGGCGGATAGGCTGCTGCATCAATCAGTTTTGCTCCTGCCATCTTTTCATCAGCAGGCCTGTAGATCACTCAAGATGTATTTCTACACAGCGTGAAATGGTATCACATAGTACATGACGTGGGGGGGAGTTGCTGAATGCATAATGCAAAGCTGGCTACAGGAAATGAGGTGTATATGTGTAGGTATGTATTTTTTTTAAAAACTTTTTTTCAAGTCAGGTGGACTGAACACAAACTCTTTGTCATCAACTCTCTACCTTAAATGTAAACAGTCCTACCTATTTGCACCTGGCTGGTACAATACTGGGAGCAGGTGGAGGTACAGTGCCTAAGGGGACCTCAGTGGGGAGGTATTTTATTTCACCTGTACACCTGCGTGTTACATCAGCATGTTATCACGCACACATGTGGATATATATCAGTGCCCTTTCCCCTCGCAAACCGCCGTCACATCACCCCTCGGTTTTTCCACATTGTAACAGAGCCCAGGAGAGGGATGCTGCAACAGAACAGGCCTAAATATTTCAGCAGAGCAGATGGCCAGGACTTTGTCAGTTCTCGTGGCAAAATGGAAGAATATCCACACACTGGATACTAAAGCTCCCAGCTAGTTTATTGCAACATTTTGACCAATGCGGTGTTGAGTAGTCTTGTAGAAGTTATATAGTAGGAGATGGTTGACATTTATAGGATGTTTTAGTCCAATAACATCCATCTACTGAGCCTCAGACTCAAGGGGGAGGAATTTAGATCATCGTGTCAAGCAGATTAAAATCAAAATGTATTTTGTGCTCTAATTTATTAAAGGTTATAAGACAGGGGCAGACCACAACAATCTACTCATATCGAGATGGCAAAAGTTGAAAAAAAAATCTAAAACAAAAACTGGAGGTCAAAGCTGTATGTTCTAGGGGGAAAAAAACATCCTCTCCAGTTCATGATCCATGTTGAAGACTCGTGTTTGAAAGAAAAATTTTATATCACTTGTATTTCATCTTAACATATGACTGTTAAGCTGTCGAAGAACACTGCTATTTGTCCCCTCGGTCGAGCGCCCCAGTCAGACAGGACGGACGGCACACCACCACACCAGCAGAAGTTATTAGTTATTATACAAACCGACAATTATTTAAACAGGGAAACACAGTAAAAAAAGCTCCATACTCTTAAACAGTGAACACTACTTCACAATAATACACTGACTGAACAATAAAACAGACCAAGATAACCACGCAATAAACTCACTAAAACTCCTTCAGTCTTGAAACGGCAACAACAGTGTTCACATAACAAACAGGCCTGGTGATAAAGCAGCAGCTGTTAGTGTTGTGTCCCCTTAATAAATAATGAGTGAAAATAAATAACTGCTATAGATAAACATCTAATAAAATGCCAGCAAACCTGAAAAGCAGCTAGGCTATGTTAAAAATTCCAGACATTTACAAACACCATCGGTATATTAAAATATGTGCATGCAGTAAAAGAGTGTCCCAGAGCGGGCCGGGCCGCTATAGACTCAAGACAGCGGCGACACTGCCAGGGAGATCCTCCACTGCAAATCAATACCCCCAATTTACACAGTTTTACAAGTAAAGCAGAGTCAGTGTCCCGCGATCCAATATGAATTTTGTCTGGGACTACGACGTCGCTCAGGAGAGCTGCGCGGAACCTCGGCCTCAAACTGCTGACTGGAAACGCCGGCAGTCTTCGCAATGAGACACCGTCTTGTCTTCTAATTACTCCAATCCGCCGCAGCTGTGGAGCTCTCTTCAAGCGGCTCGCCGGCAGATTCGGGAGGAAGCGTGGAGAGAGGCAGCAGGTGAGCAGCGTAAGCACAGGAGGTGCCCGTAAGAAAAATAAAACCTTACCCAGCTGCACCCCTCACGCTTGGACAAGCAAGACCCAGGCTGGGTGTCTGCTTTGTTGGTTGTATTTTTAAACAGTGTGTGTCACTTTAATCGCTTTTAGGATAAAGACTAATGTGTTTGGCGGACGTAACAATTGGGTTGATGGAGCGTTAACTTCCCCAAGTCCAATTAACAGCAGGACAGAGTCTCTAACAACATCGAGGAGCGTCTTACACAGTGATAATTTGTTGTTGTATTTTGGGTTTTGGAAAGGCTAAAAAACTGAAGCATTGCTCTGCACACTGTGTCAGCATGTGGAGCTTGCCATGAATACTTGCCATTGCCGAGCTTTGATTGGATAATTGCTATTCGGGGGAAGTGTTTAGTGAATCATCAATTGTAATTATAATCTACTTACAGTGTTGCTCAAAATGCTGCTGAGACCACTGAGACCACAGTGGGCTGCAGGACTATTTGGCCGGTGTGTGAGGTAAAGACAGAAAATGCCATTACACTCAGTCAAGAAACATTAAGCTTATTCAGTCTTTTTTTTTTCTATTAATGCAAATCATTAATATTTTAAATATAGCTGTGATGTTTTCTTCTTTCTACGCTCGATCCTGATCTGGAAGGGAGGAACACACATCTACTTGTATTTCACAGCGCTTCGTCGATGCCTTCTCGATGGCTTCTCCATTTAACTGAAAAATGAAATATTCATTAAACAAACACATCGCCTCTTTTACTCATCTCAAAGACCCTGGATAACGAACATGTGGAGAGAAAGTGAGTACATTAGGCAGCTGGAGCAGTGATTCGGAGTCAAGTTGAAAGCGTTTCTTACTCTCCTCGGTCTTTAAGGAGGAAAACAGTGGAACAGGAAAATGGTTGTTTGTTCTCAGTTGTGGACGAGATGACACTGAATTATTTAACGATGTCCCTCTGCTCTCGTCTTTGGAGGTGCCATCGCAATAATTCCCAAACATGATGTTCAATTAAGCTGAAGCTGGATCGGGAAAGCTTACATCTCATTCTCTGGAAGGATAATTCATTGATCAGATTAGTTGAACGGGTGGTGTTGGTGTGTAACCCTGTGATAACACATATGTGCAGTGGGTGAAAAGATATAATTTTCTGCTAAATATCCACAAGGAATTCCTCTTTGAAAATGATGGCTGTCATCAGAGGAAAATCCAGGTCTTACACGGGTGCCTGTTAGTATCATACTGTGTCTGTTCAACTGGGAAGAAGCTCTCTGTCTTTCTCAGACACACACACACGCGCACACACACACGTGCACACACACACAGATTCACAAGTGGACACCCCAAGTGATGGAGCTTTCTGTGCTTGGAGGAGGCCCAACTCATTAGGGTGATTGTCTGAGAAGCGCCTCTGACCACATATCATGAAGTGCATAATTGGCCCTGCATTTGAAGCGAAGAGGGATAGTGTGTGTGTGCGCGCCTGCCTGTTTGTGTGCCTGTTTATCTGTCTGTCTTTCTGTCAGTGGGAGTATTTTGCTTGAAAGCAGGATTGAGATGTAAGCAGATGCAATTTTTTTGTCGTGATGCACAATGATGCTCCCGTATTTGTACAGACGATGGGTCTCAGATCATAATTGTCAGGTCATGATTCGAAATCTTTAATCTGCATTTCAAGTGCGAGAAGTTTCATATCAAAGCTGTCGTCATTTGAATGCATGCAGAAGTATTTTTTTCAGTGGGTTACTTATTGAATACCAAATCTCATGTGAAGGAGGTTGGCATTTTAAAGACTTGCTATAAAATGCTGCGTTAGTTTTAGTGGACAAAATGACTGATGATTCTGTGCCGTATAGGACAAAAGAAAATATGCTCCAAATTGATAACAATTTGTGTATGATACCAAAATTAATAATGCAGTTTCCTCATTGGCGGAGATAGATATATAATGCATCAGCAGCAGGCAGGGGGTCAATGAATCATAAATTAGACTTTGAAGATCAGCATCAGCAAGAGAGATCTGTCTGTTTGCAACTGTCTCTTTGCCTCCATCTCTTTCTCTTAGTCAAAAAAAAAAATAAAAGCACGCACAAATCCATTTCCATCTTACATTTTTAAAAAGGAACGCTGAGTAGTTCTGGAAGAAGATGAAGGAGGAAGGGAAGAGATGAGAAGAAAAATGGAGAGAGAAAGAGACGGAGGAGAGGAGTTAATAAAACTGCATTAACGCTACCGTAATGCTGCTTTACACCCGAACGGGCGTCTGTGCACCTTGATACATTTATGTTCTAATTATCTGCATCATTGAGGTTGATTGATTGGCTTAATATGATACGCATGGCACCAATTTAGCAAAGAAACCAATCTGTGACAGCTTTTGTTGGCGCTCGCATCCTCCTTCACGATGTCAGAATGTTTATGTCTCCTGTTCAAAGTCAGTCTGACTCGAGCCAACATGCGCTGTTTACGAGTGCCGATGACTGAACATCATCAATCACGTAAATATCTTGGAAGTGCTCGTTCTTTTTTTTCCTTTTTTTTTTTTTCCAAGATGAACAATGATAAGATTTGTAACAGTAATTAATGGCAACGAGACTCTTTATTAGATGCGAAAGGACTCGTGGTGCTCAGTCGAGTATGAAGTGATCTCCCATTTGCCGCCTCCATTGTGGGGTCGACAAATAAACAGGTGACGGGAATCAAATGGCAGATGTTTGTAATTAAATGGGAGCACGCTAGTTGGAAATTGTGTTTTAATCCCGGCAAGACTATTCTCTTTGGAAAACTCGGGATTGCACTTTTAGCATTGAGGCTAATGTATCAATTAACCATCAAGGGCAATATCACAGATAAAATTCATGCGTAATAATGAAAACAACTCCTCTACTGTATGAATATAATACACACATGGTGACTGCGCCAGGAAAGCCAAGCCCCAAGAGAGAGGATTGAGAGTACACATTGCTCCGACCTGTGTTTTTCACTCATATTTATTCCAAACCTAAGGCAAACTAATGGGTGCATCCAATGACACCCATCTCAATGGATGTAGCGTCTGACTATAGGGTGCAGGGGAATATGCATTTTGTATTTCCTCCGCATTGCCTCGCCCTCTACAAACTCTCTGGAAACTCATCACATTGCAGCACATTACAGGAAGGTTGCATCCAGCATACCGCAAGCCTTAACAGGAAATCATTAGCATTAGATGTACCATATACCTGAGTTCATGCCAAAGTGACCTTGGCCACAAGAAATTATAGAAGGTATGTTTAAATTCATGGCAACAAACATGTACACACACACACATGCACTGGCTCATGCACGCGCACACACTCATGCATCCTGCGAACACGCTGCACTACAGTAAGGTAGCGGCTCTATTTGACCGAGCACCAGTCACCTGTGGAGAATGAACCACTTTGCAAGCTATCGACGCCATCATAAAACACAATGAGGACGTGTACTGGAAGAGCCAACCTTTACTGTGATCGCATCAGAGACAAAGCAGTGAGGACAATGGTGCGAAGGGCAAATGGGTCACAGATTACCTCTAGTGACCAATGAAATGTGATACACCAACGGAAGCCTGTGTAGTCTCTCCATCGGACACGGTAGCACTGGAAACTTCAGTCCCCGGCTCAGCCGAGATTGATGATGTACATGAAACTGTATTTGCAGTGATTTTGTAAGCAGTAAAAATGCTTTATGAAAATAAAGCAAAGTGCTTGTACAGCAGTTCTTCAGTCGCTGGATGGAGAGATGTTGAGTGGAGAGGACAGGTGGTCATGCATGGAGGAGGGCCAATTCAAACATGGTCATGGAGAAGCATATAGAAGGGAAATGGGAATCTGCAAGGGCTGGGGTAGGAAGAATTTTAAAAAGTGAGCGCACCAGGGGAGTTTCAAGTGGTTGGTGAGAGAGAAAATAAAAGCTGAAACGTATAAACATTAAAAAAAAAACATTGCAGGGAGAACTGTGTTCATCCATTCATGCTTTAAAATAACGTGTGCAGACACTGGTCTACATGTGTGTGCTCATATCAAGCTGTGATGCTCTGAGACTCCAAACCAAGTCATTGCTGTAGAACGGCCCTGAAATGATAAATGAAGTCTTGGATTCCAACCTCGTGCATTTAAACATCAATGTATCCATCTTTCAAAAGGATTAAAACTCATGAATAAGTGGAGCAAGCAAAACTGGCAACAAGAAGATAATGATAGAACCCTGTCCTTCGTCTGAGTGACCTTCACAGGTTCGCCAAATAATATAAAAAAAACAAAAAAAAAAACAACTCACCAACAAAGCTGTTCAAAAAGATTGGTATTATTGTTCACTTAGAAACTCTTTGTTCTGGATACAATTCTATGTTTAAAAGGGCAGTTTTGGTGGCAACAGACCAAACACTCATTGGTAAAGAAAATCTTTCTGAGCAACTCTGTAATATTGTTTGTTTTCACATTGTGTGCATGTACTCAAAAATCCCAACATGAATAGAGTCCCCTGATGCGTCAGTATTAATCTCCCACTCTTATTTCATGCAGGGCATGGCTAAGATACAGTCAAATGGGCCAGATCAATGCCGCACCCCAGTCTCCTGTCACTGTGTAATTGCGGGTGGAGTAGTCAGAGCGATTTGACGTTAGCAGCACAGAAGCACATCTTTGTTGTAAACACATTAGACCCAGTCGGGTGACACATATCTTCAGAACTACACCAATTCCCTTACCTGTTGTTTGAGTTCAAAAGCTGTACATGCAAGTGCACAAGCAACTGAACGTGGAAGTGGTCTCACGTTCTTATACAAGACAGACATGCAGTGAAAACAAGACTAAGAGCATGGTGATATATCAAAATTAACATTGGTGAATATCTGCCTTCTGTTCACTTCCATTCTATGCAAGCAAAGGGGCAACATTGGTGAACTTAGTCTGAACTTAGAAGTCAGTCAAGAGCAAAGAAGTGTGTGTGTGGTTGACCCCACTTGCTTTGAACAATGGTCTTTGGCTGATATGAGGCATCTGTAGCTTTTAGGCACTTCTGTATTTACAAGTATCAAATCAGATATGTCAGAGCTTTCAAAAAAAAAAAAAAAAAAAGCAGTTTCCCAGTCATAAGTACGACTTCACTATTGAAATGCAATTACAATACATCCTAGTTATTATACAGCAGAGGCTGATGGGAATGTTTTGCAGGGGTTTTCTTAAAACCAAAGTAGTGGATAAACAGAATTTTGGCCTGATGATGGCACAAGAAAGGTCAAAGGGTCAGAGTTATTAGGAAATTCTCCTCTGGGGACTGTGGATGTGTGCGCCAAATGTTATAGCAATCCATCCCATAATTTCAAGAAGAAAAAAAAAACCTAATAGTGGTGCTAGAGGAAAAGCCAGGGGATTACTGAAGTCACATAGGGACACTGACTTGGCTCCTGGATCAAGCACCTGCAATCTTCAGTTTAGCAGCCTCCCATCATCCACTCTTCCCGTACAGCTCATGTAGATGGCTGCAGCACAGTTTGCCCTCACCTTCCTTAAATTCCCCCACTTTACTTCCCTTTCTATCTGCACTCCAGCGGATCCTGGCGGCCGCTCCAAGTTCAGAAACTCTGATATTAACGTTTGAAACAAAGCAGGGGCTTGATGGCACAAGTCATGATTCAAACCTGCACTCCAGCCCGAACACACCAGCTCCTATCCATCGCTCTGCTTGGTCCCATCTTCTTATCCCCTCACCCCTTCAGAGGTGGAATGGTTTTCTGACCTCAGTACAACCAGGTCTTTCCTTTTTCACTGCAGGACGGAAAGACGCTTCTACCTTGCACTCTGACGTCCAGTCCTTCATCCAGCCCCGACTCCTGACCTGAACCATAGTTTATCAGGGTCAGCACCAACCGTGGCGTACACAAACACACTAACAGTAGTTAAGCCTCTATGATATATATTTTTACTTCGTGTTTCTTCATTCGCATTGTAGCACTTTTTGCAATATTTTGGAATATTCTGTTTTGTATTCGGGGGTTTTTTCGCTGATGCTTGACAGAAATTTATGTATTGCACTTATTGAGCAGTGCCATTTTTAAGAAACATGAGGCAATAACAATTCCACTGAGGACAAATCGTCAACCAGTGAGAAGGAGAGCAGTCGGCGAAATCATCAGTGGTCCAAGAGCAGTGATCAATCTAAATCTAACTGAAAGGGCTAGATGGAGTCATTTGAGGATAGTTGCTAAGCATAATATGATTCCAAGAATTGACGAGACTATCATTTCTTCTGTGACCAGATGAACTAACTGTGTGTATCATAAGCTTCACAAAGCTGGCATTTATGACAGAGCTGCCATCGACAGAACGCACGCACCAAAAACGACTGATAAGGAACACGAGTGTCAGTAACACACCTGGGACAGACGGAGATGTTGTTCATGTTTTTCCCTTTATGTTTTACGGATTGATGTTTAAAGAAAGGCAAAGGAAATTTTCACTCGCGGCTTCTCTGAGCCGGAGTCAGACATTGTCGGTGGATCTGTGGCGGAGTCAGTAGGTTCAGTGTGTGCTCGGCGCGACTGGATGACAGCCAAGGAGTGAGCCAGTGCTTTTTTTTTATTTATTTTTTTTTTAAACAAACCGGGTTCATCTTAGGTGAAAACGCCACATGTTTCCTCACAGTATTTCCATCTTAACAGCTGATAATGCTGACATAAACTGGAAATTATAAAAGAGGGATTTAATGAGCACCGGGGAGAAATGAAACCCCTGTCTAGGCCTCCCCAGTCACCACAATTAATCCTTATTTGATGTAGTATTTTGGGGCATAGTGTGTGAATAACGTATGTGATCCTTTAAGAAACAGGAGATTTTCCTTCATAAAGAATAAACTCCAATATTTCCCTAAACACAGTTCAAACTGTATGACGCCAATACAAGAGAGACTGAGGATAATCTGCAGACAAACATTATTCCTCATAAGACAGTTGATTTTATAGGAGATATAGTCATTATGTTGTGTGCCCTCTTGCATGTATCAGCACTTGTATTATTCATGCATTGCAACTGATGATGGTATGCACTCTCACTGGGGATTTTCGATGGCAAGAAACACAGGAAGCCGGTGAAAGAGAGAGAGAGAAAAAAAAAAACAGTAAAGTGCAAAGAAGTGTAGAACCCAAAATAGTACAACAGAAACTCAAACTGCATATCTATGGAGGATGCCGAGACCTGTGAGAATGAAAAATTGAAAATCTCTTTAGACTTCTGAATATGAATGCCATTATCCAGTGTGCTGTACATCACGCACAGTACAATCACCCCGAATGTAAAAAGGTCTCTTTTATTACTCCAAAAAATCCCTTTAGAAAATGCCAAAGCCGAAGAGTTCAAAGTATTACCAAGAATGAAGAGCTAAATACTTTGTTGTGTGGATGAGGTGCATCTGAGTGGAGACTTCCAAAACTGTGGGAGAGATGCCAGGAATGAAAAAGTTCAAACATTTCAACTTCCTTTTCATAGGTTTAAAATAATTACATGAAAGTACGACAGATTGCTTGATTGTGTAGGGTTTGCCTTTTCGTTTGCAGGCTGCACAGAGTCGTGATATTTGGCGACGGCAGACCCCTGCGGTGTCCGGTTTGTATTTTTTCCCCCTTGTTAAACAGAGATTATTTTTACTGGCTGAATATCGCCCTGATGGGCAGCTTCAGAGAATAAACTTCAACAGGTTTACAGCCATCAAACCTGGGTAAACTCTTTTGACTCTCCGCTTTGCAAACACGCCTTTCATCTTTGAATGGCACGGCTGAATAAGATAGAGGAACAGCGTGAAAAGAAAAAAAGTTGTAAGTGGTCAGAAGCTGTTTGTCAGAATTGCTTTAAGCTTCTGGATCAAACAATATATAGATATATATTGCTATAGATATATAGCAGTTGTGCCCTCAGTAGCATCTACACAAAGCCAGTGTTTTCTTTTATCCCTCTGCGAGGCGTGATGGAGGACTGAGGGTGAATACAGATTTACAGTCTGGAATCAGATTGGAAATATGACCACTTGTGCTTATACAACAGCTATTCTTATTGGACAGTGTCTTCATGGGCCTCATGCAGGGTCTTTACAGTCACATGCATACATGCATAAGCGCAGGAGACACACATCTATATGTGCACACATTCATGCAGTCGTATCACTTAGCCAAATAAGTGAGAGCCTGACTTCCGTATTCAGCACATCTGCAGATGTTTTGTTCAAGCTCCCTATTCAGACGATGACATCTGTGTACCACTACCTGCTGACAAGACCTCCGTATTTTTCATTAAAATATTTTATCCACTTAATAACAGCAGACAGCAATGGATTAATGGTAAAGGTAAGAGAGCCAAAATTCGGCTGGGTTTTGATTATGACAGACTGCAATGGAATAATGGTATGAAAATCAAAAGGAGCGACGGGTTTTGAGGAGAAGAGCAATGTGGGATTCTCTGCACAACGTGGCTTCCCTTCTGCTTCTCAAGAGCAAATGGACTGAAAACCTGGCCCTCCTGGCTCCACGGTGTCGTCAAATCATTTTCAATAATATAGCCTAAAATCACAAATCACAAATTTGCCTCTTACACTAATTTGTACAGGATACGACCTACTACCCTGAGACCCTCAGTTTGGATGAAGAGCACCTCTAATGGTTTACCCTCTAATGTAGGAAAGCACAAACTTCAGCTTCCATCAGAAAAAGTTGAGAGGCGGACCAAGTCATAAAGTCATAAAGGCAGACCAAGGGCAGAATGTAATATCCTCCTGCATACAGCATTTCCAAAAACATCTAACCTGATCTCAGAGGCTGGGAAGGTCTCAGCACTTCAGCTGCTTCTTTATCAGCTTTAAAGCCCATTTAAAAACAGATTTTAATTCTAAAGTGTCGCTTTAATAATCAATGTAAGTTATTTTGCTGAATGAATATGTATGACATTTGAGTTGTGTTTTTTTAAAACTAATTCTTGTTTCAAAATACACATGCAGTATATACAAATGATATACTGCACTGTTATTTACTGTCTGTTTTTTAATTAATTATTGTTTGATTATTAGCCAGATTAGCACACATTCACATGAGGATTGAAATTTTGTCCATCTAATTAGAAAAATGCATGACATCAGATGAATAATAGATTTAAAAAAAGAAGAATCATCCCAGATGTACATGCTTTTCCAAAGGGATTCCTTCATTATTATCTCTCTAATCAGAAACCACAAACAGAAAGTAATTTGTCGCAAAAGGTAAATCGCTCATTCCCTCGTCTTCCTCCTGATTGGAAGGTGAAGCAGCTACTGTCTGCCCGCAGATGATAAGATATTGATCAACGTCACATCTCTGTCACTCGGACTATTGGACCTGTGATGAAGGTTCGAATAGATAACGGGAAGGGATTATTATGACAGGCGATAACGTTTGATTAACAATTAATCTTTGCCTGCGTTGCTACTTTGATGAAAAACTTCACAATGAGAGGCGTGAGAGTAACAGAGGGAAGTGCTGAACAGGAAGACGGACAGAGGAAGAGATTTTTTTGTGTGTGTGTGGAACATATAGGCAAGTGTTGCTGTTTAACGTCCCTGACAGCAACAGGGACATGAGCGCTGGGAGTGTTTCCTCTCTTTGCCAGTGCCCTCCCTCCATTCAGCTTGTTAAAGGCGGCCCCATGTAAGCACCCCGCCAGCCTGTTAGGGGAGGGATAATGAAGTAATCCATAGTCATTACTCAACCATCACCCTTGGTGTGCACAGGCCACTGTGGACCACTTAGTTGGAGGTGTGTCAGTGTGTATATGTGTGTGTGTGTGTGTGTGTGTGTGTGTGTGCGGAGGAAGGCAGCCAGAGAAGGCATTAGCGGTGCGGAGGGTTAGAGGAGGTCGGCGTGGGACACAGGGACGGCGTCCACAGGGTGTGTGCTGAGAAAAGGGTGAGGGATGCCGAACCTGGCAGGGTGTAAGCGGGGCTGTTGTGGTATACTTTAATTACAGCTGAAGGATAATTTGAGCAGTTATTGATCCCCCTCCTATGGCCGGGGAGGAGGATTTCTCTCTGCTATTATGACCTGCCGGCCCAGGAGGGAGGCATGGGTGAGGAAGGTGGGAGAAGAAGGGAGGAAAGTTCAGGAGGACAATAGGAGGAGGTGGTGGCAGGCAGGCAGATGAGGAGGCTTTATGTCGCCATAAAGTTCATTATTATCACCCTGACCACCCGTCCGGGGACTGAACCTGTAAATAGGCAAGGAGGCACATGCTACATTCCTAAGGATGCTGATTTAAGACTATTTGTTTTGCTCATCTATTTATTTTGCATGATGGCGCAATTTACAAGAGGCGAGCGGGGCGAGGCGTGCGGGCCTGATACAACATCAAACACAACAGCATGACTCACGGCCAGACCCAAAGCCAATTCCCAGGTATTAGAGTGCTTTAAGTTTTATGATCCCCTATCACCAAACCTAATATAATTACCCTGCAAGGGCACTCTGTCTTTCAGCTACAGGGGGGGAAAATGGGATGCTTAAAGAAAAGGGGGTGGATGCAGAGGTGGCAGCGGTGGGTGGATTGAGTGGCTACTTGGGACTGAGAGAGGGCATATGAGAAGCATACCGGAGCCTCTCAACAACACACACTCAGGCACGCACACCCCAACTCTCTCAAGATGGTGTTAAGTGGTAGTCCACAATCGTATGGGCAATGACCTTAGCCATGTTGTTATTAATTGCCTTATTATTTTAATTAAGGAGTAACACCCCGTGTGAAGTTGAATCGACAGAGCCGCCTAACACTCTGTAATTAATGGAGTCCATTCTGAAGGTCAATTCTTAGTGTATCTGTAAGGATGAAGAGTGTGTGTGTGTGTGTGCATGCTCCACCTCTCCTGTATTTTATCATCCTGCATGTTGTTGTATGAGACTAGTATGATTAGCTCCTGTCACACCGAACCATAAGTCATTCCCTCTCTGACGCCTCAATCTCTACTCGCCTCGCCGAAATGTGAAATGTGTCACTGTGGGCACAAGTGATATACACGGCCATTATGAATAAAATAACCATCGTTAGGATGTCCAATACCATGTTATCTCTCTTCCTTGCTCTGGCTCCATAGCCACAAGGTCAAGCAGTGAGTTCAGAGTTTATATTTAGTTCTGTGTTCATCATCTAGAGGTCAAGCAGCAGTTTCAGTTATTTCTCCCACCGCTCCTTTTCCTTATTCTCCATCATCCTGCGTTCTTCGCGGGCTCCGAGTTTGTTTCAGCCAGGTTTGTGTACCGTGCAGCTCGAGGCTGACATGTGAGGGACACATGAAAAATTCATGCCGAGGTAGAGCCGCCAGAGATAGACGGGAGCGAGGGAGACGGGAGAGGAATGTCTGGGAGAGTGACGGAGAGAGATGGAGAGAGAGGTCCGACGTGGCAGCTGAAGGAGGGTTCGAAATGAGAAAATCAGAAAGAAAATGTGTATCGCGCATGAGGGACGGTGAGTCAGGATACACGGCAGAGGTGGACGCTGTGGCGGCAGCGTAAACAGGTAATGGCTGGTCGGCATTGTGCTTTTAAAAGGTTAATTACATCTAATCTGTGCATGAGAAGCTGTGTCAGAGAAAGAGACATTAATAAGGCATGACAAGGCAGAGGAGCGAGCAGGGCAGCAGTCTGGGGACTGGAGGGACAGGCAGACAGTGCCATCCACTCCGGCTATACCAGCCAACTAACAGGACTAGATAAAAAGACTAATCAGTCATCAGAGGGATGAGGAGGAGAGACGGAGAGAGGGAAGTTGATGAGAGAATAGACCTTAAAAAAATAAGGTCTCTATTGGTTATACAATTTGCTTAGTTTCATGAAAATACCATTTCTAATTTAGAGTATATCTGCATTATGATCTCAAAGAGAATTTTCTGTAACAAAGGCATTTTTTTTTTTTTTTTTTTTTTTGTCTTTGAAACGTCTAACTCAATTCCCTGCACCTACTCTGAAAAGACAGCCATCTGATAATGTTGCATCCCTTTGGGGTAAAGTATTGCTAAGAAGTGAAATCCAAGAAAAGAATGCTGAAAATAATCTCGTAAGAAAATCAAAGCAACATAAAGGGAACAAAAGGAGTCTGTGCTCCAACCCTGCGTCGGCGCAGGAATGAACTTGTGTGCGTTTTTGTACATATAAGAAGCACTCTTTGAATGCAAATGACGGCGTACACGTAGACCACTATGTGTTCACAAATGTATACTCAAACAAAACCAGCGAGCGCAGTAAGACCTGGTTCTGTCAGTGTCACTGAGTCAAGTCTTATATCAAAGAAAACAAGATCTGAGTCATCTGTTTCACGGTGAGGCTTTGTTTTAACTTCAGACAGAGAGTGGAAGTGATGGGTGTGAGACAACGGCAGCAAGGCCGCTCTCTGCAGAGACACTAATCCTCACGATGACATTATCTTCCACACATCAGCCCACCATACAGTAGGCAGGCACGAGTGTGGGACGCGCTGCTCGCCGTGACAGCTGGGGTCTTTATGCTCGGGAGGGAGGAACAGCTCATTACTGGAGATGTTTTCAGTGTTTTGATGGGTAAATAGAAAAACTGCTATCAAAAGCCAGCACTGACAGCCACCGCATTGCCTCCCACTTAATCTGGATATGCATGAATGAGAAAAAGGATAATATCATCAGCATACTGTCATATCTTTTTTTTTTTATAAAAGGAAGTGAAAATATCAGCTACCTCTTTTTCAATCAGTGATTTGTATATCAATGGGCAGCTGACAATGGGGGCACTTTGAAGTGGCATTCGGGAGATAAGGATTATAATTAGCCCCTCGCTGCGAGTAGGTGACTGGAGCTGCAGGTAAGGAGAGGCTGATAATGTCTCGGGCCGGCTCCCTCCCACTCTTTAGCCACCCACTTCAAAGATTGAGATGAGAAATCAGCCAGTGTAAAAGTCAATTGACTCCGACAAAAACTTGTGGCGAATGGTTGCAATCCGACTGACTGCGGCGCGGTGATTGCGTTTTATCGTCCAAGCGCTTCAGCCTTAATGCGTCGCTGTGTCATCAGCTGGCAACTCACCCTTGGACCCCGTGCAGATGCTCCCGGCAAATTCATTGCTCATCAATCCATCAGATGGATTTTTATTTGCCTTTTTATTTGGCGAGGGATTCGGGAGAGGGGAAGGGTTTGTGTTGTTTTTTTTTTTCCCCTACATGGGAGTGAGAGAGAAGGACTGCATCCCATTCTAATCACCAAAATAAGAGGCTGAGGACTGCTGGTGAATATTTACTCAGTATTTCAGTCGAGCATAATCTATGGCAGAATAAATATGTTGAATCATGTTGACGCCTTAATTATAAAGGAATTGGAGCTGTATTTAATCTGGCGTTTTCTTTTTCATTTTATATTGTGACTTGCATCTTTGTCAGCTACTGCAAAAAGTAGTGGTCACATCTGAAAAAAAAAAAGCGTACAGACACTGACAACATGCTCTTTCAAGAAAAACAAAAGTTAAAGGTAACATTTTTCCTATTATCTAAGAAATGGATCACTTGGCTCGTCATTTCTGACTGAGCTGCCGTCACTGCAGAGTTAGAGGAAAAATGTACAAGGAGAAAAGTCACAGCTGCCCTTTTATAAGGAGCATCCCTCTGAGGCTTGATTAGGCTCATCCTGATTGGATAAATAGATTAATGCAAATTCCGGGTGTGCAGACACGAGCGCCTGAAGGCCAGACACCCCATTAAAGAGTGAAGCCTGTGTGGAACAGAGCACTGCCAGATTACACTTTGCTGATATATCCTCTTCTTTGAGTTAGTGTGTTTAAGGTAATTTACTACCAGCATCAGAAGCAGACAAAAGCGGAAAAGTTAAGTTGGTCTGGTTTTAAATGAATTTTCTAAACACCGGTAGTATCACGATCCTGGCATTTTGATGTGTGTATGTCTGCGCGTACATGTTTGCGCCTGTGCTTTGCATGCATATTTGTGTTTTTTTTTTTTTCACTTGGCAAACCGAGTTTAGGTCGGATCAGGCTTTTCACCATGCACTTTGTTCTTGGCTGAATGACAGCGACCCCATTTGCTGGATGCAAATTAGGAGCATTGTCAGCGCTCCTAATTCAACACAGCTCCTCTTTCTTTAAAACGTGTGGCTTTTCACAGAAGTGTTAATAGATGGGTAATTCTCCACAGTGAAAGTGATCCTATTGCGGATAAGAATGAGTGAGAGCAAGTTCCACTCAGTGGGTGCACATGAACTTTAACTCACACGCTGTAGTGTCGACTCATGAAGTTATAACTCATTTAGAAAAAGCTATTTGCCGGCGAATGTGAATGGTCTCATACTGATTCTTAGTCACTTTGCTTTCTGCCAAAGAGGAGATATGCAAACAAAAAAAGTATATACCAGCAAATGAAACAAAACAGACAGGTGCCAGTGTATTTCTGTGGAGAAATCAAATAACCGACTGAAAGAGGAAATGCAGTACAATGTGTCCTTTTCACAAATATAACAAATCCAGAGAATGCACAAGTGGGAGGTATAACCTTATTCAGAAAATAGTTAACCACAGCAGAATCCACAAAGTGTTTTGTTGCAAAAATAAATCTTAGAGACAGCACATCAGTACAAAACAACCCATATCCATTTGCAAGGCAAATTTCTCCTCTGGAGAAGTAGCCTAATGTACAGTACAGAAACTTGATGTAAGAAAAAAAAAAAACGCTAGATGCTTTTTTTGTTCAAAGTGAAAAATGGCACACCTAAAGGCTGCTGCAGGCTTCAGACAAAGTGCTGCTTGAAATGTTGGATGGATCACAAATTTGTGAAGGTTTGAGGTCCCGTTTGTGCCAAAAATGGGTTGATGCTCATGTTTTGTTTTTTGTTTTTTTATCATATATTATTATTGTCTTTGTTTAAACAGTTTACTTTCTGTTGTCCTGCTTTGTGCATCCCTTCTGTCTGACACTTTTTTTTTGCACATCAATTCTGTTGTTTCTTCATTTCTGCTGTTTAACTTTGTATATTGCAAGTTGCCCACAACCACTAATCAGTTTAAGGCGAAGACATGAGAGTGAAATCAGTGACTCTTTGGTCCTGTTTCCAAGCAGGAATAACGTCAGAGTCAGTACAGGGAATTTATATGATCTCGGCTCTAACCTGTAGACCATCATGCATCCTTAATGGTGTACACTCAGATTATTATGTCACTAGAAACCATGTAATTGCTTTAATCTCTGTATTACGTTATGGTGGAAAAATGCACTCTATGTAAATGAAGTTTTGGCTGACTTATTCCAACCAATTTTCTTCCTGTCATGTTCACAAGGCACTTCTTAATCAAACCTTTAATGTTATGACTGGACTCATGGAAGACTTACAGGCTTAATGACAACTGGCTATGTCTGCCATTATAGCCACATTCCCCGGGGAGCAAGCGCTTGGCAGGTAACAAAATGAATGGGACTGTTTTTATTTCCACAGGTCTGTCAGCAGCGCATTAACAGAACCGCACTTGTTTCTCGTTGATGTGGCGGGTGTGACATATTGTTTAAGGATTACATGAGAGATGTATGATGTGTTGGCGCTTCTGGGGTGATTCCGCCATGATGGATAGCTTCCCGTACACAGACCTCCCTTTTTATGAAACATGTTTCTGCAGTTTTAATAAAGTGCTTGATGTTGAGTTCATTTTATGAAAAATGTTGATGCATCTAAAGCTCAGCAGTCGTGAAGGGAAATTAAAGATGAATTTCTTTACCTCAGTCCTGTTTTGTGATTAGGCTGCTCAGACAGCACGCAGCTCTGGCATGGTCTTTGCTTTGACGGTAAAAGCTGCGTATGAATAATTTTAAATCATCTGAATTATTTGGATCTTATAAATTTAGCATTTGTGTTCTGCATTGTACTTTGGATTTTTTTTTCATAACGCACTAAAAGCTATACATTGCAGTGTCTGCTTACGGTTTTCTAAATGCATACATTTGTTTACATGTTCAGTCAGTTTCATTCACAAAGTATTAAACAGTCAATCAAGATCATTTTTAATCACACAGCATGACTCTATTTAAATGCAGGCTTCCATGGCAAATAACATTTTCATAAGAGCCCATCATTCCCTACGTGTGGCTTTTACAGATGTGTATTGTGGAAATCAATATTCATTTGGACATAATTCACTATGTCAGAAATATTAAATGCATTCAGTAAAGTCATATTGTTGGATTTATTTTTTATTATTTGGTACGGACAGTATCTAAACGCATACAATAAAGCTGTCAGATGTATCAGTTTTGCTGCATATTTCTATACGTTTTGATGAATGCACGCGTTGGATGTCACAGATCGCTTCACAGGGGTTAAGAATGGATGCTTTCCTCAGTATGCACACATGAGCGTGCGTCTCACAAAGCATCAGCCAGCCAGTTTCTCAGTGTTATTTCTCACTTTGGGGAGAGAGATAGGGTGACATGACTAAAACGCTGTCTTGCTCCCCGAAGGCGGCACATGTCAACCATCTTCTGGGGCCTTGTCAGCAGCCAAAAGGTTTTAATGGAACTGTGTTTTGGGATTTGCACATGTCATCCGTGTTGTTTGAGAGACGGAGAGTGTCAAGGGGGAAAGAGAGACGGAGAGACCTCTTTGAGTGTCAAGCCGCTGAAAGGAGACATGGCGTCCGCCGAGAGAATAGCTGCTTCAGCCCTCTTATCCTTTCCGCCGACACACACAGATGCAAACTCACATTGCCAGCCTGCCTCCCTGAGATGTTCCCTGCGAGCGGCAAAGCTATAGATAGGCCCGGGTGTTAGGTGATTGAACTGCTGGGTTCCTATTCTGTGCTACACATCTTCATTTAGCCAGACTGAACGCCTGCTGAGATTGGGATACGATTGAGTTGATTCACGCTCGGCTCTGTGCTCCTGCTGCCAGTTTAGGAGTTTATTTTATTTCAGATATGGTCCTCAGAGCTGATATTCATCAAAATATTTCACTGGAAGAACATTTACAACTGGTTGTTAACACTTTCGTTTACACTAAAGTAGCATTCGTTCAAATGTCAAGATTAATAAAGGGAAGTTTCAAATGAAAATGCAGCCAGTTTTCCATCTGTTTATATTGTCTTAATAGCATTTGCTAATGTCTGTCCCTCCTGCCCCGCTGACATTTGTGCCATTAAATCTGAATGATTAAATTTCTGCAAACCTCCCACAGAAAAACAGCTGCTTTTCACATTTGGTTATTAAGTTTGATTTCAATTTTATGATTTAAGCAAAACACACATCCTGAGCTTTAACTGAGCAACAACCAAAATCTTACGATATTTTTCATGAAAATCAAACACCATACTTCCCCTGCAGGATTGCGTTGTGAAGTCTACTGTGCAATCAATTATTATTTCATACGCCTTCATGTTGCGCTTCCTCATTAAACACAGACTCCCTTACTATCCCCGCATGAATGTATCATTAATGTTGTTATAAATAAATAAGAAATAAAAACTCTCCTAAGAAACAGTTTATGAACAGTTACTATGAAGGAATCACCAAGACAGTCTTTCCCATAAAGTCTTGAAAGGATTGTGCAGCACAAAGAAAAAAAAAAAGTGGATTTACTGTATTGTGACTGTCTCCTGTTTTTTTTTTTCTCCCCATTTCTCATTTTGCTTTCACACACTGTTCTCCCCGTGACAGCTGAGACACAGCTACTGTACATGACCCTGCATTTTTGTGTCAGTTTGTGAAACTTGTCAAACCGAGTTGGGGGCCCCCCATTTTGCTGCATGACCCCGTAGCTCTTACCTCAGAGCAGCGGAGTGCTTTTGGCCCAGTGGGAGCTAATTGCAAAGCAATTACACACCAGGAGTGTCCCACGTTGGCCCTCAGACATCTGCCTGGGATGACTATCGCTGCAGAGAATGCCTGTGGGTTACATTGTAAACAGAGAGCAAGTTAATGGCAATTAACTCAGCATGATTACCACTGAATTACGTTGAACCTCTCAGGGGACATGCCTACACCAGTCTGTCATCTTATATGGTGGCATTTGAGTGACAGCTTGTGTGGTTATAGGTACTTATTAGCATACTTTTATTCATTATTCAGTTTGTAAAATGTTGAAAGTGAAAAACACCCATCAGAAGTTCAGAGAGTTGAAAGTGACATCTTCAAATAGATTTTGTCCCACCAGCACTCCAAAACCCCAAAGATGTTCAATGTACATTGGTACAGAGCAGAGAGGCAGTTTCCTGTGAAGCGGAAACCATCGATATGAGGCATTTTGGTTGTTGATTAATTTTCTTTTCACTGACTAATCAAGTGATTGACTAATTGTTTCAACATTACTTGTATTTCTACAATCTGTGAGAAGTCACGCTTGAACAATACAGCTGTTTGTGGGCTGATGTCTCACTGGACTCGGATATTTGGTGCTGATGTTCAGTAGCTCTGACTCTGATCATCGCTCAAAGTATCTGTGAATTCAACAGAATTTGAACCTGTCTGTCACACTGTTGTCCAAACCGTGATATGGTCTTAGAAAAACACTTGCCAGATTTGACTTAGGTATGGATTTTAAACAAGGAACCACTGCTGCCCTCACACACTCAAAATGAATGTTCATGAATAATGTCCTTTTTTAGAAGCAAATTCAGAAGTAGCATGACACCAAAACCTCAAACCTCAAACTGTTCGCACGTACAGGCTCAACAGATGGGACGGCGACAGGCTGCTATTGATTGTGAATGGGATGTGATGAAGCCCAGCGCCACCCACTGAGCTACAGAGTTTTAAAAAACAAACTGTGCAACAGGAAATGAACAACTTCCTTGTGCGTAATACTGCACATTCACAGAGCTACAGCTTCATGAGAGGTCAGAGCCGGGCAACTGCTTTGTACGAACACAGTATTTCTCGAAATAGTTTTAGGTGCCTAACTGAAGCGACCACTTTTAGAGGTGGCAGAACTCTTTAGAGTCATATGGGTCATTTTGTGATGGCACCAACAAATAATGTCAAACTGATGACAGTGGCACTCGTGGCGGTTACTGTGTGTGATTTTTGTTATTTTTGACCTCCTGACCTCTTTTCTAGTGCTGCTGTCAGGTTATGGCTTCCCCTTCAGATTTATCAGATAGCTCACAAATTTAACACTGTACATTTAGGAATTTTGCTTTAGATTATTGATTCTTTGTCCCCAGTGGATAAAGCTTGTTGCCGGTGACCTCCTGACATTCTAACACAATCATCAGTGCAAAAATCCCACTTGCTCAGAGCAGTCACAAAATCAAAATCAAAATGTTGTAATATATTCTCTTAGGGACCATGACAGGGCTTTTGCTTTTGCAGCTGTGGTCAAATATGAACCTCTAGCATAGGGATGTAGATACTCATCACTCAGTATAACATCAGGGCTGGACTGACTGACCCCCTAAATCAGTCAAATACCACCCACCAGTACACCATTCTTGTGATCCCCATCAACATGCAGAGTGTACTATTCCCCCCGAACCACTACAAAGCTGAGTAGTAAGTGCCGTGGACAAGTGGACCGGTGTACTCACCTGCTCTCGACTGACTCCCTGGTGATCAGAGGTGGCTGTGGAGGACACAATATCCATACTCAAGTAGTCTACAGCGTCTTGCTCCTCCATGTCTCAGTCCTCCACTGCTACCTCAACGACCTGGCTTGACTAGAAAATGACATAAAGAGAGAGGGAGAGACGATTACAGTTATTTTAGTGGAGTATTAACACGATTAGAAATTCAGATCCAGAATGTCAGAACTTCATGGACTTCAAGCCTTCATCATAGGTTTATGTTCACCTCACTGTCTGCTGCACTAGTGTGCTGCTAAGGTGATTGCAGCACATATAAACACTTTGCTGCTCTCCTTCGCTGCGGCCATGGCCACTAAGTCTGTGGCTCTTTCCCCACAGCCAGCCACAGACGTGGGGAAGGCTGTGTCGGCTGTCCTGACTCTCACCGAAGTTTCAGCTGTGGCTTTGTACAGAGTAATGGCGTTGCAGACTATGATGGACTGTAACATCTGTCTCAGCTTTCCCCTCAAATCAGACGGGATCTGCTGGATGGTCCCATATCCACTAAGTGGGCTCTTAGGACCACTCCTCCAGAGCCCCACAGCTCATCTGCATGAAGCAGCTGAGAAAGTGGAAAGGGAAAGGAGACTCACCCTCTGGAGCGAAGCCACACCTGTGACCCACTGTGGTCACGCAGACACCTGCTCTCCATCAGAGAGGTGTACATCCTGGTGGTACAGAATCGCACTGCAGACCTGATGTCTCGCAGGCGTCCCCCTCATGAGTAGAAATGAGCCCTACACTTGTTCAGATGTTATGGGTATTATAGCACGAAAGAACTAAAGATGTGTAATAATTTTATATTTTAATACAACAATATATGCTAGCTTATGCTATGCTATTTGGCATTTCTATGATAGCGATATGATTATGTCATCTTATCTTATCATCATTCGTCATATAATCATCGTTCATCATCGTCAACATGCCATGGCAGCACAACGTCTCCCTACACTCTCCCTGCTCACCACATCAACTACACTCACACTGTTCCTCAGCTTCCCTGTCACACGCCTGCTCTTCATACTGCTACTGCTGCAGCCCCTACAGCAAGCATATCTGTGATTTTTGTACATTTGGCAGCATCTGCATCTAGATTCTCCATTTTTCTGGCCTGCAACTTCTTCACTCCCCTCTTCTTTCATTTTTGCTTATCCATCCTGACATTTGACAAAGACGCCCTCTTTCGTCCACAGATGTTTGGCCCTGAGCCACAGCGTCTGAGGACAGAGGGGCTGAGAGATGTGATTGGCCAGCCTAGCGTCATTATAGAAAACAAACCAATGGGCTGCTGCCCTTGTGTTATGGGCTGGTTGTAAGCAATAAAATGTTTTACTGCTAACGACTGGCCCCCAAGGTGTGTCAGGCCATCGGGGAAAATGCCTGATATGCAGATTACCAGCCCACCATTATATTAAATCAAAAGTTCACGATCAAACCAGTAAACATTGGTCCGACCCCGCTGTGAATCAGAAGGAGCACACACACTTCACGCTGCAGCACCAAGCCTCCCTCAAAATCAGAGACGCTTACCCAACTTAATGTCATAATCCTTTCCACTTCATCAGAGCTGCAGAACTACCACCATGACGGCTCAGCTCGCTTACCCCGTGGAGAGAACACTCAACCATCCAGCCTCATCAAGTCTATTTATCAGAATGATCTCTTTAAAGTCAGCTCTCCCCATCCCGTCGCCCTACTTAAAGCCATGTCGCGTTAGAGCCCATAGATCGCCTCCCTCATTCACGTCGCCACATCACTGTGCTTATTCTCTCATTACAGAGCGAGGGGCATCGACTCGGTCTTCGCTGGGATTAATGTAACTGGATACTTTGTCAACATGTATGAACATCTCCATTGGCGAAACTTCACTGCCGTTACATAACCCTCATTCATTGAGCAGCAGGACTTTTCCGCTTTTGAACAAAACAGGGTTAAAATTTTTTCCCAGTCCATTTCTGACATAACTGTCAAAAATTTAGTCTCAGTTAATGATGGTTGATTATCACTCTGGCAGTTCGACTAAATGTTTCTCAATTCTGGGTCGGACTGACTTTCCATTCATTTGCAGCCCGTGTGATTTGCCCTGTTGTCTCCTTACAATGCCCTCTCTCCTTTCCTTTTTAGTTCCTAAATGTATTCCCTCAATCCTGTTTTACCCAATCCCCATAATTACTCTCCCAGAGGATTCCAGTCCTTGGATGCACTATAGTCGCTCGTTAAACATGCTTTTCCACGTAGGAAAAGTGATCCTGCAAAATGTTGAAAACAAGGCATGGTCCCACATAAATATGCTGTGATGCTGTGCACGTTGGCTGAATTTCTACCTTACTCATGGTAGAATATTGAGTCACAGTAAAATGTATCTAAGGCTATTTGTTATTCTATTTGTTTTCTATCAAGAAACATACCAGAAGGAAACACAGTACACTGTACTATTTATACACTAATGTGAGAGATGCATAAAATATTGGAGTCGGATATTTTTCTCCATTCAAACACAGGGACCTGGAGGAATGCTTCATTTTTATTTCAATTTTCATGTATACAACTGGAAACAGTTCTCTTAAGGCGACTGAAAATACTGATCTTAAAAAGGTCATTGAATAAAAAGGTCAAAAGTAAGCACATAGAAGGAGGAGAAAGCTTTATGAGGATGTTTGGATAATCTTATGCTCAATGGTTGTTAACTCCAGGCCAAATTGGGTATATAGACCATTATGTAATGCACTCAACGTAAAATACCATTGCACGCTATTAGCAGCAAATGGAAATATCAAGGTAATTTTCTAAACAAATGGAAGAAGTAAGGAGAAGGCTCCCAGGACTCGTCTTTGTCTATGTCTGAAGATAAAACTAGTTCAATGTGTGTTAGATGCTTCTCAGCTTTAGGTGGTTAAATAGTTAATGCATTTTCCCCCAAATCAGTTATTCTTTCCACAAGTTTTGAACCAACTCCAGTCGGACTGGATTTGCACTTGAATGGCATGAATTACTGAAGTCCTTCCAATCAGGCAGATTTGCAGCATTTGAATCTGACATGGGCACTGCAAAGCTTCCCCTCACAGCAGGTTAGGTTTGCCTCATTTAAATTAAAGCTGCAGCCGTCCGCTCAGGTACAAGTTCTGCATTGTAGCAGTAAAATGTTATACCTTTAACGATAATCATTTGGTAACTACATTTCACATTTTTCTGTTGTCGAATGAAAATATCGAATAATAAATGCAAATAATAAACATTAAAAGTAAAAAAAGAATGGTCAAATCAAATAGCACAGGCTGAGATATTCTGACTTTTAGATCATACCCTAAACCCTAGAGCCTTGATTTCCCATAATGCAAGTGGATGGCATCTCATTAGACCTGCCTGATAAACATCCACATCACCAAATTCCACACCCCCAATCTGCAACACAGGCCTTCTGTTGTAAATTTTTCTGGTCAAGACTGAGATAATCCAGATGACATCACTGTGACATCAGAGTGTTTCAAACATGACAAAGCTCCAAAAAAACCGACAGAAGACATTTTCAAAGTGTTTTCATGAGCTGAATACTTCTTCCAACAATTTACATGTCATCATACTGACCTTCATATATGAAATCAGTGGTTATCTCCTTTAGTGCTTTCAACTGTGTTATTAAAACTGACTTTCAAAACTCCATTTTAATTTTTTGCATGAATACAAATCTCTGTCGACAGTGAAAAAAGATAAACAACAACAACACATGCATCTTTAATGTCATTTGTATTTAATGAAGCTCAGTCAACCTGCTTAGTAAACTGCAGGCCATCTATGTTTATTTTATCATTTGTCCTTCAGACAGAATGAATAACACAGACATGTAATGACAGTCGACTAAAGCTTTCCAGCAGCATGAAAACATACAATTATTCAGATTAATTACACTAACACCCTCTAAACTGAGGTCAGAGCATAACATCAGTAAGTATCTTAGAATCAAAAACACATAACATTTAGCCAGTGTGAGGAAATGGGTAATTTCCTTAACACAGCATATCCAGCCAGCTCTTTTATTAAACATTGCTGCCTCATTAATGTGATTTCTCCTCTCCATGCCTGTAACTACGGTCAAAATACAGTTGGAGAGGGGTCAGCATTCCCTGCACCTGCTCAGGCTAATCACCCACTCTGAGACTGAGGGGTGAGAGGGCCGAGGGCAGAGAGCACACACGTACACACGTGCCAACCTGAACCCAGACTTCACCTTTCCACCCCTATCTTTATCTTACCCCGTCCACCCTTTGCCCCACCCCGCCCGGCTCTCTCTCGCCCCCCACAGGTCCCTGCTGCTGTTTTCTGCATGACTGGCTTTACTGCTGCAGCCGCCCCCGAGTGGCAAAGTCTTCATCAGAAATTCAGATGACTCTGTCCCATGATGCACCGTAATGAGCTGCTCTGTTGCCTTAACAGTAACTAACTTTCAGCCTCTCTTTAATTTATATTTATTTAATATGTCACATTTTCTGACTAAAGTTTTGTTGCACTCACATTCCCTTCTGTCTACTATTGTCCTGATTCATATTATTCTTTGCAGATGCAGCAAGATGACATACATATGAATGTCATGTAGTCAGTGATGGAAGAAGTATTTAGATCTCTGAATGAAGTAAAAGTATCAATACAGCAATGTAAAAATACTAATAGAAGTAAAGGTCCTGCATTCAAAATACTACTTCAGTAAAAGTACAGGAAGATGATGAGTGAAATGTACTTAAAGTATCAAATTAAAGTACTTGTTTCCCCATAAAAGGCCTGTACGGCTGATATATAATAATATCCCTCTGATGCACAAATCATGGCTTTCCAAAAAAAAAATATTTCCTGTTTTATTGGAAGATTAATGCTGTCTGATAATGTGTCAATGATCAAACTTGTGACTCTTCCCACCCCCACACCAGGGATTTTTGTGTTGCCTCGAGGCAATGCTGTGCTATAAGGGTAAGTGAAATGCATGAGAAATAAGCACTCTTTTCCTTCATTGTTGTCAAGCAGGGAAGCAGGAAATGGGTTCTAAAATGCAGACACCAAGGGTAAAGCTAGTACACTTCAATATTGATTGACAAAATCAAAAGACTTACTGGGTGGTCAGGCAGGTAAGAGCCAGAAACAGACAAGGCAGTCCAAACAGTAGGAGCAGGCATGAACATTCACAAACAGGTGAGGTCCAAGAAACTCAGCAAAACATCCCAAAAAACATAGAACATGAGGAATAAACTTTGGGAAGGGCTGGAGATCTTTACACAAGCCGACAACCTGGCACAGAGCGAAGGGACCGAACACACTAAACACAAGGAGGGAAGGATCACAGGTGAAACTAATCAACATCCTGAAGGTGGGAAACATTCAAATACAGGAAGTAGGAAGTCACTCAACACACCTGAGGACATACTCTTACAAAATAAAACAGGAAATGAATAAACTCAAAACCAAAACATCACAGCATTGATATAGTATTTCCTCAGAACATTTGTATTGCGCAGCAGGCACACTTTTAATCACTGCACTGATCTATTGAACTGTTTGATTAGGAACCTTTGGCCCATAAAATGTTACTGTGTCCATCTGCCTGTGAAAAAAAAAAAAAAAACATTGGCAGAGACTTTCATTTCACACAAGTCCTTCATTGAGTGCAATACTACTCTGAAGCCGAGCTCCTTCCCCTCCTGTGATCCATCATACTGCTGCACCTCGCTGGACTCTTTCCAAACATATCATAACACAGTGTCATGTGCAGGAATGAACAAAACTGTTGAGGGAGGGATGAGAGGCAAAAAGGTTTTGTCTTGCCTGAGGGCAACAGTATACTGTACACTGATATAATGTTATATATATTGCATTATTAGATTGTTAATACTGCATTTTACTGTTGTAGCTGGTTGAGGTGGAGCTAGTTTTAACTACCTAATATAGGTATCCAGTGGCTTCCAACCCTTACAAACGGTCATAAAATAAATCTGAGTCATTAGATGATTCATGGGATAGGAAGAAAAACCTGATACACAAATTGGACGTTTTTATAATGATCTTTTAATGAATTATGGGATATTTTTTTCCTCTTCGGGCCTGAGAGGTTTAGAGTCAAAATAAGTCTTTGGTGGAACTGTTAACAGCTACTAAAAAAAGGGGAGCCAAAGAGAACCAGTAGTTTAACCTTTAATGCATTGTATCTCATAAGCTAATCATATGTTTTTAATGCAAAATCTTAAATTGAAAACTACCTACTTACTATAGAGGTATTGGGGTATAATATATTCTCTCTTAAATGTAAATGAGTAGAAGTATGAAGTAGTATAAAATGTAAAGAGCCAAGTAAAACACAAGTGCCTCAAATTTGTATTTTCCACCGATGGATTTAACTTTTTTCCGTTTTTGTTGCTGCTTCCTCTGCATCAATTTAACAGAGATCTAAAAGGCATAAAACTTTAGTGGGCGCCTAAACTTGCTGCAAGATTAACCAAGTTGAAGATATTGGAAAGCTGTCATGGGAGCGCTGCCCTCTTTCCTGAGCTTTCACTACCTTCCCTCAATACTAAAGCACTAACATGAATTATGTAGATAAGCGGAAGAGAGATAATAGAAGAAAAATCTACTATGCTCATGTGGGTGTGCCTTGTGAAGACTGACAGATTATGCCTTGCAACCCTCTGTCTGGGTGAGGTACTTTAGGCTAATTCCACTTTACAAAAGACTATGCTATTAGTCTCGTGACACAGTGGCAGACAAAGACGTCAGATTTATAGCAGAAACCAAAAATCTAGCTGCATCTATCCATTAAGTCAGCTGTGGGGGCCGAGACAAAAACAGCTGTGTTTTCCTCTTTAAATTTTAATCAATACAAGTTAAATAGCCTTAAATTATTAGAATTTTATCTAATTTGTTTCATGATGTTCAAAATGTGGAACGCATGAAAGTCAATACAATCAGAGGGGTAGTGTGATGCAAACAATAATGATTCTAGATAGAGGAAATGATTGAATTCTCCCAATCCTGAGTGTGTTATTGAAGCATTTTCCTCGCTCCGTCTCCTATATATCCTCCACTAATTGTTCAGGCAGAAGTCTGGACATCTCCAAAGGTTGTACTTATTGATATTTGTTAAATATTGACTCCATATTGACAATGGGATAACAAATGACTACCAGTGCGGTTTGCACTTTTACATTGATCCCCGTCCGTGAACAAACAGCGTGAAAACAAACCGAGCATTTGTTCAAATTAGACACGCTTTGATCTTTGCATTTTGTAGACTTTGAGTGAAAACCAGTAGCCGGCGCTGCTGGTGCATCCTGACAGCGCTGCTAAACATCAAATGGGCATTATGAGGACAGTAAGCTACACACTTCTTTTGAAAGAATTCTGACAAGCAGCACAACACAAGCCAGGAAACTCTGAAATGAAATGTATCTCATTATTTTCCCTCCACTGAAAATATCCACTCGAACAGCCCACACTAAAAATTTGCTTGGTTTCATCCAGGGTTCCTATTGAACACGAGCACATTGATCATGAAAGGCGGCCGGGGTTGTGCACAAGCCTTTCTTCTACCTGCTCTCGCATTGTTTTTATCACACACTTTGCTGTGGGGAAGTTCATGGATCATAAATGTGGAACGTCTTAATGCACCCTATAGCGGGCATCGTTCATGCTTTGAGAGGCTGCCTTGGAGCCATTCATGGCTGGTTGGAGCAGGTCTTGAGAACAGGAGCATGACTTCAATACAGTAACACCATCACACACACACACACACACACACGCATTTGAGATGTACTGGAGATGCAGTCGCCGGCAGCTGATGGAAGATACTGTATTTCTGCACCGCAAATAGAGTGGCAGTGAATTATTAAAAAGGAAACAGTCATTTGTGAATGAAGAGGGTAATAAAAAAAACACACCTCTCCATACCTTTCACAACAAAGACTTCAGTGTGTGTGTGTGTGTGTGTGTGTGTGTGTAGGGAGGCAGAATTCTCTTGAGGGCTTTAAAAGCTAATATCCAGCAGGGATAGACAGGTTCACTGCGAAATAAAGGGGCTGTTAAACTAGCCTGCAAATTCTTGCCCAATGGGCAACAATAGTGTTATATCCCGTAGAAAAGAAATGCAGCTCTTCTCACAAAGGGAGGATGGAAAGAAAGTGATGTGGAAAATACGTGGAATGTAGTGCTTGTGCCTAATGCCACTGAAAAATACATAAATGGATTGCTTTGACTCACCATTTTTCATTTTTATTTTATTTCGTTTTTGCCTTGAGGTGAAACAAGTCTGTAAAAGTAAAAAAATAATGCCATTAGTTTCCTTTTGCTATAGGTGGCGCATGTTGGCTGATATTGACACGACAGCTCCGACTGGTGGATATCTGCATGGCGTCTAAACGAGAAGTTGTGAATGAGTGAAAAGCCAGTTTCATGAGGCGTTTTGCGTCTAGAAGTTTACATAAGGGATGTTAAGAGTTGGCCACCAAAATAATAATAGAGGCATTTGTACTATGCAGCTAGAAGCTAAGACAATCAGATATGTTGCACCGTGTATCCCCTGACCTACTGGACAGCATTCAAGAAGTCCTGTGGTTCCAAAGGGAAAATGAGTTGAGACTGAAACTTCGAGGAACTGAAACCACCAGGACTTCAAACCTCACCTGGACTCTCAAATCTACAGGTGGTGGTGCACAACTGGAGCAACTCCCTGGCTCATTTCTGGGAACCCCAGTGTACTAACTTGTTATGCAGCTGCATAAAGTCAGTGTCCAACTGTTCTGATAGGGACTAGTGTGACCCTACATCATAACTACCCAGATATCTCATTTTAATTAAACGTTTTAGCAATCCAATGCTACCTAGAACACACAAAGACAGAAACCCCGCTGAAGGGAGCCAGGGATGCCAGCTCTCAATGGTCTGATGACGACACTCATAAAAAGCCAGTGAATTAAAAAGTATCATTCATGTTGACATTTTTATGTGGGGAAAAAAAAGAAAAATAGACTAGAAGGTGATTGATTGACTAATCAGCGTTTGGTGTTTTGCAGCTAATCACTGACCGGAGCTCAGTATTTCTTCATCTCTGAGAGGTAAGAATAAAGAAACTAATGGCTTTAATTAGATTGATTTGTTGACACATATAACGTCAATGCAAACACTCAAAAGCTGCAGGCAACTTTGAATAAGGGAGTGTTTATTGAACGTTTGCTGTAATCAAAATATCCCGGTCAGTGTTATAACGTCCCCCCCGGTTTGAATTGACTCCCCATTAACAGTATAAGTTCAACATTTATCTGTGTGTGTTTTTTTTTTCTCTAACAAATATTGGCTTTCTGAATGTCATGGCAAAATGCCACCCAGTCAATGGAAGCGCATACAACACTGACATTGGTCCATGGATAACTATTAAGTCATTGTATGTGGCCTGAATGTGAGACAGGAAATATTTCCATTTGATTTCTTGAAATGATTTTCTGATTTGGTGGAAAATATAGACTGAGGGAAAATGTCAGACTTTTCCCGATATCTGACCGAGGAGCTGCCGCTTGTCGTCTCGCCACGGCATATCCTCAAATGACTCTGAGACGCTGTGGATGATTACAAGGGTATGGAGACACAAATTGAGTCATGATGGGAATTATTGCTGTAATATTACACAATATAGGAGGAAACCCTGAACTCCGCGACGGGCCGTGAGGGGTTGACATTTAAAAACTTTCCTGAGGGAGGACCCATTGCCTCTCGCTGTGGGGAGCCTTCGAGACATCCTTGGCTGCTTTAATGATCCTTATTCGCCTTTACTTACTCTCCCACCATGTCACAGACACACACAGAAAACTCATTCCTGCACAGACACACATTTTGCCACTGAGGGCCTGACATCAGTCGTACATTATAATCTTTCTGTACTCTATATTGCACGGCACATAAATTACAGAACACAAGTTTCAAGTGAGTTGTAAATGGTGATATAGAGTTGTATTCTCTTCTGCTACATTCTGGCTATCTGCATTTGCAGTTTTCCCCAAACACACTCTCTCACACTCACTCACATATTTTGTCTTCACATGAGTGGGATACAAGTTTTACTTCACCGGCTTTGAGAGCAGGAAGATAAGTGGAGATGTGCAGCACTTTATTTCCATGTCAGGATCCTCTTTTTCCACTTGATTGGCCTTTCATCACGCAGCATGTGGTGCAGACAACGAGGCAACAGGAAGTGGAGGTGAAGGACGGGAAGGAGATGAATCACAGGCATTGGGATGAGGGGAGGAAAGAGGCCCGGTCGATGTGATGATCTTTGATGAAGCATCTCACAGGACGCGCTGCTCCATATTCACCCGTACACCCCTGCATGCTCTCGACGTGCTCAACATACTTTAGACGTTGTGTTCACTCATGCACGATATGACAATAAAACTGAGTGTATGAAAAGTCCTACAACAGGCTACATGTGCAGGAGGAGAGAGGAAAAGCTGGAAAACACAACACTAACCTGTCATCCATTTCCCTTCATTTGTTTCTCAGAATGAGTCAAATCATTCTGTGGAAAAATTCTCTCTCTCTCTCTCTGTCTTCCCTTCCTCCCTGTCTCTTCATTTATTCTACCTTGTCACTACGTTGAAACTGTGTACAAAAATCGCTTTAGCAATACTAAATCCTTGTGTTCAGGTAATCTACTCTGATACCCCAACACGGCAGAAAAAAGGCAATGGAACAAGATGTGCTCATCCGACGTGCTTCCATGTGTCCAACTATCTGTGTCAACAGTGTGAGAAGAAAAATCAAAATGCAGAAAGTTGGGGGTGGCAGCTTATTATGACTCCCACTGGAGGATGTTCAAAAGAGCTGCGCTCTGACACCCGATGTGCTGGGTTTGTTGCTTTCTGTTTTAATCTAGCCTAAAGATATATGTTTATCAAAGTGAATTTTCAGTGTCTGTTTTCAAGGCTTTGCCGAAGCTTTCAAATCTCCCAGAATTCAAAGGAGCAGGCCAGAACATGAAATGATGAGCACATCAGCAGCTCAAACTCACCGCGAAGCAGCGGCACAGCGCAAAAACAAATCACTACAGAAATGTGATGACTCTGCAGTCAGTCTGTTTATTGATATGGAAGCCAGTGTGCGAGAGATCGTCTAGGAGGGAAAACACTGCTATCAATTCCAGCAAAATGCTCTCTTGTGTAGCTGCAAGAAATTTACCTTTAAAGGTCTAGTGTGTAGGATAGGGTGTATCTAGCGGTGGGGTTGCAGATGGCAATAAACTCCTCCCCTGACCCTCCCCCTCCAGATGTGTAGGAGAACCTACGGACACTTGTGAAAAGTGCGAAAGACCCTCTGCAGGGAAAGTCCTGTCTGTTCAGACAGACAGTGGAAATATACTCAGTTTTAGGTGATTATACAATCATGAAAAAATAACTATGAATATTGTATTCCATTACACTCTAAATCCTACTCACTTGACCTTTAAGACTCAAGTTCACATCAGCTGAAGTTGCACACAGAAGATATTCCCTGAGAACGTATGACATAATACCACCTTAAAAAGTTGTCGGTTAGTAGCAACATACAACAGTACAGACCAACATTAGCATTTTGTTCAAGTTATGTTTCCATCACTTTTTTTTAGCTCTGTTTTCGTCTCCACCAGCTCCTGATAAAAATATCTTGGTCTTGTCTGCCGGTTAGTGCGGGGCAGGTAGCATGCAGTTATCAGAACTTTTATGATATATACAGCTGCCTGCTCTTGTTGGAAACACTGTCAATAAAAGTTGAGATGCAACATAAAAAGTTAAAAGAAGTGAAAATGCTCTATAGAGCTGAGGGGAACTGCAGAGTTTGGTGATCATCCACTGTGGGTTCAACACTACAAGTCACACCTTTCATAAGACAGGCAGCCATTTAATCCATTGTTAATCTAAAAATATTAATTAGTGTAGCTTCACGTTTTCCAACTTTCAAACTATATCGTATGTTTTGTGAAGCAACCATTATCCCACATATACACCTGTTAAAATTCCCTGATCAAAAAGAGTAACATTATTCCTGATCTGCTTTGCTTAGCTGCTACTGTGACTCAGCTCTGAACGAGGACAGATGGAGCTTTGACCTTTGAGCACCATGACAGCGAGCTTAAGTTGCTCAGGACATGTGCAGGCACCTCAGACAGCTCCAGGGTGGAGGGAGGTCTCACTGTCGGGGGGTTTGTAGCTTACAGCGACCCCCTGACCTCCATTTCCTTTGTGTCCCACTGTGCACCTCGCCCTTCCCCCTGTGTGTACCTGTATACATGCACTGGTGAGTTCTCTACCTTTGTTTCCTTTTGTCCTATTCTGAGGTTTTCTCTCTCTGCCTTCCCCCCTCCCGCTGTGCAGAACATCCCCACTTGTCATTTTCAGGTCTGCAGAGGCTTTTAAATCTTTGAATTAACCAGCTCCATTTGCAGTACAACCCTGATCTGTGCATCCTCATTTGTTTATCACAATTAACAAGACTGTCTATTCGCTGGTTGAACTTGCCACTGTGGCGTTTTCCACTATACTTAGTCACAATTTTTATGTTTTGCAGAATCCAAACTTTAATTGCAGCTCTCTAAAAGCACATATTTCAATTTAACACTTGAGATGCATTTTGACTTTTTTTATGGGTTTTATTTAAATAAATGTCTCAGCGTGTCTGTTCAGATTTCTCTTTAAAGAAATGAATATTTACTTTCAAAAAGTTTTTTATCGTATGGCTCGGCCCAGATAATTAGCCAAATCTTTTCACCAGTGGTTGAACAACACCACAGTATAGAGTACATTTAGCTATTTGTAGAGTTCCCAGGTGGTTCCCCGCTTTGTTTGATTAATTCTCGTTTCTTGATTTTGTACTTATGATCTGTAATGAGATTCATGTCTCTTCTGAAATTCGGAGTTCAAAAGAGACCAGGCGAAACATTATGTTGAAAGTACGCAGAGCTGGAAAAAAAAAATCCTTAAGGCTCTGTCCTTGACACAGCCTGCTTCCTATCTGCAGAGTGTGCATTGAGAGGAAAAAGCAAACATGAAGTCTGCATTTGTCCACGATTCATCTTTGTGGAAATGTCACTGCTTCACCTCTACCAGTGTGGGTTTATTGCGTGTCATTTTTTATTTCCATGTATCATCCTTCAGCTTTTTTAGACAGCTGGGCAATATGATGGCAGCTTATGGCCTGATCCTGTTTGCAGCTTTAAAAGACAAACCACAAAAAATAATAAGCTATGATCTGACATAGACTCCTGTTTGTGTTCATTCATTTAGTCATTCATTATTCTTTTTTGTCTGGTTTTGCACGGACTGGCGACCTGTCCAGGGTGTCCCCTGCCTTCGCCCTAAGTCGGCTGGGATAGGCTCCAGCCCCCCCGTGACCCTGCAGAGGATTAGCGGCGTGCATCGTATAGATGTACAGATAATGGATGGATGGATGGATGGTTTTGCACGTCGCCTCTGCGAGAGATCTTGAAATGATGTGCCTGCTTAGTTTCTGTTGGGGGTGTTCTTTGTCTATTTAGCCATGTTTGATATCACTGTTCATGTGCACTCTAGTTTTTCCACTGTTCATTCATGCAGACTCCTATAATTAATGCAGGATATGAAACAAACATCACATCTTTTGGGTCAGTAAATTTTGCAATAAAGGCTGCATCTAATGATTTTAGAGAATAGCCAAATATTTTCTTCAACTAGAGTGAGGTTGAATCACTATTATTATCAATTTGCAATAAAGTGCAGTACACTGAACGTCACATGAAAGCAGAAAAATTCTGTAATTTTGATACACATTTCATATTAACGAATGTCATTTTTCCACAACATTTGATATGCAGTTAGAAGGTTTGTTGTGACGAAGGCCAGGTCGACTGCGGTTTCTCTCAGGCTCTTCACTCCCGCTTTTCCTCACAGCACAACGTGTCACAGAGAGCACATCGGCGTCGGCACGTCAGTAATGTTTGTTAATAATTTACTGCTCATAGCAAATAGGCACAACAAGAGAAAGCCTCTAGGAAATGTGGTTTTAAAGTCAGTACTCCAGTCGTGTCAGTCTGCGGAGTGGAAGCGGATTACTACAGGGTGTTAGGACGGCAGGTTATTGCGTAGGATATATTACATTCGTTTTTGAAAAATATGCATGAAATTACAAACATTATAGTATAGTCATTAAAGATGTGGTCATTATTGGTTCCAATAATCACCTTTTCATAGAGAAGAGAACAAGCATCTACTCTAATCTCTTTGTTGCAGCAGCAGAGTTACAAGGCTGGAATGAAAATCCAATACATTATTCTGAAATGTTTTCGCTGGCTTTGTGAGAGAGATGCTAATTCAACCGTATTATAGAATTTCTGAAGCTGCATATTGATTTTGCATGGCATTATGAGATGCTTTGAAACATTTACAAATATTTAGTTTTTTCTATGGAGTCTTGTGCATCTGTGAAGACTTTAAAATGGCAAGCCAGTGGGCTTTTGTGCTGGGGCTGCAACTGAGGATTGTTTGTATAATCGATTCATCTATCGATTATTTTCTCAATGACTCGATTAAGTATTTAATCTATAAAAGGTCAGAAAATAGTACAACACACAGCCAGTCTTTAAATTGCTTGTCCAAACCACATTCACATTGCTATAACAAAAAAGAAGAACAATAAAGCCTCAAATTTGCAAAGCTGGAACCAGAAAATTACTTTTTTCTTCTGCAGAGAAAAAGTACAATGCATGCAAGACAACCTTCAGTAGTAGTACTGTTTAAATAATGTGGCCATTCAGTGCAGAGTTAAGTGCCAGTAATGCTGAACAGGATCTGTAGAAGTCAGTGGTGTGAGAGCTCTTACTGTGTTGCTCCACTTGACCCACGGCCGCACAGACAAAACAGGTCAGTAAGGAACCACCTCTTCCTTGTGAAGCCCTCAGGACTGAGATGAGGAAGGGGTGGTGCTTTGAAAAAGAAGAGGGAGCATGGCAGGGAAATTTTAATGAGAAAATTTTAATTGCCACATTTGTTTGAGAAAGAGAATTTTAATGAAAGAGGATAAACCAAAAAAAAGTTGCAGTTGCATACACACTCAGGGGAAGAGGAGCAGAGAATAGGGTGGTGGAAAAAGGCAGAGACTGTTCGAAAGGCCATGAGGAAGAAAGAGGAGCTGGACTGAAGAGCAGACAGCAGGAGTCGGAGGGAGAAATGGCTGTCATGCGTAAGAGCCGCTCCTCTTGGGAAACGATAACGAAGCGAGATGCGATCTCATTAAATCTCGCTTACCAAATCGATTCGAGCCAAAAACAACAGCAAGTGCAACAGGCGAGAAATCTATTCCCAGCACTGTGCGGTGCGTAAAAGCATCACACAGCAAAATTGAAATCATCAATGACCGTCAGAGAGAGTGGATGGTGGTGTGGCTACTGGCAGCCCAGTGGTGATCAGGGTCTTATCCACACATCTGCGAGACACAAATCTTGGACAAAAACCTGGAAGCACTCCCAGTCCCTCAGACTCAGAGAGAGTTTGAGTGCAGTAGCAAAACAAAACCACGGATAATCCATTATCTCACAGCAAGTTTCTCAGCAGTCTACTTTCTTTGGAAGTCCAAAGAACAAACAAATGAGTGACTAGAGTCTTCTGTACTGTGGAATGTATAAAAAGTCCTTTAAGATTTTTACAGTCAGTAACTCTGACAACAATGCATCGACAAAAAGAAGCAACACACCCACGCTTTCTTTTCTAGAAATACAGCGGCAATTAGCAGCAGTGGACCCGAGAGATGTGGAAATGTCCTGGTTCTAAGATGCATCATGATGCCGATGTGGAAGATTCTGCATCGTTGCAGTGACAGAACATAATCAGGATACGCAATGTTACAACCTGTAGGCTATTATTACTTTTAAAGAGATCAGCAGCGAGTGATTAAAAAAAAAACACACCCAGTATTTTGAAAGCAGACATCAGGCACATTTTGCATTTCTTTAACTCACTGGGAAGCATGAAATGGACAAGATGCATGCTGTGTGTAAGATCTGCCTCAAAAAAAAAAAATACTTTGGTGATATCTGAGGAACCACATTACCTGTTTTCACCCTGACCTAACATCTGCAACCGCAAAGAATACAGCAAGTCCAGCTAATCATGCGAGAGTTGAGGAGGAGCTGTCAACTCTGCCATCCAACTCTGAGAGAGGGAACAGAAACAGCTTTCATAAGTAAGGATCTACAATCTTATTCAGGTTTTGCCACCTGCTGAAGATGCTGGAGCCACAGTATAAGTTCCCATCACTAAATCACTTTACTTTGGTGGGTCACACTGGTATTGAAAAGATGAAGCTTTTTATATTGTAGACTGTTGTAGTCTGATTTTTGAATGCATTTTCTAAATAAAAAAGAAATTCAGATTTAACTGAATACTTAGCTACTACTGACAAAGTAGCCGTGTGGAGTCATACAGAAAACTGATGATGCAGTACGTCCAGATGCATCTAGATGCATTGAGAATCACTGAATCGTTGACAGGTGAATTGTAATTGAATAGCGAGGCCACTGAAGATGCACACCTCCAGTGGACCCTGTCTGCCTGGTCTGCAGACAAGTATTCAAATATACAATGATAATACATGTGCTTCAGAAAATCCCTGAGATGTGCTGTTAGGTTAATGGAGTCAGTGCTGTGTGCCAAACATGTATCAAACATGAAGTGCAGTCTCTCCCCTAAGCTTTGCCAAGACTGTGAGTTGCCGCAGCTGCATGCTGACTTAGATGTTTTATTCATTTTCTCGGTAGCTTGTAAATGTGTCTTTTAAAGCTATGGAACATGAATCCCATGTCTCGTAGTGCAGAAGCATATGAAATGGAAAGGTAGAGCCAAGCAGTGACAAGGTAGCTGGCTCTCCTCTTTGCACAATCATTATACTGTGGGAGGCATCGTGGGAAAGGAATGGGAAAGTCCTGCAATTGATTAAGTGATAGCTTTTAGCAATGCATCTTGGGTGACAGTCCTACAATCAAAAAAATGTATCAAATGAAATGCAAAGAATCATTTTAGATCGACTAAACGTGCTCCATAGACATTCAGGGATTCAGTACACTTGCCCCTGCGTCAAATCCAGTCCAGGATGTTTGTTGCACGTCACCTTCTCCAAGCTAATATAAGGCTTCAGCAGTGTTAGTCAGATCACGAAATGTCCTTTTTTATACAAAAAGACCATCTGGGCATGTCAGTATTGTAGTAAGATAAATGTGGGCCTATCCTTTAAAATCACTTTGATGCCATCCTGCAGTTTGCTGACACCATCTGCAGCCTCCGTGCCATGAAAAGCACAAACACTGAAAGACAACTGCACATGTTGGACTGACAGAGCCTTGTAAACATAGGCCCTGATAGGCACAGGTATGTAGTAAAATCAAAAATGTAAACCGCTCCGCAGGGACAGATGCAGTCGCTGCTGTCTCCAGCCGTCGGTCTGTTTGAAGATGTGTTTGTTTCACCAAGAAACTTTCTGTCCGCCCACTCAAATGGCATTGAGCAGTAATTAGGATCACATTAACACACGTTAGTATTCACAGAGGAGGGGGTGGTGGTAAAGAAAGCCCCGCAAGAGACGAGGAAGGTAAGTATAGATCGAGGAAAACGGAGAAAAGCCACTCCATTTGAGTGATGAAAGAGGTGAAGGGTAAGAGACAGAGCGAGGAGGTGATAGATGGAGGGAAAAGAAGAGCCGGCGCTGATAGCCGACCGCTGATGATGAAAAGCTGTGTTCGGCGTGCGAGTGTGGACCTGTTAATGAAAGGGAAACAGCAGCATGCGTTCCCGTCGTTAGCCCTCATTAGCCCCCTCTCTGGGGGGGAGACACGTGAATGCACTGTGGAGGCGGCTGGATGGAAGGAGACACACCACAGATGGAAGGAAGGAGGCGTGGAACAAAAAGAAAACAATAGTGGAGGGTAGGGGTGGGAGGTTATTTGTTTTTGCTTTGTTGTTGTGAATGTGTGTGTGTGAAGATAATCTGAACTTGGTTCCACAGTCATCAGAGTGCACATACTGTTTATGCGGCTGCTTTGATTTCAGAGCATATGCATAAACTGTCTACCACCACAAAATAAGTATATATACTGTATCTAATTTGCTGATCCTTTTTGACATATACTCAATTGAAAACAGTACAAAGACAATATATTTAATGTTTGACCTCATCAACTTCAGTGATTTTTGTAAATATCTGCTTATTCTGAATTTGATGGCAGCAACATGTTTCAAACAAGTTGGGACAGGAGCGACAAAAGACTGTGAAAGTTGTGGACTGATCCAAAAACACCTGTTTGGATCATTCCACAGGTAAACAGGTTCATTGGTAACAGGTGATAGTATCATGATTGGGTATGAAAGGCTCATCCTGGAAAGACTCAGTCATTCACAAGCAAGGATGGAGAGAGGTTCAACACTTTGTCAAACACATGATTGTATGAAGGAGATTACTACATGGGCTCAGGAACACTTTACAGATGATGGCATTCTGTTTTTATTCATGCTTTACACGGAAGTCTGAGGAAGTTATGTCATGTAAATGTATGTAGAAGAAATATTTAAGATTCTGCACTATTTCTAGGTCAAGCAAATTTGTGGTACCGACCATCTTAACTTGTACTAAAGGTCAGATTTCCTTGAGCTGTATCCCTTCCACTGAAGTATGTGTTCAGGCGACACTCAGGTGGACTTGATCTACTCATGAGAGGCTCATTCAAGTAACTTGCAGTCAGGGTACTTGTGGAGTGCATGCTGTCATTAAAGCAGAAGGGAGACATACCAAATTGTTGAACTGATAGAAAGAAAACACCACTGTATGCATACACACACATACATGCACACACACACACACACATATATATATATAGTATATATGTGTGTGTATGAGACATCCTGGTACAGTAGTGTGACTAATTATCTGCTGAAACACTGTATTAGTTGCATGATTACCAAGCTCCTCTATAGCTAATTACATAGCCTGCTCTTGCCTGACCTCTGCCAGCATGATACATTACTCTACTTTTCCATCTCCCACCCCTTCGTCCCCCGCCATCTTCTCCCTCCCTTCTTTTTTCATCTTTTTAAAAGTTCACTTCCACTCCCTTTGAGAAGTCTGACCTTTTTTATACCTTATCTTAACTACCCATAAAATATGGCCATAAAACATATAAAGGAACATTTTACCCCTGAAGTCAAAATCAGCATAACCCACTACCCCAGTTAATTAAATGAACTGTGTAATGCGCCAAGCGTTCGCTACCTGTTTGGTTGCTGTCTCATAAGCCTATTTAAGCCGAGATCTACTGCACAAACATAAGATTTTCCAAGCACAAGCAAATCCAAATCGTATCAGAGGACATTTCACATTTGCATTAAATAAGAAGCTTGGTCTTCTAATTCTCATAACAATTAAAATGCAATGCCAGCAATGATGCAAATCCTTTTTTAAAATTTATTTGTACCTGAGTGGAACTTAGACTGAGTCACTGTTGTGTCCCTGGACAGTAACACAGAAGCCTTTCCCTTCCTTTTAGCTATCTAAGTTTCTAAAAGTTTGTTATATCATACCTTCTCGTATTGGCAGGGGTAACGCCAGGAAAAATAAAAGTGTTGAGTGAACAAAGTTGCTCAGACTGATGTTTTAGATAGAAAAGATTGCAGGGCAAGCAAAGCAACCAAAGGATGTGTCTCCAAATAGTAAAGCGAGCATCCTCTTTTGTTCACCCATCCTTCAAACCAATTTGATATGTTTCACAAGATTCAGCTGCTCATTTCCTGCCCTGTGTCAGATGTATTGATGCCACCTATCAAATTTATTTCAGACCAGACTGGAGGAGGAAAAAGAAACTGTAAAAAACATTAACAAAAACAAGACTGATGTGTCTGCTGGAAGGGTTGATGCAAAGATTATTCTTACCTCCCTCCACTGATATATACAGTGGTCCATACTTACTGCCCTAATGGCTGCCTAATGTGATTTAGTTCAGATCAAAGTGCTACGTAGGCTAAACGTGAAGGGAATTGCCCTTAGGTATTGGTAATGGCTGTTTGACCCGGACCCTTCAGAGAGAAGAAAAAGGACCTCCACGATAAGTGGGCACTTCTGAAGCTGGCACATTGCCACGTAAGTATCTCACTGTGCACTGGCAAAGTTCATTGTACAAGCATATTGTCACTCTACATACAGGACAAGTACCACACTGTCGCAATATATTACAATAAACCATGTTAATCTATAGGCCAACATGTGTACTGTCAAGGTACCTGTAGTATATGATATGTGGACACTTTCTCACTGCTTCCAGCTCATATTGGAGCTGATAATTACTCTGCGACTGCGACATAGTAAAATAAAACCATTGTGAACAAGGTAGAACTCACCTATATACTGATTTATTGGGTCATTTAAGACCTCCACAGCTGTTCTCCTCCGTGTGCATGCTCCCACAAATGTCTTCCTTGCGAGCGTGCTGAATTTTTTCTTTTGAAAATGAGAGAAGCATTTGTCACGTAAAGGATGTCAAAGGTCACGCAGACATGTGGTGATTTTGCCGCAGGGAGCTGCAGGTCACCTGAAACAATGTGATCTGGAATAAACAACATCCATTGAATAACAACAGCTTTCAAACACAAACAACTCATTATTTGTCTTATTATGACAGTTTGCATGTTTTCATTATGTGAACACTGTGCAATATTACTGCTGTTTACAACACTGCAATGTCACTGTTTACATAATGTGCAATATTATGTGTACACTTTCCATGTCACACGTAGAAATTTTTAATGTATACACTTAAATTACTTGTTTCTTATGTAATTATTTTTATTACTTTTATTCTTTTCCATTCTTTTTTATTTTTTACTGTTGTGTGAAGGGAAACAGACAAAACAGGAATTTCGTTGTATGGTGTAACTGCTTTGTTTTTACTATACACACGACAATAAACTTCTTGAATCTTGAGTCTTATAAAATTACTCTTTCTGCTTAGAATGAGTCATATACAGTATGTAAAAGCCACATAAAGCCTTCTCTGTATATCTTATTTCAACATGTTACTACAGTTGGAGCATAGCATCATTTCAGGCAGAGCCTTTAAGCTTGTTCTTAGCTGATTGGCGTCATTCATGCAATTACTGGCTCATTCATCAGCAGCATGGCTATCAGCTGACTAGTCACATCCAATCATATTAATGCCACTGTAGAGCATGGTGATTATAACCCAACACTTCTCACTCTGTTGATACTCTTGCTCGGATGTGACATTTTTAGGGGAAAAAAGGGTCAAAACCATCACCAGCCCACCATGAAAGGCCTAGTTTCACAACCATATTAACATATATTAGAATAGGCTTTTATATGGGATTTAGCTTTATATGGCAGAGGTATTTATATCTGAGGCACTGGCTCGGATTCCACCTTGGAAACGTAAGATTTGTTTCCACTTACTGGCAGCCTGTCAAGCGTCTCCTCTTCGTTATGAAAATTGTGGTGGAGAAGGCTCTAATTTTAAAAGGTGGTGGGCTGATTTGATTGGCCGTGATTGATGCCAGCCCCTAACACACCCACGGACACTTAAGTCAACCTCTTCCAAAGTGAGGGGCCCTAGTGACACATCTGGTCACATTATTACCAGAAATCTGCCTGAGTCTGCACCTCGACTCACAAAAAAAGGGCCAAACTCTGTTTAATAAGATCACTGCTTTCAGCCATTGAATCATGACTGCCTTCTCTTAGGTGCTAATGGAATTGGTGGCCATTTAGAGGCCAGTTTATGTGATCAGCCATTTCTGTAGTCTACTTCCTAAAGGTACAAACTGATAAAGAAGGGGCTCGTCTTTAATTTACCACTCCTCCCTCTCCTCATTCTGCCAATCTGTCTCTTCCTCAAGGCTCTTTTCCCCTCACAAGCTTAGTGGCTTTGGCTGCAGCAGCGGCTCTGTGTGATTTTATCGCGTCAAAAGAGGAGAGATTTTCATCTTCTAGTTTTCACAGGTCTCAGGTATAACAAGGCAGGAAGTGAAGGAAGGAAGTGTATAGGGCCACAGGCAGACAGGTATTGACAGAAAAAAAAAGGAAAGGCAAATGAGATGTGGATCCTGAGAGGAGTCAAACGGGATGAAGCGGGGGAAAAAAAGACAGTTTCCAGAGGATGGGTCACAAATTGACTTGGTGTGTGGGCTTCAGTTACTTGAAGAATGCAATTAGCATGTGGCGTGGTATATGTGAACAAGGTTATGGGAGAGAGACAAGAAGACGAGAGAGAGAGACAGAGAAATGGAAAATCCCTGCAGGTACGTAAAGCCACCAGGGAGCATTGCCTGGAGGAGAAAGGATAAAAAAGAAGGTGATTGACATTCACTTTAATCCACAACTCACCACATGTCATCCAATTTTTACACCTGAAACACGAAAAAGAACTATAGAATACCAGGCGGACTATGAAAGTGGACAGCGGGGAGCAGAGAAAGAAAGAAAGAGAGAGGGAGAATAACAGAGGGAGAGAGACTTAATTCCTCCGACTAGATGACATACAGAAAGAAACTGTAGGAGACTGGAGGAACTTTAGACTATTTGGGATTTGAAGGAGCACACAGGAGATGAGGCTTGTATGAAAAATTGCGTGAACTGAGGAAAAACAAAAAGTTGCAAACAGGAGGTGGGAGGTAAGTCACTGAGGATGAGGGCGAGCGAAAAAAAGAACAGCAAACTAGTGGTTACGGCGCTGCTAAAGACCAGTGCAGCTCATTGTGCACAGTAATTATTCCACTTCTAATGATGCTAACCCTATCTGAGCATCTCCATTGTGTTTAATTTAGGACATCAGAGAGCAAATAGGAGCCATCATGCTGATGCTGTAGATAAGCCACCGAGGAAAACAAAGGACATGAATGGTTCTTCTCAAATAGTGAGAAACTAAAGCAATATATTCCTGGTTAAAACTGAGGGTTTACCCCAGACTGTTCTCAGTTCAAGGTCACCACATACCAATGTTTTGTCTCATATAGATGCACAAGGTAGCCTTCAGTGTCTGTATGAGATGCACCAGGTTTTAAATGAACTCCAATGTAATAAAACAATCAGATGCTCAGAGCAAGATGATGTAGTGTAAAGAGCAAAGTCCATGCATGAAGGAAGGGTGGATGGATTTGTAAACCTCCATCCAGGACACTGTGGACTTATTTTAACTTGTCTAATGTTACTTCACACAATTAATGTCAAATATTTAACCCATATAAATGCACTTATTTTAACTTAAATCATGATCTTTTCCTTGACCTAACCAACTAGTTTTGGTGCCTAAACCTAACCCAGCTGTGACCATTTCACAATGTTGACCACGTGTTAAAAAGGCTTTGTGGCAGGCATCTCATGCAGACACTAAAGGCTACCTTGTGTATTTGACAACATAGGTATAAGAACAGGTCTGTTTTCCCAGCATGTGTGCTGCAAAAAAAAGTTTTCCAGGTTTCTGCGCACACTTAATGTTTAGCCAAACAACACGCTCATAAATACCATATAAGCAGTCGACTTCATGCTGCAGTCAACAGGGCACTATCACTAATGGTAGCCTAGATTTGCCCATTAATGTTTTACCTTAACTTTTACCTATACAGTTCCACATATGGCTCCAGCATCAATTTTTCATACAGCATGATGTTCTCTCTCCAATGCTCTTTGCTTTTATATAGTCAGAAAAAACTAAGAGGTGCCAACGTGCCGAGAGCATTTGCTGAGGGAGAAAAGGGCCAAAGGTAAACACATTATATACCCTAAGATGTTGATTTTTGATTTTATTTTTCTCATTTCCTTTCTTCCGAACACTTTGAATCGCTTCCAAATGAGGTGAAAAGCAACCTTGAGGGATTCTTGCATCTCTTTCAGCTGAACGGGGCTGTGTTCGTTTACAATGCAAACTCCGCTCCCTCCCTCTCCCTTTCTCACTGCATCCGTTGTGACCCTTGTTGCAGAAGCTTTTTCTCTAATTAAAAGAGGAGAGAAGCTGCCAAGCAACTGTGGTGAAACTGCAGACCACTGAGCTTTCCAAGTACACACACACACACACACACACACACACACACACAAAAAGAGACATGTGCAACAGATTGCACATTGACACCCTCAAACAAATCTGTTTTCAGGAGATGTTGCCCCTGACAAATCACTTCACCCGACCTGCCTGCATACCCTATGTGCACTGTATCCCCTATGGAGAAGACTGATAAGAGTTGAATTCCATCACTGCTTCCTCCTTGCCTCAGGCAGCGTAGCCATGGTGAATTTTGTGCCATTTTATCTCGTTAGCAAACTAGCTGCATCTGCAAACCAGTACTACACAAGCATGCTGACAGCTACTGTACAGTACAGTAGCTATAACAGATTGGAGATATGCTAAGTGGACATGCTAAAACGCTTCAAAGCTGCACGTAGAATCCGTTAGATATCAGTTAAGTTATTAATTTCAAAAATGCACACATCAAGTCACTTAGGGGCCAATCAATGTCTCAGAAAACATTAAATGTAAGATATTATGCTAATGCATGCATCTCCCAGACGAGGACTGAAGAATGATCGTGGGTTGAAGATGACTGCGTTTACAAAACAGTATCACCTCAAGGTGCATTTAGTTAAGTGGCTTTTGAATATTTCACATGGTCTTCATCTGCAGATGGAGTTTGCTAAGTTATCATGGAATTGTGGGTGTAAATTTCCTGTGTTTTCTTGAACATGTTAATGACTTTTCCAAAGTCTATATTTGCTCAGAAGTCGTAGCATAAGTCGTAGCATATCATAAAAGATTTGATAAAAACCTCCAGAACAGCTACCAAATGAGGTAAGAGAGTTTTTCAAGGTCAAGAATTGAGTTTGAAAGTTGACAACATGACATATTAATATTTGAGTTTATAACAGAATTAGACATTAGAAAATAAAAAAGAGAAATTGCCATTTAGAAATCATGTTCCATAGTTTGTCCACCAGAGAGCACTGAAAGTCAAATGCAGATCTTGGTCACAATTCCTTAATAACCAAATTTAAAGGATCCTTAATATATATCATATATATTGTTAAAATATCGTTATCAGAATTATCTCTGATGTCAATATGAATACTGGTTTAGCTGTACTGATTTTATGATTTTGATGAATCAATGCTGTAAAGTATTGGTTATTGGTTGAATATACTTGGCTGTATAACATTCAACAAAGTAATTTCTGATTGCAGAATCAAACTTACACGCTCAGCCATAAATCTTGTGCTGCAAGACTGTTATGTAACAGTTTTTCAAGGTCAGTTGAACTCGTTTCAGGCTGGTGCAAAAAGGAGAGTTTAGAGACAGATTCGATAGCTTTATTTAGATTGATAGAGTTGAAAAGCATCAACACGAGCGATGCCGCAAATATATCAGACAACACGTAAAGCATCATTTAAGTTAAAAAGGGAAAAATGTCTCATGAATTTAGCAGCTGGCAAGTCTGAAGATACGGATGATTATGATAATGTGTTGAGCGCCCGTCAGTGAGGGGAAGTACTGACATCTGATTAAAGACCGGCCTGGATTTGGGCTGAATTATTTAGACGAACATAGTGACAGTGGGAGGGAGAGAGAGAGACAGACAGAGAGAGAGAGAGAGTCCAGCAAAGGATCAGCCACCAAAGGGACAAGAACCACACAACTACCCCTTGTGAATATTTGTGTGCGTCTGGTCATTCGCACATGTAAACCAATTCTTTATGCCATTCATTTGCAGCTTGTTCAACTAAGCAAGCACAATTCCTGGACACCGATGCTTCAGCATCAAAAACAAAGAAATGGTCTCACTTCCTCAGTATCGGCCTGTCGTGTCAACAGTGCCGATGGCTAAGAGATTAAAGGACCCTCCAGACAGCTATTTTTCCACACTCCGACTATTTTGGGGGACAAACTAATCCCTATAAATCTTATCAAGGATATGTGAGAAACCCAACCATATGTGGAGGAGATTAGTGTGGAGTTTTGGCCTTTTCTCGATTTTCTCACTTCAGATAACAGGGGTGTCGGACACGCACACGCCGGCGCGCACACACAATCAATTTCCACATTTACCATTGTTTTCTTTGAAACTTTGAAGGGTGATAACAAAATCCTTATCAATCCTAAGCGTCGAACTGGGCCTTTTGAGACCGAAACGCATTCCCATGCGCACACACAAACACAATCACACATTTACTGACATGCAGTACGCTACTTAGCCTAACTCCTCATCCAGCCGTGTACCGCGCCGTGAGGTCGGCGTGGTTCGGCTGCTCAGCTTTCTCGACTCTCGTTCGGTCATCCCTCATTACCTCCAAATGCCAATAAAAAAGAATCCAATCTACTGACGGCTTTTGTATAGAAATGGAAAACCGGGCCTTGATACAAAGAGACAAAAAAGGCTAGCGAAAGAATGAGGAGTGAGAGGAAAGCAGAAATTAGACGAGTGGAGAGAAAGGAAGTGGGAGCTGGGGGAAGAGATGTATAGAGTGAAAGTGAGACAAAAAGGAGGGAGCTGAGAAGTAGATTATGGGTGTTCTGATTTGATTTCTATGGCAGATATAATGATGGTTAGGTTTCTATTCATCTTCCTGGCTCAGTGGGAGCACAGTAGGCAAATCGGGTTTTAGGATCTGGCCAGTGGGCAATGAGGAGGGCTATTAAAGGATCATTACCATCTCCTGCCATTACGGAGCTGTTGCTCCAGAGGAATTACCTTGGTAATGAGACCAACCTGAAACTGACTGCTTGCGGCAAGCCTGACGTACAGTACATTACATGGGAACACTGTGACACACACATTCGGAGACACTCTCGGTTTGGATAGCTAGTGCCTGTTGTTAGTTTCCCCACCTATTCATTTCTGCACATCGGTGTGTGACTGCGCTTCCACGCACATAGACACCCACGAATGCGCCAGCTCATGCTCGCGGAGATGTGTAGGAGTCCAATTGATCCTTTTGACAGTTGCTTGTTTGTCTGCTCGACATTACCGAGATGCCACTTGTTTTCTTTCATTTTGTTGCCCTCTCTCACTGCTGTGTGTGTGTGTGTGTGTGTGTGTGTGTGTGTGTGTGTATCCGAGCATTCGCTCTCTTTCACACGTTGAAATGCTCCCTGACACTGTGACTCCTCTGTGCACTCTGGAGCTGGTGAGCTATGAGCAGTCATTAACCTCAAATGCTATCTTAGAGACACATACATTCTCTGACAGCAGCAAAACCTTTTCACTGTTGTTCCATTGGGTAATGGAAGGTGAGGGGGAAACAATTCAAGTAGCAGACATGAAGAAACACTTGCATAGTGTATTCACTTTGATTTGAGTTTTATTTTGACATTAAAAGAGGATATATTCAAGGAAAATTGAAAGTAAATGAAAGAACTGTTATTGCACAATTATGTAAGTTGCTGTCTTAAAAGTCTCTTAAGTATCAAATAACCTGCTCCTTACTGCAAGATATGGCAGCTATGTTGGCTGCAATAGATTCCAATGTTTTCGGTGTGGGAAAATAAATACCAAAATGTAGACAGAAACCACTCAAATCATCTCTGCAGCACAATACAGTCCCTCGCTCTCCACCTGTAAGCTTAATATATTCTAAACAATCAATCATTTTTAATCAACTTTGGTGAAAATACGAGTGTATGGGACATACAAAGAAGTGTTTCTGCTGTAAAGACTTGTTGACACTGCAATCCATTCCATTTTTCAATTAATAATAACGAGTTATAGGAAGAAGTTGAGAGGTCTGTGTATATACAATATGATAAGATGTTCACTTCTTAGGCTTTGATACGTAAGCAGTTCTGCAAGTCCTAACGATGTTTGTAACCGTAAAGATAGCTGCTGGATTCCTGAGCCCCCGTAACGATCAGCTTAACATATACAAGTGGACGCACGCGCGCACACACACACCAACACTCACTGCACTTTTCCAAGGGCAGAGCCCATTCCGGCTTTACGACGGACCTAAAGACACGCAGTGGGCAGCGAGGGCTTTGGCCAAAAAGACTTTATAGGGTCATAAACACAGTTATACCCCATCTCACCAACATAAATACATGCTGGAGAGTTACCAAGAGGACAGCTCGAAGTCATGCCTGCTCTCAGAGGACAGAGATGGCATTCCCATGAGGACGTCAAGGGAAGATAATTGAATGGTGCTGCACTGATGTAGAAAAGCAGCCATGAAATGAGTCACAGCATAGTTGCATTCATATGCTGTCTGCTTTTTTAGGTTTTATCACCGGTCAGACTTAAGTGTTGCATCATTAATGCTTATTATCTTGGCTCTGGCTTTTGGTTTTCACATATTCAGAGTGGCATCTGCCTCTCACTGCCACTCTGTCACCTATGCGCTGAGTAATCTGAATATAATTTTATTACCATATGGCAAAAAAAGGACAACAAACGCAACAGATATGGATGAGTAGCGCTTGTGCGGACAACCTGTGGTTCTCTTGTTCACTTAGCGAAACACAGTACTGCTTTTCTAATTAAAGATCCTCAGTGTGATAACAGGGTGTTGAGCAGAAGTGAGAGAGTGTCAAGTGAAGGTCTGAGAGGTAAAGGGCAGCGCGTTAGCCTCGGGAAGACACCAGACTGAGGTATAAAGAGTCAGTCTGCATTTGAAAGAGCAGCAGTTTAAAGGGATCACAAAGTGATGTCTTCAAATAGACAATTTTGTCCAACCATCAATCCCACACCCTGATAGCGGGTGTGGGATTGATGGTTGGACAAAATTGTCCAACCATGTGGCGACCTGTGGCTTATGAGAGCAAACATGCCACAACAATGTAATTCTAAAAAATTCTTTCTAACATTGTCATATTTGTATTTTAGATTTTTATGTGCGGAAATAAATTGTTTATGCATACTTCTGTTTGCGGTTACAATTACCTCAAATTGACCCTTGAGGGGTGAATAAGTATTGCGAATTGAACAAACTCGGACAAAAGCAGCAAGTCCTCACATTTAAGGAGCTTTAAGCAGTGACTTTTTGGGCATTTATGCTTGATAAATGCCTTTAATTAAACAAGGAATCAACCCCTACTAAAAGTGTTTCACAATTTTTTTTATGGATTGACTAATCAGGTAATCATTTCACCACCAATTAGGATGGACATTAATGAGATATCTGCCTACAGTTACATATTTGCAGTGCTGCTCTTTGGTATATGTGAAGTCTGCTGTTGGACCCATTTGAGTCTGTGTGCCAAAAAAGGGAAGCAGTGCCTAATGAAGAATCTACAGCCTGACCTGGATTTGGCTGCTTTTATATAAGCAATACTCATTTTCTCTCTCTCTCACTGCCTCTGCCTGTCTGCCCCACTCTCTCCCTCCCTGAAATACACTAACCCTAACACTAAGGCAGAGATTTACATACACACAATGGAAGAAGGGGATTGGAGTGCGAGCGCAGGGTGGAGTTAGGTTCCGTTGCCTCTCAGAAGCAGACTGAGACGGAGATCACCAGTCTGTCAGTGTTAAACCAGCCATTCAGTCTGAGAGGCGTCAAGCATGATAATCCCAAAGGAGGGTAGAGGTGTGTGTGTGTGTGTGTGGGCGAATGGGTAAAATGGTGTGTGCAATCTGGTCTGCAGACGGGATTATGCTGTTATGTGAGAAGATGCACGTGCAGCGTGTAGAGAAAATTGCACCGGCATGTGAGACATCCAGGTAATTTCTTTGGCGTGTGTATAGGTGTGTGTTGGCCTATGTTTGCATGCATGCATCTGGCAAATAGCAGTTTTGTATGCATCGTGCAAAATCTGCAAATAGGGTGATGGGGTTACGCAGGCAGATAATGTACTGTACACCTACAGTATGCCACAACACAATGTGATTCACACTGAACCAACAGGGCAGGGAGCAAAAACCTTGCAACATCAGTCTAATCCACCAACACTTTCCCAAACTTTTCAAGAAATAATATTTTAAGTTTCTAAGCCCCTCACTCTGCAATGCACTAGTGGTATGGATCTAGAGAGGGAAATTGGATTTCTGTAGTGCTTATGAATTCAAGTGAACATGACCAGCTTATACATCTCCAAAGGCCCTCAAGAGTATGGCTGGTGGACGCTCTCCTGTGGTGGAAAAAGGAGTCACCTGGCATGTTTGGAATAGGATATGTCCTTGTGAATATCTCCCCCCTTTGCTCTTTATCTCTCTCGTGCCCCACGAGAGTCGAGCAGGTGCGCTGCTCAAACATGAGAAAGCACAGCAGAGCACCGAGATGTGCATTGTTTGCTCTCTCTCTCTCTCTCTCTCTCTCTCTCTCTCTCTCTCTGCGTGCCTTCCAGCCATGCAGATAGTGAGTCCCCACGATGGCAAGCAAAGCAAAAGGTTGTTTGTGACATAAGCACTGATCCACGCTACCACCGCCACCAACCCGTCCTCTCTCTCTCTTTGCGCCGTATGGTTCCTTTACTCACCTCTCTCTCCCTGTTTTTTTACCTTCTGCCTGTCTGAGCTGCTGTTGTGTTAGTGTGCAGCAGATGTTTGGCTTGTATCTGATGACTACAGAATACTAACATGGTATTAGCTCTGTTTTTAGATTCGAAAATAATAGGGGGTTTTGCCACAATCTCAAACGGGTATTGTAATGGCTTTCCCTGCGTTCAGAAAAGTCAAAGATTTGTGTCCTCTGGGGGTAGTTGTTGGCTTTTTTAAAGGAAACTGAAGCACTATTATCTTAAAGCCTTTAATTCTGCGGGCCCTTTGCCTCAATTTGACAAAACAGAATCAAACATGTGCAAGCACACCTGCTTAAAAACATTTGATCTAACCTGTTTTTGCTTTTCATATAAGATTTGCTCAGATGGGACATGCAGTACAAGATAAGGAAGCCTTTTTAGACTCTATAGTGAGGCTCTTCACTTCACCAGACTGTCTGCTTATGGAAAGTGGGAACAGTGCCATCTAGTGTTAGATATGTATATGCATGGTGTTTAAAGGATCTCAGCCCTTTTTTATTGACTTTATCTGCTTTAAAAGGAACTAGTGAATGTTCAAATATTTTTCTCCTTCTTAGATCCTTTCCAGACACTCAAAGAACAGACAAAGCGAAGAAAGGCACTCTTAGTCATCTGAACACAGCCACAATGAGCTAGTAAATGCAGCTTAGCAACAGCTGCCCTGGAGCCAAACATCCCAGTGAGACTCGATACAGACATAACATTGACAATGTGTGTTTCTTGGTAATCTAATTGCTCTGCTGACCCAGACGCCCCACATCTCTACCTTGTTAATACCCCAGCAGAACTCACCGGGTTAGTTCATCCTTTAGGGTCACTTCTCTATTCTAATACGATCCCAATAACTTCCTATTGACCCCTGATCCTTGATTGATCGCTTAAACTATAAGACACCCTTTTGGGAGAGATGTTCTCATCAATAAACCTGACAGGCAGACAATCAGCCAGAAGCAAGGGAGTTGGGGATTTTTGTTTCTGAAACTGAAACCAACTAATAAATTATTCTGCCAATCAAAAATAATCATTTAAAAATGGTTCGCTCTTGGAAAAACAAGACGGACTATCTGAAGAGGTTCCCCGCAAGGCAAGCAATGTTCGTCTTTGTGATCGGGTGTTGAATTGTGCGAGGAGGGATGAGAGAAGAGAGTGATGAGGGTGCGATCCAGGGTCAAGGATGGATATTTGTAGTGTGCCAGCCTGGGTGTGGATAATGGGTAGTGAGAAGTCAAGAACCATTTAACTTGCTCTCCCATTTGCCCAATTTAAGACCTCCATTTAGATTTTGTCTTTTGGGGCCACTTAAGATAATTCTCCCGTAATTGAAATGGACCGTGTCAAATTGAAAACCCATTACAACCTTTAAGAAATTATATCTCCCAAATACAAATGTACCAACTAAAGAGGGATGTGATACCTTGTTTAATTCATCCTAATGTGTTAAAAAAAAAAAAAAGGAAAAATATAGAGCAAGATTTCTTGGAGTAAAATTGATGTGACAGCCACAATTTCTCTACACTGAAAAAAAAAAAACATTTAAAAAAGTCCAACTGAAATGATCCCCATCATATTCAGACATCCACAAAAAAGATGATTATCAGTGAGATAAGCCACAACGCATAGCATCTCTGTATTTGTCAAGACTTCAGTATGAGGCAGATATCACAAAAGCTTCACATGTTACTCTTAGATAAGATGCATATCTTGAGAAATATCAAATAAAAAAAATTACGCTGTTAGAGATCTTCCTATTTAAAAGCCTTTGCTCTTTCAAACCATTTGCTTTTAGCTAAATTATTAAAATGAACCAAATCCTTTTGAATTGAGAGGAAATATCATATCAAGGCTTAAATGCTCTGGCACTGAAGTACACTCTATAATGTTTCTCTGACACACTGAGTGTTGAAGTGGGTCGACATTGTGAACCACTTTCCTCGCAGAGAGAGACCGAAGGCCTTGGTTTTCACATAAAGCGCACTGTGGACAACCACCGCTAAGGATTACTGACAGGAAGCGATAAAACAAGTGTATTTTATTCATCCGTGTGTGTGTTATTGTGGCAGTGGATGAGTGTGCAAGTGTGCGTGATACAACCAAACTGGCCTCTACTCACCAATCTAACGTCCAAGTCAAGCTGGCAGCAGTGATATGAGTAATGCTCACTATCACAGAGAGGCAGGGAGTGGAACAATTGGCTTGTCAAATAAGAGCCACTTGACAACTTCTCAAAGAAGATCAATTATGGTCAGTGTTTGGATCAAAGCACTGACACAAGTGTGGCTGTGTGGGACAAGGCAGCCAGAGTTGCAGTAGATGATATGTTAATTTCTAACAGGGGGTAGCCCTAGCTTAGCCTTAATCTCTAACCCTACAGGAAAAACTATATCTGTAGTCATGTTTCATTTTCAGCAGTGCAGACACAACTGAATGATTATGGAAATAATATAGGAATATTACAGGCAGCAGTGTGTCTCTATGATCTTCATGCTCTTTGCGATGACTTGTCACTTTGATCGTAAAGAACTGAGTGTTATTATATTATCGATTCAAGAGGAAACTGACATCAGGGCGGGACTAAGAGAAGAAGGCACAATTAGAAATTCTTATTCTCTATTACTTCAGCCCCATTGATTTTTCAATACACAGCACAGTTAGGCTCCTGATATTTCAGAGGCATCGTTGGGGCCATAGATTCTAACTTCTGCACAAACCTCAGTCTGATAAAGGATCAATGAGTCAGGCAGACTGGACCAATATATTCAACTAAACAACCCCTCTGCCCACGCACTCTCTTTACAACAAGGGGATGGAGACGGGGGATGGCAAGTCATGGCATGGTAATTTTGCTAAAAAGGAGGATGGTTGTTTAAAAGTACTCTAACAGTCTTGATTTTGGTTGTTTTATGTTCTCAACGATCGCCATTGATCGCATGATGGATTATTAAATGATATGATGTTCATATTATACTGGCCTGTGACTGCATAGGCAGCTGTGCTGCTTAAGCCATCTGCTGAAAAATACAATTACACCTTAGTTCAGGCTGATGTGGCAGGAAATGGAGGAAGGGGAAATCCTACAATAATATGATGTATATGGGTAAATTAAGGTAAGTTGAAGACATTTTGAAGGAGCAGTTCTCTGTGGTACAATGGTGCTGAGTTATAGCCTGCAACCGCCCCCTCCCTCCCTCCATCCACCTCCCTGCCCCCACAAGCTCTCCTCTTGCCCTAGGAGATGAGGCCTGAACCATAGTGTGACAATATTACAGGCAGGGGATGTGATTACCAGATCTTAATCGGCTGTAATTCACCCGTCATCCCTGTCCTTAATATGCGGCTGCTGTGCTCCGGTGAACCCAGACACCCAATGACACGGCTCCTCCGCTGACAGCGTTTGATCCAGCTCACGGACATTGATATTTCTTAATTATCAAGACAATGGAGTGGGAAGCCGAACGAGCTAATGGGGAAAATACTGGCCGGCCAGGTTAATTTGGGGTTCATTGAATTACCGTGTGAATTAGCGTGGTGTTGTAAATTACAACAGGTCAGTAATGAAGAAATGGAAACTTTGAGAAAAAGGAAGCTCTCTGCAACAACAGCAGAATATACCCCCTCCCAGATAATTAAATAGAAGCACAGCCCACCAATTTAAAATCCTTTTGTAGAGCGAGGCAGAGGGGGGAAAGAGAAAGAGGCAACACACAACACAAAAGAGTTGGTAAATGGAGGACAATAGTAGGGCAAATTTTATTGGGGGGAATTTGAAACAAGAGGTAATGCTGGCAGAGGCAAGGGAAAGCGATAACGATAAGCTAAAGAATACAGAGAGAAGAGTGTGCGTGGGTGTGTGTGTTTGGAGGGAAGGGGGTGAGCAGGGGTGAGACAAATTTCACTGCACCCCATTTCTCCCTGACATCCCTCAGCCCATCTCCTGAGCCCATCCATCTTGGATGACAATAGCGTCCTGATTTGCATACCAAAAACGCTTTCCGATATGCGCCTTCCAAGTTGTTGCGAGAGATTAGAAAATAGTGACAATTATTGACAAAACCCAAAGGCGTGGGCAACACTCCATCTGGAGTATTGCATCTACCGTTTTATTCTCCTATTTGCTCCTTTCTTCCGTCTTATGAGGGCACGTTATTGACTTGAATATCTGATCACTGCGGCTGAGGCTTATATGAGCAGAGCAGGGGAGGTGCGCGGCGTCGGCTTGTTATGGAAGTGACGGTTGCTTTAGATGGGAGGTTATGTTGTTATTGCTTGTTTGTGCACATTTCCCAATGACACAGACTTTAATTAAGATAATCATCACTGTGGCACCCCGCATGGCTCTACAGTGGGGCCCATGCAGATTAAGGCCCGGTCTATGCAAATCCCACATGATCAGTTATTCTGCTTACAGGCCAATCTTGTGATTACAGTGATAAATACATGACATGAAAGAGAGGATAGGGATAGAATAAAGCACGCCAGAATTAAAGGGGTGTGGAACAATCGCTGAGATATTAAGGAGCATCATCAGGCCAGAACTCATGCAGAGAGGCAAAGGAAATGAATGTCATTAATTGAATAAGACCGACACCGAGGGATGCAGTTATTAAAAATCCTAAAACATTACACGTAACACAAGTCAAAATGTGTTGTCAGCATATGGAACAAATTTGGAGAATACATTTTGTTAATAAGAAGAACAACTTGGAAGAACAAATATTCTGTGCATTAAAATGCTTTAAAGTCCCTGCAGATATGTCTGTGAATAGTAATGGCACAGAGCAGGAATCATACATTTCCCTCTGTCCCTCTCCCCGGCTTTTAAGTCACGCTGAGCTTCACTGTGTGAGGGCAAAGATCTTGTTTAGAGGTAGAGAATGTTCTTAGTACCACAACAGAACAATCTCCGGTCCCCAGGTAATTAAGTTTCTCATGTCCCGGCTATTTGTTGTTGCCTAATGAGAGCGCTCTTGCCGCACCCCTCTTGTGTCCTGTACTGTAATTAATGAACAATGGGAAGATGAGGAGGTGGAGGATGAAGAGCAGGAAGAAGGCAAAGTGGAAACTCGTCCTGTCTGTGACCTGCTGGTTGCCCTCAGAGGGCCCCCTCCCTCTTTCTCTCGCCGTCTTTGTATTCCTCCCTTAACTTGCTGCTCTTTTTCCAGTGGGCTGTTTGACAAGCTGCCAGTTCTAATGCCCTCAGTGCAATGTCCCTTGTCAACTCCCATAAACTCTTATATCTATCAGAGCTTCCTCTTAACAAAAAAAGAAGCTTCCATTATCAAAGTGATTAAAAATGATCTTTAATTCTGGGGACAGCCAAGGGTATGGTTAGTTTAGACAATGGGCCAATGGCAATAAAGTTCCACATCTGCATATCTTTATTATATTCGTTTCTTGTAACCTATGTCTCTGCTTCTAGTCATCTCCTTTTTTTATGTCAGTGCTCCCTGTATATCTTTCTCTCTCTGCCTCTCTCTGTGTCTCTTCCTCCACATCGATGAGAAATGTTACGCGCCGCCACAGTAGCGCGCACCGATCAATTGATCACTCTGACCTTGACATTGAAATGTAAATGCTGTTGTTAGATAACAGCTTATATAGGAATCCACTGCATCACATGGATTTGGCAACAGTGGCTATAAAAATGTTAAGAACATCAACATCGGGTGTGATAACCTTACATTTAAATATGTAATTATATGATGTATGTGCTCATGAATCAATTGTGAGTCATCAATAGTCGGGAAACTAATTAAAACATTACATTACATTTAATAAAATTTGATTATATTATGCTCTCTTCAGTTATTGCTTTCAAATGAGTGCAGGGAAAAAAATGCAATGTCGTCATCTTCAAAACCTCCAACCAAGGTGAGATAAAATAGCAGGGGAAATAAATGTGATATAGTGCAGTGAATAAAAGTTGTGGTGATGGTGAAATACCTTAAGAGCATAACTCTGCCATGCATCAAAAGTACACGCTGTAGAACTTGCTAATTTAATCACCTAAGTTGTGTTGGGGATTTTGGATGGCTGAGGAGGTAGTTAGTCTCTGTGCCAGTGGAGGCCACCCCAGTGTCACCCTGCCTCCTCTCACTCACTTCCTCGCTTCCTGCACGGATACACTTGCCAGGCCTTTCACAAGCACTGCCTCAATTACATTTCCAAGGTGGCGGTGGTAAGGGGTGTGAAGAGGGAAAGGAGACACAGAGGTAAAGTGAGTGAATGGGTTTTTAAAAAAAAAAAAAAAAAAAGAGCAGGTGCCAGGAATAAAAGAGAAAAATGGGTTTTGGATAAGAGTTTTATACAGCAGAGCGAAATGCAGGAAAGCTAAATATGCCAGGACGAGCTTTGTTCGGGCCATTACATGGTGGATATGTAGGGGTTCACAGGGTCGTCCATTAGTCACAGGACCAGCATATGATTAATGAAAATCCGCAAAGTGATGATTGCTAATGTTTAATGCCAAGCAAGAAGGGAGGGAGGGGATTGATAAGAGTATATTTGACACAAACAAGAAGCGGCGAGGCAAAGCAAAAACAAGCAAACAATTTTCAGATGGCCCTTCAAATGGGAAATTGATCAGCCGCGTAGATGCACGCAGTAGAGGACTTTTGAGTCAAGAGATGGAGGGATGGAGGAAGAAAAGATGGAGGGCGGAATGTTGTTGTTGTTTACTTTCAAGGTGCGTTGCAGAGATGAGAGTGCAGGACAGGATGGGGACGGGACGTGATGAATTCTCCTAAAGAGCAGCACTGGACATCAGACAGAAAATGTGATGAGGCACAAAGGCCTCCCAGCGCATATCAAACAGATGATTTCAGCCTGAGTGATGTTGTCTTGGCATTATCGACTGAAGTGAGACTGAATGATAATGCCAGCAGCTGAAGAGGAGGACAGGTTAAGAAGAAGTACTTGGACAAATCTATGACTGCGTATCTAATGCATACCAAATTCTCCATTCTGCATTGTGTTCTACTTTCTAGTTTCACACTCACTTGGCTTGCATCACTCCGTCTCGCTGTGTTTATCTCACCTGTTTGACTGAGTGTCAACCTCAGGTGCTGCACAGAATTTGTTTTGCATTGCTTGGTTTTGCATAGGAACTCCAGCATGCTGCGACTAAACTTCCACTCTAACTTCCTGTTTGTCTCCATGTCACAATAAAGATTATTTCTATGACTAATATCTACAAGATGTAAAGCCACCAAAAAGATGATAGATCCTGGTGATCTGAGGTTTCCTATGAGATAATAGAACAGTCAGGGTCCTATGAAATGTCCGAGGAGACTTGGCCAATCACAAGTCATGTGAGTTGATTTCCATAATGTACTTAACCTATGTCACATATGCAATGTGCTTAACTTACATCACAGACATATACATACTTACTTGAACCCAAACTATGATTTTTTTCTAAACCTAACCAAAGAGTGAAACATAGGACTTTCACCCTGGAGACTGGGGTTCAGGTCCTATTTGAAAGCAAAAGTCAATGACTTATTTCAACTTAGGTACGCAAGTTATCTGGTGGTTTATTTAAGTTACATCAAATACATCACTTACTTAACTTATGTCGCCTACGTAAACATACTTATTTTAACCCAAACCATGATCTTTTCCTAATCTAACCAAGTGGTAAAACACAAGACTTTCACTCGGGAGGCCGGCGTTCATATCCTGTTTCAATACACAGTCAACATTAAACATTAGTCAAGTTACGTCACCTCACCTTCAAATGGTAGCTATATATAAAAATTCCACTGCCAAGTCTGAGATGTTGCAGTTTGACAAATAGCATGTCTTTAAGTAGTACAACATTAGGGCCTGAAGGCAGTGTGCAAGTGTTTCATCATAACTACCCATTTTGTATTTTTTCTTATACAACATCAATATTTTCTTTCAGTTTGTTTTCTGGGTTTGGCTTGACAACATAGTGAATGTTGTGGATCTCAGTTCGGGGGATGGAATACTATTTTTTGTTGTCCCACTTTATGATTTAAGCTGTCCAAAAAAGTTTATTTTTACATAAAAATCTGACCAAGTACGGCTTAAATCTTTAAAGATGACTGACTACAAACTGACGAGCAACAACTCTAAACTGCCCGCACTAGTGAACCATGTTGCAGTGTTTACGGAAAAGGATAATCCCTCTTTGCTGTGGCTTTAAACCCCACCCAGGAGACACGGGCATATTACGAAGCTGATGGTTTCTGTTTGCGCCTCCAGGCTGCTCGTGTGCGGGTAAGTGAACTTCCATGTCTCCTGTCAATGTCCCTGCTCCCTGAGACATAAGAAGAGCAAAATGATTTGGCACACAAAATAAACAGCAGACCGACAAGGCTGCAAACAGAATGACGCAAGTCAGAAAATGAGGAGCAGGTGGCTGCAAGAAAGTGACATAAAAACGTACAGGAGAGGAGGACAGAGAGTAATAAGCGCTCGGGGAGAGAAGAAGAGGAGCAGAAAATGAGGAAATGAAGGACGGCTAAGATAGAGAAGAGAGTCATCACGCTGCGAGAGAATTACAGGGTCTCGGCATAAGAAAAAGAAACGGTTTAAAGAGAGAGGGGGAGTGGGAGTGAGAGAGGGAGACGGAGAGGAATGGCCATATAACACTGCAGCCTGTCACAAAGCTGCTGTAGCATTCTCACCGCAACAATAGCAGCAGATTGAGTTGGACAGGGTTCACAGGCCTGAATACCAGCCAGCCAGACAAAGCTATTGAGTGGCTCGCCTGTGTTATCTGGCTTGCCGCTGAATACTCCCCTTCTGCAGAGGTGAGCAGGCTCAGGTTACAGCACTCACTGATGGGCTTTAGTCCATCACGCTTCCCCTCTGTCGAGCAGCAACCTCGGGCACGGCTCTGCGATGATGCACCAAGGCTGCGCCGAGATCCAAGGACTGGAAGAAAGGAGAGGCCTTTATTCAGCCTGGAGAAGCTGCCTACACAGTTTCATGTGAAATATTTGTCAGAGTGTCCTACAGAAATCAGCCGTTTTGCTCGTGTTGTCATTAAACATCATCCACGGCTCAACACGACAACAATAGCTGCAGCTTAATCTACTGTCAGCCCGTTTTGTTTTGTCTGATATACGGATTTGTCCTCAGCTGCATTGTCATTGACCCATGCATTTTCTAATTATCCGATTCACAAAGGACATCATAACAGCTAACTGCAGTACATGATCCCCATTATTTCTCCATGAGATGTCATGTTTATAATTGGAAGTATTATCTCATTGATCACAGCCGCTATTGTTATCATCATAATTACCACTACAGTGTCATTTAGATGGTAATTTGGGCATTTCTTGCCAAACGTCAAGCTATGCATCATATTCATAGCGTCCTATGGGATTGACTATTGTTCTTGAAGATAAACAACACTTTGATGAGATTTTCGATAAGGGACTTATTGAACTTGCGGCATGATCTTGAGTGTCAGCACTGTAGTGGAACATTTTGGAATAAGGGATTTACACCGGGTTGACCTTTTGTCCAAGGCTCTCCTTGTTTCTGGCCCTGCCTCTACCTTCCGAGTGACTCTTGTCATGGAGAAGGTCTTATAAATATGGATGCCTTCTTCTCGAGGCCGTGATGCAATTTCAGAAATAGGAGGGGATTTTTTTTTTTCGGGGGTAGAAGTGTTCGGTTGGGTTGCAAAAATTGGACCTACAGCCTTTGCCAAGGTTGCTTCTTGATATTTTTTATCTTGTATGGTGACACCGTTATTTATTTATTTCTGCCACAGCTTGTGTCACTGCATTGCGGAGAAAGCTGATGTGAGTGGATAAAAAGAGAATGAAAGATCTTTACTTTCTATACTGCAACTCATTTTATATGGAGTCTGGAATAAACAAATCCCGCTTTAAAAAGCGATGCTGTTTTGATATACAGTGCACTTTCTACTTAACACACAGAATATTGCCCTGACGCTGTGGCTATAAAAATCAGTTTATGCAATTGGTGGTGCTGGATGTGTCCTAATTGGAACATCTAATGCCGAGCATTGCACTAATGCTTTGTAATGGCCGAGCTGTACAGGAAGTATTAAGGTCAAGTGGGGACATGCCAGAATACACAAATGCCTCAAACGACCTGGGACAGAACAGCTTCATTTTACATGAGAACACTCTGCCCTGATGTGCCCCAAGTCTTTCAGCACACTGTCTAATGTCAGCATCAAAGCTCCAACATGAACTTGATAAACACAATGATGCACTATAAACTAATTTTCATTGAAATAGAAGAACCTGTCTCATGTTTGAGATGATCACGTGTAAACAGATTGGGACAAGTTGGACTCTTCTGAAGAACGTGTTCTGAACACCATGACTGAAGTGCATTTGGCAATACACTGCCCCAGTTGAGGCACCAGGTATTTGGCACTAAGTGGAGTGATTGTGTGATCAAATCAGTTACAAGAAACATGTCATTGTCTCCCACAAATGTCTTTTACGCAAGACTGGTGTCACTGCATTACCCACCTCACCCCCTCCCGCCTCTTCCCCTAACTCATCTTTCAGTAGCACATGGTCTCTCTCTCTCTCACACACACACACACACACACACACACACAGAGCGCATTTTCTGTCACCATGTACATCTTATTCAGGGCATTTTGCACAGAACTCATCAAGAGGAACAGATGTCATTATCAACAGAGATAAAGAATCATTACTTTGACAGCTTTACAAACAGCTATGTCACCTCGACTGTGGAAGACAAATGACAGGCTGCTGTTCCGCGATGATCTGAACTGTAACTTTTGTGCACGTGCAAGCACATACAGCCGACTTTTACTGTGCAGTCGTTATTTTCGGAAAGTTGCCTATAACCAGCGTTAGCGATACCCTTCATGCAGCTGGAAGCACGTCCTTGGCAGCGATACCCACTGGGGGAAGAGGGAGAGAGAGCAAGAACGAGAGAGGCAGACAGAAAATGAAAAACAGAAAGAGAGGCAGAGCGGCGTGCCGGGTGAACGAGGCAGAGGCTGCTTTATTATCTGAAGTTTGCAACAGCATATAAGCCACTGAATATTGTCAGTAAGACAATGAAAACTAACATGCATGATACACTGGTACATAAAATAAATAGTAAAAACATGCACACTCGGATGTAATGGGACTGAATAAGCTGCAATTTGAAATTTTACAAGCCTCTCCCAGCAATACATAGTTACATATTAATGAGGAATAATGATGTTAAGACATGAATAAGATTAGCTGCTTCAGTTTATTGTTTATTTGCAGTAATAGATATATAAATATTATCTCCACCACTCACAGCTGTATTTTTCTTGTAATTAGAGAGATAATGGAAGTTGAACTCATTACATACTGCTATACAATGTAGGTCACCAAAACAGGCTTCCATTGTTTTAATCATCTCAAGTAATATGATGTTTGCAAAACGTGTGCTGCACACATTATGTGTTATGTTATATGAATTACTAGATAAAATGAAGAACATTAAAACCATGTGTGGTTTTGGTTTTGTAATTTTCAAATGAAAAACTGTCAAGCATCACCTGGATCACCTGAATATAATGCCTTTATAATTGAAATATTTTACATTTAATTATGTGCAGCAAAACTGTGAAGAAGCATCTACTATAACAAGACTTCACAGCCATACTCATGACTCTGAGGCTGTACTTACACCGACACCGACACACGTCCTTAAAATTATATGTATATCTATCAATAAACATGCACCCATCATAGAAACACCCTGAAAGGTACAACATGATAGAATCACTGTAAGAGTCTTGAATTTTTTTAGCAATTTACCACTAAGTCTTTTACTTAGAGCATGTTTATAATTTCTGATCATGCTGTGTGTGTGTGTGTGTGTGTGTGATTTCATATCTAGCTTCAGCACATATTCACTGAGCTCTCCTCCTCTTGTCCTCGAGACAAACCACATCTCTCATTCTGTCATTATCTGACCTGAGGTCAGAAGTTCTTTCTCTCTGCAACACATCTTCATCATGAGCAGCTTTTCTTTTCAGTCCTGACTTGGACTGGGTGCTGCTTGCAGGATGTGTGCTGTGGTGGTGGTTTCCTAGCAGAAATCTACGGGCGACTTCACAGAGACTACGTCCATGTTTTATACAGTCTATACTCACGACACATCCGGCGCAGTAACGCTAAAGTCTAGCCTATCGACGCTCGATTGGTCATCTAGAGCAGAGACACGCAATTGGTCATCTACTGTGGAATACCGCGATCCAATTGGGAGTCTATATTCGAGGCCAATCAGGACTTATCTACAGTTTGTCTATGGCAAATGCTGTCACTTGATCCTGACTATCGATAGCCTTCAGTAGCTGTTGACAGTAAAAAAAAGCAGAATAGTTTGGCTCCTCACCAGGTTCAAATGATGCGCAGAAACTCCACCTCCGTGCCTCCAGTTTCTCAGCTTCTTGTGTGGTTGACGTGGTCTGGCAGCAAATCAAGTCTGTTCACCCTCTCATCTTATTTTTGCTCACTAGATAAACAAGTTTGGCTAACTTAGTACTTCCCTGTTATTGTGAAAGTAAAACTGGTTGTTCAAAACTGCTATATTATAAAGGTAAGAGAGTTCATTTTCATATTGACCTGAGATAAGCTTCCAACTCACTAATTTCCAACATACAACAAACTTAATTTTTAATGTTTAGAATGATGTTTAAGATTTACTCACTAACCCCAATCAATTTCATTTTTACAGTGTATTATTGATATTACAAATAATGATAAATAATGCCATTGTTAATAAATTCTGTCTTTACTTTACTTTAAGCAGTTTTTGTTTGTGATTTTTTTGTGCATACTTCCTGTGATAACAGCTGGACTGTAATGATCAGTGCTGGGTTTCAACCCTGTTCACTTCATAATGTCATGTTCATATTCTTCTTCATGTTGATATCTCCCAGATATGGACACTGATAGGTGAACGCACACTTGAGACTGCATTGACAGTTTGGTTATTGGTCCCTAAAACCAGGGTTGTGCCCTGTAATTATTAATTCTCATTAATAACTGAATAAATATTAAAAATGATCCTTGGCCATTTTAATCATTTGCTAATAACAAACCTGCTCCACAGTTTTTAAAGGTCTCCAATTTACCACAATTATTAATTTAAGACCTCCAACTTACCACAATTATCAATGTAAGACTTTCAATTCACTACAATTATCAATTTAAGACCTCCAATTTACCACAATTATCAATTCAAAGGCCTCCAATTTAATATGATTATGGCTCATTAACCTGAGATTTACTCTTAACAGCACTGACAGCGCTTGAAGTGTCAGTTGAATTGTGAGGTTTCACAGGAGTTAAACTGGTGAAATAAATCTTGTAGGACTGGATTATTGTGGTATTTCTTTGTAATTTCAATGCACTTCTGTCTGCAGTTACAAGAGGTCTCGGTCTCCTGACAGATGTTCATTAACTCAAGGCAGGGCCGAGCACTGCAAGACAATGAATTATTCCATCAGCCAAGGTCATCAACCATGTGACTAGAAAATACTCTGCATACGCAGATAAAGTAACATAGATAAGATACATGTTTGATGGCTTCTAATGGAAATGTGTCTTGTGTGCCCAGCACTATGAGTACAAGTTACTCATAAAACCTTCAAAATACTTCATGAAATGACAGTATGGACTTACTGGGAGCTGATGGGGCACATTCTGACCATGTGGCACATGGTTGTGAACTGATGCTCCAGCGCCTGAGGGGGTGTAATCTGCTGGTCGGCATCGAGCTGAAGCATTCCCTTCAGCATGTGCACAAACATGAGCAGATCAGTCATGTCTGCAACTTCATCTGCAGACTTCTCGTGTTCAGTGACCCCAATCTGGAACATGGAGAAACAAGAACAAAGGTCAGGGGAATCTTCAATGAAGTCCAGGAGTGAATAAAAGCCCCTCCTGGAGAGTTTTGAGTTTATTCAATGTATACTTCAGACATAAGTTCAAATTCTTTACTGTGAATAATCAAAAAGAAAATCATCCAGAGACCTGAACTTGTACTTCCTGGTCTCCCTTGGCTGAATCCCTGTCTCTCAGTGGTATTGTTCTGGTGTCAGCAATGACATTCAGAGTGCAGTAAACTTGGACAAACCAAATTATTTTACAGTTTGTTCGGAATGTGAGAAAGACAGAGTAACATTTGAAGCAATCAGATCAGGTGTTTGTGGGAGTAAAACATTGGAATTACAAAGAAAATGAAGGACAGACAGAGCAGTGATGAGGTGGTTGGTACCTTGAGTTTCCAGAGACTGGTGTTTTCGTCTTTCTGGAATCCCCATCTCTCAGTGATATTGTTCTGGTGTCTGGTGGGCCATGAGCCAAAAACAAGCACCTATTGTATTTTATTGTATTGTCAAGATGCAAAATGGTTCCCTGAACTGACTGACTTCCTGTGTAAAGAGTCACCCTGCCGGCTGTGTAATAATTCCTACACATTTAAAGAGTATTTTTACCTCACAATAAAAATAAAACAGATTAAAACACATATATATCATCAATTTTTAAACTGTTATTATTGTCTTTCCCACAGGCCCCACTTTGGGCAGCCCTCATCATTAGGAAAATCAATACACACCTTTCAATTGCACAGTAATTTTTTGTATGTTGGCTCAGAACGCAGTACACAACTTTGCTCATGTGGAGGCTAAAAAGGCTCTACAATAAAGCAAGACTCAAACGTAATGTATTTGTAATGTGTTTGTCTGCTGGCAAGAAAGCTGGAAGGAAGAATGCATTTCCCTTGTTTGCCTTTTCTTCCACGCTAAAGAATTACCTACGTGGGCACACTTTTCTCTGCAAATAAGACACATAATAAAGAATGAAGACCTCACGGCTGTAAGGCATAGCATCTGAAACCTCTGGAAGTCTGAATCAAATTTGCCACATGTAAGCAGCAAGTAATTGATTCAAAAATAGGCTCAGCAGTCTAGATAGATGACTTTGCGGCACACAGTGAGTTAAGACTCGTATTTTATAATGTGTTTGTTCAGAATCTTTTCCTTCTCTCCACAGTTTAAACACATAAAGTAGCAGTTTTCCAACATCTCTGAATTCCCTTTGTAGTTTATAATAAAAATTGCAGTTTGAAAGAAACTGCACTTAAGAAGCAATGTGAACATTTTTTTTTTTTTTTATTACGACATGTTGCCCTCATGGCTCGATACGAGCACTTAAAAATGAAAAGCACATTTTTGCAAAACCAGTAGCCAACCGAGATAAAGTAGAAAGGAACCAATGCACAAAAGCACAAACACAATGTCCACATTTTTCATGTGGGGAGGCTCAAAATAACCACATTCGTGATTAAACCCGCAGACTCTCCAAAAACTCTTGCAGCACTTTTTTGTAAGGCCAAAGTCGAGATTGGCAAAGCTCCAGCATAAGTAAATCCTTCACGTCTTGGCAACAAAAATCTCTGCATAGCTGAAATCCTGCCCACTCTGTGAGGATTTTGTACCCTTCTGTTCCACGCATTGTTGCTATTCTGAACGCCACATTACTGATGGTAAAATTAATGTGACCCCCTTTTTTTTTTGGAAACAAACGGCAAAAACAACAACTTTGTACCTCATGGCCCTCATTAGATGAACTGTTATACTGTATCACAGGGGGGCTGATTGCCTGAGCAATACTGTTTGTTAATCTGATCATGTTTGAGCAAACAAGCTGCCATAAACAAGCTGAAACAGTGAGCCAGACCTTGTTCTCCGCTGCTGCAAAACACACACACACACACGCACACCAGCATCAGCCTCTTCTCCGGGGCTAAATAATGAAGAACGGAGGCACATCGCTTAGGTGATTAATTATCCATGCCACCAGATGGGACGATGAGCAAAAAAAAAAAAAAAAAAAAAAAAAAAGTCTGAATTTCTTTTTTTCCCCTAAATACATTTCAGAGTGAGGATTCGATTGGGGTAATGACAGCCATATGTTGATGGATGACCACAGGCTAGTATTAATCAGAAATACAGATATGGGATGTTACCAAGATGGAGGACTGCATGTGTGCAAGTGTGTGTGTGTGTGTGTGTGTGTGTGGGAGTAACCCTTTGGAAATGTGTTTAAAACTACAAAACAAGAGAGCCTGAACTCTCAAAATTTGGGAAGAATTTAAGAGAATAGGACAGAGCCAGCAGATTTTGCATAATGTATCTAAGTAATTAGATTGTCTGTAGAGCCTCTTATATATTGTATATAATATATTTTGGACTCTTTACCAAGCCATTTTGGATCCAATTTATCACTTGCAATTTGCAATGCAATCTAAATTTATTTAAAAATGAATGACTTGATTTTCCATTTTCATTAGTTGTATTGTTAATTAAATAGTTTGTTCTCCTACATGACTCTACTTAGAAAAAAGTCTAACTACTCTGAACAGATCTTGTTCAGTCAATTTCAAGAGCGCCTAAAGTCAAAGAACACCGGAAACCATTATGTCGCTTAATAAAATGCCATTTCTAGCAGCTGAGATCTGTCATTTGCTTTAATTACCATCTGTTATAATGAAAATTCTATCAGAAGAAAAAATCAGAGCAGACATTTAAGCTCAGAAAGTGTCTACATTTTTATTAATAGCTCGGATGTTTTTGTCTTCCACAAGCTGTGGTTGAAGAGGCTGGAACCGGAGGGATGGGATCCTGCCTCAGGGATGCTGGGTACACACTGGGGGCCACTTATGTAGCCTGGTCAGGCGGAGAGAGTGGTTCAGGTCATTTCATCCCTCATTACATGGGTAGAACATGTCAAATATCTCCACCCTGGCGCCCCATCAATATCCTTTTAAAGCCAGTTCCCAAATTCAGCCAAAATGGAACGCATCATCGCTGTAAGAATACTGCAGGAGTAAACACAAAGTGCAAAGAGGCTGAATTAGCATAAGCATCCTTGTTGTAAGTGAAGATAAAGTTTAGTGTGTTTGACATGCCATCTGTCAAATACTATCTACAGTGTTCACAAGCAATATGAATCAGCTCATTTCCATTTTTTTCATAGGATTTCCAGAGGGAATTTATAGGCCTATTTTATATACACTTCTATTTCATATCTGTCAGCACTATCTTATCATTCATAAGACAGCCTGACCCCAACACCTCTGACTTGTAAATTTAACATCCACATGTGTGTGTGGTGAAACACTCCCACCATAGGTACTGTACATTGGGTTAAGAGAATTGTTGACCTCAACGCTACTAAATGCATTGCAGCGATGTTACAGTAGAACTGAATCACATCTTTCCTACATCTTTCAATATTAAGTGCTGCATTTCAAAACATAAGCTATACAGTTTAATTTGGGTGAAGGCCATAATGTGTCATCAAGATGGAGACAGCCGGCCCTCAAATAAAAAGTCAGCATGAATATGAATGAATATAATCCTGGGGCAGAAAGATACTTGCTATTCAATCCTTGCCCCTCGGCATCCTTTGTTCTCTTTAAACCACCTCCTTTAAAAGCTACAAGTCCACTAAGATCTTAATTCACTGTGTTTTGAAAGAGGCTCATGTCAGTAAAGTTGTCTTACAGATGACAGAAAACCAGCTTTGCTTTTAAAACTTTAAAATAGAGCTGTGACTCAGACTGCTCAGAGCAGAAGCTCCATCTTTTTCAGTGACGCTGACTTGCTGATGTGCGATTTTTAAAAATAGAGCAATATTGGTTCACTCTATGCTAATGCGTGCTGCGTTTCCCACAGAAATGGGAGCTTGATGTTTGTGGCTGAAAATTGGGTGTGGTCCGAATATAAAAATGAAGAAGCGTTCAGTATGTATATGAGGTAGAAAATGAAATTCAGTTGGGTGGCAGGAAGAGTGACCTCTTCACCTATTGATTCATTCTGTCCGTCATCAGCGTGTGAGAAGCACATTAATTTTTGAAAAGTGTTCAGTGCAGCTCCCTTTGACAAACTTTTGACATACCTCGCACTTGCTGAGACTTTTCAGATTACACAAACCTGTTTCATGAATGTTCATCTTTGTTACTTTTACTACTTTTTCATGGTATTGTGGTGGTTGAAAATCTAAGTCATACTGAAAGAACACTCTTTATCTGACTTTCTAATGCTTTCACAGACTATTTGTGCTTCGCATGTAAAGCTTTAAAAGCAGGTTCATGAAAGATGAAAGCGAGACATGTCTGACCACGAGCGGATGTGATATTTGTGAATATTACTAAATTGTAGCGAACAAAGTTTTTAACATGCATTCATAGAAATAGTTTGACATTGTTGGGAATATGCTTATTCACTTTCTTGCCGAGAGCCAGGTTAGAAGATTGATATCACTCTCTAAAGGTATTTTGAGAGAGCCAGCATTGGCAGATTTGCTTTTTTGGCTCACTAATTAAAATGCTAAATCTCAGAGTGATATTAATCTTCTCATCTAACCGGCGGCAAGAAAGCGAACCATACACAAGTTAAAAAAAAAAAACATAAGTGATAAGTGCTAAAAAAAAAATACATTTTTAAGTCTGTATATGCTGCTCAAAAAAATATAAAAGACCTGATGGGGAAAAGAATAATAATTTGCAACGACATATGCCAAAAGGTGAGCTTTTGAAAACCCACAATTCACAGCACTGACAGTGAGTTATCATTGACCATATCTTTACTGTCATTTTATGCAGGAATAAAAGCAAAATAACACTAATACTAATAAGCAACAAATAATCACCTACATGATTTTTCAGTGCATATGTTTTTATATATCTTGAATAACATTGTTTTGGTTTAAATGCACCTCATCACTTAAAGGTACTATGTCTATCTTTCAAAAAGAACCTTGCTATTAATGATCATCTTGGCCATGTCTACCTGCCTAAATACAATGAGTTGCAGCCACATGATTGGCTGATTATATATTTACCTTAACAAGCAGGTAAGGGTGTACATTTTTAAATTAAATCACATTGTCCCAAATTGATAAAAGACCCACCAGGAAAACTCCTGTTGCTCCAGATGACCAGTCTATCATTGCAATTATCACAGTCATGGCCTCTCTTGATTCCAGTTGACACAAATCTGCCGTAGCTACACAGAACTTTAATTCCTGTGTATGTGCCTGATGGCCATTTCTCATAGTGCAGCTGTGAGGTTATCCTTCAGCTTGTGATAAACTCGTTCTGGCAGCATCTTCGCACCCTCCTTATTATTTTTGAGTGAACCACTTATCAGTGCAGAGTTCACATTTGGGTCACCCCATGAGTGCAAAACTAGTGGGAACAACTAAGGTGGACAAGACAGCGACTGAATATGTGGGGATGTCCTATCACACGAATTCTGTTCACACCTAAAACATACAAAATACACATCAAAGAGACAGTGAGTGTACAGGAGAGAGTGGGTATGGCTTTGTGGTGTTTGGATACACCTGTCTTATTCTGTTGTCACTTTCTTTTACGCCCAGACTGTGTGAACTTTACAGGATTTAGTCGGCTTACTCCTGTGAAGAGTGACGTATTAGACGCATTTACAGTAGCTTCAGTGTGAACACAGTCATTGAGTCATTGGCTTTGATCAATAACCTTATCAAAGCTCTGCAGAGCTGCGACCAGTTTGTGCTGTCAGACAGAAAAAGTATTCTCTATTGTAACAGGGACTTCTCTTCCAGAAGCCCATTGTGCTCACTGTGTACGCTGGGCATTATTACTCATGACTAAACTCTCAAGTAACTTCACAACACAAAAGAAAAGGATAGTGGATAAACAAAATTTCCTGTCTTTATTATTTTACAAGGATATCATGGAAAATTGATTGGAGGGAGAATTGTTGGCAAACACAAACTGGTTGTAGTCACCCATCAGAGGCATGTCTGCTAATTAATTCTTCATGAGAAATATGTAGAAGTGAGAGCAGTCATACCCACAGTGTTTGTTTGGGTTTAAGTCAAGCAGCTGGAAGAATAGATAAATGTCTGAAAGAGGGACGGGCGTGCTGTCCTGAATTTCTATCTGACAGCCACAACAATAACAGCTTTTGCTTGTTCCCCCGTCACTTACTGTAGCTGACAAGTTGTTCTGAAATCCAGCGCTAACAACGCAGGACTGCTGCTCACATCCGGCTCCGTTCACTTCAAGGCTTTTTCGCACACTTGACATCATCATCATCATCATCATCATCACACAAACACACATACACACACCATTTTATCCACACACAGAAAATTTGTAAGGCCAATAATTACATTGAAAAACACTTCAGAATCACTTTGCATAATACCATACCTACACCTTTTCCTCTTAGAGTTAAGTTGTACTCACCAAACAGGGGCGTAACAAGTCTTAAAAGAACCTACAGCACTATCAATTTGGCTTTCACTAATTAGTAATTAATAAAGACCTGAAGCCAATAGAACTGCCATTAGTTTTGCAGGTTATTGACTTAAGTATTGGATATTGCGATCTGATGAACTGGTGCTAGATGAGTTAAGGGAGCGCCAAAGTGATTACAGTTCATCCTGAGGGGGACATAGACGGTCTGTACCAAATTTCATCGTAATCCATCCACTAGTTGTCAAGACATTGCACTGAAAATCAAACACCTCAACATGTTAATGAAGCTAGAAGTAAAGTGAAGGAATCACCAAAGTTGTTGCGATACATCATCTGGGGACCATGAATGTCTGGGCACAAACTGAGGAGATCCATCAAACAGGGGATGAGATATTTCCCTGGATAAGCAACAACTTTGCTTGCGGCGCTACAGGAGAAATCAGGGGATCACACATTCACACACAAACACAGCTGGAAGTGTATTTTTATGCTTCAAGTTTATTTTTTCTATTTTGCATGCATAACCACAGTGAGTTATACAGTGAAATGCAAGTTGTAGGTCCTCATGCTACACACACAGCATATGGAATGAAAAAGAAAAAGATACAGTTATGTTGTGTAATGTGATAAGGATGGTGAAATACTCTTAAATCTGTCACAGAAAACTAATGAACTTCTGAGAACTTGTTGCTCACTTGACCTCTGGATGATAAAATAGGCTCTGCTTGAACTCAAAGATGACGCTAATGGAGTATTAAGTGATAACTGGCCAATTTACTACATTCATTCATTTATTCATTAGTGACCTCAAACTGAACCAGTACTGCCCAAACCAAACAATGTGGTCTGAGGGATTTTAGCACACAGCACTGAACTCGTGAATGAAGGACAAAGAAGAAACTGTCTATGCAATGCAAAATTGAAAAGTACATTGACTGTGAAGTTTTGTGTTAACATGCTGATTTGGAAGCAGGGCCGATGAACCCTGACTAACAGAATCTTTCTCTTCATGTTTATTGTTGTTGGCATGAAAGTATTTTCTCAATGACATTTTTGATTTGGAAAAACAGTTTCATTGAGGTTTCCATTTCATTAAACTGATTTTCTTTTCTAAACTTAAAACATGCTGCTGCTTGATATTATGTGTTCCTCATAACTTGCAATAAAAGAAAAGCATAGTTATACGTATGTGCATGTGTTTGTGGAATCAGAGGTTGTACATGATTGCCATTTATCACATTTAAACTTCAGCTCAAACTCTGTTATTCACTTATCACAAAGATTTATCCATTTATTTATGAAAAGACATTTGGCACCTAACTTTAAACATGGAAGAATGACACTTGTGATAAACCTAATGAATCTCTTGACCCGCTGCCTGAGGGTGGGTCCCATACAGTCCTGTAGAGCTGCCGCAGCTTTATCTGTCCAAACTTTTAACTGCTTTTTTGATGGTTTAATCATCTGGGAGTAAGCTGGCAGGAGAAATGGGGAAATATGGTCCGATTGCCCAAAGTTGTGGTGGAACCAGGTCTCTGTAAAAATATGGGCACAATGGTCTGATTTCCTGTTGCTGGGTTAGCCGGAGTCTTATTTTATCCATTTTATGTTCCTGCGACCAGACATTAGTCAGGAGTAGACTGGGCAGTGAAGTAGCCTTCGGTCCAAACTGGGTTCACTTAGCTATTATCCCAGTTCTCTTCCCCCCCTTCCTCAGGCAGTCACAGGCACAGCTTGTGATGGCGTTTGGTCCAGCTGGTCTGGCTGTGAGGTCTGAAGAAGGTCTGTTGAGAGCAGTCACTTAATCCAATTCCTGTGTTCCTCCTCCTTTTCTGTTTTTGTCATAATAATACTATATAATAATAATATAATGCTTCGGTAATAAAGGCGAAAAATACATAAAGACTGTAGCACAGTTTGAGGGAGCTATTGAGTTGCATCGCCATCAACATGTAGATGTCAACCAATACACCCTAAATATGTGTGTATGTTTGTGAATGTGGCCTATAATATGTTTCAGTTTGATTAGGTCTCTTTGACTTTAAAGTAAACTGCACTGTACAGAAGCAGCAGAAGCAGACAAAAATAAAAAGGCTGTTCTGTGAAGTGTAGATCATGGGTTGGATAAAGGGAGCAGCAAGCGGTGGATAGGGAACACTGAAACATACAGGGAATAAAGAGAGAGGAGAAACAACAATTAACAAGTCTGTGTGATGGCTGGAGGAGCAGTAAAAACACACTTTGTTCTATTTATATTATTTATGTTTTCTTCATTTAGATTCTTAGCAGATTTTATTTGCCTTTAACTTCAGCTGCGGCTCAAAATCCCTCACTAACCTTTTTTAAAATATCATCCATTTCTATTTGTTTACATAATTTTACTTTTATTTACACGGGAAAGTCAGTTAACAACTCAACCATTATGCCGTTATTGTACTGTTTGAGGATATACATGGTGAGTCATGCTTTGAGAAGGCCCTTATTTCCCTGCAAAGTCACTGTGTGAGGCATGTGTCATGAGCCTTAGCTGGGATTTGGACAGGGAGGATTTAAGAGGAAAAAAAAGCAAAAGACTGCTCTGATCCATAACCTTGCTGTCACAGACAGCAAATGAGCATTGGTTTGATGTGCAAATGACCAGGTGGAGAGGGAGTGCGCTCGCATCTGAAACATGAAAACAGAGATGAGTCTAGCGCACCCTGGTGCTTCAGTTGGCTGAGGCACACACTACGTAGAGCAGAAGGTCTCAACCCGTGGGCCGTGGCATGCCAAGAGTCTGCAGCTTTTCACTCAGTCTCGACACTACACTTGAGCTGATTTCGCTAATTAGTTCCTCCCCTTTGGTTTAATATGTGCTCATCAGTGAAATCAGCTGCCATATCTTTTAATTGGAAAAACACTGATTTGAAACTGAAGCGATTTTTCATCACCCATAAGATTATTTGAGGTCCCGTGGTGTACAGCAATGCCTTGGTTGGTGATTTTTGTCTGGTAACTCTGACTGCAGGGGTATAAAGTGTAGGTGATTACCTGAAATGAAGACCGTCACCCCAACATGAGAAGAAATGATTACACTGTTTTTACTGCAATATAATAACCAAATTCATCAAGAGAAGAAATTTCATCAGGATCTGTCAAACTGAATTGTTCTGAAACTGAACTGTCACAGTTCTGCCAGCCAAAGTTCTGCATTCATGTCCCAGTACATTTCCACTCACCCTGCCTCTGCCTCACCTGCCGGCCACTCCCACTTCATCAACTCACCTTTGTTCCCTGCAGCCCATGACCAATTAGCCCTGTATTTAAGCCACTCCATTACACTCACCCACTGCCAGATTGTTCTCTCTTGTTCTTAGTTCATGTCAGCTTCTCCATAGACCACATTGGATTTATTCTCTGTTGCCTGTTTTTTTAATCTACCTGCCTTGTGGTTTTCTGGGATTTGCACCTCTGTTCCTGTTCTGCCTTTGCATTCATAGTTTCCGTCTGCCTGTCTCTGTGGCTGTTTGGCATTCCCCGGGCACAACCCCACATTATGAGTCATTTCTCTGTGTCGCATTACTGTCAGTTGGCATATTCACTCCTGTTGATCTGACCCTTGTAAATAAAGTTCATTACCGAATATCTCAGGTTTGTGTGTGATGCCGATGGGTCCAACCATAAAACAGTTTTCTTTATCCATTTGGCAAAAGTTGGAGGCAAACTACCCAATCAGTTGAAGACTGGAGAGAACAAAAAACCTAACTAACCCCAAAACAGAACAAAAAAGAACAAAAGAAGTGAAGCCACTGAACCAGGTTCTTCCCTCTACCTCTACCTCTACCCTAACCAAAACATCATCAAACCAAACCTTAAACAACATAAAGAAAGATGCAAAAACTGAACCACCAGACCCACCAGAAAAGAGATAAAGGGGAAAAAAACAACAAAACTACATGTGCTTACTCATCTTCTGCTGCTGTCAGGCTGGAAGTGGAAAAGAGAGTGAACTTGAGTCCCCTCCCCCTCTTTATTGGCTCCTCAATCAGCCTGAGCAGCCTCACCTGGAGAGAGGAAAAAACACAGCCCATGAGACATTGAGACACCACAGGATCAGCATGATCAGAAGAGTCAGAATCAGCATGTAGTTTCCTTAGGGAAACCCTGCTCTGTGACTGTCCATCAAAGCAGTTAAAATACACCAAAACAAGACTAAGTCAGCCACACTAGCAGCTCTGTGAGAATGTAAGTCTCATAGTAAATCACACTGTTGGACAGACAGACAGTAGTATTTGACACATTTCAAACACACAGTTCAAAAAGACCATAAAAATATCCAAATTTCATGATAATACAAAAAGATAGTGACATTGAACCACAAATGTCATCCTGCTGGTGACTCTAAAGGGAAAGTCAGGGGATCGCCAAAGTCAGTGGGATCCTTCCTTGTATATCTGTGCCAAGTTTCACGGCAATCTACAAATGTTAACCTCATGATGGTACTAGGGGAAAAATCAGGGGATCGGGTACAATGACTGGACCAAAATTTGTGCCAATCCATCATGTAAATGAAGCAATATTTCACAGTATAAGTCAAAATGTTGATTGGCTGATGGTTCTAGGGGAAAAGTCAGGGGATCAACAAAGTTATTTATCCTCAAGGGACCATGGACGTTTGTACAAAATTTTATTGCAAGTTTTGTTGAGGATATTTCAGTCTGGACCAAAGTAGTGAACCGACCAAACAATCAAGCTAAAAGACATTGCAATCCCTAGATCCATGATGCTGCTGTAGCTAAAATAATCTTGATAAAACTACGGTAAAATCGTAGGATGCACCACTTCAACACGGGTCACTAACAAGACCTGAATGTGTTCCTTAGGACTGAATACATTTCAACACAAAGCAGATACAACTGCAATTTCAGTTTTAAACAAACACCACTCGCATCAGCGCTACCTGTCTCATCATTTCCTCAAGTTGATATACGACCACGGTGGAAGAGAGCGGGGCTGTTGCGTCAAGACCTACAGACAAAAAACAACCCAAGACACACCCACAAGGGGAATCTGGGAACACTTGCGCAAAGGTGGAATGAGTAATGGAGGTACCTGAGTGGGGTCAATGTGGCATTTTCACACTAAACATACCCACCATTAGCCAACGCCAGAGGGTCCCTCAGAGCCCCCGGCACACTATTAACCCACTCACGGGGCCACTGGACTGGGAAAAGGGGGAATAAGGGGATTTTCCCCAAAGGACTACCTCCGTGTGACTGTGAAGGTGCATGCATGTGTGCACAGCATAACCATAAATATGCAGAACCAGATAAGTGTGACTTTGCTTGTTTTGGGGGGGTGTAAGTGTGTGTGTGTGTGTGTTATGTTTTCATGTCAGTAGAGGTGAACTCTTGCCTGGAATGTGTTCACACATGCAGTCAGATGAATGAAGCTGAGAGGTCGGAGTTGAGCTGTGACAGTGGCAGCTGTCGGCACTGTGGTGTGTGTGATGTATGAGCTCATCCGTCACTACCGGGCCCTTTTCTGCGGAGGGGGTGGAACAGTAATCCAACATCATTTCCAATTCTTCCCTCGGTCAATCCTTATTTTGAATGTATCTGAGTTTTATTGTTTCTTGTTCAGTTTAATGAGCATCCCTTCTCCTTTTTTCCTTGTTTATATGTTTGCAGAGATGAGTGAGACTGGATAAATATTGGCAATTTCTTCTTTGGCTTTCTCCGTCTTTGTGAGTATTATGATGCAAATATTTGCCTCTAGATGGGCTAGACAAGTGAGAAAACATGGGCATGCAATCACAAGATTAAAACTGGAAAACGCATTACTTCAAATTCATTTCAAAGGCATATGAATGACTAAAACATAAAAGCTTTGGCTATGCTGTTGCAGATGATAGCAATAAATATATTTAGATTTAAGTATATACAGTTTCTAGGCTCACTTGTGTGGATAAGTTAAATGTACACACACACCCACACAGACTCATGGGCGCACATTTAGAGACACAAACACACACACTCATATGAGCACACTTCCAGCCAGTGTGCAGGATCCAGGGACTAAATACCAGGGGACACACTGGTGCCACCAGGCCAACATGTGCCAGTTGGCCACACCTGAGTCAAAAACCACAGAGGACGAGACACAGCTGCAGAGCTGAGACACTAGGACACGCATACATGGTGCGTGGGTATATGTGCTTGTGTAAAAGACTGAGACAAAGCCTAGGGGACACAATAAAAGAAAAGAATGCTGACGAAGAGAACTCAAAGAACTCAAACGACTCAAAATAACCAAATAAATTCCTTGCGGGCCAAAGATGCTGATGCTCCCAGTACTTTGCTCCTTTCTGATCTATACCCTTATGTCTTGATTATTAGGTAGTTAAAATATATCTGCATAATGGATGCAAAAACAAAAAGTTTCTCAAACAAGTCATTTCTCGAACGTCCGATTCTCTGAGCAGGAAAAATTAAAAGTCTTGTGTACTATATGCAGGGTATATGCAGGAATCCTGAAGTTAAACACCTTTGTAACTTAACCTAACTTACATTTCCTATACATTGATTGTAAGATAGCACAATTAAACACTCTAAGGTTGTGATAACTCCTTGAACCACTGTATCAATGCAACATAATTCAGGAGCAGTGGCAGCCCCCATCATGACTTGGAGGTCACCATCAGCAGCGGTGGGACAGCGATGTAGCACAGGAATATATGACAGAGACCTGAGGCCAGAGGTATAAACAATGTGTAGACACAAAAACCATTGAAGAAGAATGCATGGTGAGAATCTGTCACCTCACACAGACCTCAGACCAACACACACACTGTTTTCTGGAGATAGCTGCGGGTGAAATGAGGAGCTAGACATGAAGAATGACTGAAATTACAGAAAAACATTGTTTGTTTAGGTTGTTTGCCAATTCCACCGATTGTGTTATTATTTTAACACAGCGTTCTGTAAAATGTTACTCAGAGGTGATAAGTGATGATTTTATCATTCTTTTTATTGATTTTGGAACATTACTTGCCAGTTTTCATTTGGGCCTGAATTGCGTAGCACTTTGTAAAGTCTGTTTTGATATGAGTTCTATAGATTTATCATCTTCCTGATTTTTCACAATGGTGATTGAGATATTACTGCAATGCAGTGGTGAAATGTAACTAAATACATTTGTTGAAGTACTGTACTTAAGTACAATTTTGAGGAACTTTTACTTTACTTGAGTATTTCCATTGTATGTTACTTTGTACTTCTACTCCACTACATTTCAGAGGGAAATATTGTACTTTTTTTTTTACATTTATCTGACAGCTTTAGTAGTTACTTTACAGATTCCAGTTATTAAGGCAAAATATAACCACTAATAATGATATATCATTATGGATAAAGCTGCCAGGCAATACATGAAGTACCTAGAATTGTGCCACCATTACCAGCTACAACATTAGTGATGCTCAGTGATCAATAATAATAATCTGGTAATATAATATATATCATTCTGAAATGGTCATTCTGCATAATGTGTAATTATTATTAACAAGCAGTCAGTCAGTGGGTCACATCAATTAAGTTCATGGAAACTTTAGCATATAGCTTCATACACATATTGAAAACAAGCTACAAAATTTAATACCTTGGAAAATGGCATTTATGACTTCTTAAGGGCCTTAATTGTGCCTAAATTGATTTATCAACTTTTTATACTTTTTAAGACCCTGCGGACACCCTGGTGCAGTATGTCTTTGAGATAAAGTGCAAGAGTAGGAGATATGTTACCTCATGTCCCTTTACTTACTCCCCCTAAGGCCCACTGAAGCACATTGAGCAGTCATCACTGGGATCCCTTTATGGCTGTCCATTCTGTCCTCATGAATTACATCTCACATAATTTCCACCTTTGTTCATGCACGGCGGTGCCAAGAGCCCTCTGCCTGACACGCGTATAAATCAAAGAGCAGTTCACCGTTTGGATTAAGGTTGCCGGATACAAGCCATCGTTGGAGTCATGCTGTGAAGTATGGACACGAGCGTTCACCGTGCGCTGTGCCAAGAGCATACGCAGAACCAATCGCGAGGCATGACAAGTGCACATAAGCATGTTTTATATTACTAGTTTTATGCCTCACCATATTTTTATCCATCATGTTAGAAGGGAGCATGACCTTCAACGGCAGTGCGTTGTGTATGTTCTTACAGCAAGCTGAGATAAAGATAGAGCACAAGCTTTTGTTTTTCTGAGGTTAATAATAGCTCCCACAATGTTGCACTTGCTAGCCAGCTATGACACTGAGCAGGTCCAAGAGTAACAAGTGACAAAAAAAGGAAAATAAATCATCTGTATCGAATCTCTTCCTCTTGTTGTGATTATTTGCTTGTATTATTTTTCTCTGTCCTCTGCAGAAGGTTTTGTGTCATCCTATGGGGTTCCATTGCACCAAGTGACAGAGCACTTTGTTTTGGGTTGCATTTGGAGGGCTATGGAAAAATACCACCCACACCGACTGTGAGTCATGCAGCAAACACATGTTTGCATAACTCAAAATAATTGCATAGCATCTATCTCCAAAAATCTAGTTATGCCCTTCTCTCCCTTCTCTCCTACTCCCTTCTTTTTTCCCCACAGTGAAAGACACAAACAAGAAAACCAATAAAGCGCAGGCCTCTGAGACGGTAACAACAGAGCTACACATCATGAAACGATATTAACAGCACCACGGCAATTCTCTTTGATGTGAGCAAGCTTACTATGCGCAATAACCAACCTGCCACTTATTCAGAGAGAGAAAGAAATAGTAACCATAGGCCACTATCTGTGTCCAGTATCCACAGATGCCTGTGGGATTTGCAGAACCTTGCAAGGCTGACCCCTAATTAACTGTATTCTTCCCTAACAAATTTTGTTTGTTGGTGAAATGCTGCTTTTGTTTCTGATCTAGCTTTTTGCACATTATAGCCTTTACTTCCAGCCAGCTTAATGGCAAGCAGAAATATGGTCACCGTGACCCTGACCCGTCTCTTCATAGTCACCGGTTAATGGGATGTTGCCATTAGAAACACAAGCAAGGCATTTGCATTGGAGGGAGAGGGGGGAAATGAAAGCTGTGGGCTGGCAGGCCGAAATGCAAGGTGGTAGAGGGTGGGATTGCGGATTCTTCACTTGTGCTCTGTGCCGCCGCTGTCAAGTGTAGGTGTGCATTTTTCTCTCGTTTTAAACAAAGTATGTTGTTGAAGGCCGAGTCATAGAGTGCACATAGATCCCAAAGGCCATATAGTGTATTTTACTGTTGGTCCAGGGTGGCTGAATTCATTATTTTTGGGATCCCTCTGGCTTCTCTGTGTCTCCAACACTCTGTCTTATGCGGGGCTGATGGTCTCTGAGGCAGCAAAATTCAGTGTTAATGCATCACTACCACTTGTCAGGTCTGTTGGAAAAGATTTTGAGGAGGATGCGAGAGGACACAATGCCAGAGGAAATGAAGAACCCAAGGCCTACACTATGGCCTTATTGACAGACAGTACAAACCCTTCACAAATCTCTCACTGCCTTTCTCGTGCCGTCAGAGGTGTTAATATTACCACAAAAAAGAAAAGAGAAAGATAAAAATGTTGTTTTAGGTTAATGATATACAGCATGTATACAGGGGCAGGGTATTGGCATTGGCACGGGAAAAAAACAAGCTCTAGACAAGCCAAACTTTTTGTAAATGTTGAGTGCATAACAGAACATTAACTGTGCTTTTTGGTGCTAAATACCTCAGCTGCAACTGAAATAGCTGAGAATGCTGGCACTGGATCTACATCCAGCCATAAATATCTGAATTATTAACACTCACACTGTGTTCCGTCAGAAATTGAAAATTCAACACGGTTAGCAGCTCCAAATTCACTAATTAGAATTATTCATTTTCAGCCAAAATAAGCCGCACGCTATCCTTGATTATCAGTCTGAATGTTCATGCCTCATTTTCACATTTTAAAGAAAAACAAAGTTAGCATCTGAGTGTTAAAACTGTGTAGCTCCCCAAGCACACAGGTCTGGGGAAAATACAACAGCCATTTCACTGTTTGTGGATGATGTGTTGTAACATTTTCTGTTTGCTGATTTTGCTGTGAGTCTTTTAACTTGCATGTGAGAAATGGCCTAAAGGTTGGGGAAGACAGTTTGTGAAAGAAAAGGTTGTTCACCATCCAAACCAGCAAGAAAAATCCTGATACTCTTCTGAAGATTTTTCTTACTTTTCCTCAGAACAAAGCACATCCTCCCCTGCTTCCACTCTTGACCCCTCTCAAGATCTCTCATTGCGATTCTGAACATTTCTGCTGGTCTTCGTCCATCTTTAGCTGTTTCCGCTGGAGTGTTTCTCTCTTGAGCTGGTCTTGTCTTTATTTCACCAGAAACTTTTGTTGTCTCTCCTGCCTCATCCTCTCCTTGTCTCTTTCTGTCGCTTCAGTCTTTCAGTGGCTTTGTCCCTTTCCTGCTTTTCCATCTCACTTCTCAATTTGCTTCAATTCAGTTCCTTTCCTGCGTTCCATTTTCTTCAATGCTCTACATATTCATCTCCTCGCCTCTGTCTTTCCTTTGCAGTCAGCCCCATGGACCTCTTCAAAGTCTCAATTTCTTGTCGACTTTTTTGTCTCACCATTGTTTTAGTCTGTCTATACTTTCATACTTTAGTCTGGTTGGCTGCCTTCTCCTGTGTAGCTCTCTGGGGTCTGATGCCACCAGACAGGAGAGCTTGTTATATTTTTGGGATGTGTTGTAATGTGCATATAGCCATGCAAGTAAAGCATTGTGTAATACAATATATTTGCTTCATGGATGGAACAAAACTAAGTAGAGTTCTGTTTTATAGATTTGGTGAAATTATAATTCAGTTTGATTTTGTATCTATTGGCTAAAAATGACCATATTTTACCTTCATTTATGTATTCACATTTTCAGCAGCTGTGGATGTTTCTGTTTAATTGACAGTGTAGCAGAGTTAACATGCCCGTGAACTGTAATCACTTTTAGATATGTTAAGCAGACACTGCAAAACAAAAATTGAGAAAACTGTTTATTTGAGTTGACAATGAATGGTCTGTGGTGCCAACTTAAAGCCATCTTTGCTTTCCAATCATACAGCCAATGTCAATTAATATGAGCTTGGAGCAATTGTGACACTGGTATGAGTAATTGATTTATAATTGAAAATTGATTGATTTATAGTTAATTAAATGTATCGTTATAGTTGTGTTCAGAACAATGATAGCGTTCCTTCTAACACAGGCTCTTTGTTCATTTCATTGTAACGACTGCATTGACACAGTTCGGGTGCTGATGCAGAGGTCTCCAGCAGAAAAACACAGCTGGCTCATCTTTTGCTGAAACACGGTGCTTTTTCATCTGATTAAAAACCCCATTGTTCCTCCATCCAAACATATGTGTAAATATAAGTGCTCATTACAAGTTACTTCATAGCCTGAATGGTGCAATACTATACTGTAGAAGAAAACTGCAACTTTCCACAGATGTAAAATCTGGTAGTTGCCACAAGTCAAGTTACTAAGACTTAATGCTCAAGTTAACACAACCCACTTTAATGCCCTGATGATGCTTTTCTTAAAAAGAAAATGAAAATGGGGAGGACACAAAATGGCAGCTGTTCGCAGCGTGTCTAACTTAGCTCACTCTGTTAATGAGCAGAAACTCACACGCATACATACAATTTTCTGTGTTCAACAAAACATACTTCAACTTACTGAAAATACATCAAAACCACTGTCTTAGCACTCTTACACACTTTAGTAAGTGTCTACAAACACAATATAACCACAACATACCTGAAAATGGGGAGGAATAATCATAAGAGTGTTGGTGATGTTATCTCAGCGACAGCTTGAGCCTAACGTGATAACGTCGCACAATCCCCAGGTATGAGGAAGGAGCAATCAATCTCAGATTCTCCGATCAGGTCTCGGCTGCCGTGCAGATTAGCGAGTAACACATTTTGACTGTTTAGTTTTGGGTGGTTTTTTTACAGCAAACAAAGTAAACATTAGGAAATAAACACATTTGAAACAATTGAACCATTTTTAAATCATGCAGTACAGTTACAGTACAGTTAACCCTTTCTCTTTTTTTAACAAAATAAGTGCAACATCTTTTCAATCTTGTCATACTTTGACTAACTGACCAGTGTATGTAGGTGCAATTGTGGCAACTATATATTTTACACCACATTCCCTAATATTCATTCTAGCCAATTCGCTGTACAATACAAATCAATGCAACAATTTATTGGACTGGGTCTTTAATATTGTGCTTGTGATAGGCTCTAATAAATCTACACAGGGACTCTTTTCTTTAACTTAATTTATTTTTCTCTCTTTGGTGTTTCACTTTTTTGGCATTCCGCTTGTGGAAATGTATAAGGTTCATGGCATATCACCCCAGTATGCCCATGTCTCATGTAGTTTGTGTACTAAATAATGAGAAAACAATCCTAAATGCATGAACAAGAAACAGAGTTCACATTGATGTGACAATGAATTGTGTTCTTTAATCATGAAGGTTATGGTATTTATAAGACAGTGTATGGAGCAATGCAACACAAATGTTACATAATTATGACATTAAACTTCAACTATTGCAACCCGATGGCTGTCTAGTTATATGCTAAAGGTGCTTTAAGGTGATGTGGCTGGTATTTACTTACATATTTATAGCCACACTTATTTGGTCATTTAAAATTCTAGCCATGTTTTCCTGGTGAAAAACAAATAACAATGTAATTAATTTCTCAAAATGTCAGAGGGTACAACTCTGTTAGAAAATTATGCTAATAAATTACAAAGTAAAATCGCAAAGTAAAAGACCAGCTCGCCTGAAACTCTGAGCAAGTACTTCAAGCGACATCCTTATGCAAGATGCGTGAGAGGATGGTATGCAGCCGTCTTTAATTACAACTGAAGTATCCAATTTGTTGTGTTGCTTGTAAATCAATTGATCTTTGACATTCCAACATGCCTATGTTTCTGTAAGATGTTTACCAAGGTTTAAAGCTTCTCAGAGATGTTTTACCTCCAATCTTATACTGAATACAAATCAATTAGGAGATGAATGAAATATCTTGATGATTTCTTCCAAGACAGTGTTTTGATAGAAAGCTATTTTTTCAACATATTTGTTGACCTTGGGTGCTTCATTCAAGCAGCACAAGGATACAGCACCTGAGTCAACAGCTCATGTTTGGTTATGTAACTCGCTTTTATTCACTGAAATACTATTAAACAGCAGTTGTGTTTTTTTACAATGCTGATGATAAAAGCTTTGCTTGCTTGTTGCGAGTGTGTCAGTGTGTATTGGCGGACGTGAGCACGTGCGTGTTGTGACTCCTGGAGATTCAGTCCTCTCTCTGTCAATCTTTCTTTGCCTGTACAGTATCTCTGTGGTGGCACGGAGCATCAGTAAGGCGCTAATTAGATGCTGCAGTGGAGCATGGGACAGAGCGAGTGGACAATCACCATGGCGAGAGATAATTTCACACTCTCTGCCCTGATAACTGTCTAACGGCTGCTGGAAGCACAACTGGCAGAGAGGCCCTGCACAGTAATCTCACTCCAAGCTAAACCAAAGCAAAAAAAAAACAACAACACATACTGTACAGGCAGGAAAGCAAGCATATGTGTGCAGATTGCATCAGCAACCTTTTCATATCACACAAGCTCCGCTAACCCATCTGTGTCTCCCTTTCATTCGAGAAATTGAGTTTTCCAACGTCTTTGAGCCTGACATGGTCTTTATGAGGTGACAATGTTATCAGTGATGAAAATATTCAAATATTAAAAGATATGCAAGTTATTTGGCAGCAGGTATTTTAATTAAAAAATCATAAATGAAGTTCTTTTAGAACTCTATGAAAGTGAATATCAAGTGGAGGTCGCAATGACGTTTAACCACCTTTACCACAACGCACAAGCTTGAACTCACAATTGCTTAACCCCAGATCCAAAGCTGAAACAGTCTTGGAATTGAACTACCGTGTTTCATCAGATTCAAGTAAATGTACTGTATGTGGAAGGATTACAGCGTGTAAAGCTCGGGGTTGGGTCATGCTCAAAAGGAAGTAGTACGAATGGCGTCCGATCCTACCCCCTCAGAAGGTATCATTCAAATACATTTTCAGGTGGTTTCTCCTGGGTGGTATTCGTAGTGCTGCCTTTTACGATGTTGTACACATGAAAAGTGCCAGAAATAGCTCTGTGAGAAATAAAAAACCAAACCAGCTAGAGAGAGAGAGATTCAAACACTGGCTCCTCTGTCACCTCTGGCCAATCAGGGCACGAAGTGGGTGTCAGATTGTCAGTGTCAGAATGTAACAGAAAGAGTCGGACACAGTTCCTCCAAATCCCTCATGTTGGATTAATAAATGAGTGAGCTGACTGGCATTCACTCTGGTGGATAAAGATCAACATAAAAGGCTCTATAAATCAGAGATCATGAGGGCAGAAATGCATCAACTTTGAAAGGATCAAACAATCAAGAACACTGCATTGATTTTTCAATGTAATCACCTGAATATTTTTTCACAACCAAAATCACTATTTCTATTGCAAATTTGGTTTTAAAGTTTCTGTCTGTGGCTTAATGTTTTTTAGGTTGGTCTTCAGCATCCATCAGTACAGGCTGTCACATAAAACAGCTGAGACAGAAAGTAGAAACTAATAGAGACAGTAATGGGGAAAACTGGGGAAGGAAAAAAATATTTTTGGTTCCATTTGGACAGTCCTGTAATGGAAGTGTGCCTTGTTTGACTGATAGGCACTTGTTGGTTGTTTGGCCCTTTGGCAATTTCCCAAATCACACCTACTGCTTCACTTGCTTTGGCCCTCAGTAGTCTTGCTAAAAATAACCCTCAGGTTTTAACGGTGTGCATGCGCCCACACACAAATCTACACTAAGTAAATGTTCCTCCTACCTTGCTCCCATGTGACAGTGCACTGCAGATGTTAGTGATTAGCCTTGTAATGATGATAACCTGAGTCTCTTTCTCTGCCTCTCATCCGGCTCTCCCTCCCTTTCTGTCTCGCTCTCCATCACGCACGCTCACACATTAGGCAGGTCTAGCCATCCTGTGATGTTGTTGCTAGGTCGCGTTATGTGTTAGAGTCCCTCCGGCCATGGAGTTTCAGCTCGAATTAGCCTTGTTCCCTACCAGAGGATGGGCTATTTACACATGTTGCCAGGCAATTAAGCGTTTGTCTGACATCGGGGTTTCTGGTGACGGCTCACGGCGTTATCACATGTCAGACGAGGGGATGTGAAAGCATGATAGGTTGCTGTTGGACCAAGGCAAAATGGGCTTTATGCTGCCTTCACATCCACTCTCCCATTTCTTTTGCTTTTATGTGTACCCAGCGTCCACTGACGATTACAATCAACACGGTAGAAACCAAAATGTGCCTTTGGAAGTAATATTCAGAAAGGTTGGGCTATGAGGCCCATTCCCTAGATGACAGCACACAACAAAATTCTGATTATTGATCTCTCTGCTCACTGGCTTTGGTTGTCTGACACATTCTTGCTGATATGTTCTCTGGACGTTTGCTGCGAGCCAGAACTCTTTGTGAGTTGATCACACACATTAGAAGGCTGAGAGTAATACTGGTCTAGGCACAAGCCGGACAGGCAAATCACAGTTTTGGAGGCTCGTACTGGGTGGTGTGTAAGGGGAGGATGTAAGCAAGATGCAACACAGCAGAAACATAAACAGAACTGGCAGCTACCCAAAGTCACATCTTTGTAACAATATAAGAGCAGTTTGATTTGAAAACAAATCCAATATTGAATCCACTTTAGTTAAATATGACAAAAATTTACTGTTATTTACAGGAAATATTTGTTGGCTAAGAAACAATAAAAACTATGACCAGCATAATATTTCAAATGTTGATTAATTTTAGCTTTTCCAAACTCACCCAGCTCACTGTTCCAGCCTCCACCTGTCAGCGGATCCTGACAGATCCTCACATCCAGCACCAGGACCATCAGCACAGGCAACCCCCAGGGATGTGTTCTGCCCCCACTGCTCTTCTCCCTCTACACAAATAACTACAGCTCAGGTGTCTTGTCTGTTTAACTCCCAAAGCTTGCAGATGACACAATGGTCATCAGGCCCCTATCACCATACTCAAAAACACTGTGTCTGCTGTGGAAATATTCAGGTTTCTGGGATCCACAATCTCCCAGGACCTAAAGTGAGTGTCCAACACAGACTCCATCTTCAAAATGTCCAGCAGAGGATGTATTTTCTTCCACCAGCTCAGGAAGTACATCCACTGCTACACTGCAATCATCCAGTCTGTTCTCTGCTCATCCATCACTGTCTGGTTTGGATCGGCCACCAAACAGGACAGGAGCAGACTCCAACCGACAGTCGGGACTGCAGAGGAAATCATTGGCGACAGCCTGTCCTCCATTCAGGACTTTTACAACTCTAGAGTCAGGAAACAGACAGGAAGCATCACTGCAGACCCATCACTCCCTGGATACAACCTGTTCCAACTTCTCCCTCTTGGTAAGTGCTACAGAACAGTGTATGCCAAAACAACCTGACACAAGAAAAGTTTCTTCATCACTCTGATGAACAGTTAATCAGTCATAAAGTGTCAGTAACCCAAAGAATAAAACATCCACTTACTTACATTACAGATTTTTTTTATCATATAATATAAAGTCCTCTCGGTTCTTTACCTTTATTTGTTCTGCTTTGTTGTCCTTGTTCTCAGCTGTATGTCTATTCCTGTGTGAGTACATTGAGCTATAAAAGAGCAATAAAAAAACCCAGAGTCAAATGCACTTGGCCAATAAAGCTGATTCTGATTCTGATCAGATGGAAATCTGCAGTAGTCAGTAATTGCAATAAGAGCAAACCACTATTTTTTTCCCACGCCATCTCTCTCTTAGCCTGCTTCATTGCACCTTGTTCATGCACACAATCACCCCCTTGCCACGTGTTTAACAGGTAATTCGTCTTTTGTGAAAACATGCATGTTTGTCTAGACAGCATAACAGTGATTAGCACTATTACACAGGAGTGTTTCAGTCTGTGAGTGTGTGTGTGTGTGTGTGTGTCTGCACGCGAGAACGTCACAGTGCAAATTTGACATGTTTCATTTGCTTTCCGTGGCATTTTGATTACCCTGTCGCTCTGTTCTTTTTCCACACTCACACACTCTTTCACACACAAAAACACACACTCCCACGTCACCTCGCATGACTGGCAGAGCCCATGCCTGCTCCCCAGGGCACTGTGGTCCTTTTATTAGAAATGTATTCTATCAGTGCTTTTAATGTAAAAATGCAATAAAGTCATTTCACGCCATGTTGAGCAACTTTGCCACATTATTGTTAGGTCTCTGTGGCTTTCTACGGTGGGACAAGACCCACATCTGTGCGCGCATGCACACGCACACACACACTGATCTTGGCAAACTCATGTACCTCCTCTGACAGGTAGAGGAATAGAAATGAACAGATGAATAGCTCAGTAAATCTCGCTGTACACCAGAGTTGAGGTGAAAACAGTGGCGCGGGAGTAAACATTGTTGCAAAGCTCTGTAACATATGGATTTGATTGGGATGTCACAACATGCATTATGATGATAGCACAAGATCACAGTCAAATAGTGCATCAGTTTGCTTGTGGTGAACAATACATCCATCACATGATCCCACTGCTGGAAAATATAGCTTCATTTCAATTGCTTGTCTCTTGCTGCATCTCTTCTCTATCTAACCTTTCACCCATTCAGCTGTGATAAAATCTGCAATGCTGCATGATAAAGCCTTTGTGGCACGCTTGTCAGGACACATACGTAGATACACAAGAGATAATAATCTGCAAGCACTATTTTTCTCTCTCTCAAACTTCCACTATTGAGAAAACAGCCCACAGAACAACTAAACTTCTGCTTGCAAAGTTTGCTCAGCAGGTACTCCTGGGAGGGTGCTAAAAAGATGGTGTGGTGAAAGCTGATGAGTTATGCAATCAAACCAGTCAGGGGAATGCTCATTATTGTGTGTTTGTGGTTTGTTTGTTTAACTTTTTCCATTCTTTCCCTCCTGTTTATCTCTCAATGGCAAACCATGTTGTCTCATCTGAGGGCTGCTCATCTCTCAGCGATATTGCACTCCTCTCCATTTGATATGCATACCATCCAGCTGGTTCAAAATGTTCTTCTGCACAGTGCCAAACCTGACATGGCAACTTATCAACGAGGGTTCAAATCACTGAGGCTCTGTCGTCTGTGCCATTCATCCGGCTGCTTTATCAAAAGCTATTGTCTTGTGAGGGAGTCTCAATGGCCCCTGAAGGAAACAGTTTTGGAAAGAGCTTTGGAAAAAAAAGGGAGCCTTATAATGTAATTTGTTTACAGAGAATGTACAATTAGTGTGTCAAGAACTGATGGTTAATTTGTGCCTGGCACTGTCTGTTTGGATGAAAAGCCCATTGCTATTAATCAGGAGGAGCTCTTTGACCACTTTGCTTACTAATATGGGAAAATGGCAGCCTGTTCTGTCTTTAAACGAAGCTCTCTGCCTCATCAAAAAAGGTACTCTTCTGAATGTTCCATGAATCTCAATGTGTCTTTGTCTGGGCTTTAATTTCATGGTAGCATGATGACAACAACAAGTTGGTATTTTCTTGAATTTAAAATATGCTTTGCTGGTCACTTTCATATGTTCTTGCCCAGTGAAGTGTACAATGTCAAGAAGGAAAGAGAGACACTAACTGGATCGTGGTGATAATGGAGTTGCGCTGTCATTAAGTTGATAATTGGTGACTCGATCAATAAGCAAGTGCCTGACAAAAAATGCAAATTAACTACACTATAATGCCAAATAATGAACTCTTAAATACTCCCCAACCAGCAGACATATTAAGATCAGCATCAAAAAGTTGAATGCACTCATGCACCTGTGCTTACAGAATGTATGATCTCCTCTTCAGTAGACTAAATCCTTACTGCCACCTGAAGGCATCCATTGTTTCTCCAATCATGCACAACCTGGCTGCCCCAAAAATAAGCATACAAACTTCTGTACTTCAGCACACACCAGACTCAATTAATGCAATCATATTCACCTCAAACAAACCGTTTCCTTAAGTTCTAGCAGCACTGTTTTTGCCACAGGTAAATGCAACCCTGTTAGTTTGAGTTAAACAATCTAAACACAAAATGCTCTTTTATTGCACCAATTTTCATGTAACCGACAACAAAGTTTGTAACTGCATATGAAAAATATTGTGTGGAAAATATGGAACATTATGCAGAAAATGACCAGACTTTCAACATTTCCACAAGCGTAAATTGAATTTTAAAAACGTACATCATCTTCCCTTGGATAATAATTTGCAATGCTGCATTTTACCAATCTGATTCAACTCATCTGATCTGATCTGTTCAAAAGGTATGCAAAGACTGGCATAACTAGTTGGGGGTATAATGATGAATCATAATGCTCATATATTCCATTTTGTGTACAGAGTGCTCAGTTTATGAACAAAAGAACAGGTGTGTTTGAGTACATCCTCACTAAGCTTGTGTAAATGACCGAGTGCTTTATGCTGGTCCAGCAATACAATAGAGCTGTCTTTGTGTCTGTTGAAGGACTGTTTCATCAGCTAAACAGATGTGGACAAGACATATAATTGCTGTGTGTGTGTGTGTGTGTGTGTGTGTGTGAGTGTGTGTGTGTGTGTGTGAGTGTGTGTGTGTGTGTGTGCGTGTGTGCATGCACGCACATCAAACGCATTTAAAGCTTTTTTCTGTGCATTCACTTATCAATGCACGTGTGCATGTGCATTGCACAAACATCTGCACATCATTGTGTGATCCTACTGTACGCTGTCATGTCTGTCTGTGTGGATGCACTGTGTGTGTGCTGCTGCAGTGCTGTGATCGTCCTGACCTAGAAAAGCACTGAGACAGAGAGCTGAGACTCTCTGCACGGTGACAGAAGGAGGGGGAATCCGAGCGTCGGCGCTCAGCTTCACTGAGCCAGGCGGCGGTCTCACTCTGTCAGTAGCACCGTCTACCCCCTCGCTACCGAAAGTGGTGCTGTGGAATGGATGAGGATAGACACCAATCAAAAGTTCACGTACCCCTCAGAGAAACAATTTTTGAATAATTTGAAGCAAGTCACTTGTCGGCTGCATCAAAGATTGTGCGAGCTGTTTCTCAGCAGCAAATCAAGCGTGATCATGGCCGGTTTTTAGCTCGCTCTGATTCAAGTTGCAATAATATTGTATGCTTTGTGAAGCAATATCTCTCAAGCACCGTTTATAAAGCTTAAATCATCCTCCCATAACACCTGGGTTAAACAGTATGTCCATGTGCTTTTATGTTTCTATGGTGTTAAAGTGGACAAAGGGTACTAGCTGACAATGCTTAACATTTTCATAACCCTTTACCAGATAGCAGTTGGTAATTTCTGCATCATAATTGAGCCTGTCCCTTGCAGAAAAATACAGCAAAGTGATAAGGGAGGTAGGGCAACACAGGAGCACATCTGTGATGTATCATGGCAACTGAGGCAGATGGAAGAGAGGAGTGTCATAGGAAGGCCATTCACAGCTGCACAATAGATTAGTCACACACTGTCACAAAAAGCACGCCAGCACACATTATCCTATAACATCAATCAGGGAAGAACCAAGCATATTGTCTTTGCGATGAAAAGATCCTTTAGTCCACATGAAGAGTCAAATTAACTTTCTTTAATTACGGCCCAAGCCTCCCATTGCGTACAACAAAGACAAGCGATTTGTCCCTAAGCATCCTGCGCACATTATTCACTGACTGATAATGACCCCTGACTTCGATTCAGTAGGAGTAACGTGACACCAAGGGCTCAGGTGGACTTTGTGTATAAAGCAGCCTCCAATCAGATGTGGCAATCAGGGCTAACAGCATCTAAGTGCAACAGCGTCTGACTCACTCATCCACTCCAGATAATGTCAAGTGACTCATGCATTCGGACCTTGTTTGGAGCTAGAGTAAATTTGGGTGAAATGAAATTCATCTGAGACTTATTCAAACAGACTTGAGAAGCAGTTCAGAACATGTCATTTGCTGTTTCAAGTTTACGTACAAGAGCGAGAACCCCATATGACAATATATTCTTCTAGCTGATGTCAGATACAAACCAGCCTGGCTTGAACTTCTTGGGTCCCTCAGGGCATTTAAGACTTTTGTTCTTCTGAGATCAAACAGTCGGGGCTAAACTGCAGCTCTGTCCAACCAACTAACATCCTCTGTTTCCACAAAGGGATGAAAGTTGACGTTCTGGTTATGTTTGGTTTGCGGCAAGTGCGTTTATTTGCACCACCCTACTCATTTATGCACCCTTCAGCCAGCCACTAGTCATAACCCGAAGCAGGGAGAACAACCCAAACACAGCATAAGAAACTAAGTTAAAATAGCCTTTGATATGCTTCATGGATAATATCTCTCACTCTTCACACACACAGTATGTTTGTGTGCTGTGCTGCAGTGTGCATCCCCAGGACTGGTTCAGTTTCCCCACAAAAAAAAACAACTTTGCTTTCATTTTAATTAAATTGGCTATTTAATAAAAACAGGTGCATATGATTTATGTACTTCCAGAGAGGTGATGACACTAATCCAGAGTCATTGTCTTCCTTTGACGTCATAGACATTTTTGCCCATTGCAATGCTAAAGCAGAGACTGTTGCTGAGGTCAAGAAGGTCATTTCCCCGCATGCACACACCAAGCTCAAAGCAGCACAGACTGAGGAGTGACAATAACAATCTTTCCCCAAAAAGCACAGATACAGAATCCAAAATCAGCTATTATTCGGAATCTACTATGTGTGAGCACAGACATCAGACACCTTGTGGCCGTTCCACAACAAAGCACCTGCAGCCATTGTGGGAAATTAAATTAAGATGAATAAATCCAACACCCAGCAGTCCGCCTCATATAGAGCAGCAGGCAAAACTACAGTCTGTTATGCAGCACAGAATAATTAACTTAAATATATTAGACACAACATTTTACAAAATGAGCACTCAGACTCTTCTCATGGAACTTTGTGCTGCATTGATAAGCATCAATACATGGATATAAGCTTAATGTTGGCAATGAGTGCAGCTGAGTGTAACAGCCTTGTAAACCGTGGAAGAGAAGCTCGGCAGTTTAGATGTAATTACGATATGAAGAATAGTAAACTCAAAACATACAATATGCAGAGAGGTGTTTGTGTTATTTTATATACCTTAGTTCAACAAAAAAAATGTAACTTAAATGAATGCATTAATTGTATTAGTTGTACAAAATAAACTGGCAACTCAGTGTATAAAGTAGCTCATATTAGCTCCAGCTGAACCAACAGCAACATGATTGCATTCATCTTCTCATGAAAAATGTCTTTCACCAGTGCATGTAACAGAGAAGAGGATCTGTTTTAACATTGCGTCACGCAGTCACTGCAGCCTCCAGCCTTGCAGACAATTTATACCCAGTCAACCCTGAGCAGCAGGGGGCACTTAGAGGTAAAGTGTCAGCACTGGCTAACAGCTGCACACATATTTATCCACCAGCTGCAATTTATGGGGAGGGAGGCCTGTCACCACATGTGACCCCCATGGGATGTGGCTTCAGCTGGGGAAGACAGTGAGGGGACAGGGAGGGTGGAGGGTAACAGAGAAAGTGGTGGTCAGAGTACTACTATGTGTGTAAGTATGGTATGTGAGAAATATGCAGTCTAGTTTCCTATCTATCTTTTTTGTCTTTCTCTCACCCACACAAGCAGCCGCACACATACACTCACAGTACAGTATAATCTCAACGCACTAGGGCCGTCTCACTGCAGGGTCAGATGGAGAAAAAGACAGAAGCGGAGAGGGGGAAAAAAAAGCATAAAAGACCCAGATAATAAATCCATGCAACAGAATGATAAATGATTGCAATGAAATCAGAACTGGTTTAATGACAGCATAATGAAGATGGGTGAAATTGAGGGTGCGGGGGAAAGAGTTAGAGAACATGAAAGTCAAAGCAGAAAAGAAAGCGGCAAATGTAATGAAAGCGGCAGCAGGGAAAATCTATAGAAGACAGAGCGAGGGAGAGATGGAATGTTAGTCCTCTCTGCTGCAATAAGCCTCCAGCGGTGAGGGTAAGAGGCAGGGAGGCCAGTATTCCTGACAGAGCCTTATCTCATCTTCAGCCTGGAATAAAACCCATTTTCCAGCCCTGAGACAATAAAGCACAAGGTTACCGAACCTCGCACCAGTGACACCCCTATTTAGAGAGGGGCCTCGGCCCAACATAAAAATGCATAACACCATCACCGTGCTGAGAGGTGGTGTATGACACCAGGGCCGAGTTTGCTGTGTGTGTGTGTGTGTGTGTGCTTTATGATAATGCAATACTCGTGTGTTAAACTTCAATGTGCATTTGAGCAGATAAAGGCGAAAGAGACGACGCTGTCATGCTTGCTGCATTTTTTTTGTTTGATTTGCATTTGCATACTAAGAGTTAATTTAATTGAATTGTTCTTAACCTTGAAGCACGGGAGAGAAGTGGCGCAAGCGCGCACGCATGCAATTAAACAAGCAAGCAAGCTCATACACCCGCAGCATGCCTGTTTGTGTTTCCCCCGGGGACTTTTCTCCTCACATGCTGACATGAATGTGACAAGTGGTCCCTCATCATCACTAAGTGGATTGAGCTGTGTGATGGGCATATCAGGAGCCCTCAGGAAAAAAATGCCATGCGAATCATATAATGTTATTCTCCTCTGTCGTAATGGGTGACAAGTGTTTCCTGTCTGTCCACCCACCATCCCCTCATCCATCCATCCGAGAGCGCTGCCTCCCTAAGCTTCGCCCGAGGAGACATGGAAGCAGAGAGGATAAGATGGAGAGATCGACAGGAGAGAGCGAGAAGAAGGGAGGGACGAAGGGGGAAAAAAGACAAGATGCCTCTGTGCGTCGCTTCGAGCCAGAGAATGCCCACAAGTCGTCAAGTTTCTTGTCTCATTCGCTCACACAGAGATGGCAGAAAAGTGAAATGTCTGCTGTGACAGAGAAACAGACTCTGGCAAAGGGAGATGCAAACACAGGGCGGCTTAGGCTAACATTTGCCCACAGCCAGCGCCTGCTTGATTGAACATTTTGTATATCTCATCTCTCTTTCCCTCTGTCTCTGTCTCGCATACACACACATACATATAAAAATGCATTACCCAAAAGAGACATGAATAAGAAGTAGCACACCACCATGTAGAAAACAAGCCTGCTCTATTGTCTCACAGTATGCTAATTATGTCAATTAATCCAATGCATGTTTGGCATCATGGAGCAGTTGGTGCAGTTCACAGAGCATTAAAAGCAATGTCATGCTAATTGCGAGTCTGTAGCAAATTTCTGCTCAGACACTACCATTTGGCTCGGCTCAGTCTCCTGCACGGCCTTACCTTTCTCATCAGAGGGAGACATGCAAAACTGGCCCAGGACCAGCCACCACCCATTTGAGGGAAAGGCTTCTCTGGCTCGTTCATTTAAAATGAAATAGCTGTTCCGAGCCAGGCTCTGGCATTCACAGACTCTTTTAATTGCTTGAAACACTATAAAGCGGGAAAAAAGAGCCATTTGTCTGGAAAGTACACTTATCTAATCTCTCTTGAACTATTTCGCTTGGAAATACAGCTCTGGGAAAGCCGAGACAATTAGCACCTTTTAGAACATATTGAGATAGATCTTGGGCAAATTTCAAAAGGCATTCGGGGATGATGTGATCCGTGGAGGATTTTGAGTTGAGACTTGGCACTGCTGTTAAAGATAGTGAAATCCTTCCCCAACATTTGAAAACAGAGATTACAATGGGGGGGGTATTTTCATTCAGGGACTACAACATTTGTTCCAGGCTGAATATCATTATATAGCTCTTGTAAAGGCCATGTAGTAGCTTCTAAAACTAAATCATTTAAAGTAATTCATAACTAATTTAAAGTAAGTAGCATTAATACTACACACAGTCAAGTAGCTGGTCAACAGTGCATGGTCAACAAAAATGTATTAATGTTAACATGTGAATAGATTTGGCAAGATATCACAAGCATTTGCAATGCTTTATTATTTGATGAGACTAGACTCCATCAAGTGCTGTTAGAAATACAGTGTTTTTATCCCAGAGAACTGGGCAACCCAACAATCTCGTACATTTTGTGCAAGTGGAAAAATTGACAGGAGTTGCCCAGAAGTGATGTTTAAAGGTCAGAGAGTTTAGAAACTGCAGCTTCTCCCTTAGTATTAAATGTTAGTACAGTCTATAAGGGTTACTATACTTTTAGTCGTTTAATGTAATGCATAAACATGTATAATCTTGTTAAACCACCTTTGTTTGTACACACATCAGTGTGAAAGTGTTTGTGCCACCTTCCTTTTGGATTCCACAAGACAAAACGCTGCAGGCGCACACTGATCTCTAAAGTAATATAACAGCCATTAAAAATTGACTGCTATTATTGCAGGATCCACTCTCTCATTATTGCCACCAAAAACAGCCCTTGAATGCATGATATACTTGTATTTCCATCGTCTGCATTCTGAAGTAGGAGCTTACGAAAGTGTACTTGAAAGCAGCACCACCACAAGGCAATTTGCACTGTGAAAAATAGCTATACTCAGCTTGCATTATTTGACAATGATGAAATGTGAGCTCTACATTTTCCTTCAGGTGTTTGAGACAGTGCAGAAAAGTGTAAAAGGGTGATGGAGGCTTAACTCCTTCCCGAGCATTAGGGACTAGCCCAGCAACTTGGTGTGTTTCTTCGGTCGCGCACATGAGTGAGTCTGTGCTTTCTATACGTGTGTGTGTGCGTGTATGTTTGTGTGTGTACAAAAACCCTTTATCAGATGCTGGCAGAGTGGAGCACAGGGGGATCGATAGAGCTTTGGCCTGAAACAGGGAGACAGTACCTGGATCTCGGCCGGCCTCCACCGTTCCTCTCATTGATCTTCATTACCTCCACAGACTGGAGCTCGAGCAAGAAGGAGCTGGACGCAGTGGCCCATACACACAGGAGCACATACTGTACACACTCCCACAAATGGACACATACACACATGCACACGCTGACTGTACAGTGACACACACATCTCCTGACTTTGTGGGGACCTGAAGTGAATTGAGGTAAGACGCACAAGCACTCAATAAAGCAATAAAAAAAAACATATTGCATGGATGTAGTTTAGGCATCAGCCATAGGTCAAGACCTGAATATGTATTCTTAATATGTATATATTCTTAAACAGACAGGTTTTTTTTTATTTTGATTGAAAAACATTATTCGACCTCCAAAATGCCATGAAATATGCATAATGTACTAAAATTCTGATAAGTGCTTCAATGAGGAGAGGTCAATATCAAGTGTCCAGTTCATCTCACATAACCAAATTTATACTGAAGAATGAAATCCAAAATGTTAAATGACTGCACTATGTGTTTTGTGGCTAAAACAAGTTTATTTTAAGCCAACATAAACCTGGATAGGACTCCTTTGTAAACAGATCAAAGTCCAGGAATAGTTCAACCCATGTCATTGAAAGCTCATTTAAATATGTCTATTGTAAAAAGTAATTTAAGTCTAGGAGTATGTAAGGAGTAAATATATACTTGTATGCAAACCATAAACTGTGCAAACTCAGTCTTCTGTTGAAGACCATACAGACAGTGATACAGTCTAAAGGTCCAGAATAACCAAGTAAATTGACCTTGAGTTTTGCCAACTGCTGTTTCAAGGTCAAGAATGAACAGCTCAACTTTGATAGCCAGCACTTCCCTCTTGAGTGATGTACCAAAACACTGGATCGAATACAGTACACTTCCCATAATGCAACTCCTCAAACCCTGCCTGGCAAATGTTCACGTCTTTCAAACTCCACAGCCTCAGTATGAGTAAAGAAGGTTTCCTGTTACACAAACCTGGGGTCAAGGGCATCTCACCAGAGCCACAGAAGCCATTATCACTTTTCACTTTTGTGGTTGGAATGTCCCTTTAAATAATGTCTTCAGAGGATTATTTATTCATCTTACACATTTGAACCTGCAGCCTTCATATTTCTATCAAAACAATAACAAGCAACATGAACCAATTTAGTGGAACTAATTAGAGCAATGTAATCACAAATTCTTAAGTACCAACACGTTTTACTAGTTGTTACTGGAAAAGTAATTATAGTTTTCAACACTGTTGATTAGGCAATGTTTTGTTTGTGCACAGCTCAATATGTTTTAGTTGGAGGATTACATGATGTCCAGTTTGCAAAAAAAAAAAAAAAAAAAAAACCTGTTTGGACTGCTGCTCCAATGTGGATGTCATTTATATCCAGGACTCTGAAAAAGAGACATCATGGTCTCATTAGGCTATAAAATAAAGGTTAAACAAAAAGACAATAATTCAGACAGTGATTCTCTTTATGGAGCGTTATCCATTCATATCCAAATAATGCATATGTATTAATTTACACTAAATCCCAAGTGGGCAACCTTTCTACTTTATTATTTCCTCAGACAACAACAACAAAATTGGATGTAAACACATTTTAGTCCATATAATCAAGCTCCAACTTTCAATTAAGCTGCTGAGGTTTTGTCTATTTGAAGAGAGTAGTATAATTACTTTATTCAATTCAGTTATTGAACTGAATGTCCTTGACAATTGCGATAACAAACAAGCAAGCAAAAGCTGTTTTTAGTAAAGGAAATTGCTAGAAATACCCATGTAATCCTTTAAAGATTTTTAAACACTAGCAATCCAAGACCATTTACAGTCAACAAAAGCAAACAAGTCCAAACAGCCGGTGAAGACTCCAGGTCTGGCGCGTGGATTAGAGACTTTGTTTATTCATTGCTTGTGTGTCTTTCTTCACCTTGCCTCCAAGAAGCTAGGCATTTAATGCACGCAAGGGAAAGTGAGTTTAAAAAAAAAAAAAAAAAAAAAAAGGAAGCAGGGAAGCAAGGGAAGAGAGCAAGTGAATGAAAGGTGGTTTATTGAATAACCAAAGCTCTCAGGTGCCATTCTCCCCTTGTGACTTAAGTTAATTCAATTCTCTCCTCTGTCCCATCAAGCCCTGTCTGGAAGTAGACGGCATCAAAGCAGAGCCGGAAAACACTGAATGATTGTAACTCAATTGTTGCTGGGCCATCATTGATTGTTTGCCCGGAAAGAAGTTGGAAGAGAGACAAGACACTTATTTTCTCCACCTCTCCCACCCTCTGTAATCACTTTTGGGATGGATGTGTGTGTATATGTGCATGTTTGCACCTATTAGGATGAGGGAGCTTCTGTGCACTGGGCTTTCATGTGCACTTGCAAGGTATAGGCACACAAAGCACTGAAGAAGCACAAAGTAAATCTAGATAAGGGGATATAATTGCATGAAAAACAAAGAGTGCTCTTTGGGTACACACATAAACAACCAGATATTTAATCATTTTGACTCACATACTCCATATGCTGGCAGCGTGGCATTGAGCTGTGCTTTTCAAGCCTCAGCTTTGCTTTGTTATTCATAAGGACAATACCTTGATCATATAAGAAAGTAATAACCTATTGTCTTCAAAAAATATTTATCAAATCAAAACAAATTCAAAATCCATGTGGAAGAACTGCCTGTTCTTTCTTGGCAGTGTACGCACATTATTTTTAATTTTGCAATTGAATGACTTTCGCTGGGAAAGTTTAATAAAAGATGTTTTTGAGTGGCATTATGGGAAATGTGGGATCCAGTGTTTCTTGCAATTCTTCCAAATTTATGGAAGTAGCTACAACACGGAATTGCTGGAGTTTGATCAAATGTAAATGTGTATGCTGTAAACAGAGATCATGCTTTCTTTGCAGCCATCTACTAATGCATGAAATTATTTTTTTACATAATGAAACACTCCCACTTTATGATATATGGTAAAAAAGCATCTAATTAAAATGCTAGTAGGCTAAATATAGCTCTACATGCTCTGGAAAAACAGGGCATATAAGAAAGACAGAAGACAAACATCACTGACAATGAGGGTGAGCTGCTGTTAGACGAGGGTCCTGTAAAGCCAAACGTTTTTATCTGGCACTTCACAAGTGGCTTGTCCAAGAAAAAAAAGGGGCCTAAGAAGTGTGGCACAGGTGATTGCAAAAAAACGAGATAGCCGAACACAAAGAGATGTCAGTGTCACGGTGGGAGGCAGAGTACCACTTCAGCGTCATTCATAGATGACAAAATAGCAGCAATTATTGGTGAGACATCTCAGAAAGCCATCATGCCTGATGGAGAATCTGAGAGCATGACTCTGTCAGGGGAAGAGAGGACCACCAACAGAACACAACTTGTACAGTATGTGCCACAGTAATAGTGTAGAAACTTATGAGTTCATTATTGATGTAAAATGATTAAAACTGCATGATTTCAACATGTCCTCCAAATTCACTAAGCGCTGCTCCACAATCCGCTCTGGCTCAGAAAACTGCTGCACGTATGCTGCCTGTTCTCAGTGATTAATTGCTGAAGAAACAAAATGGAATCGTTCAGAGCATTGCTGAAATTAATGAGGAACTGCAGGAGGTTGATTTGAATTTAAAAGAAACACATATTCCATCCTGAAATAGAGATATACTGTGGTTTTCTTTGTTTAATAAAGGATCTTTTCATCATAAAACCAGAAATATTTACTGTAAATAACACTCACTTGGAAAGCTTACCCCATGTTGTTGTAGCAACACTGGGTCAAGCATCGCCTGAAGACATTCATATTCATCAACCTGACATGATTGACAACTGTTGGAGTTTGTGTGATCAGTCGTAATTTATGCAGAGACATGAGTGCATACATGACTGATAAACAAAACTGTTGGTACATGACATTATCCATAGAATTACACAAAGGTTAGCTTGTTGTCTTTATGGACTACATCTATGAAAGGTGGCTGAAGGAGCAGGACAGACCCTTGAGGATTCTCGAGCACATATCTGAACAAAATGAGAACACCAGCACACTTTTCATCAAGGTTGAAAGAGCTGCTTGAGATCTGGTTTTACATTTATCTGTATTTAATTACTCCATTCAGTTATTTTGGACTGTCTAGGGACAGGATAATATCTAAACTATAACAAGCTCATCACAGAAGTTGTATAGGAGAAAATATACTGGCCTTTAATTTCTTTGTGAAGTTGGATATTTCCCTATTTACCTCCAATGGGAGCTTTCGTTTACCCGGCATCTCGTGGCCATAAGTGGAACTGCAGGTTAAGGCTCTTCAGTATTGTCTTCAGCATTCAGTTGCGGTGACACCAAAAAGCCAGGAACTTTTAGCTGCCATTTCTATTATTTCAATTCATTTGTTTCTGCCTATTCATCTCCTGCAGCTTAAAATAAGAGCTGTGGTCATGCATATTATGGTCTGTGGGTACAAGCTAATAAAACAAAAAACCTGCCTAACAAGTTCAACTCTAATGAGAAGTCTTGTAGAACAAAGAGGTGGGAGTATAAACAGCTCCACAAGTCATTTCCCTAATCAATTAAATGACAAGCGACTAAATGAACAAGTTGTGGGTTCAGTTAGGAGGTAGGGGTGAGAGATCAGAATGGAACTTTCTGAGCAGACATTGTTGAAAATAAAATAATAAAACTAACATGTTTATGAGAAATAAATCTGTGGCACAGTGCTTGTCTATCACAAAGTTCTGTAGCTTGATGAAACATGGTCGAAAGCTACAATCCCATGTTTACGTGTTCCCCCAGCTATGTTCTCTCAATGATGCTTCAATGCACGTATGGCATCTTGCTGAGTCATTTGGAGTCAAACAGCTGAAAAGTCATTACAAAAAAGACTGGGGGGGAAAAAGAGAGGCTGACAAAAGATATGAAGAGAGTGGCAGTGTTCATTAGCGGCAAAGTTTTAGAAGTCATTGCAAAGTTTTAGCAAAAAAAAAACAAGAATGAAAGCAAGAAAAATGTCTCCCTTGCTAAATTTATTCTGACTCTTATGTGGCCTAACTCAAATTAAAGCTTAAAGATTTGTCACCATGTCATTCCACATCTGCCGTAATAAGAGCGACTCCATGAAGCCAAAACATTCAGGAGTGTGTCGCGGTCCAAGTTCTGTAGCACATTAACTGCCGAAGAATCCACACAAGCATCAAACTTTCGTTTTTAACATCCGTGCTAGATTAATGGATGTTTCAAGCGTTCTCTTTTTGGCTACAACCGTCTCGTTAGAAACAGTGAAAAGGTCGATCTCATGACTCAAAGCGCTGACACGTTTAATAGTCCTCTGAATAGGCTGCAATGAGTCATGCAGATCTTGTTTTTTTCCTGAAACTCACCATGAATGTGGCTCATGGATGTACTTTTAATTTCATGTGTGGGCTGCGTTGGGTAGGAATGTGCGAACAAATTGTCTCAGTCATCTACATTAGATGGATTTCCAGTGCTTTACCACAACTATTATCCTCACCAATTGGTTTAACTTTCACACCAAAGTACAGGGTAAGCTCTCTCATTTACTCACACCATTAGTAATCCAATCTACGGTAGACGGTATAATCACCTACCTCCGCTGTACATGTCATTTCAATTATACCTTCAGTAATTAGAAGGCATTGCTCTGACTGACATGACCTGACTAACAGTAGTATGCATGTGTATGTCTGCACCAGAGAAACAAATCTATAATAAAGACGCACAAAGCTGTTCCACATCATATGTTGGTTGTGGCAAAACATAACAAGTAGGTTATGTTAACTTTGAATTTGAAGAGCTCACAATTAGTAACAGCAAAATCTGCAAACTGTCTTTGGTGTGACTGTTAAAAAAATAGCTCGGGATAATTATGATGCTGAACAGGAGTCTACTGAGGTACAAACTTGGCATTGGTCTTCGTGACTGATTGGAATGCTTTCCAAAAGCAAACAAATAAATTCATAAAAATAGCCATCCTCAGAGATTATTGTCACAAAAATATATTTAGAAAATTGCTCACAAAAGCCTCATTTAGACATTTGACTTTTTACCAGACAAAAAATAGGAACTGTCAGGTGATTCGACATGTACACAAGACAGTAAAGTATCTATATTATCTAAACATGTGTAGCCCTTTTATCCCTAGAAATTCTGGGAAAGGCCCTGAGTTCTTCAATTTACTGTGTCTTTTACCTATTTAAGCGTTTGCTTTAGTTTTGAGTCCCAACATGAATATTGATTACAGTCCAATAGGCTGTATTGCTACAAACTATGAATTAAGTGTACTTTACTGTTGGATTACTGCTACTCCTACAACAAACCTTTAAAACACACTGATATTTACCTCTAACCCTCTTACACACTTAGTAAATGAATAATCACTCATAAGAATCACTCATGAGACATGAATCCATTTAGAAACAATGACTTTCCTTAGTTTACTTAGAAAATTAGCGAAATAAATGAACATAACAAGTAAGTAAGTAAAACTTATTTATGGAGCGCTTTTCACAGACAAAGGTCACAAAGTGCTTTACAAAGGAAATATTAAAATACAAGAAAACATAAAAACTATAACAATAAAAAACAATAAATACGATAAAATGACTACCTGAGCCATGAAGTTAAAAGTGCAAAACTGCACAATACATAGTGATTAACAGTGCCTTTCAGTAACACACAGAAATAAAACAAATACGGAGTCAGTGCATACAAGTTACCCAAATGCCTGTCTAAACAGGAGGGTCTTCAGCTGGCTTTTAAAAGAAACCAGAGACTCAGCAGACCGTAGGGGTGCAGGCAGCGCATTCCAAAGTTTAGGTGCTACAGCCTCCAAAGCTTGATCACCTCGTGTCTTAGTCAAGTCCGAGGGACAGACAGCAAATTTAACGCATTTGACCTGAGAGAGCGAGCTGACTGATAAGAATGAAATAGCTCAGCAACATAGGCAGGGGCCTGACCGTGTAGTGCTCTATAAGTAATAATTAGAATTTTGAACTGGATCATATATGTGACAGGGAGCCAGTGAAGGGGTTTTAGTATTGGGGTAATCTGAGGGCGTCTATTTGGAGTCTTGCAGCAGCATTCTGGATTGCTTGCAGATGATTAAGAGCAGAAATACTAAGGTCAGGTGCTTCACAATGTGTGTCAAATGACAAGGATTTATCAAAAATGACCCCTAAGTTATGCAAGTTTGAGTGAGCAGCAGTGGAAAGATGCCCAATACTCATGATCATGCATGATCACAGTGGCAACTTTTCCTGGAGCAACAACCAAAACCTCCATCTTATCTGCATTAAGCTGCAGAGAGTTTTCTGCCATCCAGACCCTAATAGCATTCAGGTAGTCAAGGAGCCTAGATAACCTGAAAAGCTCAGTGGGTTTGAGTGAGAAGTGGAGGTGGATATCATCCGCATATAAATGATATGCAACACCATATTGACTTATTATTTGTCCCAAGGGCAGCAGATATAAAGAGAATAAGAGAGGCCCCAGAACTGAGGGACTGTGGGACACCACATGACAGAGGGGAGGATTCAGACACAAAGTCTCCCATAGAGACGGAGAAACTCCTGTCAGTCAGATAGGATGAAAACCAGTCTAGTGCTATGCCTGATACACCAACGCAATCACGTAACCTTTTAATAAGGATGTGATGGTCCACTGTGTCAAACGCAGAAGGGAGATCAAGAAGTACTAACACAGAACAGTCAAAAGACATTAGGATGTCATTAGAGACTCTCAGAAGTGCAGTCTCAGTAGAGTACTGTTTCCTAAATCCAGACTGAAATGTATCATAAATATTATGTCTCTCCAATGCTGTAGTGAGTTGAGTGGCCACAACCTTCTCTAAAATTTTTGATAATAGTGGTAGTTTAGAGATAGGCCTATAGTTGTTCAGGAGAGCAGGATCTAAGTTAGGTTTCTTTAATATGGGCTGGATGGAAGCATGCTTGAAGTAGGAAGGGACGCAACCTGTAGACAAGGACGAGTTAACAATAGCTAACACAGTGGGACCAATAGTTGGCAAAACTTTTGAAAATATCCACTGAACTGGACGACATCTACATTTTCCTAATTAGAGGCATCAGGTCGAGCAAACTGATGGATTGGAGGGAGTCCAGGACAGTGGGGGATAGAGTGGGCTACAGGTGGGTGGGCAAGACATGGAAAGCATGCTCGACCTAATAGTCGTTACCTTATCCACAACAAATGTGAGGAACTTGTTACAATCATCAATTGATAAACATGGTAATGTAGAGGACAATGGAATGGAAGAACAAGACGACCAAGAATATCTATAACTTGATCTCCTTTAAATTTCAATTACTTTCTGTTAATAACTCCAAAAACAGCAATATTCCCCTTCAATGAGAATGAACCAACCCAAGATTACCTTTACATGTACACTACATGTACATTTAAACGAAATGATATGGGCCCACTCTCACACTCACAACCTACACACATACACACACTACCAGCAGGCTGATCATTTTTAAACCAGGTTGCAGGCCTGTTGCGATGCTTGTGAGCAGAGTGACCCAAAACTAGTGCCGCTTCACTCCGAAGAGCAAACAAAACAAACGTGTGGTACCTTATAGAAGAGTTCTGAGTTCAATCTGTGGTGAATACAGGTCCCGTGCTCTCTGGTGAAGATGAAGATGGCGGGTTTCGTGGGTGGAGTAGTCCCACTCCCTCACGCGCTCTCCGCGGTAGCAGGAGCTCTGTAGGTTGACTTGAAACTCACTGCGCTGTTTGCTGAATCTTCAGGGTTTCCTTGTTGAAAACAATGTCCTAAGAAGCGTTTTTTTAAAGAAAGCTCAGCTAGCTATACTGTGGCTAAAAGTCCATTCACTTTGCTAATGAATGCTAACAATTTACTCGAACAGCTAGCATTACACTTGAACAACTGTCCGACATATCAGGCCGAAATGCTGCTTCCGGGAAACATGTAGAAAAAGTCCTCACACAAACCGTCGTGTTGAAAGTCCAAAGGAAAACTACACGTTTGTCTAAACAGAATTTCACTCAGTCCGTCTCGTCGCGACCGGTTCACGCAACTTTAAAAAAAAAAAAAAAAAAACGTCAAGCAACTTCAGATTACCTGTACACTTCCTTCTTTGCCGGTACACAGCTTGTCAATCATCTCACTCAACCAATTAGAAACCAGTATCACTGTCATGCTCAGATACCACTTCCTCTTAGTGCAATGAATTCTTCAAAATAAAACACAATATATTTATAAACTAAACTATTTATAACCAAACATCTGTACTTCATACCACTTATTTATTGCATTGAATGTGTTTAACTTTTCATGAAACGGCTTCTTAACTAACACTTTTTAACACTTCACACTTATATACCACATTTTTTAACCTGGCTACACCTGTGTATTTGGATGTCAAAGTGAGCAAAAGGCCAAATGTCAGTAAAATTCCCTCATTGCATTGAGTTGGTCTGTTGACTGTGATAGATATTAGATAGATATTAAAAATGGACACTTCACCTTTGAGTGTGACTGTTCGGATAAGGTATAACCTTTGCTTTCCTACATGGGTCGACACCAGGTTGTACGAACCACTTCTATAACCCAACAGTGCCTAACACTACCTATGCTGATCAGTCATTTTAATCCTGTCCAGAGGATGTATGCGTGTAATTATTCTATTAACTAAGAAAATAAGGAGTAATAAATGGAAATTATCTCTCACTGTACTAACACCTTAAACATCACAAGACTTAAAGGCATTGTCATGCAAAGAAGCAGTTGGCCTCTAACAAGGTGTAGGATGAGATTAATAAGTGGATGTTTGTGGAATGATGATGAATGTCTTGAAGTGGCCTGTAGATTGCAAGAGGAAACCCCCAAGGGTGCAGCAACCAATCTGCACAAGCTCTACCCACAATAACACTTGTTGTGCATGCGATCTCATCACTTGGCATCATCCTATGCTGCATTATTATGCAGGCACAAGCTAAAGGCATCACTCTGTCTCTGAGATCATTCTGGATATCATTGCTCATTATATATGAGAGGTTACATGATAATAGATTTTCCAGTGAAAAGTGTCCTTTATGTGATTCAGTTTTAGACCTAAAATATAAATCACAAAAAGTAAGTTTGAATAACCTACTTTAACAAGGTCTGCAATGATATTATAAGCATCCAGTTAATAGTCCATCAATCATTAATATACAATAGACATCATAGACTATTCAGTGCTTAATCACAAAAAGCCAAATTTCCTGCTGTAGCAGACAACAAAACAATGTCGTGTAGTTTTACATGCAGCTCACTGCTCCCTCAAACACCACAATCACTGCCAGAGCCACATACAAAAAGGAACGGTTGCTCTCTGGAATAGCAAATCCTGACCTACTCAAAGTGGCAGAAAACACAATAAATTGCATGGGCTACCGCAGCACCACAGAAAATTTGCAAAAGGCAGTTTTGGAATGATAATTTAAACCAGTTTACAATGATAACTGTGGCAAATTTAGTACTTGAAATGTGTAGTCAGTTTTGAAACAGTGGGCCTGAAATGAAAACTGTCATTTCATCAGCTATACCACCTAGCCTGTAACACCAGCTCTAAAACTAAAACTGTGAGTTTGTTGAAAACTCCTTCTCCGAAGCTTAGTTTTTTTGTTTCCTGCTGATTCACTCTAACACGAGAAGCCTGGAAAGGTGTCTTAAATATTTACATGTGGGCTTCATCCATGTAATGCAAATAGATTGAGGATAAAATTATATGTCCCAGGGCAAAACGTCAGCATGGACCCGTTGATAAGGAGCAGCATTGTCAGCATTGCAGGGTAGAGCTAGTTAGCCCTAGTAAACATGAGGGTTTTATCAAGTGTTGCCATGCAGTTGAGCAAAGAACATGTTCAATCATTGATTATCATGTTGTACAATTTACTGAAAATTAGTAATTACTAAAAAAGTTACTAGTTTCTTCTTTCAAAAGCAATTGAATTACTTTGCAAATTACTGCATTGAAAAGTAATTAGTAACTAAGGAAAGTTATTTTTAAACATCTTATTCAATTCTCTTTTTAAGACACACCAAAGACAGCTTGTTGTGTTGCTGTGGCTCCAATTATTTTTTATCTATCATTGTGACTATTATCACTGCAGTGAGGGGACTTATATACTTCTGACCACCAGGTGGCAGCAACGGCGAGTATTCTGAAGCTGTAAGCTACACTTTTATTGTTTTGGGCTGTGGTCACTTTTGCTTAGGAAGGTTTGTAACTGAGTGAAGTGACCCAGAAGTATCTAAGTGGCAGTCATGATAAGAGCTGGTCAAATTCTCTAAATTCTCAGGAGAGATGCTTCAATCCTTTTTATCTCCTTAGGCACATAGTAGGCTACATTGGACCATCCTTATGAAAGGAAAGAAGATAATGTCCCACAATTCTTTGCAACAGCAACATTTAACAGCAACAGCTACCGTGGCATTATTATGTAGCCTAGTGTAAGCACAGTCAGATTCTTGCATTCTTGCATTGCAGTTGTCCTTTCCTAAATCCTTATGTATTCTCCTTCATATCTTTCCTTGACCTCATCATGTTGTCCATCGAGGTCAACGAAAAGTTCTCAGAAAGAGACATAGGACCCGGGGTTAAATTAGGCCAGGACCAACCAGCCAATGGACAGCCCCAGCCTGTCATAGGTCTATGGACCAGACACCTCTGGCAGTCTACAACAGAAATACACTCACCATTGTCCCCGACCAGCTGGACCAAACTCCACCACAAGAGAGGGAAAAGAGCAGAGATAAGAGCTAAGCAAACCCAGCTTGGACCTATAAGAGTGAGTGAGGGAAATTTGTCATGGGCCCACTTTTAGGATGTAATATTTTGAATATTCAATTTGAATTTGATGAACCCAAGTTTCTTTAGTTTATATGAGAAACACTGCAATCACACTGCAAAGGATCATGTTCACAAACCAGAAAATCCAGGGAAATGGCTGCATTTGTCTGCTGTCCTGTGCAAGAGTAATATACCCATTTAAATTTCAGTAATTGTAATTTTAATGGTTTCAATTTTTATTTGAAAAAGCAATAAGTGGCATTTCTAGTTACCAGCAAAAATAGTGGGATTTGATTGGCTGTAATCGCTGGCTCTCTGCATTGATCAGTTCACAGTTAGTTTTGTGTTTTCCCAGAACATCCCTTCTGTTTCCTGACATTTTGACAAACCTTTCTTTCCACAGACCAGCATCCCGTGGAGTCAGTCTAATGGACAGCGAAAGAGAGAGAAAGAAGATGGTGACCTCCTTGAGGGGGCATCCTGACATCATCCGCAGTGGCGGTGGAGACATGGTGCTGTCACAACACACAGCGAGGGGGGGCTGGCTCGATGTCACCGGCTCTGACACACTGGGGAATGACCCAAGCTGGAACGAGGACTGTGACAGTAATGGGACAGGTCTCTGGGAAAGGGATGGGTGGTGGGGGAGCAGGAGAGGAACAGGAGAAGGTGGAGGCGTGAATTGTGGGAGTGCGGTTTGTTGAGGGAGATCAGAGATACAAGATATGAGACTAGACAGGATGACTGTATCAGCATGGGTGGATGCAGCACTGTTTGGATATTTGAAGTAAAACAGTTCAGACCCTACAAGTGAAAAGTGACACAAGGCACAAAGAAATGTCAAGAGAACTGTCATCTTCCATTGATTATTATTTACAGCTTACATCAAATTATAACCATATTTTCCATACATCCTTTTGGATCTTTGCCTTCTTCTCCATCTTCGTAGTTTGCTGTGAGAGACAGAAGCTCGCAGTCTTCTTGATGAGGGTCTTATATTTCAAGTATCGTGAAAAATCCTAAATTTTGATCTATAGGATTCGTGTATATGGGCATGAATTGTTTTGTTTTTTCTTGACAGGCGACATGACAGGACTTTGACACCAGGATCCAGGATTCGTGTCCACTCTGTTTAGGAAAAGACCTTTTCAGTTTGAGAAATACTCACGTCATTTAATCAATAGGATTCACACTGGTTAAGGTTAGGGAAAGATTGTGATTTTGGTTAAATGTCCACAGAAAAATTTGTTTGTGAAATAGTCACGAATTTTAATCCATAGGAGTCGTACACATGGACACAAATTTTCCATTTGAAAGATGTGCTAATGTGCTGTCACAAAAAATTGTCAATTCGTCCCCATGTGCTTGAATCCTGTAGATTACATTTTGTGACTATTTCACAATATACAGTGATACTGAGTTGTATATTGCTATATAAATATCATTTCTACTACAATCCTGATTCTGATATATACTCAATTGAAAACAGTACAAAGACAATATTTTTAATATTTGACCTCATCACCTTCATTGATTTTTGTAAATATCTGCCAACTCTGAATTTGATGGCAGCAACATGTTTCAAACAAGTTGGGACAGGAGCAACAAAAGACTGTGAAAGTTGTGGACTGATCCAAAAACACCTGTTTGGATCATTCCACAGGTAAACAGGTTCATTGGTAACAGGTGATGGATGTTAGTACATGGGCTCAGGAACACTTTATGTGTGTGTGCAAAGTGCTTCATTCTGTTTTTATTCACTATTTGCATCACGACTTTTTTTTAGAATCAGAGTTATATAAAACCCTTATTTCCTTCAATTCCCAGAGCAGATAATAAGCTTGTCCTCCAGTTTTATTACACACATTTCTAATAGGGCTCATTTAGTAGCCTCAACATTATAAGAATAAGCATGTGCTTGCTCAACCACTCAGTCTGAGCCTATTTACTCTTTCGGGAAAAGACAGAGGCAACAAGACTCCTATATACATCTGGGTTTGCCACCAGACATTGTGCAGACTACCCAGGGTGCAGTGTGGGGGAAAGAGGTGTTGATTGTGATTTGCTCATTTGGTTCAGTTCTCTCCTTTCTACAACGTCTGCACTTTCTTGAGGGATTTGGAGAAAGGTTGCTTTTTGGCCACCCTCGCCTAAAATGTTTTCCACTATAGTTTAAGAAGAAAACATCCAGTGATATATTCCTCCAGCCCTCAGTGGGAGTTGCTTTTCATTCTTCAGGCTCTGAGAACAGTTGTGAACCCACAAGGCAGGCCTCTCTTAAATTGTTGTGACTAAGGCTGCCCTGCAGACTCACAAGAGTGACTGACTTGTGTATCCTTCAATCTAATCCAAATATCTTTTCCTTTTCTGGCAGAAATCTGCACTTTGCCTCCAAAACTTTTTAGCTTTTTGAATGCATTTAGGAGAAGTGATCTTTGCACATCCGTGTTCAGACAGGTGCACTGGAGCATAAGTAATGAGAAGGCTGCTTGACCGAAAACTAGCCGTTCAGTAAATGTAAGCGTTGACAGTGTGCAGGAGATTTCGTTACTCAGAGTTCCTCCGGGTCAAGAATGAATCAGCCAGATGTCTTCCAGCCTCCTCCACATAACAAGACGAGCAAGGAGAGGTTGCATTGCTCGTGTTTCTCTCGTGAGTTAAATGGGATGGCTCTGATTGGCTGAGCATGTGCATGTATACTCAGCACACTGAAGTGGGTGGCTAAGTGACGAGAGCGCTAATGAAGAATTACAAGTGATCATAAAGCTATAGCTGTGATATATAACTGTCATTTCTCTCATCTCACCAATACCTTCTCTGTCTGACTGGGGAAAAAACTGTACTAAAACAATGGAGCATCAGCATTCTCTAGAGGCCAACGGAGGGCATAACATACTCTTTGTAGAGAGGCATTCATCTTTGTGTCTGTCTGATCCTTCTCCTGTCTGCTTCCGCTCAATGCAAGATAGTGTAATATTTCTTTTACAGAATCCAGCCTCAGCGTTATTTTCAGCGAGGTACAATGTGACATTTTTCAAAAAGGACTTGCTGGTGCAATGTGAAAACAGGATCCGGATGAGAAAACCTGCTTTGTGGCTTATAAGGAACTTGCAAGGTTGTCCAGCACTACCTCGGCACACCCTAACTGAACTTGATGATGTCGGGTTTGTCTCTATCTCACACACACACTATTAACATTTTAAAAACCTAACAATTTAGACATCATCTTACGCATGTTTGTATATTTATTCTAAAATGCACATGTGTACCTGTTTGCTTCCACTTACTGTATTCCCTGCATTCATGGCATACAGTCAACAAGTGGGTGTGTCAGCTTCACTTGGAAACTAAAGGAAAAAAACAAACAAACAATGAAAAAAAACACCCCAACAGGTCTGCGACTACTGAGAAAAATCCCTCCCTCCTGTGGAATGCATGGGATTGTTTGCTGCCAAGACACATCTATTATACCATTTCCTATAAAGATTAACTCTTATGTGATTGTTCATTTCCATTCCGCTGAGAAGACACAAATGTGATACTGGCATGCGAATATGACACCATAGGGGATTTTGGATTTGTTGTTGTGTAATACGGCATTTGCTGAACATTTGTTCATTAGAAGTTTTCTTTAAAACTTTACTGTAATTTCCCCTGTGTTCTTTCACTTTTTATTCTACTGTTCAGATATTTATCTTTCATTCTGAGCAGCCTAAGAATGAGCGACATCTATTCTTTCTGTGCGTGCACGTCATCACAGTGCACCATAGTAGGGCAGTCAATGCACGCTGATGAGGAAAACACTAAGCGAGATCTAAAGGTTAAATGGCCGAAACCAACGCAGACTCAAGTGCTCACACTGGCTCACAGATTAGATTTCGCATTATAATGTGCTGATTTGCATCAGTTTCATATCATGTACAGTACTGTGCAGATTTGTCACCTGTCTGGTCAGCCACCTGCTTGTTTCTCACCCTTTTCTTCTCATCCAACTATCATTATCACATCATTTTCCATTCCCACTTCCAATTGTCTGTTAAACTGTTTCCTTTCTCAGATGTATTTTGAGGGAAGACAGAGAAGTGACAGAGACATTCTGACAGAGACATTCTGTCACTTCTCTGTCTTCCCTCAAAATAGCCCGAGGCAGGTCTGCTCATGCAAAACAGGTCCAGAGAGGAATTGTCAGTGTGAGAGAGTATCTAAGCATCTGTGTGTGATGCTCCACCCATCTTCCCCTTCCTGAACGCTTCCAGTAGGTCCACACCTCAAAGCCAACCCCCTCAAAATATCCAGGTGAGAGCAAGTCAGATAGCATCGACACAAGGTCAGCCGGGACGCGCTTGGCAGTCAGGAAGCACATCTTTTACACTGTATCTCTGTGCCTAAGGTAAGGTGCTTTGTCTGTGTTTAAAAGAAGTGTTAAATCAAGAAAATAGATGTAATGTCGATGAATTTCAGTTTAATTTCAGATTAATACTGGAAAGGATTGAAGAGGATAAAAGATAGTGTCACAAAAAGGGACAGTATAAGGGGCTAGAATATTGTCATTCTATTCTTTTCCTATCATACAATGAGGGAAGACCTTGACATGCAAGATCTCAGAGAGAGCTCAGCCCCGGTGCGAACAAAAGAATGAGATTTGTAAAGACAGATGACTGGAAGCAGTGCGAATAAAACTATACACGGATTGCCTGCGCTTTACTAAAGTCGGGTTGAAGGTAAAAAAAGAAGAGATAGGTGCGAATGACAGAAAAAGAATGAAGAGCACAGCTGGGAAGAAGAAAAAGAGAAGGCACACAAGAGAACTTCAACCCCACCTTGTTAGCCAGGAGCACTGACTCATACAGACATTGTCATGTTGGTGGAAAGAAAAGTATTTGTAACTAGCTCAACCTGTAGAGCAGGTCACAGCCAAGGATCTATCACTGTTTCAGATGAGGTGGTTATGTACACAAGGAGCTGGGTAAAGCTGTAGACATAATGGACATCTCCACTGAGGATCAAGAGACTTTACACAAGTGTAAAGGGATATTTTCTAACTAAGACTAATGTTGGCACATTTGGACATTCCTGCCTAACACGTCACCTGACGCTGGGAATGTTTATAGTGGTTGATTTCCCTCATCAACACCGTGTGTGAAACTTACACTAGAGCAGTATTTGCATGGCACTGAGTGAAAATATTGGACTCAAATGCATCAAATAAGCTGAGGTTTCTCAAGGAGAAGCATGATACGTCTCGTCCGTCACAACAAACAGAAAGACAAACACGTGGCAAAGAGATAGACGAGGCCAGCTGCTGTCGGCAGGGAAGGCAACATTGCAATCTAGAGCAAATGGGAAAACAAATTGTGGTCCAGCTTTGCCATTTCCCTGAGACAAGATATACTGTTGTCTCTGGGTTTATTTTTTTCCAATCCACGCTGAATGTCACCTCAAAGTTTGTGTATCTGTGTGCGTTTTGTATCAAACTGAGAGAGAAATCATTCTAATAAATGCTCTATATGTTTGTGGAAAAGCAATGAATCATGCTAAATGCATTTTTGCACAGGCAAGAGTGTTTGTGTCCAAACATGCAATTTGTGAATTTGTCAGGCCTCTATAGCACTTTTTAAAAAAATGAGATGTTGAAGATTCAACGCAGGGATACATCTCACAGCCTGTTCTCTAAATAAAACGGAGAAACATCACAGTCCCGAAAGCCCAGGCTGAGATGCATTTTAAGATTAATAACAATGGCTATATTATCCACTCAGAAGGAGAGGTAAAGTGTAGGTGAAATCAGCAGTGATTGAACCAGTCAGGCTTTCAGTAGCCTATGCTGTGATTCTGAAGGCATTCATTGAGTCAAGTCTTTTTATGCTGTGTAATTTAATAGTCAGGAATGCTGGATGAGAGAGAAAATAGCAACTGATTTGACAGCTCAATATGTCTACAGTGATGCCAAAACACTGAAGGAAAGTGTTTCTGAATTCAAATACTCTGGATTAGACGAGACAGAATTGAAATGGAACAGTGAACAGCGAGGCTGTTATCCAACTTGTTCCCTGTCAGGCTGTGAGCGTTCACCAGAATGAGATGTAAATGTATAAGAGAGGCATTTTTTTCTATTTCTATTGAGAAGAAATCCTTTAGAAATCTTAACCCTTATGTAGCATAACAGACCCTCCTTATGTTTGCACTTACATAACAAATTCAAATATGTATTTCAACTGTGGTTGCACCCCTCGCTCGGCAGTCACACCTGTCGCTCCAGAGCTCCCAGCCCAAACTAAATCTGTCATTCCCTTTCAGATTGTAATGGCAATGAATCTTTTTATGCACACACCTACATTCAAGCACCGCTTCATTTACACACCAAACCCCAGAGAGAGGCAGAAATGGGAAAAGGATGCCCATGCAGCCAAAGAAATCGGAAAGTACACCCACACAAAGAAACGCAGAGTGAACTGAAAATGCAGGTGATCCATTAAAGCTTCATCTGTAACAATACTGGCTAACACAGAGACTCAGGTGTAGAAAACCACACAGGACACAAAGTGAAACTCAGAAAAGTCTTTATTGAAACAACTGGCAGTCCAACACACAAAGACAGTCCGAATACAGCGAACAAATCTAGGCAAAATCCAATAAACCAAGCAAAGTCAAAACCCATAGAAGATAACAATAGGAAACACTGGAATGATACAAACACACTTGGATGAACAAAGACAATCTGGCAAAGTTGCAGGAAAAACAAGTACATACAGGGTTGATTATGGGCAAAACCAGGGGCGGGTGAGTAATGAGACACAGATGTGGAGAATCAGGGAGGCAGGAAGACACATGAGGGCAGGAACTGAAACAGCAGGTGACAGGTTGCCAAGATAAAATACAATATGCACAGATTAGCAGAGTGCCACAGTACCCCTCCTTCTACGGACGGCTCTAGGTGTCCCATGTTGGTCGGGATGGCACTGGTGAAAGATGAGACGCTTAAAGGAGACCCACAACCTCTCCTCTCTGTCCCAATCTGCCAGGTATTAGTGACCATAGCCCCAGCGGTAGACAGCCAATAGATGCTTCACTATGGGGGGGGGTCTCTTGGGGGCTTGACCTTAGTGATGTGGAAAGTGGGATGCACTCGCATGGACTGGGGGAACTGTAGCTGAACTGCAGCTGGATTGGCCACCTTGGCAGTTCAGAGGATATTAGGAACCTGCACCCCCTCCAGTGCTCCTATGATGTTGGACTCATTGCCCCAGGTCACGGGTGGGAGGCAGGAGGATAGAAGGCCTCCTGGAGGTGTCGTCAAGCTGGATGCTTGAAGTTGCTTGAGCCACTGCGATAAGACAAGGTTGAAACATTTGGATGAACAAAGACAATCTGGCAAAGTAGCAGGGAAAACAAGTATATACACAGGGTTGACTGCGGGCATAATGAGGGGCAGGTGAGTAATGAGACACAGGTGTGGATAACTCGGAAGAATAAACAGGAGAAGTTAGTTACCAAAGAAAACAGGCAACACAATATGCACAGCATCTTTATACACATGATACAGCATCTTTAGGGTCTGCCGTGATCAGAGCTTTAAATCCACATACTAATATTTCAACTAAAATTCCCTTTCTCTCTCAGAGCACAGGCGTCCCGTGGTACAATCACAAATAAAATGCTATCCCTTAACAGTCCTTTGAAGAACCGAGACTACAAAATGCATTTGGGATTACAGAGATGATTGTGGCTGCCTGATCCGCCACACTGTTCAAATAGCTGATTAATAGAGTTGAGAGTACTGGCTTGTCTTTTCAGCATAGGGAGTCTCCGATGATGACTCATAATGAGTCAGTACCGCAAAGGTATCTCTGTGTAAATACATATCAGCTATCACAGGGACTAGGTTTGTGAAAATGATGTTGGGTTGTTTTGTTTCCTCATTATTTCAAAATTGTTGTATTCAGGTTGGGGAGTGTCATGGAAAAGTTGTATTACATTTATGTAGTATTACTCTTATATAGTATTGTTAATGTTAAAAAAAATATATAATCTGTTCTAATTTGAAATCAACCACTAGTAACTGGAAAACGTTTTTGTGATAACATAATTGATGAGGTAACTCATCTGCAAACCATTAAAGGGATACTCCACCTATTCAAGTCAAGTTCAGTTTACTTGCCTTAGGAGGACTTTTCAGTCTGTGAAAACAGTTATATGACATCTCCTGGGGCTCTGGAGGAGCTTTGTTTGTTGGCTGAGAAAATAACCCTGATGATGTCACAGTGGTGTCATTGGCATTATGTCGGACTGGATTTGAATACCACAGAAATTATACACTGCAGTATTTGAAAGGTGTGGACGTTTACCAGGTTAGGATACCTCAGCTGCTGCATCTGATCCTTCTTCTCAAGTCTCCCAATTTTAAGAAGTATTAGATAATATTAAATCACTGGGAGTAGCCCCTTTAAATCTTTGCTTTATAAAATTAAATTAAGTATGTGCAGCGCTCTCATAGCTAATAAACGGAGAGTGAGTTTTTCACATTTAGTTCTTCTTTTCCTAATCTATCCAGAACCTCATCCCACCTGGTCTCCTGAGGAACTCTTACATTTCCTTCCGCCTCCTTCGTCCCCTCCTCTAAGGCAGCAGTCATGAACTGGTCTGCATTGGAGGCGCTCCTCAGTGGGGTCAACAAGTACTCCACTGTGTTCGGTCGCATCTGGCTCTCCATGGTCTTCGTCTTCCGGGTGATGGTGTTCGTGGTGGCGGCCCAGCGAGTGTGGGGTGATGAGAGCAAGGACTTTGTCTGTAACACGGCCCAGCCAGGCTGCAACAACGTGTGCTACGACCACATCTTCCCCATCTCCCACATCCGCCTCTGGGCCCTGCAGCTCATCTTCGTCACCTGTCCGTCGCTGATGGTGGTGGGGCACGTCAAGTATCGTGAGAAGAAGGACATGCAGTACACCACCTCCCACAAGGGTGCCCATCTGTATGCCAACCCTGGGAAGAAACGTGGGGGGCTGTGGTGGACCTACCTGGTAAGCATGAAGGGGGTGAAAGCCTCACTGCACATGCCACACATATTCATACATATTCAGACACAGCAGTGCTTCGGCCTCAACCAAAGTAGAGTTAATCTTTGTTGACAATGTCAAAAATATTTGCCATGGATGAGTGGCTTTGTACAAAAGATTGGAGAAGACATTTGTGTAACTATATGTGATTTGTTTTCTCTTGGTCACAAGAAAATATGATTTGACAGCTTCCTTTGTGCCTCTTGGCCCAATCAGAAACAAGTTTCACCATCTCTTCAAACTGGACTGAAGCTGTATAAATTATGAGCTTGCAATAATTGAAAATGTTTGTCTTTTTGTTATAGATCTTGTATTAGGTCACTTGTCTTACTTCTAAAATGCATCATTCTTTTAGCTGTTGTCAAATTCAGACCAGTACTGACTGAAAAATCCCCTGCATATTATTTGATGAGTAGACAGGCAAATAAATGTTTTCCTCATTTATTTAAACTTTCTGAAAAATGTGTCTCTCAGTTTAACCCTTGTTTATTTTCTCCTAGGCGAGCCTGATTTTTAAGGCGGGCTTCGATGCTGGCTTCCTTTACATACTATACCACATCTATGAAGGTTACGACATGCCCCGTCTGTCCAAGTGCTCCCTGGAACCGTGCCCCAACACGGTGGACTGCTACATATCACGCCCCACAGAGAAGAAGATCTTCACCCTCTTCATGGTGATCTCCTCTGCTGTCTGCATCTTTATGTGTATCTGTGAGATGATTTACCTCATCTGCAAACGCATCCAGAAACTCATTAGGAGGAAGACTGAGGCAGAGAGGAGGCTGTTCGCGGAGAGTCATGAGATGGCACCACTGGCAGCACCCAGGTCAGAGTTCAGGTCCAAAACATCAATCAGAGTGGATCCTACAGCCTCTATCCAGAACCTCAGTAACATCAAGGCTGAGGATGGCCCATCTCAGAAAAAATAACCTACAATATGGCAGCGGTCATGTTGAAAAACTGAGCAAAGTACACAAGGGACCGCTGCGAGCAAATGCATTCATCAGACTCTGCAGAGAACTGCTGCTCACCACCAAAGATATCAGTCAATTCAGGGAATTCTAAGCGTTTTGTAAATATTGTCATGTTAAATGACTTTCTGCAGGAACGCACACCTTATGCATGCAAATTAACCCCTTCAAAAAGGATCAGGGTCTAGAGAATCTTTTGAAACTGGTTTGTGTTGTGAATGTGTGGACGTGTGCATCTCTTGTGCATCTTGGCCAGTCGTATGTTTAAGCTGTTAATTCAGGTGCTTGGCAAATAAAACTATATATATATGATAAAATGTTGAAACCCCAAGGGATGTAAATACAATATAGAGCGAACCATTTCCCCGAACATACACACTGCCCCCTAATGAATAATACAAGATAAAGCGCACACAGCTATTCCTTTAGAGGAGTACACAACACAGTTATCGGCAGAAAGCACTTCAGGGGGTTTTGTTCTCAGATATGCAATATGTAGAAATTCCTCTTTATCATTCAAGAATAACTTTGACTCCTGCTGACATTTAGTGTCGAATCCTATTAAAACTACTGACAACTTACAAAAAAATATCTATATTTTTATGCCCACAAATTTGGTTGGTTGTTTTTTTTTTTTGAAAAAGAATGAAGTTAAGAGTCCAGATAATATATTTTGTTTTTACATTTTGTATTTATTGTTGTGATCCATAAAGTTATTTTACTGTTAAAATATTTCAGTGTGTGTGTTCTTTTTCAACAACTATTCACAGATCGTACATGAAACAATTTATAGCAGTCAGTTACGGGTTTATGTGAAGATACAGTGTGGGAAAGGAAAAGAGACATTTTGATGGAAAAAAGATAAAATAATATACATTGAAGTAAAACAATATGTGATCCCATTTCACACCAGTACATTGTGAATTGGTTTATTATAGGAATCGTACAGTATAGATAGATCAGAATCAGACTCTATTGGTATGTGTATATCGACAAGGAATATTACTTTACAGAAAGATAGAAATAGACATACAGCTAAAAACAGGGGCAGCAACACTGAGCCCAGACAGGTTAAGAAATGTACATATAACCATTATTATGTAAATACAAGTAGGTGAAAATAGGTGTGTATATAAATATATATAAGGCTTTCTGTAAATCGTATGTGCATGAATATTTGTTTACTCAATTCATGTACATCCATTAAATGTGTATTCCTTGAATGAGATTTAAAAAAATAAATCTCTAAAATATTATGAAATCAAAGTCAAACAGTAAAACCAGTATCTGTTGCAGGATTACACAAAGAGAGTGACTAACTCTGTAAGTATCTGCTTATAGTCATGAGTGACGGACACAGTGATTCATACCTATTTATTTTGTCGTCACCACTTTTCCACTCGGCCGTCCAATCAGAAGCAGGGGACGCGGGTGCGGTTTTGACAGACCCGGAAATGCACCAATAGCTTCCAGCCGGACGGAGCCGCGACCGCCTTGACTGCTGCCCTGTTGTAGGAAGTAAAGTCTGTCAAACATGAGTTTCCATTACGGCCAGGTACTGAAATACTGCGTTTTGTCTGTGTTGATTACAGTAACATGCTAATATTGTTAAATAACTGTATTATCTTTCCTTGACATAACGTAACTAATGTTTTTTTTCATGTCATAGAAACACAACTAGCGTTAGCCATTGTTTGCTATTGATAGCATAAACAATGTCAACTGTTGCTAACCTGACATTAACGTTCATATGTAACAGTGTGTTTTGCTCATGTTATCTTAATTTAAATGTAGCTAACATGGCTGTAGTTATAGTATAGAACAATTGACCAGGCAGTCGTGATTATTTCTTCTTTAGCATTTGGAAGTCAGTGTGTTATAGTTAGTAGTTTCTATGAGCTAAATATCGCTGTAACTGCTTTGAGTAGTGGTTCAGATCCTTCCAAGTAAAAGTAACAGTACATAACTGTAAATATATACGATTACTAAGTTATGTATTCCACGTTTTGCACGAGTAAAGTGCAGAAGTATTTAGAATGGAGGAAGAATATTATATTTACAAAGCATTGAAACTTTGAAGACCTAAATTTGTCTGTTTTGTGTCTTGGGTAGCTTCAGATATAACATGATACTATATTATATAAAGTAATTACATGTTTTGTAAGTAACACCTCAACCTACAGGCAGCCAGATAAATGTAGTGGTGTAAATGAATATTTGCCTGTGAACTATAAGCTGGTGGAGTACAAAGTAGTAATAAAATGTAATATACTCATGGAAAGTACAAGTACCTCAAAAGTGAACTTAAGATCAGTACTTCAGTAAATGTAGTTAGTCACTGTTCACTACTGGGAAGGAAATACTTCTATATTTTTTTGATCTCATGGAAGAGACTCCATCTGTCACACACAGCCCATTTATTCTTTTTATGTGTCATCGCTGCAGGGCTATCCAGGAGGAGGAAACCCACCACCAGGTGCTCCATACGGGGGAGGTGGCGCTCCCTATGGGCATCACCCTTCAGCTCCGTATGCCGGTGCACCACGTCCACCAGGAGGAGGTCCTTACGGCGCTTATGGAGCCCCAGGTCAGGGTCAGTACGGGCCTGGGCCAGGGGGTGCCCCCAGCGCGCCTTATGGGGGTTATGGCGGACAACCTCATGGAGGACATTATGGACACCATGCTCCTGCAGGTAACTATAGGCTGAGACTGCAGCTGCTTCTGTGGTACCTTTGCTTGTGGGAGTCAGAACAGGCATATTGTGAACATGAGGAGACTGCAGATAGGCTCTCATTCTGCTCCTTCATTGCTTCTCTCCTTTTCTCTCTCCCTCACTCTCTGGTGAGATGATGGATAGAAAATGACTTACGTTCCCAGACAGTCATGTAGAGACAGGGTTCAGTTTATGCCCCTCAGCAGGATTACACGGCTGGAGTGATGACTCCGGTAATACTGAGTGAGGGCTAAACAGAGTAAGAGACAGATGGGTAAAGAGGGTGTTGTGTGTGTTTGTGTGTGTACTGTATGTGTGTGTGATTACACTGTTTCCTGTAGCAGCTTAACCTAAGTCAGAACCTGATAGCCTATGTTGCTATCACTCCCCACAGGGACAGAATCCATCAGGGTCCGGCCTGAAGTGTCACCTGTCCCTCTCTCCCCATTCATTTTTCTTAAAATCAGCCCTCCTTCTACTCCTCCCCTCAGCTTCCACATTTTCTCACACTTCGTTTCTCTTCGTCCATGTATTCAGGTAATGCCCTCTTGCCCCTCTCGCTGAGATGACTTTTCGTCAACCCTTGGCCCAACAGCGACCTTTTTTTTTCACAACACTGAGCATGAAGTATAACTAAGGTTGGGAAACTGTTCTTGAGTGGAATACCAACTGATTTCACAGCAGTAGAAAGATTCACTATTGCTGAATTAAGCATTTTTTCTATTACCGGAAGAGTATGCAGCATTTTCATGAAATAAATTGGATAGTGCAATTATTAGATGTTATTTACAGCTGCCACAGCTGAAATGCATTTGTTGGTATAATCTCACACAATTATAATAGTTTTTCTCTTATCCACACGTTCTTCCAGCAAGTAACACATCAATACTGTATCCACTAACTCACATTTATAAAATGTGCATAGTTATAGGAATTATATTTGGCATAGCAATTATACATTCAATGTTATAAACATTGTATACCATACTGTTTTCCAAGCCAGTGCCTTCTAAACACCAAAGCCCAAAGATTGAGTCAAGCACAGATGCATTATTTTTTTATGATCAAGTTTCTGCTTGACAGAGTCAGCACAGTTTCAACTGTCAGACAGTAGAAGTGTGCTTCTTCATTTCTCAATAAATAAATAATTATTATTTTGCGTCGGAACGAGGCAGCTGCTTCATTTAAAAGACTCTTCGCCGTCTTTTTCTTCGCTCTTTTCCTGTCCCCTCCTTCAGTGAAATAATAACCGAGAGCTTCAGTGAAATAATAACTGGTAGAAAATCTAAGGGTGGGAAACGATAAAGAGAATAAATCAAACTAAGTTGGCTCAGACTGAAAATTGAAGAATAAGAAGGGGAAAACAGTGATGGAAAGAGCAAGAGCATCTTCAAAGTCAGTCTGAACCCCCCCACCACCACCATCCTATTACTATTATATTTCCTCTCTGTAGGTAACATCCCTCCTGGTGTTAACCAAGAGGCGTACCAGTGGTTCCATACTGTTGACACGGACCGCAGTGGCTTCATCAACCTAAAGGAACTGAAGCAGGCACTTGTCAACTCCAACTGGTCTGCTTTTAATGATGAGACCTGCCTCATGATGATCAGTAAGTCACACAGTCTTGATGATGAATTGGTGAGGCAGCATTTCATGAGGCAAAATGACACAATGTTTAACTAGGTAAAAGATTTCAGAGACCTAAATGGCTACAGCATAGGGCCAGAGGATTTAGGATTTAGGAAAAATAAATGAATAAAGGATTGATGGGACAAAGAACTGGCTTTATATGTGAGTACTCGCCTAAATCTCCCAAACTTTTAATTAGAAATCTCCCTTTTTCTGAAAGGAGAAATTTAGGCAGCCAGGAGCCTAAAAAAATTACAGAGTCGTGTTTGTTTTGATGTCTGTTAGTCTCCCTACATTCCAGTTGTATTTGCCAGCCAGTGACTAATGCATCCATTACTCTAATGAGAAATATGTGACTTCTATGCATTACATTTAGATAATGCCAGGATCCATGCTGATGGACAATTGGCTTGCTAGAAAAATGAAGAAAATGCACTTCACATTTGTGCTCTGTTTCGCAAGAATAACCGAGTGTCGTTGGTGCTGAATGCTCTGTGTTTTGTATTTTCTGTTAGACATGTTTGACAAGACGCGGTCTGGCCGAATGGACCTGTTTGGTTTCTCAGCACTATGGGACTTCATGCAGCGGTGGAGAGCACTCTTTCAGCAGTATGACAGAGACCGCTCAGGCTGTATCAGTGGCACAGAGCTACATCAAGGTATCCCCGTTTGTGTGTGTGTAATTATAACCCCAAAAAGTTAGGATGCTGTGTAAAATATAGGTAAAAGCAGAATGCAATCATTTGCAAACAAACTGTGTTTACTGACAACCGTTTTATGTGTTCCTGAACCCATATATTAGAGTTCAAGCAGTAGAGTTTCCCAGTTTGTGGCAAATAAAGTACATCCATCTATCTATCCATCTATAGTAATATCCTTAGTACAATCATGTGTTTCGCAAAGTGGTGAACCTTGCCCCATCTTCATAAACTTGTTTGAAACATTTTGCTGGCATCAAATTCAGAATAAAAAAATAAATGAAGTTGATGATGATGGTAAAACATTAAATATATTGTCTTTGTACTGTTTTCAATTGAGTATATCTCAAAAAGGATCAGAAAATGATCACATTCTGTTTATGGTTTACACAGCGTCCCAACTGTTTTGGAATTGGGGTTGTATTGAGGGAAAAGGGATCATTTTGTAAACAAAAATGAACATGATCAGGACAATTGGCGGTTTTAGTCTCACACCTGAAATTAACACTAAATAAAAAAACAAATAAATAATAATAAAATATTTCAGCATAGAAATGAAAATGAATTTCCAACTTGTTTCTCTCTCTTCTCCTCAGCCCTTGCTCAGATGGGCTACAACCTGAGTCCCCAGTTTTCTGAGACATTGGTGCAACGCTTCACTGTGAGAGGCAGACGACCCGGCATCCATCTGGACCGCTTCATCCAGGTGTGCACCCAACTCCAGAGCACGACGGAGTTCTTTAGGGAGAGAGACACGACCATGACGGGCCACATCCGCATCAACTATGAGGATTTTCTGTCTGGGGCCATCACCAGGCTCATGTGAGAGTCATTCCACAGACAATCCCTCAGCACTGTGATTCACAGTATCATTCCATGTTCAGGTCATATTTTTGCTCAGTTTTTAATGCTCTCCCATAAGTGCCCCAGCCTGCTGGTATGTATACAGTATATCAGCCAGTGCACATTATTCCATGGCTTGTTGCTGTAAGTAGATAAAGCCTCACACCATGCACCTGAATGGAGTTCAGTGGCTGTTATAAAGGTAGCTAAAGCCTTAACTGGATAGCTTAACTTTCACCAGGGGGTTAGCAGGAAAGTGATTGTGGCTTTAATAACATCAGCACCCGTATACTGCAGGTCACAAACAGTCAAAATCTTACCATAGATGCCTTGGTGACAGTTAGCTGGTCTCTTGTTTCCAAGTGCCTCAGCAGTACTTGATTCAAATAATGAATAGTTTCACTGAGATACAAGAGAGCACTTGTTTACATGTGTAATTCAGTGAATGTTGACCCGACAACCCCACGAACCACACATCTGTCAGGACTGAATCAGTGTAAAGACTTGACAAGAGGAGGTAACAGATAGTAAGTGAAAGAATGACATGATCATTTCTCTGCTCCTGCAGTTTACCTGCAGTACCTGCATTTGACTGCATGACAGTGATTCATATCTCACATGCAGCATTACCTCGTGCTATGAATACAATTTTAAATTCTCTTTTAAATGTATGTGCATCAGCAGTATTCAGCATTTCCAGGGGCTATTTCCATGCAATGGTTGCACATTGTATTGAAACGTGCTTTGTATTGCAATGTGTGTAAGTAAGCAAGAAAAGCTCCATTTGAGAAAATCAGAATTATCTCTCACACTTAGCGGAGTGTTGTCCTTAAAGCTCTGTAACTAATTGATTGTGAATGTTTAAAAAAAAATTAGTTCGTTATCATTTTCTGCTAAATTTGCACTCCTGTAAGCCAGTATCAATCACAAATAGAAACCATGGCCAAAAGATAAGAGACCCAAAAGCACTAAAAAGTCTTCCTTATTATGCGTGCGTTCACCTCAGTGAAATGGGAGATTCAGTGATTGTGGGGCCATATTTAACACTCCTCTGAGGTTTATATTCTGAAATCAGTGAACATGCCAAAATTGTTCAAAATGCCAAAAACAAATAAATGCTTTTGTATCACATTTTGATGTATTCGTATTCTTGATTTACAACCATTCACACTAATGAAAAGTGTTTAATGATGAGTGTTTAATCTGTATCTAAAGAGGAAATATTGTGTAAACACAGCAGTACCAAGGTAATACCACTTTACTGTCAATATGACAAATCTGGCACGTTTCTATTCAATGGAGAAAAAAACTTTAGAATTAATATTTTATCTCTGCAGAAGTGCCGTTGTTAGTGTATTTTCTTTAACAACTGTCAGAGCTAGTCGTAATCCAAACTTTACTTGTGGCCTTTGACCTCAAAATTCAGTCACTCATTGCTCCCTCTTATAGGGCAGATTGGCCACACGAAAGAGTAAAAGAGCCTCTGTCTTCTCCTTCCACATCTGGCGATGCTCTCCCTCACCATCTGTTCCTCTGCTTGATCACAGTCGATGTCAAGAGTCCTCTTGCTTCTCCTCGTCTCTTTCCAAATCAGAGGCCATCCATCAAGTTCTCTCGTGCATCTTTTTTTGGTCATGTCTCACCTCCGTCTCCTCCTTACCCTTCTCCCTCCATCTTCATCCGAGGCTAAACTTAGCTCTCCCAGGTCCTTAAGCACACTTTGTGTCACATTCTCCCTGCCAACCCTCCTGTTCTGTTGTCACGTCACCTGAACATGGATGCAGTTTAGTGTCTGGACCACGTTCAAAACATTGAGTTTAGGGACTTAGAAGTGTGGCCAAAAGTGCACTGTGCATGAAGGTTTGAGCCTATAGAGAGAGCTGCAGCAGCCTTTTTCTGGCTTATGTGATTCAGCAGTGATTTAACCTAAGTCCTGATTGTCATTTCCTGTGTAATGAGGAAATTTCCCACCACTGACCATGCCTGACATCTGTAATTAACTTGGGCAAATAGAGCAGGTCTGTGGGGCTTCACTTAGCGAGGGTGTGACACCTCACTCTGTCAGCCCCAGTTAGTGATTTGGATTGATAAGACAGTTGTATTTTTACATAAAAATCTTGGCTAGTGCAGCTCGAAATCGCATTTACTAATAAACAGGAGCTGATGAAATAATCCTGGCACCGCTAAGGTTGCTGTTAAAGCAGAACTGGCACTAGTAATGTTTTCCCGCAGGGGATGAGCACATTTCACTTTATCTGACAGGACTGATCAAATGCCAGTTCTGGCAACTACAAGATGGACAGTGTAGCGGGAGGAACTGCTTAAAAGAATCATTTTGAAGCATGAAGCATAATCACCCACACAGAATCCTGTTAATCACAATAATTCCAGCAGTCATTTTGAAGTAATGATAACATAAAAATTTTGGATATAGCTCCATTTGTTAAACTTTCTTCTTCTGCACAAATAACCAATGAGTCCGAACTGGTCATCGCTCCATGACAGGCTGCATTCCAATCGTCATAGATCAACCCTGTGTCCTGCATTGGTAAGTTTTACGGAAAACTTTTGGGTCTGGGAGCTGAAATATCAGTGTCATCAATCATGTAGCGATTTGCAAAGAACACTTACCGATTCACTACCCAGAAACTACCCTATCATAGAGGGATATTTTTTCCCTCAGTAGTCAACTCTGCAATTTATGGTTTCCTCCTGGGTGACTGAAATTTACACAGTTTCACTGCATCCCTCATAAGCAGTTAAAGTAAACAAAAACAAAGCTTCGACAGATGTTTGTGTCTTTTTCCACAGCACACCAAGCCTGTGAAAGTGTCCCTGTCTTCATATGCCAAAATGGGCTTTTAAAAACGAAATCTCTCTCTGCACTTGAGGGGCCTGTCATCCAAGAGGGGTAGCTCACGCCTTGTCAGTGTATCACACAATGCTGATGACAGATCTGTCAGTCTTTCATGAATATTCCTTGAGAGCAGGATTTTGTGCCAGAATCCCATCAATGTTTGAACACAGAAAGAGATGGTATTTTTTATTATTCCCAGTCATAGAAGCCACGGAAGGGACAAACATGCATGCATGTTATGTAACAACACAGCTCCCTTTGACTGTATAGTCCCAAAATTATTTTTAAGTTGTTTGATTAAAGAGTATTTCAAAGTTTGACAGCTTAAGAGGACATATTTGAATAAATTGTCATGTATTCCTGTGGGGAAATTGCTGTTTCAATCATCTAAGGATACACAAATAAGTAAATTCTTTATAAATATTGCAATGTTGTTATATTAACATAATATGTCACTATATCTGACCTCTGGTTTTTAATTTTCTGTTGCAGTGTCCGTATTTTAGTGATTATCTTAAATTAAATGTATGTGTTTTGTTATTGTCTACAAAGTAATTGTTGTTAAGTATTACTCAGTTTATTGGTACCAACCACTATCAGTACAAGTAGCAGTTTGTTGCTTCCCTTTAATAAGCAAAATGTAAAGGTCTGTTTTATCATTCCTCATCTCAAAGTAATGTGCTATTTTCGCCACTAGGCGGCGGTGAAACACCGAGTAAACGCAGATAAAACCTTCTTGGTTACACCAACGCCAGACTCGTCAGCCAATGAAATTTAATCAGGAAGTTACAGAGAGTCACCCGGAAGTTACGTTGATTCACTGCTGCACCAACGTGCGGACAGTAAAGGTGAGTGAAGGCTAAAGAAATAAGCCAATGTCATTATCAAATGTTTAGAAATAAACGCCACCCGGACTGTTTTCTAGCAAACGTAGCGGGAGCAGGTTTGGCTGTAGAGACACTGCACGCACCGTCACGTTGAAGTTACTTATCATTAATTTACCATGAGTTAGCCGGTTAGCAGTTTCGAAAAATGGCATTGAGACAGTTAGCTAATGCTAGTTATATAATGGGGTAATTAGTTATTAAGAAACGTTAACTATTAATTCATATGTTCAGATGGTGTGACAGGTTATTTCGAGCCCTGTTCTCCGCCATTGTCTGGTTAGATTCGTGGTTGACCGACGACCTGCCGGACTCCATAACAAATGTAACCATATAATCTTCCTTGTTTGTGTACAAAGTAAACCATACGGCTCCCGACAAAAATAAACGCCCATTCCGAATCGAGGGGGACTGCTTTTCACTTCGGCATTGCTGTAACAAAGGAACAAACGCAAACCATCATATATCTTTACCTTTAGAAATGTGTAACAGTATCAAATTCCCCCGAAAGAACTGCCGTTGCTAATTTCATCATTGTTGATATATCAAGGCTAACTCAATGTTGACATTACTTTAGGATCTTGTTGCAGCTTTACATTGAATAAACTGTCGTTAACTTTATACGACTGTTTTGCTTTGGATCTTTGCTCTAGATCTTCTCGTTGTTCTCATTGTTGGTTGGACTACATGAGGAGGATGGACAGGCCTCTATATCAAACGTGTGGCATGAATACCCTACAGTAGTTCAGTCCATTCAGACATCTGTTATCACCACAATCTAGAGAAAATACTGCCAAATTATTTTCATGTTTAATGAAGACTATTATTACTTCAGTAGTTTTGATGATTTCAAATGTAAAAAAACATTTTTGGTTTAACCATTAAAGACCACTTTCAACCACAAGGTGGAACCAGCTAAGAACAAGTGCTTTTCACATTTGAGATCAGAACTAGTGTGGTAATCTAATATACTCTTTTATGTGTGATTAGCTCTTCATGTTTTCCTCTTACTATAACACTGTAAATATTCCTTGATGTAAGGTAAGATGTACTTACCACTTTTATTTTCCCCTCTGGAGCACCTGGGAGCCAAAGCGGTGTGCAGTCATGTGGCCTGTAGTTTGGACGGCATTACGGACCTATGCCCCTTATGTCACCTTCCCTGTGGCCTTTGTGGTGGGAGCAGTGGGCTACCACCTGGAGTGGTTTGTCAGAGGAACCCCTAAACCTCGAGAGGAGAAGGGCATCCTGGAACTGAGGGAGGAGAGGAAGCTGCAGGAACAAGTGGGTATGGACAGCACCCAGGTGCTTAGCCTGAAAGAAAAACTGGAGTTCACACCCAAAGCGGCTCTAAACAGGAATCGACCAGAAAAGAGCTAACCCGTGTTGGAGCAAGAGACTCGTGTTTGCCCGTTCTCAGCAGGAGGAAAGCCCATTGGGAGTCAAGAGGGTGAACCAGAGAGCCAAAACATCCATTCAGCCATATGTCCTCACTGCTGGCCACCCAACAGCATCGGCTTGCTTGTGTAAATATCAGCTACTTTTGAGAAGCGAGGGGGTAATTAAAAAAAAAAGATAGACAATCTTGCAGGAGTCCAATATAACTTATGTGCAATCTGTGATTCTTTGACCTTCCCCTTGATGTTACGCATGCCTGTGCATGCTTTGAACAATAACTAAAGCAAGACACTTGAATTACAACACCTTAAATGGCACCAGTGGGTGTCCAAGCTTTGAACTGATTTTGAACAGGATTTGATGGGAACTGGTCATTTTCTATTTTATTTAAATCTAGTTGTGAGTCCTGTGACACAAATGTTATTTTATCTTTGCTGTTAAATCAGAAAAATGCCATTTCTTTGTCAATTCTTGCATAGAAACGAGTTTCATGTTCAAGCCTGTCACAAACTCTTTCTGATTTTAATCTTTTCCGTATGTTAAGACAGGACTTCTGATTGTGAGCATAAATGCGGAGGAAGAAAGACAGGTCTTTGTTGTAGTTCTTTTTATCTCACGTAACCTTTGATGGTATGTGAGAAAATAATCCATCAGTGCGGGAGGTCTCAGGAAGTTTAAGCTGCTTAGTCCTATTGTCTGAAACATCGACACAATACTTTCATTTTAGAAAGACTAGGTTGTTTGCACACTAAAGGTTTTAATTGTGTGTTATTGAAAATTGTGATGAATAAAGACATTTTTATGAACAGTATTATGTATTGACATTTCAGTTAATGTTGGCAACTTCTTTTAAGAATCGTCACCAGTTCCTTCCACTGATTTCTTCTAACAGAGTAATGAAACTAAGGTTTCAGTTTTCGTCACTTGTGTTTCAGCAGCTTTGTTTCACATTCAGGTCTGAACAATTATCTGATCCTGCATGATTATGAAACAATGCTGCTGCCAAGGACAGAAGGTAACATCAAAGTCAAAGGAAGGAAGCAATGGCTCTACTCATTCAGCTTCAAGAAGGAAATTATTTTCGAGGGAACGCAGCGGACAAAGCAGTGATAAATGGGGGAACCTGCAACTCATTCACTGTTTGGAATTTGACCTGTGTTCTGCCACTGGCAAAAAAAAATGAGTAAGGAAAAGACCAATCCATTTGAAAACTAGGTTTTTTTTCAAGTCTTCAAAACTGGCTGAAAATGCAGCTGTTGTCTCAGTGAACCATACCCCAACAGAAGAAGTCAGTTTCAGATTTACTTTTCTTGTTGCTATGATGGTTTGAGATAAGGACTTGTAGGTTATTGAGAAACCATCAAGATCCTTTAGAGACAATTATAAATGTAATTTTCACAGGAGTTAGGTACTATGCCCATATTTGATAAAGTACACAAAATCAAATGGATACACTTAAAAAAAAGCCATCCCTAAAACAGACAACATTTTGACTGTTGAAAGGGATAAATTTGTCAAGTGTACAACCTTGATTCCAAAAAAGTTGGGACCCTGTGTTAAATAGAAGAATGTGATTTGCTAATCCTTTCTGACATCTACTGAACTGAAAACCATACAACGTCAATATATTTAATGTTTTACCTCATAGACTTCATTGATTTTTGTAAATATTTGCTTATTCTGATTGGCAACAGGGGCACACACTCCCTGCAGAATCCCTCGCTGTATGAAAACATAAAACCACAGTTATGTCCATGATTCAATTGCCTCAATGCATGCTGGGAAGCTACCCAGCACACTAACCTCAGCAGTGCTCTCTACTCATGTTGCCTTTATTTTAAAGTAAGGGCACACTGTTCTATCTAAGATGAGACTGTTCCAGTTAGGTGTTGATTAGCTGTTGTTGGAAAAGCATAATGGTGTTCAAGCTGGTAGCGTTGTTAATTTAGCTATCTTTACCACTAAAGAGTTACACATACAACAACATACGGAGTTATGTAAAAACATTCCTTTTGGCATCAGCAGAACAACATGAGGCTAAAATTAACTTTTTCCGTTTAAGGGCAGCTTGACTGTTTATCTCACAATCCATCAGTAATGTCGCAGACTGATACACTAGTTCAACAAAAGCAATGTAAGTAATGATTAAAAATATGGTATTGTTATGATTTGGATTAATATAGAGTTGACAAAATATATAGAAAGAGTGTCACTCAACATGAGCACTTCAATGACGTTGCTTCCACCCAACATGACGTTTGCCCTCCCTGTAAGCAGAAGGAGGAGAAATCTTTATTATCCTCGTTATTAAAACAAGAGCAGTGATGTGGTCAGGAAACAAGGACGTTTTAATAAGTATTCGCTGGTTGAAGGCGCAGAAGTCGTAAACACTACGAAATGAGAAAACTTTGTGAAGCTTTTCAAATCTCGACACGTGATAAGTCACATGCACTTAGAGAGAACTGGAATAATTATCTTGTTGACACTTTATTCCAGTCCCACGGCCTCTCCTGTGTTAAATAATGAAGCAGAGAGGTCCATCTCTCCCGTGCCCCAGGAGCTCTCTTAATGGATGATAACCTTTCCAATGTGCCAGGATAAGTTCCACTACGTTACCCCGCCAGCTAGTGAAACGGGGAAAGATTATGAAACCCAGATTTACATTGGCACCGGAGTGGTGAATGCTTCGCTATCGGCAGTCATCAGCTTAAACTCCCCTCTTAAGTTTGCTATCAGTGGAATGACCCGCTCCACTCCGGTGACCTCGGTTGTGCGTGCTGAGAGTGGCAATTACTTCAAGCTGGTGGAAGTTTCCATCTGAAACTAGTGAGGATGGAGAGGCTAAATAATATGGAGAGAGTTTACAGGGAGCCTGTTTAGGTGTGTGAAAGGTGTGTGTGTCCTCCTGGGAACAATCAGAGGACAGGTCGGCCATCTAACAATGGCCCAGCTCCTCGCAACTGGACAGTACTGTGGGAACCGAGCACCGAGGCTCCTGGGAAAGGAGGGGGATGTTTGGAGGTGCTCCATTGTTCTTGCTGGATGATGGGGATAATGGGTGTGAGTGATGCTGGTTGTTCCTTTTCTTTTTTTTTTTTAAGGAGGTCCAATCCAACATCCTGAGTGGACAGGCCGGAGACTGTGTTCCCTCTGCTGCAGGAACAATAGAGCTGTCTGCCTCCTTGAAGGGCACCACATCCCCTGTTGAGTACACGCAAACACACACTCATGCGCAGAATACGGGAATACAGGTACGACTGTATGTGAAACCTATACACAGACAAGAAGCCTAAATGTAAATATATAAAGGATCTCACACTTGTAAGGGAAGTCAACGTAAAAATATTTGCACACGTATTCTCACAGGGACATTTAAAGAATGAAGGATGTTTTCTCTAACAGTCAGGATGTATGGCATTAATGGCACTAATAATGTTCTTTCAAATTGAAAGGTGCTGATTAACCATAGCAAACACTTCCTACACAGTGTCTGCTGGCTGAATTCATTGTATTGTTGTTATTAATTCTAAAGGAGAATTAGGATGGTTGCATTCTCCAAGTATTAAACTTTAAAGTGGTATCGATAGTTTGAGTGTTGTTTTTTTCCCACTTGGGGGAAGCAGAATAAGCTGAAAACACAACACTGGCTAATTATCACCCAAAAGGTTATTGTGATGAACACTGAGCAACATTAGCATTGACTTTGAATTGTGTTTGTGGCTACCTGACTAACATAAGCCCATTATTCACTGTAATTTAGCTCTTTTGCTCTCCATGAACTCGTGGCTAAAATATGTTGCTATGTCCTCCGCTGCATTCATTGTTTGCTGTTTAGTTCTGGGCAGGTATCACACAGTCTGTTTCACTGAAACCAGCTGGAAACAGTGTAGATGAGGGCAGTGAGAGTGAACCAAAATGATAAACGTCTGTGAGACTGAAAACCAAAACAATGGGCTGAAAGATGCTAAAACGCTCCATCCATCCATGGCTGATGATTCTTTGTAGGTTTGTCGCTCTGATCGGCCCCTTTCACATTACATTTAGTCGCCTGACTCACTATCTAAGAAAAATATTGATCAGTGCAGCTTTAAATCAAACATCTGAACCCAAAAAGACCCCACTCTCTTCTCACTCATATCTGACTGTGGTACAAGTCCTAAAACCTGCCCATAATTCATCTTGAGAGCCAACAGCTTAAGAGAGACCACCAAATAAACATGCAGAAGTTCATTCAAACCCCCCCACCCCACCTCATACACACACACACACACACACATACACACTGAGCTATAAGTGGTACCAGCCCTCTTAATTGACTCCAGCCGCACAGCCGGCACTCTGCCCATGTCCCTCATCCTTCACTGGTCTTTGATGGGGTGGCCGTGACATTAGGTCAACAAAACAGTGGAGCCGGGACAAAACAATGCAACAATGCCCACCACAGCCCCATTGTCAGGGTGAACAATCCCAAATGACCAATCCCTGGGGACAAACAATACTGGAACAGGAAACAGATACAGACCCACTTCCTGTCCAGAGTTTAAATTTAGGAACTGCTCAGAGCTTTTTGGTGTTGTTTTGTCAAGTAGCACAAACGGCCAAATTAAGGACTGGGTGCTCGGACGGGATATTGTTAAGGATACAGAGAAAGTCGTGTGTCGGTATTGTGCCTGTGTGAGTTGAGTGAAACAAAGGGAGTTGGCACACGCGACGCTGTATGCCTTTGCACACACTAGGACATAAACACCAAACCCTGAAAATAATAAGAATAAAGAGATATTGTGTAACTACGATTGAACTCATTCACCTTGTAGCTTGCTATTTTGAGCCCTGCTGGTCCTATGTTTGCCTGTGTGTGTGTGTGTGTGTATGTGTGTGTGAGTGCCTTCTCTGTCTGTTCAAAGTGCTTCCTAGAGATACACAGGGCTTTCAGCAGTACAGCTGGCAGGAAGTATGACAACGGAGCGAGTGGTTTTGGACAGGCCTGGGACCTAGGTGGACCCTTTAAAGACCCTCCAGAGCCCGGCGCATGGAGAATTGCCTCTGGGCATGACAGTTGGCCTTTCATAAGACCTGCCTTAACCCGGAGGCGACTTGACGGCACTTTGAACTGCTTTATAGTCTAGAAGCTTGTGTGTGTGTGTGTGTGTGTGTGTGTGTGTGTGTGTGCACTCATTCACCAAACTGAGAAGCTGCCTTTCTTTGTGTGGGATCAGCGGCATGTGGCTTCACCAACAGAGTGAGGAAATGGATCAGCAGTGACTTCAACAATGTCAGGAAGCGCAGTCAGAATGGCAGCTGATCCCAGAGGTTGCATGTATGACCGTTAAAGATGACGGGTCACACAGATTGGGGTCGTCCCACCTAATGACTCTCACTCATTTTTATTTGCACAGCTTTGCACAAACAAATATGTCCATTGTCAAGCCTTTATTGGAATATCCTCTCAAAGAGTTTGAGGAGAGGAGTTTGGGAAATAGTCTAGACGTGAATAATAGGTAATCAAGCCAATGGATGGGAGAGCACTTTGCTTACGTCCTGTTGTCCTGACAAAGGAACCAAAATATCACTTTCACTGTAAAGGGGCTTCATTACAGGTATAATTTTTTTTTCTGGTGTGTAGATATTGACGACAGAAAAAACCTGGCTGCTTGAGCTGCACTGTTGTTTCCATCCTGCCGGGTTTACATTAACTTAACTGAACAGGAGGTGAGAGTTGACTCTGCGGAAAGAACAGAGCAGGGCGTCGGGCTATAAGGGAGATGGATGCAAAAGGGAGCTCCGCTGTTCCGCTGCTGGCTTTGGTTGGCAGGCCGAGTGCCGATACGTGTCGCCCCCGTGCAATCTGTTCCGTGACCCCCTGGCTTTTATGTGAAAACACACACGTGAACAAATCACATCGACACATGCATGCAAGTGCACATACATGCACCCTCCCACCTGGACTGAGATAACAAGGCTGCACGGGAATACCAGCCAAGTTTTTGTGAACAGACATTGAACTGGGCAGCTTCAGCAGGCTCTGTTTGGACTGCGCTCTCAACAATATCTGCCAATTTATCCTTGACACAGGGAGGGGCTGCGGACAATAAAAACACATTCCAGTCTGAGGAGGAAAATGAGTCAATGAGTTTGAGTCTTCCCATTATTATTCAATTGTACAACTTTGATAAAACCGCAGCGAAAGAAAAAAGTCTATTTAATTTTTTCTGCTGCTTGTTGCAGTTGCAGTGTTTGTTTTATGAGAACCTGTCTCACTTAAATTTCCCATAAACCCCATTTCCTGCTTAGATAACTCCTTATCATCACGGTGACAGTTCGGTAAATTGCTGGAAATGAGCGGCGCATTGCAGAGCGCCGCGGCTGCCACCCCCCAAAAGACATATGGCTACATTCATTCAGAGCCCGGGTGAGCACCTTTGTGGAAGGTGCTGAGTTCTGGATTTTATCAATTGCTTTCCACGAAAACAGCATTAACAGTCAAGACTCCCCAGGGGATATTAAATAGAGCCGGCGTAAAGTGCTGTTCCACCTTGTATGAAATTTTACTGGCATATAATTGATGCCTTTCTGTCCTATACAGCGAGAGCCACGGATTTGAAAACAGCCATTAAATCAAAGTTATTTCCCTCCAATTTTTTCCCCCTCAGGAGGTTATTCTCATGATACCCTGTAAGACTCATCCACTTCTCCACACCTCCGTCTTTCTATTATTCCCAAAGTGCTTTCTCTTGAGTGATTCAGCGCCTCCGTATTGTGACAGTATTTGGACAGCGGAACGTGTATGGCTGGACACAGAAGCGATGCAAGCTTTCACCACGTTTTCCCCACACAGACATCTCATCCCTGCATTCAGGAAGGAAAGGTCACATGCACAAGGGATCAACTTGAATGTAATGTAGTGTCTGTGTGGCATCTATAGTATATTTTGCATAATGTGAATAATGCAGGACGTGATCTTTTTGGAAATTTTCATGTGAGTGATCATATGATAATTATAAACTGACAGTATCGTCATTCATTTATGGCACTTTAAACTTTATTTCCCACAAAATAATAAATATTATCACTGGTATTTATTCACAATACTTTAAACATTAAATACAGTTTTCACATAGTCATTTCCTTTCATTTTGTTTGCACTTTGCTGTACCGCTTTCAGTCCATTCAATGTTCAATCACTAACACATCTTTGAAGTTCTCTCTCAAGCCCTCTGAAAGGTTTGATTGTCATCCTGGATTGCATGTCTTTGCCCCATCATCAGTCCTCTCTCCCCCTCTTTCTTCATAGCTAAAGTACTTTGGTCACTGGCAATGAGAATGAGTCGTTTTCAAGCCCAGGATTCTCATGGTTTGGCTCGCTTTCCCTTCACCCCTGCCTTCCCCAGTCCATAACCCCGAGTCCAGTGACCAAAACTCACTGGGTGAAAGGGGGAAAATGACATTGTGTGTGTGCATGCATGCATGCCTGCATCCACACATCCATTATCCTCTTGGGAGCAGAGCAGGATCCAGAGACCAGTACATTCCACAGTGTGAACATACACATAGGGAGAGGAGGGGGGTTCAAACAACTCCAGGGGTTACAGTGCAAATCTCAGAGGAATACGCTCAACTGTGGCTCTGCTGCACATACACACTCACACAATATCCCTCCACACACCCCTCCTTTCCCACATTCAACGCTAAAAGCCATTAATTGTAACATGAAAGCATCTTATGACCGTGATGATCTTCTCTCATTGTCATTTTTCTCAGTTTCTTTGCCTTGGGAAAGCGTTCTCAAATGTTCCATTTTGAATAGGTCAATTTATCTGGTAGATCTCTGTTTATACGTCTGGCTGCCTCTTAGGCATCGAGTTCACAGTGCAATAGTTGTTCTTCACTCATTTGACCTCTCACCCTGCACTCCTGATAGTCAAACGTCATGTGCAGGACAGTGTTTATATAAAGCTTTTCAAAGTCATAAACAACACAGTCTTCCATCTAACTGCATCATACATAATGCTTCTGCTTTGAGTGTCCTTTATGGGCACCCTTAGTGTTTTTCCCAGTGTGGTGTGCGTGTTTCTTATAATGGACTCTGGGGGAATGTGTCGTCCTCATAGCCCCTATGCAGTTTACATAACTGGGTAGCAGGTCACTTGCCCCCTCCCCAGGTCCCCAGTTCACCTCTATGGCCAGATCCCCGTAGCTCTCACAGGGGTTGTGGTAGTACGCAGCCCCACCCTGGGCGGGGAGGTCAACACAGCTCCCCGCTTGGTAAGACGCCTCCGCTCGGAGTTCTGGAGCCTCCTCCCGCTCTGCCACCCGCTCCGCCCGAGGTAGGTAGTCCTGGCGCTGGCTGCGGTAGCGTTTCTCCAGCCGGTGGGAGATGGCGAGCTGGAGGAGGTGGAGGAGCTCGATGAGGTTGAGGAGCACGGAGACGGCGGCGATCACCTGAGTGTAGATGGTGAAGATGGTCTTCTCCGTGGGTCGAGAGACGAAGCAGTCCACAGTGTGAGGACAGGGGAACCCCTTGCACTCAAACTTTGCTGCGATGAAGAAGCCATCATAGAGAAACCACAACCCTGCAATGAAGCCAACTTCCAGAAGGACTTTTAGCAGGATGCTGAATGCATATGCACACAGCAGCCTGCCTTTCATTTTTGGAACCTCAGGAGGGGACTTGTCAGCTTTTCCACCTTTCCTACCATCCTCTTGTGTCTCCTTCTCTTTTGCATTGTCTTGACTCACTTTATTATAACCCTTTACTATAACAATCTCTCCTCTCTTACGTCCACCATCGCCTTCTTCTGCCTGCTTCTCATCCTTATCCCCCTCTTCTCCCGTGTCCTTCCGCGCCCTTATAGCCACATATCCAAAGTAGAAGATGGTCGGCGTGGACACGAAGATGACTTGCAGGACAAAGTAGCGAAAGTGGGAGATGGGGAAGGCTCTGTCGTAGCACACGGCAGTGCAGCCAGGTTGTCGTGTGTTGCAGACGAAGTCGGCTTGTTCGTCATCCCATGCGGACTCGGCGGCGGTTGCCAGTACCAGCATGCGAAACAGGAAGAGCACGGTGAGCCAGACACGGCCGACGCCTGTCGAATACTCCTGTCCCTCCTCCAGCAGGTGCTCCAGGAAGGACCAGTCAGCTCTGGACATCCTCTGCTCCTAAGAAGGACAGTTGGTAGATAAAGGATAGATGGAATGAGCAAATGATTGACTGCAATTTGTATTGAAGTATTCGGCTTTTAAAAGTGGTTGTACATTGGAATCCACCTATGGTAACCAAGTGAAATTTGCAGTATAGATGAACTGGACACACATGAACACTGACCCACAGTCACTCTATGGACAATGCTAAAATAAGGCAAACAACCTCCCTAACTGTAAATGGCATCTATTGCAAACCTCACATCCCTGCGTTCCATACACTTTAATTTTAATTTCCTGATGTAGGCCACACACGCCCTTTTTCACCCATTGAGAAAATACCCATTACCTGCTTTTGCAAACTAGCTATTGATTCTTCAGTATCACTTTGGAAGAACTCCTCCAATCACCCAGTCATCCTCAAAAAGACACCAATAGGCACATATGTATTTTTTTCCTACTACTACTATTACTGTTGCATATTTTGCCAAAATATTGTGAACCCCCTTGTTAGTGTCAGACTGGACCAAATAGAACCAAACTGGTACCAAAGCAAACCAAGCTCAAACCACCTGTTAAAACTCTCTTCTGCTTGTTCAAATTGTGAGCTGGATCCCGTTATACCTGCCTGCAGGTCTAGTAGCAGTTGTTATGCACATCATGAAGTTTATCCACCTTTTCATTAACACCTAATTGGTACATTTTGTTTCAACAGCAGAATTCTCAGGGTTTTTTTTTTATAAACACACAGCTCATGCATAAGGCTTTAATGATTTCTATACGCAACAAATGAGCTAAGTTTCTCCAACCTTTTCAGTATAATGGTGTCTTTTTTACTGGGGAACATGTGTATGTGGCTACAGCCCCCTATTAGTTCTTCCATGAGCTCACTGCGTTGTTAGGGTGGGCTCCAGCTCCTCATCATCAACATGTGAAAAACAAGGCCTCCATACACTAAAATGCACTAAAACAAAAACACCTGGCACTAAAGTTAACATTTAATATGAATGGAAATAGTGCACGCATTCACTGTTCACAGTAAAACTGCAGTGGAGGCGTCCAAGAGAGGCCCCTCAAACTTTCACACTATACACACTCGTTTTTCTGGGTGAATTCATAAATCAATTAAAGCTGAGTCAAGTCATGCCGTGAGTGAAATACTCCATAATACTATTTAATACTTCATAAAAGTATTACGCGGGGGCTTGATGGAAGTTGTGACTGTTAAATGACACAGTCGGTGGCTGGTGGGAAACTCACGCATGCGGACACTCGCACACACGCACACACATCTGAATAAACATCCTGTGTCGGGGAGTTGAGTCACTGCCGTGGCACTTGCATATTTGTTCAGACTCAATATGTTTTTCTGTTATTTCTTCTCCTCTGAGAAAAAAAACAAGCTTCCTAATAGTGAAAACACAAACTCTTCTGACAGGATGAGACAAGACAAGACAATGGTCTGCCAGGGATGCTGAACAGGCACAAACATGATAACTGGACTGATCCACTTCTGGGAGCATTGTCTTTAGTATTTCTGTTAAATCTGCCAAGTATAATACAGAATACCAACAGACTCGCAGTCGATCAAAATACGAGATTGAAACATGGTATAAAATAAGACTGTAGCCCATATTAAGCATATCACAGTAGAAAATACAATAAAACACTATTACGTCTATTGTGACTTGTGAGTATTTCTGTTATCTCGTCCAAACGTAACACAGGACACAAACAGACTAGCAACAGATCACACATGGTATTACATAATACTATAAAGTCTAATTATATGACAGTAGGAAATACAACAAGACACTATAACCAAGCCTGTTGTGACACTATTGAAGTGACACTACAAGTCACAACAGGCTTTTCGAGTTTACTTTTAAAGTCGTTTCACTAGTCTTATTAATGACATACTTTAAGTTCTTATATTGCTTAAAGAAAGCTTATGGGAGTAAAAACAAACAAACGAAAAACATCAACAAGACAGAGTAAATAAATAAATAAAATAAAATAAAATAATCATAAACTCAATATTAAAGACCAGAGATCATTTATAGTGACAGACTAAAAGAACAGATTGGACTTTTAAAAAAACAGTTCAAACACACTGTTTTTCACTAAAGGGATACAGAAAAAAAAAAAAATAAATAAAAGCACAATTAAAAGTTAATTTAAAAAAAAGTTTGCCTCTTGTAGTCAAATGATCCTGACACTTTTGGGGGAGATCAATAAATCCAGCTCAACTCACTCATTGATGACTGTTGAGAACTACAGACATATTAACATATTCTTACAAGATGTCTCTTGTTTCTTACCTTTCTCTCTTAGGAATCAGCCTCTGTCTCCTTCTGTCTCCTCGTGTCTTTGCCGGACTCTCTCTGTGTGTGTGTGTGTGTGTGTGTGTGTGTGTGTGTCCTCCTGCTCCCAGAAGCAGCTCCGCAGCTTGACTCGATTTTCGCTTGGCTTCTTTAAAAAGAATCGATGTAATCGGAAAAAGTGGGGAGAAGTTTCCCAGGCCTGCTCTGCTGGATCCTCCCTCAGGAACCTCTGCCAGGAAATGGGATGGATGAAGGGAGAAGTTGTGGTGAGCTGCGCTTTGACCGTCGGCTTGAAGCTTTATTTTAAGGAGCGACACTTTGCGTTACTGACACGGGAACATGGTCTGACTTTGGTTATTTCAAGGCTGGGATGAGGGACACTGCTGGAAAGAGAGGGATGGTTTTAAATGACATGTTTTCCTTTAAGGCAACAAGACATGGTTTCGTTTCATTTCGTCCCAGCTGATGCAGCACAGTTTTAAAAATACATGGATTTATCTTCATCATTTAACATCATTAAACATGTCATTTCTAGGAACTTCTGCAAAACTTTCATCACGTTGAATAGACTGAGAAAAAAGTCATTTTTGATTAAGAAAATACATCTTTTAAACCTCTATAAAGATCAATAATCTTTTACCTTTATTATTATTATTTTTACATACTTCTTCTACTCATTTTTCTATACTTTTTTCATCTTTTCTATCATCAGAGGATCAGATCACTGATGATGATGATGATGACTAACGGGACCGTCTGACTCATGCAGTTTTTCATCATGCCACACAATGGCGCCAGTCACCTTATTTCCAAGAAACACACGATGGGCACATAAATGGATGGAGCCCCTTAATTGTCTGAAATGTGAACTATTACTGTTTGGATTGGAGAAGCAATTTGTTGACCTCCCTCGGTTTGTGTCATGCATGATTCGGTCAGTCTGATCTCTTACATTAGATACTGCAATCTGCAACTATACTGCGTTCTTTACGGTCAGTGGAAATATAAAGGATGAAGTGGAAAGTACATGTAGCCCACTTGAGTACTGCACTTAAGTAGGAATATTGAAGTACTTTTTTGAGTATTTCCATTTTCTGCTGCGTTGCATTTCTACTCCCCTAAATCTATGATTGGAATATTTTTCTTCACTACATTTATTTGTTTGATGAGTTGTAGTTCATAGTTTATTTTCAGATTGACATTTGGATACAAAACATATGATCATTTTTTGCAAAATTACTGCTTACACAACCTTTATAATGCATCATTAATAAGGTTCAGATGACATAATATAATACTGACGGGCTATAATGCATATTGAGTACTTTTAGTTTGGTTACTTTTTGGTGCCAGATCTTAATACAATTTTAATGTAAATGTAATGGAGTGTTTTTATAGTATGGTATTGCCACTTTTGATTAAGTTCCTCCCCCACAAAGATAATAATTGGGTGTGTATTTTAGTACTGTATGTACCTCTCCAGTAAGGTAAGGTTTACAATATTATAACTGAATTTAGGGAGTACAAATATGTAACTTACAGCTCTAATGTGTGCACGTGTGTGTGTGTCCTTGACTCAGGTGATTAAAGTGAGTTAGGGTATTTTGTGTACTACTGACGCCACATATAGCCTTTAATAGTATCAGTTCTTTCCATTCAAATAATATAATGTCCTACTAGTTGTATTTCATCTTTTCAACTAGTCCAGGTATCAGAAGGAGCTCTGCTTGCTGATTCAAACTATGCAGCAAGACCACCCCTTGTTTTTATGCTTATTGGAAAGTCTGCAGCTTGTCTAGTTTTCTTTTTTAGTCAAGGCCCAGACAGTCGGCTGGCTGTGCACAGGCTTTGTTTGCAGATGTGTGTCTATAGCTAACCCTAACAAGCCCATGATGCTGCTATAATTCAGATTCGCTGTGTGTATGCATTGACATAGAGATAGGCCTAATGCAAAACCTTGAGGCACGTCTTAGCAATAGACTGGATAGAACGAAATGCCTTTTCAAAACAAGCCTCTGGAAGATGCAGAGTACTGTAAATGAGAGGTTGCTGGAAGAGTAGACTTCATATCTTAAATCAGTTTTGGCACAAGCTAGACAGCACACTGCTATGAGCATTAAGTTCAATGGTCTTCTCATGTCACCAAGAAACTCAAACAGCGATTTATCGTAAACAAGCATTTTATTCAAATACATTTACTGCGCGATAACACAAATTCAACAACAGCCTGGTTGCATAACACTGTTCAGCATCACCTCGCATGTCATAACACAGTCTGTACAAATCCAACTGCTAATGGCCACTCCAGCGATCACCTCCTGACACCACACTCAGTCAGATTAAAGTGTTTGCCGAGAAGTCATCTCCCCGCAGTCGTTCCCAATCAGCGCTGTGCCATCATATGTGTCAATATGTAGATTATAGGGAGAGTTAGGAGGCCGGGTCCATCTGCCCGGCTGCTGCACAGAGCGGAGCTTTATAAAAAGCCCAGTAAATTGACAGTGAATCATCCTGACAGATCAGCGTCTTGCTCTTTCTTTGGTCATTATATCCGTAGATGAATGGCGACGAGAGAAGTGAAGACAGCAGACAGAGAGTAATGGGACTGTTTCCATTCAGGAGATGTGTTATGCCTTCCTGTGTTCGGTGTGTTCCTCCCCGCCAGTACAGTTATCAATGAAACTAATTGCCAGCTTCAACTTCAATCAATTCCTCACACATTTAAGCATGCGCTGTTGTATTTTCTAACCAATTCAGTCCTGAAGGTACATCAGTGAACTCAATAATGGAGATATGGAGGAGGAATGGATCACCAAATTATGAGTTTGAGGAGGAAAAATCGTTGGATCTTTTTCCATCAGTTAAAGCACACATATCAAAAACATACGGGCAGGTGTATCCTCAAGGGTTAAAATGAAACAGAAGTGAAAACAACGAAACAATCAGATTCATTTACTTGACAGCTTAGGTCCCTTTAGAACAAAGAAAACACTGACAGCCAACAAATCATGCTTGTGTTTTTCTTTACATGAATAAGTAATGGAGGGAGTGTTAAATCAACCTTACCTTGCTTTGCTAAATGATTAACTGCAACCATTGCCTGTAAAAAAAAGAAAGTGTCTGGAACACCTTCTACTCAGTCTCTCTCTATTTACTGACACAAGGTGGTTCAATCGAGTTAAATATTCATTTTTTGGAAAATATTGTGTCAAAGCTTGTGATAACCCATGTTAGCAGCCTGGCTCTAGGGATGGCAAAGTCAGTCAGGTTGGTCCACCATTTTGGGGCAGACTGAAATATCTCTCTATTTATTGATGGAATTGCCATTCGATTTTTGATATTCACTGTCCCCAGAGGATGAATCATACTGACTTAGGTAATCCCCTGACTTTTCCTCTAGTGCCATAATGAGGTTGGCATTTGGGTCTTTAAGTGAAATGTATTGACAAGTATTGGATTGATTGCCATTCAATGTTGTACAAACATCCATGGTCCCCAGAGGATATATTTTATGACTTTGGTGATCCCCTGACTTTTCCTCTAGCACCACTGTGAGGTTAAGATATGTGGATTTAATTAAAGGTGTTGACAACTATTGGATGAATTACTAATTTTTTGATGAATCCTAATGATCCCTTGACTTTTCCTCCACAACCACGAGGTTCACATTTTGTGATTTTCTATGAAATTTGGTACAAGCATTCATGGTGCTCTCAGGATGAATTGTAATGACTTTGATGATCCCTTGACATTTTCTCTTGCGCCATCATTGAGTCAAAACTTTGAATTGTCCGATACTTTGGTTCATGATACAAAACATGATATTCCCACAACCCTCTGCTGCACTGTTCGTTTACTGCTGAGTAGATGTTAGCATGCTAACACACTGCAATAAGATGGTGAACATGGCAAACATTATATCTGCTAAAGATCAGCATGTTAGCATTTTCACTGTGAAATATTAGCATGCTGATATAGGCATTTAGCTGAAAGCACCATGCATAAGTAGAGTCAATAGAGAGCTGCTAACATGGCTGTTGATTCTTTGTCTTCTTTATCATCCGTTTAATATAATGTTATCTCTCTGGTTCCCTGGATGATCAACTGCCTTTATCTTATGTTATGATTCATGCATAGGAGCACTGCATTTGCAATGATGTACTTTCTTATATAAAATGGATTTGTCTTCGAATTAAAATTAGATTTCTCACTTTATCTCTAAGCATCACTGTGTTGCAGATTGTCCACACAAAGGAGTCTCTGTGGAACCGAAAAGTTCTTGTGACATATCATGCAAAATTAATGTGTTAAGACTCAGAAAAAAAATATCACTGTTCCCTCAGGGGTTACATCACGTGTTGTAAGACTGTGTGTGTGTGTGTGTTTGCATGGGACGGCACAAGAATCGCTCTTTCTATCAGTCTGTCACATTAACAGTAAATTTCCAGCACAGAAAGCTGTGTGTGTCTATCAGCACTGCCTGGTTAGTAAAGATGTCAAAGCAACATGAGCTATGGGCTGCACAGCCTTGCATGCTGTTTGATGAAATACAGTATGCATGACACTGGCAGAGCTGTAGATCCTCTGAAGTGATGGATATACTGTATATTTATATATAGCATGTGTTGAAGTCTAGTAGGCTGATGGGAGAAGGGTGATATCACACTGCACTATAGAAACTAAATGCAGCTATACCCTGTCTTCTCACACATTCTGTATCAGGTTTCTCTCCTTTCTGATTCAATAATAGGATTCCCATTATCTCCCTGTGCATGACCAATTTTCTACTTTCCCTTCTCTTTTCCCATCCCATGTGTAAACACAGTGTCATGTCTCCCTGTTGAAATCAGGGTCCAAATCCAATCAGAGCGTTGCCTAGATCCTCCCTGTGGTCTACTTACCATGTGTCTCCCAGCCTTATTATGCCTAGGGACCACTCCCTGACAGGCGCTATTGATCTCAGCCAGCTTGGAGCCACGCCATGAAAGTGCACATTGGCAGCTGATGACAGCTTTATTAGAAAAGGAGGACACGGCAGCTCAGCAAGTTTCCCCACATCAAAAGGCCCAAAGGGGATGAACCACGGATAGAGCTCATCGCATTTGTTTGGGGATCAATTGAGTGGCGTTTTTTTTTTTTTTTTTCAAGAGTGATCAATTTGTTTTGTCCAGTGGGGATAATGCACTCCGACCCCAGGTAAAAATGAACCATCGCAGAAGGAAAACCAAGTGGGTATTTTTGTGATTCTGTCATTGGCAGATCATTAATTGTCATCGCTGACTTATGAAATGTTCTGATTTAATTTTGCCTTCAAACCTGGCTACTCAGCAAAAACAAACAAACAGACAAACAATATACTTGTACATCCATTTTTGCGTCACTATTCCAGGCGCCTATCAAATCAAATCACCTCTTGCATTTTACTGTAATTGAAAACACTGGATGTCCGCTCTCTCTTTGTCGTTAGTTATTTCCTGTTTTATTTTGACAGAGTTTGCCCTCAAATGTGTTCAGTTGCTTTGCTTCCTGTCTTTTTGTCTTTCCCGCTCTTAGGATTGTTGATTGTTTTCACCTGTGTTCCTCCCGTCCTTGTGTATTTAGCCTGTGTGTTCCCTGTTCTCTCTCTTTGCCAGTTCGTCCTTGTACCTCATGTCAAGATGTCCAGGCCTTCCTCTTGTGGTTCCTCTTGGACTCCTCTGGACTCTTATTGGATTTGTTTGCCTTTCTGGACTGCCGATTCAGGTTTTGACCCTTGTCTGCCTGACCTCCATGTAAGTCTTTGGATTTCCTTGATAAATATATTGAACTGCTCCTATTCTGACTCATCCCTGTTTAACCCGCTTGGACATTGCAACTCTCTCTACTGTGGTGCACGCATGTGTATTTGTATATGCTGATATCTGTGGGAATGCTTGTGCAAAGTTAAATTTACCTTAGACCTGAGAGAGCAAGATTAGTATTTGTTTTAGCCGTAGACTTTCATTTGCTTTTGAGAGTCTGATTCTCATGGGAAATACCTGCATCGCCACGCTGTGAGATCACGCAAAAGGGGTTTCAGGTTCTTCAAATAAGAATCCAACAAATATTTCTGAAGCAGAACAAAGCGTTTCCAATTGACTTGTGAACGCTGCATTTCAGGACTAATCTCGAGATCTGCAGAAAAGTAGCATATTTGCAGGGACAAAAAAATCTACATTGTTCTATAATACAGAACGGCAACCAGTGACTTTATTCAAAGTGAGCCGAGGTCAAGGCCTCCTGACATCTGGCTGTAGCATGGTTTGAACGAGTGCTAATGAAGACACAAACAGATCTGCTGGCAGTCTGTGAAGCAGGTGGCGCAAGGCCGAGCTGTAAACGATTCTGGCCTGGTGATGAATGCCCTGCCACATACATGAGGGGTGAGGCCGTGTGTTGTGTCGTGTTGAAAATGCGGATATTACACCTTGACCCAGTGAACGGATAAATATTCATTAGGCTGCGTCCGTCGAGAGAGAGACAGAGAGAGAGAGAGTGTAGAGATACATCTCAGTGGCCTTGTTATGCAGGAAAATGGTGTGCCATGGCTGAGCTAGAGTGCAATTGACTACGAGAGAAAGGGACGGCACAACGATAATGAGGTTAATATACTAAAGCGTGATTTTCTCTTCTATACTTTGCATGAGCGTTAATGCACTCCGAGTGAGTAAAACACACTTTGCTATAGCAAAGCATAGGGCCCGGGGTTGCATGCTGATGTATTAAATGGGAGCTGGCATGCTTAATACACTTCAACTACATCTGCTGTCGAGTTAGTGACTGGGTCAGTGTGTGGAGGCATGTTTGTATTATGTCATGCAAATCCACATCCTTCCCACGTAAGCAGTTCCCAGCAACCCTCCTGATCTGTAACATCACCTTATAGAGTAATCAAAGGCACCATGTGGTCTTGAAATGAAACTGAGCAGCAAGCTTTGACTCCAAGCAAGAGTGGATTTCAACTGAATCTCAATTCTATTCTGAGATTGACTTGACATCCTTACACTTCCTGAATCCTGAAAGTCGACACATTTTTTCTCAGTGGTCAGAAGTATGAACACACACACACACACAAGCACACACACACACACACACACACTGCACTGACAGTCTCACACTGTATGAGTGTCACTGACCATGGTGCTGAAACCAAAGGCTGCCAATGTAACCAAGCTGCTCCGGCCCCACAACTGTCACTGCTATTAATAAATAAACACGACTCTATTACTGCTTCAGACAAATGATGATACATTAAAAAACTGGCAAGAACTATAATCCATTTGCACATCACTTCCCATGATAACATCTTTAACAATTGATGAAGATGCTGAATCCTCATCAGACGTGCTGCAGCAGTAAATTAAAATGTGGGTGAAAAGAAGCTATACAGTAAAACAATTCATTATAAAATATCACTTTTTTTTAACAAGACCTCACAGTCATATTCAGTTTGAAAGCACTTTAATGTATCATGAATATTTATCAGCCCTGAAAGGGGGTAAACTCTGTTTTGCAAATTAAAGAAGGGGGAGTGAGTTGAGGTGTTTTTAAGCATAAATCCTGCATTAATAGCCACATCCCTCACTGACCAGTGTGAGCTGAACTGACAGGGATTATATAAGTTGTCATTCAGCATCTTGCACTGTTCAGATTCTTCCCTGAGAACGTCTGCATGATGGTTGTAGTTGAAAAAGACCTTTACTATTGATAGGGTGGGTCCTGCTGCACTGACTTCTGAAGAGCCTCGGGCTGTCTCTCCGTGAGAGCAGCAGCACTGAATTTATTTACGCAGCATCATGAGAAATTAACACAGAAGGCACCGAGCAGCGTCTGTGAGGATGATGGGCCCCTGTTAGGAAGTGACAAAAAAAAAACCAAACGCTAACCACATGCTCACATGCACACCTTCCAGTCTCTCTTTTCCCCTTCGCATGCTGCAATGCCGCATATGGGTGTCAGGTTTACACATTTTCAGCACTTGATGAAAAGTTCAGGAAAAAAATAAAATAAATGTAGGTCATTATTTGCACGTATCAGCCCGTGTAGTTTTCAGTTGTGCAATAAAACACCCATGCAATCATGAAATGGCCTCAAGGCCTATTGAAAACGAGCCTTTATTTCCACTCTCTCTCTCTCTCTCTCTCTCTCTCTGCTCTGACCCATTTACAGTAGCTACAGTCTAAGTTGAGTGTGTGACGTGATGGTGTACTCAGAATGGGCGGGCACGCTGCTAAAAACATCATGGCGAGGTCTTTAGAGTAACCTTTGTGTGAATGGATCATCCAGTTTGAAATGAGTTTCATTCTTCACAACACACAAGCAAAGAAACAGAATAGGACAGTAACTTGAGCCCAAACCATTTATATCCAAGGCAAGAAGAGTAATTTATTACTTTTGTAATATCAAGTATGTTGGTAGCTTTATAATGGTGCATACCTGTTTGGGCATCCTTGTCTTATTCTGCAGCTTCTAAAAAAGACGAAACAGGCAAATTCAAAATAGATCAAATAAAAATTGCATGTTAAGTCTAAATAAAATATGTCAACATAGCCTGCAGGTTTTTGTTGTTGTTGAAATGCAACCACACAAAGTCTGTCTGAATAAAATCAATATATATGCAGTATATTTTTAATTAAAATTAATAATTAAAAATTACAATATAGCAGAATGGTTTGTAAGATTGATCCATTTGCGGTGTGACTTGTGGGTCCCCGTGGTTTTGTTTGGCCCCTCCTAGAGAGACCGAGGATCCCGCGGACCAATCGGAGAGAGAGAGAGAGAGAGAGAGAGAGAGAGAGAGAGAGAGAGAGAGAGAGAGAGAGAGAAGCGCCGCTGGTTCTCCCTGCTGTTCCTCCAGCCTCCTCTTCTCCTCCACACAGCGATCGGGGAGCTGCGGGATAGGCGTGCGTTTTCTGCTGCTGTCACCCCGCAAAGCAAGATCCGAATCAGCGCAAAGAAGCCTCCACTTGAAGGTAAGAGGACACTCGTGAAGCGGCCGGATGGAGGGATGAGGAGGAGGGAGGGAGGGAGGGGATGAAGGTGCAGGTGCCTCCTGGCCAAATGTTCTCTGATGGTGCAGGCTGCGATGTAGCTTTTGTCTCCGTGGTGGAGGCTGGATACTGGTTGGTACTGGTGCATCCCGACATCAAACACGAGGCGCTGGTGGCTCCCAGCTGTGTCAACTTGACGGGAGAAGTTGCGCCATTTGCGAAGCCCCGCTCGCCTTCAAACAAGCGCCGAACAGTCTCCGGCTGACGTGTGGAAAAGAGTCGGAGATGTTTGGTTTCATCCGTGCGTAAATGTCCGCTGACCGTGAAGGCGCGCGTGTGCATGGGCGCAGTGTGTGTGTGTGCGCGTGTTGTGTGTGCAAGTGTGCATGTCCCGGAGAGGAATGTGCGCTGGCTGCACAAGTATCGCGTTTCCAGTGCAAAGCAGAGGTGCACATGAATCACAGGAGAGCATCATGGGACAGGGAAGGGAGATGATACCCCAGGACCACCCCGCTCCTGGAATCCTCCAGGGAAGGGGGCGCTGATTAGGATGCTGCACATTCGTTATTCTCCCACTTCCAGATGCAAACCATTCTCTCCTGTTAACATCTGGTTTCCCATGCATTGTCTCAGTTACCGCCCCTTTGCCTCTATGTTACAGCCGTGCAGCTGCAATCCAGCCCCTTCTTTTGGCACCTTGTTTTTTTTTTTAGCATTAGTTGGATCATTTGGATTTATGTGTCAAAAGATCAGATAGACGAGGGCGCAGAACATCCACACCATGCAGATGTGGTTCGATGGGGCCACTTCTTCCTGTGGTGTGTGATGTAAAGGGTGATTGTGTGATGGGTAAAACCACATACTGCACATGCCTATGTTGTGTTAATCTAATGCATATGAAGTTAATAGAGTTTTTTTCTTCCCTCTGATTACTGTGAATCCAGGTTGTCTTATCTTGCTTCCTGTGTGTGCATGTGTGAGTGCTGCTGCATGTGTGTGTGTGTGTAGGTGGGTGGTTGCCTCAGTGGAGTAAATGCATTAATGGACTCTCATGTTGTGTGTGATGTACATTCGCTGAACATCCAATACTTTGTGGCTCCCAACCCAGATGACATGAAACCACATATCATTGGATAACAAAGTGGAGTGTTGACTGTCTGACCAGATACTGTAGTTTTCAGTGCCTGTGTTATAAATGATTAACGCTACAGTAGGGCATCCGGTAAGTAGCACACGGGCCCTGAATACTCAAACCAGTCCTCCCTCAAAATGATTCAAACTAGAGGATGAAATTTGTATTTTCTGGGTGAATGAATGTGTCGTATCCAGCTGACTCCCCCCCATCCTCTTGGTTTCCTCTTGAATGTGTCCTGCCTACACACTCTCTGATGGAGAGGCCCTCAATCAATTGCACTTTTCGGTCTGGAATCTGTCAGGTGTGAAGCCGGTGTGATGAAACAGCAGGTTCGGTTATGCAGCAGGGCACGCTGCTCATTTTTGCCCGTTAAATAGAAAACAGGGGTCAGTTTGACAGAACAGTGAATGATTACACAGTAAAACAGTTACAGTAGAAATATTGTAGTTTATATACACTATCACAATATCCAGTACACCGGCAGAATGTGACAAATGCTGAATTTAACAGGATTTAAATCAAATTTATTTCCTTTTTTAATTATAACTCTTTGTGCTGTGGGCGTAAAAAGAAAATACTCCAAACAGCAAATAAGCCCCCTGCAAATCTTGAAAGCAGATTTTTGGAAGAATCCCAATTCCTCTTCTGTCTCATGAAACCGTCTCTTCTTTCTTCACCAGAAAATACCAAACATCAAGAAAGCAAGATGCTATCAAAATGCCAGTCGCTGTTACTTAACAAAGTCTCATTCAGCCTTAAAATTGATTTTCTTTTTTCAACCAAGGAAGAAAAAAGAATAGGCGATGTGGGATGGACATTTCTTGCAGTGTGTAGGGGTGAATTTGCCAGGGCTCATTTTGGTGCATCAGCACGCATCGCACAAATCCCATTATTTCTTTTCACCATCACATAAGAGGCTTGGTAGGGATGCTCCGTCTTGATGGGTGCATGAAGATTAAGTGTTGCCTCTTTAAGGTTCCTGCACACCTCGTTCTCTTAGAGGAAGAAGAGATGTGGGGAGTGGGAAAAGCAACACCTTGTAAATCCATGGTAGTACATAGGATGATTATAGACACTGAGAGGTTCCAAGTCATTATTCTGTATAATAACTTCAGAAACAAACATTTTCTTGGCACGAACAGCTCAATGTCCGATACTTGACAGGATATTATGGTTTGATCACTGTCAGCTACTATAGAATATGAACTGATTGTGCTCAGCATTGACTTGATCTTTGCTGGCCTCATAACATGTGAGGCTGTAGTTTGAGTGAAATGCTAACGTGCTCACAATGGCAATACCAACATGCTGATGTTAAGCAGGTATAAAGTTTTGACCATGTTCACCATCTAAGTTTAGAATGTTAGCATGCTAATATACAGGCATTTGGGCATAAACATAAGTATTGTGCAAATATAGAAATCTGGCCTTATGGTGGCACTGGAGGAAAACTCAGGTAATCACCAAAATGATTACAGTTTATCCTGAAGGGGGCCTCAATGTGCGCGGCAAATTTCTTGGCAATCCATCCAACCATTGTTGAATCATTTCACTCACAAATGTTAACTTCCTGGTGGCTCTAGAAGAAAAGTCAGTAGGATTCGTCATTGGAAACCATGAATGTCTGCACCAAATTTTGTGCCAATCTGTCCAGTTGATGTTAATATTTCACAGAATAAGTACAAACTTAGAAGATAGATCAGGGGATCACAAAAGAAAGTACAACTTCTGGGATCATGATAGCTGTACAAATTGAATGTCAACCCATTTACTGGTTGCTGAAATATTTCAATCTGAACCAAAGTGGTGGACCAACAGACTGACACTGCTGAGAGCTGCTAGCATGGCTAAAGCTGTCCACATATGATCAGTAGTCAAACCGCCCTGCCCTGGCTGAGCCATCATCCTCCTATGGGGAGAGCCGTGGTGCCCAACAAGGTGGAGGAGTGACCCTTGATGTGGCTCACGGTTCAAAGTTGCCACTGAGGACTGACTAACTTATTTCAGCTTTGACCCCGATGGCCGCTGACCTTTCGAAGCACAACCAATGAGATAACAGCTGATTGTGATGTAGCCAGGAGCGACGAATGCAAACAGGGGTGATAGGGAGTGATTGTAGAAAAAGTCCCCTCAAATCAGTCCCCTTCCAAATCCAAGCGATGCCAAAAATCGAGTGCCAAGGTTTTCTAACATTACTCCTAACACTATTAAGTGATTCTAGACTCAAACAACTCAGCCTGAAAAACTTAATTTGAACTTGACACAAGGTTAGTTCTTGTTTATTGTAATACAGTGAGCATTATTGAGAACTCTATTGGTTTGTGGACCCTCTTTAAAATACTGAACAATGCTGTATATCAAATGTTCCTCCTATTAATAGCTGCTCTGGAGTCAAACCTTTCAGAACATGGTTCCTTCATTCCACCAATACAAACTGGCACTGATAGGGTATCCCTTTGCAACAAAGCACTTTGTTATCATCTCTACAGTGTATCAAAGCTCTGTGCTGAAAATCCCACAGTAGTGGCAAAGCAATAGTGGTCTGGATGAAAAGGTGAAAGGCTTAGAGTGTTTTCATATTGTTACAGTTGCCTCTAAAGCTGACTTGTGCATGAGAGGATGGTGTTATTTGAAAGAAAAGCCCTCCATGTTCGTGTAGTGTATTCATTTAAAATCTAGAAGAATGAGGCGATGCCGAGGAGAACGATTTGCTGAAGCATTGGCTATGCACATATATATACACAGAAAGCATCTGTCCCTCCCTGCTCCTCTCTCTCTTCATGTTTTCCGCTCATCTCTCTATCTTTCGTCCCCCCTCAACGCTGACTCTTATAAACCACGCTGAATGTTAAGCCATAAAGAGGCCATTTTGCATATTGCATATCAATAAAGAGCATTCAGCTCTAGCGCTGGGGTTTTTATTGGTCTCTCACAGACACAACCGGCAGATTGGCGGCCATTCATGCACAATATAGGCATGCCACGTTCTGTCATCCACGTGCTTTATGGAGGTGAGGTTCGAAGACGACTGCTTGATCAAGACATCAACCAGTCAACAAATATGAATATAGGAGCAGGGTTTTTTTTTGTAGCCATACCATTAAACCCCTTTTAGCAACCAGAGTTGAAACAAATGCATATCAAAGTATGGTGACAATGACAGATGCGAGGTAAACTACACTCTTATGTAGATGAAAGCTTGGAGGATCAGATGCGGAGAGGAGTGATAAGAGGCACAGGCGTGGTTCTCCATTTAAATTATAAGGATGCAGATTTTTTTTTCCAAGTGTAATATTGAGCTCAGCTTCTGAAGGGGGCACCATGACCGATTCATGGTCTAATTCATCTTGCTTGCTAATATCCCTGTGGTAATTAACAGTGTAACATTTACCTTTGAGTTAATCAGTGGATGTAACATTAGTCATTTAAAATGTTGCCTGTCCTGCAGCTGTATCTTCCTCACGGAGCCAAACAGACGGAGGGAGGGGGATTACTGTCATTATGAAACGCAGGCCAGCAGAGATAAGATGATTAGACACTGCAGACGTTATTGAAGCTAAAATAACCAGGTACATTCACGGTCGGTCTAATGCAGAGTAGATTGAGTATTGGCTGAATGTTGCAGTAGGCCTGTATGAAGGATCCGCTGTCCTCCAGCTTGTTGTAGACAAACCATTAGTCATCAACACAATGCATATGGAGAGGCAAACTGAAGCATAACATATATATGAGGGATTCAAGTGGAATGAGTCATGCCAATTTAATATTCTTTCACCATTCACCAACTTCCACCCCCCTTAGTTACTTTCACTACACCTGCCAAGCTTTCAGTTCTCACACACAACACTGTCGTTTCTGTAATTACAGTAATTTATGAAAGAATTAGCCTTCAATTTCACACAGATATAAACAAAAGCTGGCCTCACACGGCCAACAACGTCAGTTCTGTGTCCTGAAACGACAACTGCCGTTAGCTGATTCGTTCACTCTGTGGGTGTATTGGTACACCCATAGGCCTTTCCCAAAAGGCAAGACACAAGGCTGTAAAACTGCAAAGAATCTCTTGTGTTCTGAAACTGAAATTACGAAATGAATAGAATAATAAAAAATAAAACTTATGCATCAAGTAGAGCGTTTCAATTAGTTCCACCTTGGCTGTATTTTTAACATTCACACCCAAACATTTATGTATTTCATTGTAAGCAGTAAAATTAGCATGTTTGCAATCTGGGATGGACAATATTTTGATTGTCTGATTATCCCATTTGCCAATTTTTTTACACCTCATTGCAGAGAACATCAAGTCTCGCCTGTAGCCGGGTCTTGCAGCTCCGGTGTTTCATTTGGTTGCTCGCCATCTTCTGACTGACTCTCACGCCAATCAGCTCGTTGTGCAAACCTCAGCACATGTTGCTAACAGCTAAAAGACTGCAGGTGCATCAGTCTACATACCGTGGAATCTGTGTGTCGCTGCACACACCAGACCATGACGGTTCTTCACCAATGCATAAACTGTTTCAGCCCTAGTTGGGTGTCATGCCATTGCTATGATGGCCTATTACTCTGATCTCCTGTGGGTTTACCCTCCATCTGTATTCTTTGAAGACCTGCCCCTACTCTGCCTCTAATTGGCTCTGAATTTTTTTTCAACCCTAACCCTTACCAAGCAACGAACACGAGTCAATCAGAGGGACATTGGGTGGGACTATTGTGGTTTTAGAATAATGATCTGTCACAACTATGGACCGCCTAGTTGATGCTAATAACCAGAAAACTCTGGTAAGACTTAAGTAAAGCAGTTGCCTTATTTATATCCCTGTTATACAAGTGGAATGAGTCATGTCAATTATGTGAAACTGCAAGAAATTTCATATCGTGAGTGAGACATTTTTTTCAGGTCCCTCACCTTTTCAATCAGTAAGGAAAGACAAGTTGAAAGAAATGCTTATAGAGTTTTCAAGAAATCAATATATTTGATACATTAGAGTGGCATAGGAAAAGTTCAAGGGACACTCAATTTTACACATAAACTCATTATAGGGAGTATAACTGAGCCTGTTAAAACAGTTGTGCCAAGTCTTCTGTGGCTCTGGAGGGAGCTTTCCAAAGTATGAAAAAATCTCCCCTGATGATATCTTCACTGATGATGACATGCTGAGGGTTCTCTTGGCACGGGCCATTTAGACTTGTCATTTCAAGCATCTCATATTTGGATATAATACAGATGAGATTGAAGACACTTTCATTTACACTTAATGTCTGCCTTGATGCCTGCAGTCAGCTGATTGAGTTGGAGACGGGAAAGGGAAAATATAAATATATAGGGAGGGTGAGCATGAAAGATAGTCTTCCGCTAAGCTTTATAACTTAAAAGCATACCCTTAATAGGAAAATTGGCTTTTGGAGGTGCTTGTGTAATCTGCAAACACAGTGATTGAGCAAAATAATTAATGTCAGTATGGTAAATATAATATTCCTATGAGCATTAAACAGGTTAAGGCTGTTCCAATTGTGCTTAATACCACCCTGACATTTTCTAAGTGTGTTTGTAGTAATATTAATGCTAATCTTTTCTCCTGTGTCAAAAGGGCTTTCTCACTCCCCCCCCCCGTTGGCAGGCTTGGAGTGTTGGCGACAAGACAAACACTAATAAAATAGCGAGGCCTGTATTGTTAATCCAGTTTTGGTGGAGTGAGGGCGTCTCTCTCTCTCTCTCACACACACGCACACACACGCACACACACGCACATACTCATATGGATGCTTTTTCATATCCTTCACACTTCTCTTTGAATCGTCGGCACTCCCCCTCATATTCATGCATACCTCCATTGTTGCTATAATGGAGCTACTCAGACTGGAGAGTTAGCGCCTTGTTTTGACACATTTCCTCCCAGAATGATGAGTATTTAATCACACCTGCAGATGCTATTGCAGGATAACGGGCCAACCCGAACCCGTAGTCGCTATCCGTACAGTACGCGCTCACAATAGAGCCACGAACCACTCGTCATGCTCAAAATGATGTAATGGAGAGAAAGATACCCACCCAACCCCCAACACTCCGATACAAACTCTGCGTTTGAATCGTCTTGTGGATGGGACCTGAAACAGAGCTTGCAGGCGAGAGGCAAGGTTAAAGAGGCGAGGGTAATTGCTGTAACCTATCTGGGTGGAAAAATGTTTGCTCGTGTTCCCAGTGTACTCTTTCTCTGATGCACTTGGGCATGAAATTGTTCCCCTTTCCACCCTAGCAAGCCCCAAGCCCAAGTCCATTGCCCATCCCCAGCCAGGCGAGCTGGCCTTTCTGCATGTGTGTCTTTGTGCGCCGGGGTTGTCTGTTTGCCTTGGGTCGCCTGTGCGAGTGTTTATTTGAGTGGTTTTTGATGTGTGTGTGTGTGTTTGTGTTTGTGAGGGGGTGGGGGAAGCGCAGGATGGGTGGGTGTTGGGTGTCAGCTGGCCCCCTCCATTCGTCTCTGACTGACAGAATAAGTGAGCGAGCGCTGCAATGATTATGGGCTGCATGGAGAACTGCTGCAGAATGATCACTGAGCATTTCATGCTAAAATCAGAGAAAAACTGGAGTAGGAGAGAAGCTGATTTGAAGGCTGTGGATCAAGTGCTTCTGGAAAGGAATCATATTAACATATGTTCATTCATATATTGATGGAGGAATGTGTGTTTGTTGGGTGGGTGGGTTTGTGTGTTTTCTGTCTTGCCTCGTTTCATGATTGATGAATTGATGAATTTCATGATTGATGACTTTGAGTCACAGCCATTCGTTACATGGGGACCATTAGAGTTCAACTAGTCATATAGTATAAAATTATGACTCCATCCGTGTGTGTGTGTGTCTCTTTTCTGTCTCTGTACCCAGAAATTATCCAACATATATGTTTCCAGCTGTGTATATATGCTTGAGAACTGCTGCCCAAGAGATGAGTGTTTGCACTGTATATTCTAACTGTATATTCTCTAGTAATTGTCAAGGGGAATACACAAATCCTGCGCAGCGTTTCCCGTGACAATTGTGTGCAAGAGATATACAGGAAGCAGTTGATACCCACTTGTGAAAAACACATTCTTTTTCTGCATGAATGCATTGATAGGACCCACTGTTTCAATGAAAATGTCATTAAATTAATCTTAAAAACGAGAGCAGAAAAGAAATAAAATGAACAGAAATGAAATGCCTTTATCGAGTTATCTTCGTGGAACCCCCCGCTGCCGCCTGCCAAGCTTTCCGTTCTCAAACCGAACAGTCGTTTTTGTAATTATAGTAATTTTTGAAAGAATGAGGCTTCAATTTCGCACAGTAAACAAAAGCAGGCTTCTCATATAGCCGATTACAGTCATGAAAAGACAACTGTCACTGTCGCTACGACCACAACTCTACAGCTGACTTTTTAATATTTACACCTGATTTTATAATCATATTAATATTTAATTGATTTTCTTCTTTAAAACAAGAACCCTGAAATGCAAATGATGGATACATCTGGGATCTACTGCTATAAGATTGAGGCTACAGGTTCCAGGTGGAAAGTCAGCATCCTGTGTTGATGATCCATGTAGAAGACGGTGGAGCAAATTCGTAGAGTAGTTTTGATGAAAATAAATAAAGTAATGAAATTAAAATGTAATCAACATGTTACTTGTTCTAACATGGCACAGCTGGAGTGTAAACTTTCCATGTCAAATAAAAATCAGGACAGAGCCACTACAATTACACTAAATTCAGATATAAACACTGTCGAATAAGACGCTCACTCAGATCACAGATTACTCACTCCAGAGCATGAAGCCTGATTCATGGAAAAGCCTTGAAACAAGTTGATTGATTGGATATGAAATGATCTCTCCCCGGTGGCAAGTAAATGTGAATGACGTTAGAAGACTTGATGCCGGATTAAATGACTTGTAAAACTGGATGTTTTTATGGTCTCGACGTGGCTTTCCCCTCACGCCGGCACCGCGTGAGGGATGTGTTTTACCTGAAGATGATCAGAAGATGGAGAAGCAGGGGGAGAGGGGGGTGAAGAGGAATGAAGGAGGACGGGATGGTGGCCTAATGGAGTGGATGAGCAATTGCGTCAATGACTCAGGATGAAGGGATGGCAGTCATTTGATGAATGGATGATGGTGGGGAGCGAGGTGGGAGGGAAAGAGATGTGAAGTGATAGAGAGGAGTCGTCTTTAAATGCTACATCGTATGATAGCTATTCATTTCATTTAGCTCAGCTCCCTCCTCAAGGTGCACTATTTTTTAAAATTTCTTTCTGCCTTTTTTTTTTCTCACTTCCTTCCTTCATCTCCTCTCTCCTTTTCTCGCTCCCTTCCTGTCTTCTATTCCCCTTTTCCCTATCTTTTGGCTTTTATTTCTCACTTTGCATCCCTCCCCTTTCATGCCTCCTCCTTCCTTCCTCTTTCTTCCTCCTTCCCTTCGTTCTTCGCGCCATTCATCATCTCATTCTCTCCACTCCTCCCCCATCTCATCTTCTGCCTATTTCCCTAATGCCCTCTTCATATCTGCCTCCATCACTTCTTACCCTGCCTCCATTTTCTAGACCATTTTTATTTCACTACATTTGTCTAACCTCTCTGCCTTACTCTAATAGCTGTCATGCTGCTCCTCCCCCTCCTCTGCCCTCAAACACCCCCCCAACAATAACATTTCGGCCTCCCCATCTCTCTCCCTCTGCATGTTTTTCCCACCTCTCCTCCATCCACCGGTCCCTCGCCTCCACTCTGCAGCCCTCTCTGTCTCTTGTAAGCGGGGCAGGTGGCAGTGCAAGTACACGCTTTCAGTGGGACATGCCTGCGCTCAGATTTAAATAGATAATGGCAGAGCCCTAGCGCTTGTTGGGCTCTCTGAATAATGCAGGAGATCCTGAAGGCATTGTTGCCAGGCTCCACTGATGGTGACATGCATACGCCAACTCGCAAGCTTGCAATATTGATATCAAGAGAGGGAAGGGACTTGGTGGCAGTTATTTTTATCCCCCCCCGTTTGCCAGCTTTGTTCTCCATACTTAAATTGACTCTTAAGCTGAGGAGAGTGGTCGTTAAAGGAGGACAACAGTATCAGATGTTTCATCAAATGCCCAATAACGACTTATGACAAAACCCTTTTGTGGCTGCAGGAATTATGACGTTAGGAGCAAAGAAGGAAGTAGCCTGACATTGTTACAGAGCCGCATATAACAATGGTTTAATGCTGCTGACACGGGGGAAAACCATTCATTTCCCATTTTCAAACCAATCTTGGTTTCTTTTAACCATCTAATCTCCCAACCTTTAACCAAGTACTTATTATTTTAACCACGAAAGTCCTCACCCGGGGCCAGAACTTTGAATCCGCCCACTCCATCAAGTTGACCGATTCATCTGGCATCGAGACGATGAAAAAGCGATTTCTCGGCTGAAGAAGCCGACGAACCAATGAGTGCTGTATTTCTGTGTTTTGATCAGTCAAATCATTAGCAGTACAAGAACATGGCGTTGTCTATCTCAGTCAGAAAACTACTGGAAAGAGCTTAGATTTAGTTAGAGCCTGCAAAATCTGCCAGAAAATAGTCTGTAAAGAGTCCAGTAGGTGTCAAGGGTTAATTTAAATCATCTAATCATTTACTTAAGCATTTGTGTTGAGCACTTGTGTTGAGTACTGACAAGATGTAGTTTGTCATACAAGAGACGTAGGCACTTGCCTACTGCATGCTGGTGCCGGGGGGCACAAAGAAAAGGATAGAAACACAAGTTTAGGAATCAAAGTTCACCCATGGCAACAAAACATCCATTACTTATCTACTAACAGCCAAGAATATTCACACCCAGTTCCCCATGAATTGTGTGATATGGGTGATAGGTGACAGGCAATAATTACTCCAAATTAAAATTCACCCATCACCAACATGACAGCTGGTGCAGCCACATTTATTTATTTACTCATTTACAACAAACTCATTTTTGGGAGTACACTGTTTTTCATTATGAATCACCTTTAACTCATTATGAGCAGGGAAAAATAGACAGTGGTACTGGAGTTCAAGACATGAATCAAAATTAACTTGTAGCGTTAAATAAAAAATCCCGGCCTCTGCAGTAAAATCTCAAAAATTACTTTCAATATATTATTTAAAGCAGCTGAGATGATGCTGTCACCTAACTCATACTGTATATACGCTACATTTGCTACCAGGAACACACTGATGATCTACTGTGTAGGTGTCAGGAGATAGTGCCGGTGGAAAATTTACTCATTAACCACTAAGAACCGATCACAGAGATAAGATGACAAACACAGGCCTCTTTATCTTCCCCCTCCTCCTCTTTCCTCCGATGGCGAGGGGGCTGATATTGTCATTTGATCTCATGTCATGCTCTTATGAAACATAATCATAGGGCCGATTGTTTAGCTCTCACACAAGCCCAATGTGCTAATAACTGTCAGGGTTATCCAATCTGTCACTATCAGTAATCTTCTGGACTGTTGGGCAGCTCATCTGAGATTGGATGGTCTGTTTGAATGGGTTTGTAACACCTCCAGTCAGTTAAGGGAAACATGGAGACTTGACTTTAAATGAAACAGGCTCTTTTTTTTTTTAAGTGTAGGTACATTTAGTAACTCAATTTTTAGTTGTGAACAAACTGTGACTTCTTGTGCTTTTCAGTCTTTTCAAGGTTTTAGGGAAAGAACGGCAGACAAAGTCAGAAATAAAGAAGAGAGGAAATATCATAAAGGGAGAAATAAGTGGATGTGTGAGAAAGAAAAAATGTGCCCCATTGTCTCCTGGTATCCTTTTGCTGCAAGCTGTGCACTGGTGCTTCAGGAAAGAAGTGGAGGGGGGGAAGAAGATGGAGAGAGTCGTGTTTGTGATCTTATCTTGTTATTTTCTCTCTTGCTAGTTATTCACTACTTTTTCTGTAAAGCCTCCTCCTGGAGGGCGCTTCTTACTTTTCAAGAATACAGGGTTGGTCCCTCAGGGGGGCATTTTAGGGAGCTGTTTGTGTGTGGCTGCCTCCGACTGTCTGTCAGAGAGAAAGGGAGATGGAAACGGAGGAGAGCAAGGACTAGATGGTGTTTGATCAGTGGGGTGCTGAGTCACACTGGGATGTGATGGAGAGATTGGTGCTTTGCGACAGAGGAGAGGGAACAGAGAGACAAAGACAAAGAGACAGACTAAATGAGAGTTTTTGAGAAGCAAAGCCTCCGTGGTCTCCTTCCTCCTCTAAGGTGTCTTTCACAGAACAAACACACGTGCAGACACATGCACGCTGCACAGTCGCGGGTCTTTTCTCTCTCTCTGTTTCCCGTCTCCGTCTCCGCGGGGGTCTGCCTTTTTACTCAGAGTGTAATCTGTGAGGTAGATGAAGCAAAAATCCTGTCATATATTTTGCCATCCATCCGAGGTGTGGTACAGTGTGCGCGAGAGTGTTGGCTGACAGCGGTGTTCTCACCACAGCTGACAAATGTGGGCCCCTGAAAGCTCCACTTTTACACCTCCAACAATGCCGAGCCTCTTCTAGGATGATGTTTTATACGTCTTCCATTACTTTGTCGCATGTGCGATAGTCACCGTGAGCATCACCAGAGATATGTGATAAACAGATTTACATTCGCTTCACTGCTTGTTCTCAATGGCAGCCACCAAGCAACGCTAAGTTTGGGTTTAGTCTGTTTTTTTTAGCTGATGTGTTGAAACAGAATTTGTGCAATATAGCGGTCTGAAACGATGCAATAAATACAACTGACAATACATTTGCCAAATTAGAAATGATGTAGGTTGAATATAATGAGCCAAACAAAGTGGTTAATCTTATTGCACAATAGAATATTCTGAAGTTTCACCCAGTGATTATGTGGCAATTAGTTGAAACACTGTAATATTGCCAAGTGAATTTCCACGTTGTCAGCTTAAGCTGGCAAGAACTGCGGCATTAGCTGAGACCACATTACAATAACCACTTGTCCAATGCTAATCAATTCATGACAGACTTACTCCATTTACTTGTCACGTTTTGATTTGGCTAAACACCACAGCTGTTTAAGCCTGTTTGTTTGAGTTTCCAGCTGATGGAGTTCATTATAAGATAAATTATTATAAGATAAATTGACAGTTGAATGAAAACAGATTTGTAGCCAGCACAGATGAAATTGCGTGTTTGTCATTTATGTTCTTCCCCCAAAGTAAAACTCTTAGCAGTGCTAATTTCCAGTTGGGGCCAGTTTGGGGTTAAATGTGGCTCATCTGGAGGAGGGCCAAGGGCAGCAGCCGCCGCCAGGAAGAGAGCAGGAGGGGCCCACAGCTGTCACACTGCTCTGACCTGACTGCATACAGGGGAGCAAAGGTCTTGTGGCCCGACATGATACTGCAGGGACCCTGACCTCTGTCTGCGATGTGACGGCCACAGCTAATGAGGAAGGACACTTGAATATGAATAATAATTCAGCAAGAAGAGAATTGAATGCAGAGATGAACTCATTTCTTTGTTTTGACCAAGTGATATCAGTATTAGCAGTAGCAGTAGTATCATTTTTACTAGTAGTAATATTACATAAAGTACAGCTTGTGGTTATTATAATACTCTATCTGACCCCTTGGTGTGTAAACATTGGTGGCAAATGCAGTGATACCAGCAGGTGAATAAATAGGCAAGAGACAAACCCTTCAGGGAGGCCACACTAGCAAGGTGCATACACAATTACACACACACACCCTCTCCTGCCAGTGTGACAGTCAGTTGCATCGGTCGGATCACCCGAGGGCCGCAGGACCAAGGCCATTAAGAGACCGAGCGCAGCCGGAGCTCTGGTACCTACAGCACCCACTAATGGAATACATTCACCATCGCTGTGAGCGCTGGTGTGCATTTCAACGCCTGTGTGCAGTCATCAGCCAAACAGTCAGTGGACGTATATGTGCTTGCGCAGTTAATGAACCCCACGCCTGCAAATGCATGAATGCATGTAGTCCCCCATTCCTATCATGCTTACTGGTTTCCAGCTTATCCTCAGTGTGTCAGATTAACTTCAGCACATAAATCCAGCACACTCTCTCACAATGACTGCAGGAATGTTCGTACGGAGATGATTGCCTGTGTGCATTTTGTTAAGAAGATTGGTGCCAAAACCACTGGTCAGTCCATTAATCTGATTTGTGAAGTGATGAATCATTAAAGTGATTTATAAAGGAAAAATTGCCAAACATTTGCTTGTCACAGCTTCTGAAATGAGAGGATTTGCTCTGTTTAATATCACTGCACAAAACAATAAATCAGGTAGAGCACTGAGATTAGTGTTGAGCAAAGTCAAGCTAAGTGAGGATCCAACACAGGGGTGCCAAAACATTTTCCACTGGAGGGCCAAAACTTAATAGCGGGCCACAGGCCAAAGGAAACGCCTATTGTATCGTCTTGTATTGTTAAAATGCAAACTCGTACCAGGAACCTGAGTTCCTCTAATTGACTTGTATTCTGTTTCAGATTATGCTTCTGGCATTCAGGGTTTAGGGGGACATGTGAATTGTAACACAGTCTCTAACAAAGAATTGTGGTTGTTGTCATTTAGAGTTCATAAACCTACATCAGTTTTAGTCATTAGTAGGGATATGGACTGGGAACCTCCAAACCTCAGACATAATTGTGGGGTGATTCAATGTTGGAACAGACTTGCCTGAATATGCCTGAACAGTAGCTAACTAGAAAGTTTTATATTAGTTTTATGAGTTATAAATGTTTTCAAGCCGGATACAGTCTAATATTTATTATTCTCAGCACAAATTGTTCCGGATGTACAAGGAAAGATGGTCTGTTGATATTTGGTGCAAACCTAATTCATGAACAAATTGTCAGATGAAAAACGACTCCAGTGAAAAGCTTTATATGAAACATTGTTAAACAAAAGTTAAAGATATCTCTGTGTGCACAGTTACGTTCCTGGTCTCCCAGAGGATGAAAGACTTTGTTATCTGATTTAGGTGAGATTGAAGGTGAAGTCCATTTCACGTTCTGCTGCTCATTATATGATGTTTTAAGGGCTACACTTTTTAGTAAAATTGTCCTTCATTTCTGATGAGTTCTTCTGGTTGGATGATTAGAAAAAACCTGAACTGTATTTTAGGGAGTGAACCTTTCCTGGGGCAGAATTTATTTGTTGAGCTTTGGACTGAAGACAGTGTTTTGTTTGTGATGTTCTTGTCTGACATATTTCATCATTGCAATGGTATTTTAGGGTCTTATAAAAAACAGAAAGTAGAATAACATATATTGAATATCTTTGACTGGTTGAACAAAACAGGCTATTTAAACATGTCACTTAGGTTTATCAATTGTTAAGATAATCATCAGCTGAAGCACTAAGGAAGCTTTTGTTTGTGAATGGGTGGAAAGGCGGTAATCTACCTGAGCCAGTAACACCAACTGGGCTGGACAGTCTTTTGGTCCATGTTTTACAGTATTTAAATACTGAAGCGCTCATTATGTTCTCTGTCACAAATATTAGACTGATATGGTTTATGCTCAGAATTCATTGGCAGGTTGTGAGTCACAACTTTCTTTTTAATCATTCAGGCCTTTTTCAAAAAGCAATTAAATTGCCAATCTCCAAAAAGTTAGTTGTGCAGAGGTTAGATAGTGTTTATTGTCCTCACATTGGATTTAGTTTTGAGTGAAAGCAGCCAGGAATTAACAGAGCAGTGGGATTGTGTTGAGCTGTGTGTGTGTGTGTGTGTGTGTGTGTGTGTGTGTGTGTGTCCTCTCAGCTGCAGCCTGAGCAGCCCAGTGTGACCATTTCCTTTGACAGCTCTTGTGGACTGGTGTGTATGTTTGTGAAGGTACAAGTGTGTGTGCTTGTTGTGTGTGTGTGTGTGTGTGTGTGTGCACTTTGAAAAGAAATCCCATAGCTCATATGTATACATAGCTAACCCTCCAACTCATATGATTTCCCCTGTCACTCACTCTTGACATTTCCTAACTTCCCCTCTCTCAGCTCACCTCTTCTTCCCCTCTGCTCTTTTGCCCTCCATCTGGGGGGTGAGGGTGAAAAGGGAGGACGGAGAAGGAAAGAGGAGGAGGGGAGATGATTTAAGGGTGAGATGGAAAAAGGGGGAGGGAGACTGCAGGACTGTGTTCCCTTTGAGCACAACAACATGTATGGAGGACAGTATTTTTTTTTCTGTGCTGCAGTTTGGAATATGATTTCTACTGGAAAATACACAAACAAAAATGGTTCTCTTTTGAGAAAACAATCTGTTAAACCTCCCAACGGAGACAGATAATTCCACTTCACCAGCGCAAATCAGCATGTTTAAAGGGTTTGCCTAAATGAAGAGGTGTGATAGAAGTTAAGTGAGCTGCCGTACTGACGCTTGTTTTGAAGAAAATTATGAGCAACGGCCTCATTTGCATTAAAAGCAAGTGGAATCTTAGCCCTGAAACATTTGCCTCATGATAAACACAACAGAATTTAAACCCTAATTTGAGACTGACATATTTTTAAAGGAATAGTTCAACATTTTGCGAAATAAAAAAAAAAAATTTTGCTTTCTTTCCAAGGGTAAACGATAAGAAGTTCGATATCATTAGGTCTGCCTGGACTTGGAGCCGGGGCTTCTTTAGCTTAGCTTAGCATAAAGACTGAAAGCAGGGGGAAACAGTTAGCCTGTCCAAACTGAAAAATACATTCACCAATACCTCAAAATCAGACTTATTCAAGACATGCATAGCAAAAAAATTCAGTTTGCCAGTTGTGAAATAGATCGTGTGAATGTAGATATATGTTTGACATCGAGGCTCTGACCTCGTCACTCCCCACAAGGAAACACAGAGCCAGAGTGGGTTGTTACGATGCTCACTTCCTCCCAGAGGAAGGATGCTATAAAACAGGGGGAGTGATGTCATGATTGACAGCTGAGCCCTGCTTACGTTTAAGTCTGGTGGGTGTATGGGTGGTACCTTGATACAGCTCCACCCCCCTGATCACTACTGCACAGACTCATATCCAGGATTTTCTGGCTTCATTTTTGTACCGTAAACTCTCCCTTAAACCACCATTTTTTAAAATGTGATATCAAATTCAAATGAGATACAACATGTTAATTAGCGAGCTTTAATGATGTGCATTTTGGAACCTTGGTCTGAGCCAGGCAAGCTGTTTGCTGCTGCCTGCAGGCACTTAGACAAGGTTAAACCTGTCCTGACTCCAGCTCCGCTTTTTAACACACAGGCATGAGATTTATATCGATCATCTCGTCTTACTCTGGGAAAGAAAGCACGCAAGTGCTTTTTCCAGCAATTTGTACTATTCCTTTAAGATTGGCTTGAATCCTGCAAACATGACTGTCAAACATAATCATGTGGCCGTTATGATGACAGTTAGCATCCATGGGAGTTCATTTACACCCATCCGTTGAAACAATACATTTCGAGGAGTAGGTCATTTGTCCTTGTTTCCACTCTGCCCTTCTCTCTCTCTCATCCCATATTCAGTGTAGCCATTCAGGTCACTTCTAATTACCGGGGTCCAATTGGAATTGGCTTTTCAATTTTTGACGCTGCAGTGGTGGAAATCACAAGGTAGCGGTGCCAGCTTTCCCCCACCCCCACGCTCGGCGCCCTCCTAGTATGACTTAATATGCCTGATACATTCACCCCACTGCGCCAACACTTGGCGATGCAGTGTGACTGTGTATGTTTGTGTGAGCGAGAGAAAGAAAGATGAGGCTATTACTGTAAGTCACTACAAGGCCAGCCAGTATGTCTGGTGAGGGCTGTGTGTTTAGACAGCGGAGATGTGAATATGCGTGTGCGGGTGAGGCAGAGGGTAAGTGCGCTTGTGCATCAGTGTGTTATAGAGAAAAATTAAGGCAGAACAGTAGAAAGAGAAAATGAGGCATCTCTGGGAAGCGAGGGAGGGATGGGAGTGGCAGAAAGAGCCCGGGCCTCTGTCTTCTGTCTTTCCTTGGGTCCGCAGTGCAGGAGAAGAGAAGATTAAAGTGGAGACGCTGCTTTTGAAGTTGGGCAATGTAAAAGAAGCATCAGCTACTACATAGACACGCGCGCACACGCACACACGCACACAGCGACTTCTTCCTTATAGCCGAGCTAAGTGAGGGAATATCAATGCTGCTCAGGCTGCCTTTGATTCAAACTGCCGTTATGTGATCCCTCACAACGTTTTAACATTCTCTCGCCTCAAACGCGAAAAAAACACTCCTCCAAAAAATCGAATCCCATCCCCTATTTAAATGAGAGCAAGGTGATAAAGAAGCAAACTCCATTAAGTCCTGACTGAGTTGTGTTTGTGGCCGTTGTGGGGATTTGGAGCCTGGGTCCACACAGATACACCGCGGCAGGCCCAAAGCCCACTCAGTGTCAAAGACAGGGATGGAAATTACAGCTGTAAATGTTTGCAGTGGTGGTAAATAAGAGGATTAATAGTCCACTTTCCACACACAAACACAGACACACACAGTCGTCCGAGCCCAGTGAAAGAGGCCTAAATATGAGTCTGATGCAGAAATGTCAAGAGGTAATTGTAGGAGTAATACTCAGACTGGTGAAATGTCAGACTCACCCTCCCATTAGTGAGTAGACTCCAACATGCACCTTAATGCCATTCTTTACAGCCATATGGACTTTTCCTAAACCAATGGTAAACAATCATCATCGACCACTTCACGATAATGATTGTGTTTGTGTTATATCATGCATTATGCGTTTCCATATACCATCTGTGTGTGTGTCAGTGTGCGCTCGGTGAGTCGGAGGATGTGTGTTTAGGCACACCTACACACATCTCTGTGTGTGCGCAGACACATCCATTCTCAGCTTTCAAATCAATCTGCATTTATGGACATCGACATGTGCCGAGCAGTCATGAAGAGTGATCAGGCTCATAGTGTCATTGGATCACAGTGAAGTGCCCAAAGTGACAAATCCCAAATAATATTGCTGATGACACTCCAGAAGAGCTGTCTTCAGCTCATAAAGCAGTGTGTGTGTCTGCGTGTGCGTGTGTGTGCAGGCGCGTGCTGTCTGTCCAAAATAACCTCAGAAACGCACTGGCCTCATAATGTGAATATATTGGATTTTAATGTCCTTGTCAAGTCGAATGGTTTCCCATTTGAATTCTCTGGAGGCTGGTACAAGCACACTCAGTAGCTGCTTTCCTACTTGACCTAAAATTCCCTTTCGCTGCATGGGAAAAAAAAACAAAAAATAGTGCTAGCCTTTCTTGTTCTTTGGCTTCATCTTTTTGCATCATTCCCTTCAACTGCTCTTCTCTCTTGCTCTGTGTAGAAGCCTCAAGACAGTGGAAGATTTAATGGGTTTACCTGCTTTATTCATGTGCAGCATTTGGCTGAATCTGCGTAGTGTGTTTGTGTTTTCCATTTTTTCCTTTCTTTTTCCTGTCTTATCTATATTTCATCCATCCATTCATCCATCTATCCACCAGTATAGATAGTATAGATAGTATCAAACAAACAACCAGGAGCCAGTTGCACCAGCTCCATGTAAATTCAAATTTCGCCTTGTTATAACATTTTAAGTTATAATTAAATTCAAAGGGGTTGCAACACAAAAATTCTTAGGCCAACTGGTTATTACTTAAATATTCACACCCTGTTTGGACTGAAGAGTAAACAAGGTAATATGCAATAGGGTCAATATATCTGATCAGATAAATGTGATAATCTTATCTGATAAAAAGCTGTTTCATAATGAAACTTTTCACAACAATAACACAGCATTTCTCTCTCGGGTATTTCCTACTCATTCTAAGCTCCCTTATGTTAAGGGAGAGATGTTCTCTATAAAATTCTTCTCTCTGTCAATTCTTGTATACTCGACACACACGCACGTGCTCAAACACACAAAACACGTAAGTGGATTCATTTCAAATATCTTTATAGATTAAGTTTTGTCAAAGGAAAAATGAAATTACAGCTTCATTCTAGAGACCCCAGCGACATCCAAGTGAACACACACACACTCCTCCTACCTACAAACTCACAATATCTCCACACGCACACAAATACATCTAGAACAGCCAACACTATCTACTCACTGACCACACATATTTTTAAACACATGCATCCGAGGCCCCGCAATCCATTCCTTCATCTTTAAACTTGCCGAACACTCTATCCAAGCACACGCTCTTCCATCAGTGATGTCGCAGCTTTCAGGCTCGCTGTCTGCGTCTCTGAAGGGACTCCTACCTCACGTACTGTACGCCAAGAGAAAAGCCGCTTGAATTATTGAAGGCAGAAGCAGAGAGATGGAGAGTGAACAGGGAACTTGTGCATGAAGGAATGAGAATGAAGTGGCAGACTGAGGAAGAGATAGTCAAGCAATGGAGGAGGGGGAGAGGAAGGCGCGGAGACACTTTGGGAAGGAGCAGACAGCACAAGGAAATACATGAGAGGGCGGAGATGCCGAAGGAGGCAGAGAGGAGGCGAGAGGGAGAGGTAGAGGTAAGTAGAATGTGTAGTTTTCCCTGTGGCTTGTTTGCCAGCTGATGTAAAGAGGAAATGGCTCGATCAGCAGGGGCTTTTACCTACGCTGAGTTTAACTAGTAGCGGAAATGCATGCATGCCACACACACACACACACACACACACACACACACACACACATAAAAGTCCATGGCCCGCGGGACTGAAGGAGATGAAGGGAAAGAAAAACAGACACTCTTGCACTAATGTCTTCTTCATGCTCAGGTTACACTGCTCAATAGAGCTGCAGAGGCTGTTGGGCTTTTTGCGTTTTATTGCTCATGTCACTGTTTATGTGTGCAAAACTTTTGTGTGTATGGAGACGGAGAGAGGGACACACTGTATGTGTGTGTGTGTAAGTGTGCTATAAACTGGCAAATCTACTGGGGCTCTGGCTTCCCCTGCTGCTGGCTTTGTATCAGCACCCAGCTGAACATGGCTGCAGATCAATGTCATCTCCAACACACACACACACACACACACACAGACAGACACACAGACACATGCACACTTGCACACTTGGACTTGTTTACAGTTTAAACAGCAGGTGGCACAGATAACAGCCACTTAATCTGCAGCCATTTGGACGAATGAATGTGATACTCAAAAAGTTCCTTTCCTCTTTCTTCTGTCCTTCCTTATCTATCTATCCATCCATCTATCCATCTATCTATCTATCTATCTATCTTTTGATCTTACCACACGTATCAGTGTCGCGGTGGTGAGGACGTAGACAGGCTTTGAACTTCTCCCTCAAGCTCTTTTTCATGTTCAGCACAACTACTTCCGTCACTTTTCAGAAAGATTATCTGAAATTATCACAGGGCCGAAATGTGAAAGTCTCTCTGTGATGGCAGGCTTTTCACCCCGCCATGGAGTGTGCCTTTTAGAGATTACTATTTGAAGGACTTTGCCTTCCGTAAATAGGTGAACGCTGACATTGGATATATTTTTTTTATGTTCAATGCCAGCTAAATCCAAGATTTTACTGAGCTGTAAAATATCAACATCCTGGCAATTGGGCTGAAAACATAATAGTACCACATGCAGAAACTTGACACAAGACACAACAGTACCAATCACATTGTTCAAAAAATACAGGGGCGATGAATGCCAAACATCAAACATGGCAAAATGCCAAAATCATAAATTGCTTTTATAGAACTACTGCCAGCATGAGGTCCATTTTCATCTACCTTTTTCTATTTACTGCTCCATCACCTACACCTCAGTGATTAAAGGTGAAGTGTGGGAAAGTTTCTCGCAAGGTACTTCTCTTTGACTGACAACGTTGCCTTGTCATTGTGAAAGCTGTCAGCCGGCACGTATTCACTGCCGGCCAGCTGTGATGATGCTCACACACACTCTGGCCCGGGCTGCCATTCATACCCCTGGCCAACGCAGCAGGATGACTTTTCCAAGCCATGTGTGTGTTTTGGGGGTTGGGTCGGGGGGTGTTTACGTGGGCGTGCATACGCGTGCACATGCATCCATACACGTAAAGTGTTTATTGGCGAGGCATTCTCCTCCCACATCTGCAGATCACTCATCCTCAGGGAGGCCTCCCCCCCGCTTTCATCAAGCCGCATGGAAAAGTGGGAAATAATTAAGGGGTGAATGGAGTGAAGTGGAAAAGTATAGATGAGGTAGGAAGTACAGTGACACATGAAAGAGGAAAAGAGGGAGAGATAGCGAGCGAGCGAGCTTTAGCTAAAGTAAGGGAAGCGAGCGAGGCATGTGGCGCGGTGAAGGCTCTACCGGTCACCATGGCAACCCTTTAAAGGCCGATCCCCAATGCAATTAGAGCGGCTTTGAGGCAGCCAGGCTGAGGGCAGAGAGTATGAAAAATAATGGCAAGAAAGAACAGACAGACTTAAGGGAAACAAGCCAGCCGAATGAATGAAAACCGGCTATTATGTGACCAAGTGTGTCAGTAATTGTGCGGGATGATTGCGGAGAGGTCTCCATTCTTCTCCCCTGGTTGTGGGAATTTTAATAATGAAGACGCCTCTGGCAAGGTATGTTTATGGGTTTGTAAGCAAGCATGTGTGCAACTAGGGTGAGCACACATTATGTACATCTCTGTGTGTGAGGGACTCAAAGTATGCAGGGAAAAAAAACACTGTAGGTTATTTATTGATATGTTTGAGCGCAGAAACCAAAGGCAAGCTTACACATGTTAGCAGTACTTCAACAAGACAAGACGGAAGGAAAGAGGGAGAGAGAGGAGGCAGAGGTTTGATTCACAGCAGTACCGCAGGGACTGAAAGACTAAAGGCTCAGGCCACCAAGGTGATATTATCAATGAAATTAAACCTCAGACCTCAGTAGTGTTATTACCTGCAATCCTCTCCAGTCCTATCTAAGCCCATTAAGCACAAAGAGCGCAGCACATCCAGGCACAATGAGCACCAATCTTCTGCGGACGCAAGATCTGCTTCATACTTACTGCTTAGTCTGACAGTTTGAACACTACCTTTGCGCCCGTCACGAAAGCAACATGCAAACTTATTATGCAGGCTCGCATCACGAGGGCCTTGGCTGTCCATCCCGCGAGGATCACATTGATTAGTTTGTGGATCAAGTTAATAAGTGCGGGATTTTTAGACCATTCAGCTCTTGCAAAATACCATGCACATGTGGAAGCATCCAAAAATCCATCAGCACATTAAAATAAGGGCTAATGGTCAATGTTGCTCAATCAGGAGTCTGTGTCTGTACTAGCTGCTATTTGCATGTTTTGTTTAAAAAAAATGATCATGGTGATATGAATTTTTGTTGTTATGATGCTTAAGTGTGTATTTTGTTTTTCATATCTATATTCAACCACAGTTTGATCAATTCTGCTCTATTGCCTCGATGTGCACACACGTATAGAGACACACGTGCACAGAATATCTTCTTCTTTTGTGGTAGGACACTACACTGAGTCACACTCTTATGTTTTCCTTAACAAACAGAAATACGTTTAAAATAAATAGGATATAAAAATGAGACAGATTTGTTGACAGGGATCATAAAAGGAGGACATGTCTTGGGGGGGACAGATTCGTATTTTGGTCTGAATCCCCTTTTCCCCAACAGATTTTGTAATTCAGGTGGCTGCATCCATTAAGGCCACACAGCGATCGCCCAGTTGTGCAGAGATGAGAAAGTATGACTGATTTGAACTTACAAATGTGCCATCAGTGCCTGTCAGAAAGTGTGTGCTATTATCCCCTCATGTAAGATTCATAATATTTATAGTTATAAACTGTTTGTCCCACCTTTGAGTGTAGCCAGAACAGGTGTACACAGTGTTATCTTTAGATGTGATCTGATGACATTTCATATGAACAACTTTGTCTCAAGCACACCTGACCCTTAACTCTTCCATCAAACAGCCCACAATATGAGTCTTGCCCTTCACGACCTTCCATCCCACGTGAACATAAAAACACGACCGCGTTGTTGAGGTGGAAGATTTTTCGCCGCAACGCCAGCTCTGCCTTCTAGTACAGGAGAAAAAAAAAAAGCCTTGTCATGAAGGGTCGGCGTGAAGCGCTCTGAATGCCAACCTTATGAGACGTGGACTCTGCCGGCCGTACGTGCAGAGAGTCAACAGCAACTCTGCCCATGTGGGAAAAGCTTGGAGGGGAAGCGATGAGAATATTTTTCATTGCACATCCAGGGCAAGTTGATGGCTTGTGTTGCGGCCATAGCCTACTGAGTGTTTATAATGTAGCATTTGCACTCCACTGCCCCGATCCTGCGACCCCCAAAGGGAATTGATTTCTGCCGCTCCGCTGCCCTTTCACGTCTCTATCTTCTCTCGCTGTTTTCCAATTCTCTCTCATTCCATCCTTGTTTTTCCTCTTCCTCTCATCTTCTCTCTTCCCCCATCTCCTTCTGCTCTTTCTTCTCTTTGTACTTTCTTTCACACACACACACACACACACACACACACACACACACCAGTGCCTTTATGATTCTGCTCTGTCTTCATTTTTCTTCGTCCTTCATTTCATTCGCTCTTTTGCCCTCCTCCCTCCCCTTGGCACTCTTGTCATGCTTGCTTGTTTTATTGCTTTATACAGTATCTCAAAGCCCCCAGCTAGTTTGCTTCTCCATTCGTCCACACACGATCTGCTCCCAGTTTCATCTTTCTCTTGCTCTGTACTCATTTTTTTCTCCCTCCTTCCTCTCTCCCTCTCTCCTGTGTTTACACCCTCCATCTGTCTAATCACTTGATCGGCTCCTTTCAGTCTTTTTTCGCTGTTTGTCTTTCCCTCTCGTCTTCTATTTCTTACCCCTCCTCTCTGTTTGTGCCTCCACCGCCAAGTGTTATCCCTTCCTCCTCTTCTCCGTCTGTCTCTGTGTATTGGGTCCTGTCCTCAGCCCACAGCTTGGTTGACAAATGGATTATCTTTCCAAAGACACCACATAACCATCTCCGTCTTTATTTAACCAGCTACAGCTATTTTATAGCTGTCACTTTTGCTACTGACGAGGCGACAACCCGTGACAAACACATACGCATGTGTTCGCTGCGTTTTTTTTCCTTTTTCTATTAAAAAGCCTTTTCACATATCTGATCATCTTAACTGTTTGTGCTCCCTCTTAATTCAATCTTAGTTCATGCTAGAAACATCCAGGTTATCTCAAGAGCTTTAATAGAAAAGGATAAACTTTTTAAAATCATAAGTACAATTATCTCATACGAAGTATCTCATCTATATGGTTTCAGGAAAACAAATTGTTTCTTGCTCTTTCCGATTTCACTCAGCAACATGACCTCCAGTGACCTGCCTCTCAGTCGTTCTCTCATTGCTCCTCCTAGGCCCTAATATTAATGTGAAGGAGATCCCAGGTGGGGCCTCCTGGTATTAGAGACATATTAGCTTTGAAGTAGGCTGAAATGAAAGTACTGTATATTATTCAATGCGGGCTGTGGCTTGCCCTCTGTTCAATATTGGATAGGTTAGCTCAGGTGGTTAAAGCTTTTCAAAACTGCCCTTTTGTGTGAATTATTTAGCATTTTCACAGTGGAAGCCTCCAGTTAAGGCTCCGGCCCGTCACTCCCGGCCCATATTTCTGTCAGGGAAAAAGCTGTATCAACTGCGGGACTGTGAACTTTAACCATGACACCAATTGACCTGACATTTCTCACAAGCTGCATCGGAAAGCACATTAAAGACAAGTTTTAGAAGTAATGAAATTAGAGATTTGACCTGTGTCCTCCTAATGATGGGGTTGTTTTATTAATTTCATTTATTTTCACATTAGTTCCACACAGTCTTTCACCTTGTGTGTTTGTGTGTGCAAGGTTTTATAGCGTGGGCACCCCACCTGGCCTGAAATAAAGAGTGACATTTGTAATGTCTCACTATTATACACTACATAAATAACCAAACAGAGACTTTAATGGCTGTAATAAAAGCAGAAGGGTAAAGATTAACCAATGCATAACAGAACAGTGATGCAAGAGGGAGAGATTCAGCTACATCGACACAGAGCAACAGCTCAGTTCCCAAATTCTGCCTCAAATTCAGAGCCTTTCAAAGTAACCCCGCATCTCTAGTGTGTGCATGTCGGCATGTGTGACCCGCCGCTCTCCTGCTGGCTCACTATGTTCCTCAATCACATACCTGCTTCAATTAATCCCCAACATTCCCACACTGGAAGTAATGTGGGACCACCGTGTTCTGCTGCCTGAAAGATAAAATTGCCATTGTATCATAAGACATGCAAGTGACACCACAAACCTTGCTACTCATTTGAGAAGGTAATGCTGGGATGATGCAAAGTGTTAGCTATTATTTAGTGTGTTACTGAAGCCACGTGTTGTTTTACTTACAGGGACATGAGAATTTTTTGAAATTAAGAAGCTAAAAATGTATCACTGCTCATATTTATTATCATTTTCTGAGGTGTTTCTAATTTGGTATTTCAAATAAAAACTGGGAAAATGATTATTTTTTGTTTGAGTATGAGAAAAGGTTAATTTTCTCTATGGATTTTTGATGCCTGGGTTGTGCTCTAGGTTCTGGGTGTATCTGAAATAGTGAGATGTATTCAAATCAAGTGAACCCTGTTTGTGCATGTGTGCGTGTATGTGTATGGATGAATTATTGTAAAGTGCAGCATCAGTAAGTCCATGCTTTCTCTTTGCCATTTAATCTCCATGTCATTATCGAGCCAGTCCTGCATGGCCTGGGTGCGTCCGCCTGTGTGTGTGTGTGTGTGTGTGTTTCTCTGCCTCTGTGATTATTACATATTGCATACATTAGAGGATGGGTGGCACGTTACGGCGAGAGATTCACAGCTGAGGGAACAGGAATCGCATAGAAAGAGAGGTTGATGGATGAAGAAGCGTACAGAAGGGACTGCGGACGAGCAGAGGGGGAGTAAAGATGTGAGGATTTCTTTGAAGGGGTGGGCGGGACATCGTGTGCGGGGACATATAGAGAGGGGTATGACACTCGGGGCCCAGACAGGTGCTATGGTCGCAGCCACAGACTGAGTGAGAGACAGAGGCAGTGTGAAAAATTGATGTGCCCTACTTACAGCAGCTGAGCAGAGACAGGAGAGGGAGGGTGGAGGCTGAGATGATGTTAGATTTTGGGAGCGAGCAAACCATGTTGAGTTTTTTTTTTCTTCTTCTTTTGTGCATTACATCACGCCAATTTGTTTCTGGGTGTGGGTGTGCGCCTGTAACTCGTTTAGCTTCATGTTCAGCCAACATGCAGCGCAGCTTTGTTGCTCTGCTTTTTTAACATCTGTGTGTGTGTGTGATTTGTTTTCTAGCCAGCGGTTCCTCGGTGCTGTTGCCTTATTAATTTTACAGCCTTAGCTGTAAACCAGCCAAAATATAAAACTTTCTCTCTTTCGCGCACGCACACACCGCTCTGGAGGCCTGGGCCACGCGGCTCTCATTAGCCCATCTCACACTCTTCGGCACTGTTTGACCAAGTGGAGCCCTTTATCTGCCCTCCTATTTAAACGAGGTGGGGAGAAGAGCCGGTCCCTGAATGAGTCAGCAGACTGGAAACCGCCGCACGTTAATCAACGCTACCAAACTCCACACAGGAGCAACTAAGGAGCTGTGTCTCTTTAGCCCGTTTACTCCAAGGAATATCTTAATGGCCAAAAAGGATTTATGGAGGTTAAGTTGCAGGCCACACCGGGCGTTGAGTCTTTGAATTTATGCTGTTCTCAGCAGACGACTTAATGCAGTGTAGTGACCATGACTCACCTGAGGGCTGAGATAACTATTACAGAAACCTAGCTCCCAGCGTTTAACTCTCATCTGCCCACTTGTAAGGGGCACATGAATTGATGTGTGATACTGAAGGAATTTAAGGTGGTTTGAAGGTTTTGCCTCAGGCAGGCGAGTCCACGGCATGTAAACGAGGCACCACTATTTAGATCTCTTCTTTATCCTCCCCCCACTTCCTGCGTTTCCTGTTCCTTGTTCTTGTCCAGAGCTTCAGGAGTGACAGCATTCCCACTTGACTGACAAGACAGCCTTCGCCTGTTAGCAGGGGGACAATCTCACAGATACGACAGCGTTTCATTTTGGGCCATGTATGCACTGTAACGCATGCTACCAGATGACAGGGAGAGACAATACGTCGAGCCTCAGGTGACAAATTGGTTCAAGACATTCAGAGCCATGGAGCATAATTACACAAATTGAACATGCTGTCATGCAAAATAAAACATAATGAGAGCATGCTGTTGTGATGGACAAATGTGATGTATGAAGCTTTGACTGAGCTTCTGCTCTGTGGAATAGAGGAAAGAACATGGCTTCAGGCCCAATTCTAGCGAGGATTTTTTTGCTGATGTATACGTGAGTAAAATGCAAAACCCCCGCCTTGACCTTTGACCTCTCAGGGGACTCAAACTAGAGAAAAGGGATTTTTTTTTATGGTGTAGAGCTGTCATGACTAGAACTGGGTATGAAACTTCAATACTATTTTGGTACAGACTGAACTTTGTATCGAAAAATTTTGAATGCAGAAAGCTGCTAGCAAATGTCGGCTCAGATTTGTAATCTTGTTTACTTATTCTTTGATCCGAGAGTTTGTGATTTGAATTAAAATCTTGCCAGTTTTCAGGCTCGGTTCCACCAGCATTTAAAAGACATTTTGCAGCAAGATTAAATTATTTCAGTGGAGTTGCCATGATCAGTGGACGACTCCATGCAAACACTGGTTAACTTTGACCACCAATTTTGCACTTTTGATCAATTGCAAATAGTTCTGACACAGCTGATCTGTGAAGGATCAGAAAGCCAGAGAGTCCAAAAAAGAAAGTGAACTTATTGTCCTGTTATCCGTTGAACTATTAGAACATAATGTGACCAAGCTAATGGATTATTATTATTATTGTGACTAACATGTTCTCAGACGATCTATGATCTCTAAGAATCTCATTTAGCCAAAGTCCTTGCTGGTATTTAGACAATTAGGAACTTTAACTCAATTTGTTCTAATGAAAAACAAAAAGGGATTAAAATTTCTCCAAGTAAGTTATTTTAAAAAGTTTTGTTTGTTATATTGCTTTCCGAATTCAATACCCTGGGTTATCGTGCCAAGTCCGAACTTTTAATACTGATGTTAGATAATGATTCAGAGTTTGACTCCTGACCCAGACAAATACACAACGGTCACATTCCCCAGTTTGACACAGCCATTAAAAAATATGTCCCACACCAAAATTAATATTTTAGTGGGTGGCATTGATTTATTGGCAGTAGGAACAGGAACAGCCTGAATAACGACATTACTGCCCTGTCTATTTTCAGATTTTCTCATTACTGACTTGCACAACCTAAACAGCTATGTTCCTGCTATAATAATGCTCCTAATGAGGTCACCTCCACCAAACAGGTTGGCACTTATCAGAGGTAACATGCTAGTTAGAGAGAATATAAAACTGAGGTGACTAAGGCCAAAGATGTGTTTGCTTTTGTCGTAAATGTAGTTGTTCTGATACTTAGCTATGTACTACGCGTGTTTCTGGAGGATACCACTAGAGGGCACACCAAATTAACAAAGTTGCAGGCCGCACTGGGCGTTGAGTAAATTAACTATTCTGTTAATTCTGAGATCATGGCAGAAAAAGCAAGAGGGGTGTAGATGGTTGGTAAGGCCCCAAGCAAATGTAACAATGGAAAGTAAGTTTCTCTCATTCGTTATTGAGAGGAAGTGATGATGGGAAACACCACCAGGATCTTCGAATGTCCGCCACACAACACACACAGTGAGCTGAGCGACTTGCCGTCACACTCTGCTTCACTCACCACCTACGACGATGCTGCTGTTGCTTTTTCTGCCGTGATCTCTGAATTAATTAAACAGCGACCTGCTCGACTAACGCCATGTTTATTGTTTACAGTACGCAGATCCAGAAGTTCTGTATGTTCTCTGACGAGTCCTCTAATAGCATCCTCTAATAACTCACATAGCACATAGGCAAGTATATGAACGATTACGTTCATGACACAGCCAAGTATATCTCTGGCCTAAGAGGATAATTTTAGCCCCTGTCGTCTCTTCCCAAAGTCTTTATCTGTGTTTTATGTTTGTCCATCTGTCTCTCTTTCACAGCGCCCATTGAATAGGCTCGTTTTTCTGAGGGAGCAATGCATGCTGGGTAATTGAAAGGGGGCAACTGGCACAAGTCAAACAGATGGAGATGTAGTGTGTGTAGAGTGCGCGTGTATGTGTGCGTCTGGCAGGAGTCAAGCGGCTGTGGATTTATCAGCTCCCCAATGAAGGCCAAAAGCAACGCCTGCCAGATCCCGCAATCACTCTCACACACACACACACACACACACACACACACATCATGCATCAAATCTTCCAATACGTCTCCTTCCCATCTTATGTCAGTCTTCATCTAGGTATTTTTTGGCACCTTGTTGTTTCATTGTTTCCATCCATTTATTCCTCCATCTCTCTGTAGTACCTTGGATGGACTCTGAACACGGCCTGTCACTCCTCTCTCAAGTGTCCTTCCTCTCTCTCCTTCCCTTTTTCCTCTCGACTCACATCCCTCTCCTGTCTTCATTTCTCCCCTCATCTTTTCGCTCCTTCGTCTTTGCCATTGCCATTCCCAGCGAGTGACAGATGCCGGGCAGAGAGAGAGGGAGAAGGAGAGAGGGAGACATCGAGAAGAAGAAGAGAGGGCGAGGCGAGGCTTGATGTTTTGTAGCTCTTGTGTTCTAAAGGAAGGTCTCTCCTTTATCAACAGTCTAACAGGCTGCCGGGCTCAGTCATCCTGCTTTTTCTTCGACTGTTTACTGCTGGGTGTCAGGGCCCACACAGTTGGTGCCATGAACACTGACAAACACACACACACACACACACACACACACACATCTTTCCTTCATGCTTCAATGTGCACGCACAAACACACATGCACACACGAAAACAAGAGCACGCTGACACTTTATTCAACGACAAAACCCAAAACAAATATGACAAATATACACAGCGGATTTGTGACTTTTTAACGGCTGATTTATTTCACAAAGCATCTCTTTCCCGAAAACTGGAGGTCACTTTTGTTGTAGCAGTTTTACCAAGAAAACACTCGGAATGACTCAGAAGGAACCATTTCATCTCCGAGCCGCTGTCCTCTCCTTGACTGTTCATTTAAGGATTTAAAGGAGCTTCTTCAGAGCGCGGGGGAAATAATCCAGTGTTTCCATAATCCTGCGTGGATGTATGCACTCAACCGGTCACTTTCACACACATATGCTCACACACGCACATTCAACTGAGTACACAAGCTAACACACGCACACACATATACCTGCTGCAGGTGTTTGCCGCGTTTCCGATAACACTGCAGAAATGGACTTCCCATGTGTGACAATCATTTACCGTCTTTATAGCGATCTTTATGGCTCTGCGCTGAACAGGATTTGTCACATGTGAACCGAATCTTTGATGCTTTAGAAATACTCTGAGATCTTGTGGCCTTTTCATCTCCTTCTGCTTTTTTCATCTGAAAAGAAAATGAATGGGCTTGTCAATCAGCCTTAGCCAGCCACCTGGAAATCATGTGATTATGTTGGAAATACTTTGTACGCCGTCACTTTGTAGTGCAAAAATTGAGCGATTGAAATCGTGATTGAGTGTGTGGCCCCTGTGCAAGGACTGTCATGTAGGTGGGGGGAATAAAATATGCTGCCAATATCAAAATTTTGTCACAATGTTGTAAGAAAGTTTCAATATGCTTAAGGAGAAAATGCTAAGAATTTGTCGCCCGAATGCCCCAAAAATCTTCTCTCATGTGAATTTAATTATCGACCTCACTAAAGTGGCTTGGGCTTGTTTTCCTCACTTAGTTGAAGGTGACTTTTCTTTCCTCTCACCAGCCTAATTGTGGTTGAGGATGAGCCATTTGGCATTAGAAGAATTGTTTTATTTTCTATCTGTAGTTTGGCTGAGCTTCACGGATAAAGCTTGATATGAGGACAACAAACAGCTTAATATGTTTTAAAGTGACTCCAGAGAGGATTGCAGACAAAGACGGGATATGAAAAGCCCTCTTTTAGGTCTCTGTTATGCCATACTGCACAGGGATAGATGGAGGGGAAGTGTGCTGGGTTTTTTTTTGCTGTCTCATACCTTTTAAAAGTTCTGCCGTCTCACAGTCAAACAGTAATCCATCCGTTGCCTGACAGAAACGCCGGGATGGTATATCCTGAACATGCACACACACACGCACACACACACTGAAAAATACCCCAGATACTCCAAAAAGCAGGCAGTCTGCGTGTCAGAGTTTAGAAGTTTAATTGGCCAATGTGTCAGTAGAGGAACAGGGTGTGTGTGAGAAGTGTGGACAACTGCAGAGAGAGCGCATCGCCCTGCAAGCTCTCTCTGATTTACAGAACGAAGACGTGTTCCTGTCTGATTGTCAGCTTCCCTTGTGTCACCACTGTTTCAATCAATGTTGCAATCGCGAGTGACAAAGGTGTGTAACTGTGCGTGGAGCTTGTGTTAGATGCGGAGCTCTTTGGTGTGAGAACACTTTGTACATTCTGGGTCTGCAATGCCTGACTGCAGTCTGAAAACAAAATGGTCACGTTTTCGGTTTAGGCTTAAGGTTGGAATTAGTTTTATGCAAACGTTAAGTTCATGTTGTATTTCATTGTCATCACTTTCATCTACGTTTTGTCTTTTTAATCTATTTTATTTAGTTTTGAATCTAGTTTTTATCTCACTCTATTTCAGTCCGCAGTCACTGAGCTTCTTTCTTTTTTTTTGTCTGGACTATACCATTTACTCCTCCTGAAGCAAGATTGCTTGCTGAAGTTTGTAGGCTCAGTCACTAACTGGACAACAAGTTCATAGTTTATTCCAAAGGCAAATTTGGATCATTGTCTCCTGTCTGTAAACCCTTGCAGAGGACATATATGAACGGAGGACAAAAGTGGACGGTGACACACAGCGAGCTAATAATAATCTCCATTCCCTCAAAACTCAGCACTTGCAAGACACAACTTGCCATTGGCCAATGTCCTGAATTTGCATGTCGATGTTCACCAGAATATTTGAACTCCAGAAAAAATTGTGCAACTCTTCTTAGTCCCATGAGCAATTTCTTTGGAATGACTTTCACCATGAAATGTAGCCACTGGAAATGTTGATGTGACCAGTTCTTTATAGCATTGAGGTTAGGTGTTTGGAGATTGGATGCCATCATGTCCTCAGTATATTAATACAAACCCAGTTTTTGTGTGTATGTTTGTGTGTTTCTTTGTATGAACATTGCTGTGCAGGCACGAAAGGGTGGGAGGACTCCCCGAAGGAAAGACCTCATTCCAAGGCCTTGCCTGTCGATATTACTGCTACAAATCAGACCTCCCACACCGCTGAGAGCAGCAAATAGTACACACTCACACACAAGCACACACTCTCACAGACTCCATTGACTAAGGGAAAGTTTTATTACCAACCTCTGCCTGATACAGCTCCCCTGCTACAGTTTGGACTGTGCGAAAGTAGTTTGAATGCTCTCTGCCTTGTTTATCCAGTACGTGCACGATCTGCTTATGCATGCACATGCGCTTTAATGCCGGTGTTTTGTTTATTTGCGTGCATGTGCATACACATTCGGGCACACATGATGTTTTATTAGTATGCGTGTGTACACGTGTGCGTTGGTTTGGCCTGTTTGGTCAGTTGGGAAAACAGATTGCACTCTATCTGGACAGAGATGTGCAGTGTAGCCACAGATAAAACAAAACCAGTGTGAATCAAATGTATCAGCCTGTCGTCTTTGACGCTTTTGCTATCTGGCTTTAAAAACCTTACAAATCCATGACCTTTTGTATATTTTGCTTCATTAGCGTTTTCCAAGATGTCATTTCTTCATTAGATCATCTAATATGCACAAAACTAGAGATCTGTGATGGGTTTTTTTCACTTCTTATAACAATTCAATTTTCTATTTATCCTGCATTTCATCATGTAAATTTTCACTACTGTACGATAAGCCATAGTGATTAACACCAATAAATCCATATATATTCCCAGTTCTATTAGAATACAGGAATTCTAAGAAGCTCAAAGCCAGGGAAACTCCTTCCCATAACCCAGGCGTTAATAATAGAGCCGTGATCAGCTAGTTAAGCCAGTTCTCAGTTGTAATAGCTGCTCATCCCACCAGCGGATCACACTGGATCGACAAAAGATCCACCACTAAACCTGCGTGGTACATTAAAAGACACTCAGTCATTGTCACCCATCTGCTGTAGATTCGCCAGACTTCAAGTGCATCTGTCGTCTGTAACTGTATAACTAACTATACACTTTGCTTTGTATCTGTGGGGAGAGAGGAAAGACTGTTAGAGGAAGAAACAAAAGGTGCAACTGATGGAGAGTGAGAGACAGAAAGAGACCACCTACGGTGTTGATGCAACTGGACGGAGAGGGTGTCAGACAGACTGATGTCACGGTGCAGTCCGTCACATGTACATCCCTCGATGTTGTGAAGTTGGACACCAAGCTTGAACTTACACACGAACTTTTAAGTTGGAAATGGAAGCAAGGTTGGAGGTGATGAAGAATCTGGTGTCGTTTTGTTTCTAACAAGTCATCTTTCAAATCAGTCATCCAGATATGGTTTTGTATTGACAGTGTGAGACTGTCTTAGTTAGTGGTTGCAGTTTTTGCACTGTAAACCATTTCTGTACTGATATTGTAGTGTACAGTAACACGTGAAGTCTTTATTACCACTCTATTAAACTCTTTCACACTCTTTTACTTAAATAATTTACAGCAGGAACAGGGACACAGCACATGCAGACCCAGTAGCTAAGAGGGCGTAAATGGACTGGTTTCCTTTCATACTGATGACGCACTTTACTTCACAATCAGTGTCTATTGTTGTGGCCGTTATGATGCCAAGTTCAATGTAATCACTGCCAGAAGTGCTGTCAAAGTTATTTAAACAATATTCAGCTTTTTGTTGAATTATATTCTCACCTTGTAGCCCAGTTGAAAATCGTTCCATAGATGCAAATTGGGAACCATTTCTGTAAACAGTAACAGAGGGATATTGCTGTGACTAAGGCAGCTACATCCCAAATCATGTCGCATCAGAATCCTGATCTTTCCTGACTTCATTGCCTGACTTGAAGGGATGCTTAAGTGGCTCCTTCTTGTTGAAAAGTTGTTAAATTACATTAACAAATATGACCATTAACATTATCCAATCTGAGACACGGAAAGTTTCCTATGATTCCTTTTAGATGTTGCAACAAGTGACAGATTGAACAAATAATGGACAACTTCCTCATTCCTGAAAGCTGAAGCACATTATTACTGTGACACTGGAGGCAAGGAATGGACTTTGCTTTGGTAGCTAAATATAGAATGGATGTATTATGCAGTTTCAAATACTCTCATTTCAAATGATCAAACCACTAAAAAATTCTTCCCTGGCTCATCGCCCACTGCTTGGTTTTTCTAATAATTCATTTTCTATCACATGCCAACTCTTTTGTTCTGTGTCTGCATTTAAAAATTTAGCACTTTTGTGAACCAAATAATTGTTAATGGGTGGTATTGTTGCATTGATTTAGTTCAAATTTGAGCTCACACACACATAAACACAGATTTCTGCTCCCTGGCCATGTGAATACGTCCCACAGTGTAATAAAAGCATAATTTCAACAGAATAATTCATCGGCTGAAGCATTGTTCGTAGACCAGTGTGCAGCATGTTTTGTGAATACTTCTCTGTGTGAGAGTGTGTGTCACACCACACACCTTGAATGGAATAAAACGGAGGAGACCCAACTATGGATCAGTCATGAAAAGCTCAGTCACTCCGGGTCCCGTCAGCCGTCTGTCAGCCTCACTGCTCCACCAGGCCTTGATCCATGGGGAGAGAGCTGAACTCTGTCGGTGCAGCCGTCGTCGAATTGATTTGGCTAAGTGGCCATTTATTTTAATTAGCTAATGAATAGACTGGTTGAATGGAATGGACGCGGGGCTGTTTGACTTGATCAAGTTTAGAAAGCAGTAATAGAGCCCAGTTTACTGGAGAGCAGTTCTCCTTCTGCAGTGAAATCAAACTGTGCACCACCGCTTTTACAGTACGCTACAAGAGACACAAAGTGAAAGCAGCTGAATGACAGATAAAATACAGAAGTTAAAAAAAGTGAGAGAGCGAAGACAAAGAGCACAACAGAGAATGTTTCCTGTCTTTAAAGTCTGACTCCCGGCATATTCTCTCCTCTCATCTGAGGCTTTTCTCTCCGACATCAGATTCATTTTCGTTTTTCAAGCCATCAATACTTGGTGCACTCCTCTAAAGATTTTGCCACATATTGAAGCAGTGTTCATTGCGGCTGTTGTAAGACCAAAACTCTGAGGGGGGAATGGTGCCTGTTTTTAGCCTTTTGAAAACCAAAAACGCATTTCATCAGCTAAACCAACCTAGGACTGACTAACTGCACTGTGAAATACAAGAACAATGCTGGTTCTCTGTTACTCTCTGTCTGTGTTACCCAGATTTGTATGGCACATAATGGGAACACGACAAAGGGTCCTGTGTTCCCAGGGTTAGGGTTAAGGTTAGGGATTAGGATTTTGACCTGAAAACAATAGGAGGGTTAATGTGTTTTTAAAAAATATTTGATTGGAGAACATCATTTCAGCCTAAATATTAAAGGTTTTGAAGGAGCTATTGTTTAAAACTTTTGAAGGATTTTAAGTCATTAATCTACCACCACTGTCATTGTAAACTTTTGGTCTGAAGGGGTAACAGGAAGTTGTTAGATGCTGAAGACTCTTTGAAAACGGTTCGAAACAGACAGATGCGATATCATGAAGCCCTCTGTTGCTCGGGCCTGTGAGCATGAACATTTAACCAGCTGTTCTCTTTAGGTTGACAGAAGGTATGTGACATAAGAAACTTCTAACATCTTGTGTTATTTTTTAAGCTGACGTTTAAACAAGAGCTGAGGAGACAGACATTGCTGTCTTTTCAGCAGACAGACGTTGAAGCTCGCCTACTGTAAGCAGATGGTTGACAAAACAAAGGCTTGGCAGGATTTGAGAGAGATGATAAAGCAAAAGTACCTTATCTGAAAGGTCCTCCGCTCCTTCATCAAAACCAGCAGTTAGACTCCGAAGCTCGAGCTATGAAATTAAATAATAAAATTAAATTGAGCTTAAACATTTTAATTGCAGGCAATGTTAGCACAACCTAATTTATAATAAGTACAAGAATTCATGAGCTTGCTTTAAATTCAAGGTTAAGCTACGCTGGACGAACTAAACAAAGCACAATTAACAATCAGTGGAGCAGGGTGGGGGGTGGCACGGCTCTATGAAGGGGAAGGAGAAGAAAGGGAGCGAAGTGCAAAGAGAGAGCTGGAGAAACTCTAAGCAAAAGTCGAATGGAGAGACAGGCTCAGCAGAGCAGATGGTTTCAGCGTTTTTGCCCGAGGCACTCCATACTCGCAGAAATCACTACGAGGAAGGAGAGAGAGAGATGGAGAAAGATGATGAGTTGAAACACTAACTACACATCTGCACTTCCTCTCCTCCAGTGCTTCAGAAGGGTAGAGAGAGCAAAGAGAAAACCGGAGGAGTTTTGACAGGCATCGCCAACACTGCGCCACGTTCAGTAGCCTCGGTGTTCACAGCAATCACAGTTGACACATGGCATCCATCATCTCATGATATGTTTTACCAATACGCTTTCTTTTACATTTTGCTGAACTTACTGGATATTCTCTTTTCGTCTGTCAAGCAGATGCAGCGCTGCAACTTTCAGACACGCGCATCATTTTAAAGATGTAGTTCGCAGTTTGTGGGGCCGACTAAAAACTGAAAACATAGCTGACCTGAAATCCTGCAGGTGAGCTTCAGCGTGCAGACCCGTTTGACAGCCAATCTCCGCGGTGTCACTTCGCCTAAGAGCACGCCGCGGACAAACACACACACATACAAAACGCACACAGACACCTATGTAGTGTGCCCGGCTGAATGAATGGTGGATGATGGATGAGTGTGAGGCTCGGTAGTGTTGCCATCTGTTCCGACATGAGACAGAGAGATTGGAGGGCTTGCGGTTCATTGAGCTTCGAGCCCATCACAGCATTCAGCTCACCTACTGTACACGCTCCACTGACACCTGGATGGATTTGTGTGTGAAGGAGAGTCTACTGTATAAGACAAGAGGACCTCTCGACCTATGCCGCTTGCATTACTTAAGCGGGAATGATCATCGTTTCAAATATGGTAATATCTGACTGCCTGAGTCCATAGTCTCACTCAGAGTTTGATCCAAAATCAATTCACTGTGTTTCTTTTCTCATTGAAAATCCCTCAGTGTCGCGCTGCCACGCTGTCAATTTTCTCGGAGTCGGCCGCCTCCTCATGCGCATGTGCCCCCTAACTGCCTCTCTCCGTCTCTATTAGACACCCTGCCATTCTCTCTTTACAACACAACGGCCACTCCAAACACAATTGCCATCGATTGCTTCATTTCTCAATTTTTTTTATCTTTTGGAGAGTTTAGCTCAGGTGAGAGGAGTCACAGGTTGCGGTTCTGCATGCACCACCTGAGAGGGAGACAATTAGAGGATGAGAGGGACTGATGAAGAGAGAGAAGCATGATGGGGTATACTGTGAGTGAAGAGTAGATCTCAGTTCCAAATCTCAGTTGACTGTGTATTGACCGACAGAGATGACTCACACACACGATGACATAAAGCCACCCCAGATCAACAACATGACACAAGCACAAAAGCAACCTTGGAAAATCATATACAGCAGAACACACTGCCATTTTGAGTGCTCTGTCTGTTATAGTGTATGTGTGTGTGTGTGAGATCTTGCTGTCTCTCTCTCTCTCTTTCTCTCTCTCTCTCTCTCTCATCCCTCCCCTTCCTCCTCCTGATGACTGGAAGGTTATCGTAGGAGTGTCATGCCCAAAAGCCAGCAGACAGCTTTGCCCTTTACAACAAAGTATCAGTGCTAATTAGAGACTATGAGTATGTCACTGGACTTAAGAGTGTGTGTGTGTGTGTGTGTGTGTGTGTGTGTGTGTGTGTGTGTGTGTGTGTACGTGCCACTGTGACCATCCATGCATGGGTCCATCAGGATGTTACACTCAAATGCAGGAGTGTGTGAGCTCCACTCATCATTTCAATGGGGCTTTTGAGATGTGATCCTCGGTGTTATGAGGACACCTCTCCGGGCGGCCACACGCAGCCTGAAAATGTCAGTTATCCATCTTGCAGGGATATACTCTATTTATTTAAATATATATCCCTAACACCCTTTCCTGCACATCCACTTTGTCTCCGTACACAACTGATATGCCCAATTACTGTAGTTCAGTGCAGAGTTCATCTCGACTGCTCGGCTGCAGAGAATCATCAGTCTGTTTCACATATCAGTCCAATTGTCTTGAGAAATCGCCAGTGTTGCCGAGACTCATTTTTCAGCGCAAAATAAACAAGAGTCTTTCAGCCATGCTTGTGGCTCTGTGAGGCTATGCTGCAATGCTTGGAGCTTAACGGTTACGTAAGCATGTTAACATGATCACAATGTTAACATGCTGATGTTTAGCAGGTATAATGTTTGCCTTCTTAGGTTAGCATGCTGACATTTGCCAATTAGCACTAAAAACAAAGTCTCTGCTAATGGTAATGTCATTAGTTTGCAGGCAGCCTATGCGATCATAAATTACAGGAAATACTGAGCAAATTGAAATGTTGACCTGATGGCGCCCGATAAAAGGTTAAGGAATCACCAGTTATTAGAAATCATCCTGAGGGGGACATTAGTGTCTCTTCCACATTTCATGGCAATCCATCCAATAGTTGGTGAGGCATTTGACTAAAAACTAAAACTGGCACTAGAGGAAAAGTCAATTCATAATCCGAGCACCATGAATTTCTGCAGCAAATCTCAAGGAAATCCACCTAATATTTGTTATGATATTTTATCAAAAAACTAAAATGTCATTGTGGTGGTACAAAATTCTGGCAATCCATAGCAATATTTCAGTCTGGCCCAAAGCAGTAGACTGACAGACTGACAAGGATGGCAAATCTATCGTTGCTTTCGTGCATTAGGTGTTTATTAGTACGCATATCTTGTGCTTCACATCAGTTAATGGTTAATTGCTGTGTATTAATTTTAGGTGTAGGAGCTTAAACCTCATCTGAATCTGCAATATTCCGTGTTAAGGTGTCGATTTACATATTCACTACTTGAAATCCATACTGTGTATAACGGGAAGCAGCGCGTACCAAGCCTAATTCAAGGGTATCCAGATGAAAGCACTAATGCGCAGCACTTTAAAGCAAAAAGCACACACCTGCAAAACACACTCTTATATAAAATGTATGTAACACATTCACAAGTGTGATTTACTTTTTAGGTTCACCCAATTTCCCTTAAAATGCCTTGTCTATTTCCACTGCAGTTTTACAGAGTGATGTGAGAACTTATTCAGCCACAACAAAATAAGCGTTGAGAGTTAAAAAGAAAAAAAAACAACACAGAATCTCTTGTGGCCACAACACTGTATGCTGTTATACTGAGGCTGCAACCAGAATCTTTGGCCTTTCGATGGCACAGCTATAAACTCTGGAAGCTATTTGGAGAGATAGAGGTGGTGGAGAAAAACACTAAACAATACAATAGGCCCTGCAGTGCAAGGGCCATCAATTTTTGGGTGGATTTCTCCTGAAGAGAGGGCTTGATTGAACCCATTATGACGGGATTGTGTTCAGGCTTATGTTGAAATACCTTCAAGTGGCAGCCAGGCCGCCTTAAGATGTGATCTGGCTCATTGGATTACAGTTCATTGTGTTTGACCGCATCCAGTGCTGCCAGCAAACGCATCCTGGCTGAATGACAACTACCCCTTTTGAAACAGCGTGAAGCCACACCCCGAGTGAGGACTTTGGACGGCACTGTAGGATTTACTCTCCCGTTTGACTCTCTCTCATTGTCTCATACTTTTCCAGGTGAACAGACTGGAACTGTCACGCCTGCTCACCAAATACGAGGCAGATTCTAGTCTCATCACGCTCCTGCTCTTTGAGAGAGCCACTCTGAAATTCTGTGCGAGCCCGTCTCATCAGGAGCAACCTTGTCTCAGCTTGAAACTGGCGCTGGTGAAATAAAGGAAATTGCTCATGCTAAGCTGGAAAAAAAAAAAGCAAGATAAAAAAAAAAGAGCAGAGGAGGGGTCGCAATCTGGCGAGTCTGCAACAAGAATGAGAAACGTCTGACCCGGGCACAAGCTTTCATGATTGCAGATTAGAGCGAGGGCGTTAATTGGAGAAAGGGTGCATTTAATTTCTGTACCTCATCTTCTAAATGCATTCAAATGTATGAGAGCAGGAACCAGTCTGGCGCAGAGTTCACTGTATGAGAAACTGTACAGCTGCTCTGGCGGCCATATGCATATTTGATGGTCTGGATCTCTCGAGGGTGGGTTAGAGGTCGAGTTTACACACTCTCTGCCGGGACCCACAAACACTCTCTCTCTCTCTCTGTCTCTCTCTCTCTCTCTGCTGGCACTCTGCCCACAACCTCAGGGCAGGAGAAGAGAGAACATGAGCAAAAAGAACCCGGAATAGAAGATTAACTCAAAGTGCGAGAGACAGAAAAGTGGAGGTTTCATATTTAAATATGTACTCTGAGAAATTGTGTAATATGCCGCATGCTGTCTTTTTTTTAATCCTCTGTTAACCACTCGGTCTTTCCTGTCCTCTAGCTGGCAATAATTCTCTCCTCCTTCACTTAACCTCCATCTTTTCTGCTGGCTGATGAACATCAGAAGCACGCTGGGTTTAGGCAATTTCTCTCCCCGACTCTGTCTGTCTGCAGCGTTCCTCTCCCGCGCTCTTCATCAGATCAAAAATAACCGAGCTGCTGGCTTTGTTGTCATGTAAAGGACAGCAGGGGAAATGTAACTATTCTCTATTCGAGATACGCTCCGGCTGTTAGCGCAGTGCACGGTGAATTATGGTTTGTGAGGCTTGTGGTTCGCAGCTCCCATGCAATGAATTAATAAAACTACAAGGAGAAGAAGAAGAGGTGCTATCTGAGCTGCAAGCTCCGAGGCCTGAACTCATGAACTCATACTTGATAATGAGTGCTGTGTGTGTGCATGCATTCTGTATATGCAGTCTACGTATGTGTTTTTGTGAGAGACCATATGCATGTTTGTGTGACTAGTACCCGGCAATACTCTCATGCAATATGGATGTCACTGAGTGCTCTGAGTGGACTAGAAGGGAATGTGTGGGGATGGGCAGCAAAGCAAAACCGCAGTAATGTTATGCAAGGCTGCATCTCGAGTGAAATGGCTTTACACTATACGCTGTTGTAGGAACCATGGGAACTCCACGGACGGATTTGTTCATCGTGCGACTTAAAGTGAAATTTTGCTGTGAAACATAAGCCATTACATGAAACAGTCACACCTCTCCTCCAAACCTGTAACTGTAACCTCACATCTCCAGACTACATCCCCAACCAGGTCAACACAACCCAGCTCACCGTTTGTTCTCTCACCTTTCTCTTCTGCTCCTCTTACCTGATTGCGACATGCAAGTGCAAGTTTAGTCAAGTGTATCTTAAAGTCTACCAGCTAATTTCACAAGCAACAGGCGGAACGAAGCCAGTTAACGCCGAACCGCTGACGCTGCAAGGTGAACAAAGGGAGCGATCAGTTCCTCTGATCTGCACCATCGCAGCACAGCAAAGATTCAACATCAGAACCACAGCTCTTCCCAGTCGGGCTCATCAGCTGAGAAATCGCCAGCTAACAAGCAGCACACCAATGCAACGCCAAAGCATAGCGTAACAGTGGACACAGCTAAGCTTAGGACTTTTAATCAATGTAATGTAAATGTATTGATTTTTTTTTTCACTGTCTGAACTTGATGGTTGTGACCTGTGTCTTTGTAGTTGGGTCAGCGGATAGTTAGCTTTTCGCAACCATCTTCTTTTCTATCCTGGCATCATTATCAGATCACACATCGTGCACATATACTTTGAACTGGCCTTGAACATAGCCACACTCGCGAGACGACACTCAAAGCTCCCACTTCACATACTTTCTTTTGTTTTTGATAACGCGTGTTGGTGCACGCGGAACATACAGAGGCCGAACAAAGAAGCTTGCACACACACTCACACACTCGCTCTCTCTCTCGCACACACATACACACATCCTATTATTCTTTAGTTAGGTTAGTTTAGCCAGATGAAATGTGTGGTTTAAATGATCTTGAATACACATGCTCTTCTCTTCAATGTTGCACAAGCGTGGATGCTGCCAATCTCTACTATTCAGAACTCCTTCAACCTTTATTAGCTATTGATATGATCATTTTGGCTGAACCTATCAATTTAATTATTAATCAGGGCTCCAAATTGATAGTTTAGTGTATTTGAAGAGAATTAATAAACTGGCTGTGAGTTTTTTTTCGAAGAATGGTGTTTGAGGAGAATTTATTACAAGTTGAATGATATTATTTAATATAAATATTGATGTAATTTTAAATCATTTTCCCGACATTTTTGTAGCGAGCCGTTCTGAGGAAGCTTTGTCAGCGAATGAGAAATGCATGAATTTTAAAAAGGCAGCAATGTGCTCGGATGCAAACAGCCGGCCCGGACAGAGATCGTGTCTGACAGCTTTCTTTGGCCAAACATACATATTGTATTTGTTTATGTTTTTTTTGGGGGGGGGGGGAATAATTCATATCCCTAACAGATTCCAACCCACACAAAAACAGACAAGCATGGACACACACGTTCAGCTTCATACATGCATGCGCTGGCTTGTCAGGCCAGCATGAATGGCTGTGAAAATCCTTGCCTACAGTATATGCATAGAGACTTATATGAATAATTGATTAGTGAAATGCCACATGTCATCATATTAGAAATCTAAGGTGTTTCAGCGTGCGATGGGAGCAGAGTTGGCACCGTGATGTGAGTGACACATACGGAGAGGGGAGAGAGATATGGTGTGTATCTCTTTGTGCGCGAACACTTCCCCATGCGTTGGCACTTTGTTCCCGTGGAGTTGCTGACAGTGTGTGGATGTTCTTGCTCTGTTTAATGAGCAGATCTCAGGATTAACACAGGAAGATAATGAGAAACAGCATCGCACGAAGAGACGGAGAGTGCCAAGACGGTTGTTCAAATCTTCAGCACCCTGCTAGTTCCGCTGCACATCACACCGGCTCGTGTTTCCATAACTTGCTCATGGTCCGAAAGGCAATCTGTTATCGGCTGGCTTCACATGCAAGACATAAATTTCAGTAGCCTAAGAATAGACTGATTTACCACTAGCATCATACTGCTTCTCCACAGACTGTTGAACTTACCTGTATAAAGTTTCAAAAACTGCCTAAGACAATACACTTAATCTGCATGTTTTTCTTGTTCCTTTCTTCAGAGCACCGCCTCCATTGTAGCATCTTACTGGTTGAATCCAACACACCTCCTTTTAGAGGTTAGTCTTACTGCATTGTATGTAAAGGGGCCAAAGCTAAACCTCAGCTTTCAAATGTATGAATTGGGTTTTGACTCTTAGCTTAACACAAAGACTGGAGGCAGGGGGGAAACAGGCTCTGCCCTAAGATGAGAAGAAAATGACTACCAAAACCTCTAAAACCCACTGATTAACACACTATCTTGTTATATCGCAAGATTTGTGTTGTATCTAACTCTTTGAGCAAGTGAATCTTGCTCTTCCTGATCCCATTTCAGACAAAAGGTTACTCAGTGCATTCAGCCACTAATCCGAGCCTCTTCCTTAGTAGACAAACATGAGAGTGGCATCAATCTTCACATGTAACATGCAAAAGGGAAATTAACCTTTGCATTTCAAAATGTTAAATTATTCTTTCAAACATGATAGGTGTGGTAGAAAAGCATGGTTGATTCACAGTCACATCGATCACTGACTGAGCTATCAAATTTAGTCCAATCATGTATCCCAGAACCAGTAGTTCCACATATCTGATTGTGAAAAGCAAAGATAAATAACAAAATCACAACCAAATATCAAAAAAAGAGAGTAATATTAAATCCTGGTTTTTCAGCAGAGATTGCATCCATATTTGCTCGAGATTGAAATACCAACATGTTCTCACTCCCAACTCATCAAAAACAGCAGCTTAGTCATTGACCCTTCAAACTATGATGCATACATCCCCCTCTAGCATCTGTTTTGCATGTGCAGGCCAGATAACAATAATGAATATGTAATGTCCAGTTAGACTTTAAAAATAAGGTTCGCTGAGAACAACAATGAACACGCAACAGAACGGGCTGGAAATGCAGCTCAGAATAGTAAAGTGTTTTTACCTCTCATATCATCTTTCATGTTTTCTTTCATTCCCGAAGCATCATGTAATCAATGTTATAAAGAGGAGAAAATAACAAACGCAGGCAACGTTTTGAAAATTACTTCATAAACACGTTCAGAGGAAGCAAAACTTCCACGTTACTAAGTAACAAGGTTGGAGCCAGATCTAGCATCAAGCTATGTAAATTTCCCCACTGTGGGACGAATAAAGGTATATCTTATCTTAAGCTGTGTCGTGCAGAAAATATGCCCTCAGTTAGCCTCTGCAGCAAATGATTATACAGCAAGTTATCAACATAAAACCCTCCCTCTCAAACATAATCGAATGGCTAAAGTGAGTTATGTTGCTTTCCCAAGTTGCCAGACAAAATGCAGGTAACGGCAACCCCTTTTTCATCCACCGATCCTTTGACGTTCTGCAAAGGCCGAAAGAGATCTTACACCGAGACTTAATAGGCCAAATCCTGTAGCAACTGTTTTTTACCGAACACCCTGATCTCTTTGTTTTTCCTCGCCTCTAACAGAGCTCTCCCCCAGGTCTTAATGCATTGAGATAGATTCTTTCAGATCACAGCCACATAGTACAGCAGGAGCTTCACAGAACAAATTTTACGCTAATCCCTGTATTGCTTAAGGGCTACAAGCCAAGCAGTAAAGATGGCATAGCAGCCTGTAGATGAATCTCGGTCGGAGAGAAAATGATTTACCTCTCCTTTTACTTGCTTTTTTTTATATCTGTATATCCTCCGTGAAGTCTCAGTTACTTCAGCTTTTCTCTCCTCTTTTGTCTTCTAAACTTTTGCAATCCCACGAGCAGACATACTGTGTGGACATATACACACATATGGGCACTTAGCTAACGCACACACATCGGCATTTCATTCCTTCATTATCGCTTGGGTGGCATTTTCCGCATTCTTCCACTCATTGCCATTTCGCCTGACTCCCCAACCTTTGTCGTGTGGGTTCAAGCGTGTGCATAATGTGAGGGGCAGCAAAGTTAAAAAGCCGGGAAGGAGGAAGAGTTGAGAAAGCGACAGGAAACAGGGAAAGAAACTGGTAAGACTAGAAGACTGTGTGTGTGTGTGTGTGTGTGTGTGTGTGTGCAGGGTCACCAATGTAGTCAGCGTCGTCACACACAATAAGATAATCACCTCCCTCTAATGATGTGGTCGCTCATCGCCGGGGGCAGCCGCAGCCCACGGCGCGTCTGATGTTGACAATCACGGCACGCACACACACGCCAGACATACATCACCGCGCTCACAAGCATGACAGCCAATTAATGAGAGGGACGGGACGGAAGAGGAGGGAGAAAGGAAGATTCGGAATTACGACATTCCTCATTGTCAAAACTCTTAGCGCTGCTTTGCTCCCATCTGCTAATTAGTGTCTGCTTGTCCCTCTCTTTCTTTCCCTCGCTGCTGGGTGTGCACGAAGGTCTGTTTGACACCTACAGCGCAAGTCTAGTCTTTGCAGCTTTTTTCCCCCTGCTAATTGGTGTAAGCGGACTGTACACGTGTCGGAAAATTGATGTTTAAATTCAACCGTAGTTTTCCGACTGGGCTTTGTCGCGGTTGTGTTTTACATCAGAGAACATGTATGTGTAATGTGCAGACAGAAAGGAAGTTTGTTGTTCTCGTTGCATGCATGAACAAACATATTGATTATGAGAGGAAAACCGAGGCCCGCCTCCGTCTCATGCATGAGGAAGATGCTCTGGATGGTTTTGTCTCTGTGCCTTCATGCATGCTGGAACAAATGTCCATACAGGTTATGTGGGTGGTGCGTGTATGTGGCAAATGTGTGCAGCAGGTACATGGAGACTCACAAAGCAGCTGTGACAGTGCTGGCCTTTAGCAAAGTTCTACGTGATAGAGTGTTTTACATGCTGCCCTGATAAAGTGAATCTTCAATCTGCAAAAGCAATGTATTAACCCAATATGACTTTCAGTGTGTGGTTCTTCTCTCTCTCTCTCTCTCTGTCTACGTGAGAGTGTGTGTTTGTGTGTTGAATGAATCACTGACTTTATTCTCCTCCCTTCCTCACTTAAAGGTCACAGGGTCACTCGCTTTTAATAAACATGCAAATAAACGCAGAGACGCACACACGCACACACGCACATGCTGCAAATGACTGTTTAGATCAAGACTGACTCCCAAAAAGAGAAGAGATATGCAAGCAATCAATTTTGATGCTCGTTATACTGTAATTAGACACACCAACCTATGCGCATTATGCAAACAGGAATATGCAAATTGCAGCGGAGGCAGCCAGTCCGTGACGAATGTTACGCCCAGTGGTTCCGCCGGTGCGCACGATGACAGGTTGATGACGATTTAAAGATAAATAAACTCTTCTCTTGTTTGTTTGCACCGCTTTTTCTCCCTCGTACTCTCGCTGAAATGAAAAACATGCATCAAATGTAAAATAGTGAGGGTGGCTCGGCAGTTAAAAAGAAGAAAAAAAATATGTTGCCTTGTGCTGTTTTGATGCTTTCCTTCCTCCCTCTTCTTCTCTGTGTCCCTTCCTCCTCCCTGATACTTGCCATTGTAACGGAGCTGTTTGATGGTGCACTTTTTGATCATGTGTCCGTTTCCATGAACAGCATCTGACCACAAGTGCTGTGTGTTTCTTTGAGCGGCTGAATTTTAAACCCAATTAGCACCTGTGCACGCAAATGCGCACACTTACGCACACACACGAGCACACAAACGCCAGCTCAGTTTGCACTCACACTGGGCACTGGCACAAATTAGACTATGAAACACACACACACACACACACCTGAGTGGTGAAGCTAATTTGCCCGAGCGAACCTGAGTGAAAGGAATAATGAGGCTTTGATGACTTCACTTGAAGAGACTCGTCCCATCATGACATCATCTGTGACCTTGACATGACCTCGACACTTTGCTCTGATTCATTCGCCCTCCTCCTCCTGTGGAAATCTGCACTTCTGATTGGCTGAACTCCACTGTGTTGGATAAAGTGAGATGTAGAAAACCAATGTCACACTGTGAATTGGGATTTTATTCACATTTCATACCCCGGTACAATTCAAAGTGCTTTTCATAGTAATAAAAAAATAAAGTAAATGAATTACATTTACAGAAGATACAAAAGATAAAAGAGTCAAAAATAAACTATTACAGTTCAAGTCAGGTGAAAGAGAAAGATAAAAGAACATGATAAATAGGCTCACAGTTAAAGTCAGTTGAAAAGTAAGTATTAATTGAAGTGTCAGTTGATTAGTAGAGGCTGAAAGCATTTGAAATTTCTGTTGAAGTGTCACAGGTAGTGAAAGTGCGTGCAATTATAAATATGAAGGTTTTTTTTTAAATTTAAGAATATATGTTTGCATCCCTAGTGTCGAGCACATTAATTACAATATTACTTTTTGTTTTCATCAGATTATGTTCTCTTTTCTGTCAAATCCATGCATCTTTGTGGATTGAAAATATGGTTGTCAATGCACAAAACTGTGATTCGCTCTCAGCGTTAAACTGGAGGTGACCTTGAGTTGAACCCGATGACGTGGTTCAGGATGATGCTGTAAACCCTAGCCGTAACCCCAGTGTTGTATTACCAATAGTCTCCCGCTAATGGACATCCTATTCATTGCCGTGAGTCTGTCTCTCTTAAATGACCTCTCTGTGTGCATCTGAACGCACACGCTCGCAAGCGCGCACATTTACGCACACACAATGGGGCAAAACAGCATGCATCATTCATTTCTGTAATCAGTGCGCCGTCAGTATATTTGTCTAATGATCCATAATGCATTAGCAAGCTTGGAATTGGGTTTCGGGTGAAGAGACACGGACAAAAAAATTACATTTAGAGATTCACACACGCCTGTGCATACATTTCGAATATGTTCTAACACCCACGCATACACCGGATCTTTCGCAGGTCTGACTGAGAATAATGAGAAAGATACTGATTGTTTGGATGCTCTGGGGCATCGTTGCTACTGCTATATTCACCAGCAGCAGTGGAATGAATTAATCATAACTTTAGTCATTCTCCAAATTGCCCGCCTGTGACTAGCGAATAAGGGGAGGTAATCTGGGGCCACGCTCAGCTCGGCAAATTTGTTTTCAGGTCATTGTTTTTGCTCTGCCGTCGCCTTGTTTTGCTCTGTTGTTCCTCATCATCTTATTCTCGTGTCGTGGGAGAGCCGAGCAATTTGAAGGAAATAAGGAAAGGATAGGCAAGCGGTATTAAATGATAAGGTGGGGCACAGTTTCTTGGCAAGGGGAGAGAGGGGGGAGTGCGAAGGGAGGTTCGAGCTGTACAAGTGGAAGGTAGCGAGAGGGTAAGAGGAGTGAGTGGGAGAGGGTGAGAGGTTGATTGAGAGAGAGGGATGGAAGAAGCACTCTTTTACTGTATCCAGCTGCTGCCAAGGAATCGCCTAATGAGAACCAAGGGATCCTCAAGAGTCGAGGGAGGGAGGAAGAGAGAGCAGTAGAAATGCTATGAAAAATGGTGAGCTGTCAGGTGAGCGCTGGAGAGGGAGCTGGGCTCTAAGTGTTTTGCCCTGACCACAGAGAATATGTGTGTGTGGGTGCACCTGTAAAGACACATGACCGTGAAGGAAAGCACAGCTGCGTCTGTGCACACACACACACACACACATATGCATTCATATAAGCGCATGCATACACTTTAACAGTATGTGCACAGATGTAACAATAACACATGGTTCACTTGTACAAAAACCCAGTGAAGCAGAATGAAGACTTTTGTCCCTTCTTTTCTTCTTTTCCCTGCTTCAGCTTTTCATTTCCCCGATCCATCTCAACCTTTCCCCTTGCGTCCTTCTAACACTTTTTACCTTCCTTTCAACCACTCCGTGCCCTTCTCTGCGTTTCCCTCCTCTGTTCAGCTCAGCGGTGCGTCCTCTGATTTATGCATACGGGTCTGTGCCAGCTTAAGAGCACCATATCACTACCACCTCACTCTAATGTGCAGTGCGTCTGCAGGCGTGCCCCGAGCTGGTAAATTCATTTGATTTGTATACAGTCAGAAGAGAGTCTAAAACTCATTAAGGCGAGAGATGGGGGGGGTGCTTGTTTTGCATCGAGTTGCCTGTGTGTGTGTGTGTGTGTGTGTGTGTGTGTGTCTTTGTCCAGCCGCTCATGTGGAGAGGGTTTGGCAAGGTGACAGTCCTGATGTTGAAAAAGGTCATGTGGAGGCCAACAGTGTGAGGTTGTCTGCTGGGGCTGATGTTATAAGTTTAATGCAACTTTATTTTATGCAAAAAGCATCCAAAAAAAAAAGTTCTGCGCCAAAAAATATGAGCAGCGTGCAACAGCAAACAACAGTTCTGTGTCACAACCCAAAAGAAATCTTTTTTCTGACACTATTAGCATTTCGTTGTAGGTCAAGTGTCCCCATGCACCCTTCATCTGTTAGCGCTGGTCACACCAGAAATAGGCACAGTGAAATTCATTCATTTGTGCTCAGAAAATAGATGGCGCTATTAACTGGGTGATGTAGTAAGGTCCTTAAAGGTTGATGTATGGTAAAGCATTAAGCTGTAAAGCAGTGGCTGATATGTGCCTTCTCAAAAATGTGCCTACACATCAGGACTAAGTAGATACTGCATGGAGACCACAAAACCACTGTGATAGGTCAGGCGTCTTGTGTTTCCTTCTACAATGTCTCATGCGATTGTTGATAATGAAGACAAAATTTCAGCTTGACAACAAGTTCAGAAAAGGATCAGGTATCTTCTGCTTTCCAAAAACACACATCTAATAAAACATATCCCCTACAAATCATCACAGCGATCACTACTATCTGTGAATGAAACAACATAAATATGAATGAATGCATAGAATATATTATAACATTTAATAGCAGCGTGTCTTAAATTCCCAAAGTCGCTCCTATCACCATGTTTCAGTAATACAATTTAAGTCATAATATGATCTGATCATGTATGATTCATATGTCTAATTCTTGATCCCTAACTGGACATTAAGTTAACACAGTTATTTCATTTTCTACCATCCGGCCCTCTATGTCTCATCCACCTCTCGCTCTCTCTTATGTGGTCGACTGCGAACCATGCCACATTTCTTTTGCCGAGCAGTTTATACTCAGCCAGGCAGGGTTATATAAAATTGCATGGTACTGCACAGCTAATATGATAACTTCCTCCACTTTGGGACTCTCCAGTTCTCTCAAAGGTCAGCGCTGTCAAAATGGTTTGCAGCTCGGACAAGGGCGCAAGTTTGTGTGTCAGACTTCACCAAAGTCGAATTTCTACCTGACAGCGCTGCACAAATTTACTTCGCCTCCGCCAACAAATGCAAGCAAATCTTCTCATCACAGAATTTCCATTGAAATGCGTTGACTTTGGTGTTAGAAATGCTTGTGTGACTGAGCCCTTCCACTGAACTCTGTATGAAAAAGCATCAAAGAAACACCTTTCTGTCCATTTTCAGCGATCTCTGATCAAAGTTTACCATTAAAGCCTTATTCTGTCAACCCTTCCTCACAAGCATCTTTCTTTTATTCTGCTCTCACTGATCATCATGCATTTATCTTTCCCTTGCTGTCTTTTCTCCCAGTCTTGTTCTTTTTCATCTCTCTCTGAGGAAGCCTGACCCATACGGTCTCTAAAGCTCTGTCATCTCACTTGTAGCTTAACACAGCTCTTAACAGCGGGCAGGGTGCATCAGGCCTTTACAGTATACATGATTTCCTAGAGATGTTATTAGCATGATCCTGACAGTATGTACATGTGATAGACATGATACTTAACTGTATGTCTCACTCAGAGATGTGCATTCGTAGGATTTGGGGGTTATCACACAACTTCATATTACGCTGGAATGAAGAAAATCAGAACTGTATATTCGAGCTATATGGAATACAAGGAATGCATGAAACTATTATTAAACGTTTTCCCCTCTGTTAAGCTGATGGAAATCCCCTATAGGGTGTTTGCAGAGCTGAAGTCAGTGTTCTGTTAATAGGATCTAATTGGAAATGGCTGGTTTTGAGGAAGTTGCTTGGGTTGTATGAACCTAATCCCGTGGAAATCCCTAAGAAGTTAATAAGAATATATGTGCTATGTCCTAAATGTAGGACAGTGGTTTGCGAACGGAACTAAGCCTTCAGACGCTTTGGGTTTAGCCGTTGCCTTAAAGTTGAGAATACAGCAATACAATGCTCCTTACAAAGGCTATTTAAGGAAAGAAAAAAAAAACTTCTTGAGTATTTTGTTGAGGTATATGTCCTGTTCATCACAGCGTCAGTCATTTCTCAAGTCTGCTCTCAAGTATTGCTTTACATCTGGTCACAGGAGGAATATTTTAACCAATTCAAATTATGTTCTCCTTTCACCCCTTGAGACTTCAGAGGAATTTGTGTGGTTGACGGTTGGTACATCAACAGCGGCTTGTATTTGCAGTTGATATCCAATATTTGAGGTGCTCCTTTTCAAATCTGGTTAAACAGGTAAACTAGCATTACATTTGCCAGACTCATCTTCTAAGCTATGCAGCCAAAGATGTTACATTATAAATGATATACATGTTAGAATGAATAACATCTGATCTTATCCAAGGAAGGTTGAATCTAGGACAGCTAGACTTGGTTTTAGATTTTTGACAACAATTTGCCCCTCATCCAAAGGCCAGGTGAAATGTTTTAAGCGTCTACAGCCAAGTCCTGTTGCCCTAGTTTCAACCCTCATTGGATAACCATGACTCTGTAAACAGTAAAACTAAACTGAAATAGGCAAACCCACTCTGGAAACTAACTGAAACTAAACTGAACGGAAAACCAAAAATAAAAACCAAAATTAAAATAGAGCCCCTTTGACAATATTTTTGTTGTGAAGCCTTGAAACATTTGCAAAAGACTAGAGCCAAAGTTAGCTTCATAGTTGGCTTAGCCATGGACATTTCCAATTTCATGAAAATCAACAGTGGCTGGCTAGAAATGAGAAGCCTGCTTTTGTCTGCCTCTGAAAATGAAGGTCCCTGCGTTTCAAAAATCGCTATGAATTTCAAGAGTAAATCTGGAACTTTTATGGCTATAAACTTATAAAAAATAAAATAAATAAGTTTAAACAAATGAAAAGCTGTATATTACAAACACTTGTGTGTCTTGTACATTCTTCGTCTAGTGAAACAAGTTCAATAGAGCTGTTAAAGTGAAGCAGGGCTGCTGTGGATTGCTGTGCGGCAACTGCTGTCTCTGTGGTCTCTCATTGTTTCCTGATTGCAGTGGTCAGGCCAAACCTGTCCTCTCCTGGCCTGGTATGAACTGGCCTCGCTGCTCAGCCCTGTGGGGAATCCTTGGCGCATGTCTGGCCCTAATTAATGCCCCTACTGCAGTCTCTTGTTAGAGAGGGAGATGGAGAGAGGAAGTGAGAGGGAGGGAGGGAGGAGAGAGAGAGAGAGAGAGAGAGAGAGAGAGTCAGTAGAGAAGGGGACTATCAAATATTGATTGTATTTGCATAAATAGCCGCAGTTGTTAAAAGCCCTGCATGATCCCACTTGCTAGCTTTGCACTCTCCGGGCATGCGTAGGGAGAAAAAAAAATAAAGAGAGGCTGAATGAGGAAGAAAAGTGGTGATTAGAGTCAAGAGAATGCATGGATCTCCCGCAATGCGACATAGTGTAGGCCTCTCAATCAAGCCATCCCAAAGGCTACGCCACTACTTGTTCACTTTGTAATTTGCACCAATTATTGCCCCATTAGTGGGCCCATTGTAGTAAAGCAGACAGAAGATAATGATGCTTTTCTGTAGAGCTGGTCATCAATACAATAGGTTGAACAAAGCACCTGAGGAGGTGACGCAGTCGTGCTCCGTATATCAGTGGTGGCACTTAAAAATGCCTTGAAACAGAGGGTCAACACAGTGTATTGCATCAAGAAAAGGGAGAAAATAATTGCTTTTCTCCTCTCTTGCCTCGCTCCTCTTCATCCCAGCTGCTCTTCAGTTCGCATCCCATCACGCCATGCAGCCTTGGCCCCGGGACCCTCAGTGAGGTGACCCCTGGTGACAGGTGGCTGGACTACTCAAAGTTGGTGTGGAAGTACAGAGAGTGAGTCTGAGCATGCACAAAAAAAAGTGCAACTCTGTATGTGTGTATATGCATTTCAGGAAGTGTCTATGAGGATATCGGGGATTTACTGTTAACTAAGCTATAGCCCTCTCTGCATGTTTAGAGGTTATGCAGAGGAGAGCGTTGAGTTCATTCAGGCTATGCTGAAAGAAAAAAACAACTGCAAAACTCACAGGAAAGCTAAGCAAAAAATATTTCCAGACCTTCACATATAGGCCTTCCAGGGCCTTCACATATGGTAATATTCCAACATTTCAGTGATGCAGATCTTCATTAGAGCAGCATATGACCATGTTTTCCATATTATCAGAAATGCACACACTAGATAGCAGAATTATTTGGGAAAACATAATGAATGTGGTCTCAATTAGTGAGAATGGATTGTAACTCTCTGCTGTCGCCCCAAGTTGTGAATTTAATGGCTCAGTTTGTACACACTGCAAATGCATCGGCTATCGTTGCTGCATCCAATTTTAATTTAGGATTTTTGTGCTTGTGGGACTCATATTCATTATATCCCAGTATCACAAATGACTACAAACTAATGGATTTCTTCCACCACAGAGTATTAAACACACATACTTGCTGTTCACTGTACAGACACTAAACACAGTTTCCCGTCTGGTATTGATTTTGGAGCAAGTGAATGAATTTGCATCGACTGTGTCCGGCAATCATTCCTTTTTCTGTGAGAGACGTTGACTTGAAGTTACTCGTTTGCGCTGTCGGGGGGAGGATTTGTGAATTGGGCGGTGTGTTTTCAGGCAGTGGCTGTAAACTGGTGGGCAGATGAAGCCGCGAGCAACCATTGGGTTTCTCTGAACTCAAACACCCATTGTGTCTGCCGTCATTAATGTTGAGGCCGTAGTGTTACCTGCACGTGTGTATGCTTACATGTGCACCACACGTACGGTACGTGCCATTGACATGCATGCCTCTCCGTGTGTGTGTGTGTGTGTGTGTGTGTGTGTGTGTGTGTGTGTGTCTGTGAAGGATCTGAACTGCATATTTTGTGTATGAGAGCGCTAGCAGAGCTGATCAGTGTCCATGCTGAGGGCTTTGTCACAGCTGACCTATATTAGATGAAAGCAGCTGGATCAGTGGCCTGCAGGGACAGCAAAAGAGTTGTGTTCTAATTATCTCTGCAGCTAGCTAGCGACACATCACTCCACACACACACACACACATTCACACATGCACACTTTTCGGCAAATCAATGGGAGCTCGCAAGAGCATCTGCCATGCTCCGCTTGACGGACGACAGCGGCAGATCCCTCCGTGTAGGATTGGCAAGAATATAGCACCTCATGTCACAGAATGCATATTAAAACCCTTCTGTGATCATGGACGATGCCCTTCGGTCTCTGAATGCGCTGTGTGTGTGTGTGTTTGTGACACAACTCTATTTTGCCAAGCGAAATATAATTAGCAGGTGATACACTGCTAAAATGAAATCGGGCTCTTGTTGTGGCATTTGGGAATTGCAGCAATGCATCCAGTCATCTTGTTGATGGATTCAAACGGCGTTAATGGAGTCTGTACAGTTTACTGGCCGCCGTTTCCACGGACCCCCGAACTAACACACGCTGAGGGTGAGCATTAGCTGTAATGAGGCGCAATATGACAGAAAGGGGGGAAAAAAAGCCCAGGGAGCTAATGCTAACAGCTAATGGTGATCACTGGACTAATGCTAATTCTAATGGAAGGTTAATGAAGTGTTCAGAATACTGTGGCATCCTCCGTTAGCTTAGTAGCATTGTGCATTCAGATCAGACACTGTGAGGAAGAATGCGCAATGCTGTCTTCTCTTTCCTTATCTCCTTTGGTTTGAACACAGATGCGCACACACATGTTCTCACATCAGGTGACACGCATTTCTGTGCAAGCCTCAGTGTGTGTTTTTTTCTCTTTCACACACTCCGCTGTCTTTAGGAGGTAACTGGACGCAGCACACACTCAATTAGCCTCTTAGTCATCCCCTCCTCTTTCTCTCTCTTCCCTCTCATCCCTCGCTCCTAACCCTTTACATCCATTGCTAATTTGGCTGCGTCCACTCCTCCCTCCTCATACCCTCCCGTTGTGCCTCCATGTGTGGGTCCAAGGCCGAGCGCTCCAAGCAGGGCCGAGCTGCAGCCTTATCCGGCCAGCCAGGGGAACTTCTTGTTTCGGCCGCACATTTTCCACCACATTGCATCTCTGGGCACCGCCAGGGATTATTTTGCAGGTCGAAGCTTATGGGGAGGGGTGCTTTTCCCATGACAGAGGGAGGGACGTTCTGTAGAGAAATGAAAGAGAGACAGAGCTAAGTGCTTCCTGCCAGGTACGATAGGCGCTTGCACAAATCAGCTCATGTGAGCTTTTTTGCAGTTTGCACTCCCCTGATGTTTTTCTTGTTTTCTTTGTCTTTTCCTCTCTGCAGAGTGATTGAGAGTTTATTCAGCCAGCCGTTTCCACCTGAAGACATGGAGCACCATTTCCTGATGAGACTGTGGTAAGTAGAGAGTATAGCACGCATGCACGCACATACATGGAGTGTAAATCCTGCAGCTACTTGTCACCTGCACCCTCACATGTAAATCCCACTTCTGTCGCGTGCGTCCTTGAAATCCATCCCCTGGAGGAGCGCACGAGAGTTCCCTGTGGAACCTCTCAAGGATTAGCCCACGTCAGTGAAGCAGCTCTAAGAAAGTGGGGATCAGAAGCATGCCACTCACTGTGTTCTCTCTCCTCGGCCTCGAGTGTCTTGTGTTTGATCTCACGTGTGAGGCTATATTGATCGAGTTACTCTCTGTAGACGCTTTTGAAGCCACAATCCGCATTGATGGCCGAACACTACATACAGCCGTTTGAGCTGCGCCTAGCAGGCGTGGGTTGGGAACGCAGCTTTGCAGAGGTCACAGAATGCACCGATTGCTTCCGCGGGAATGTTTACGTCGAGGTGACAAAGTTGGCCTCACATCTTGAAAAACGACCGGTGGAGAGAGCGATGCAGAAAGAGAGGAGAGAAAGATGTCAGACGAGAGCTGGCTGGCACAGTAGTAAAGTAAAAAATAGCAGGCAGGGCCGACCGATTGTGCTGGCCCGAGGTTGTACTACTATTCTTAGCCTCAGTCCCCTCCTTTCCTCTCTCTCTTCTCCCTCTCCCCTCCCTCCTTTCTCCTGAGTCTTTTGTTGCTGCTGTGACGCCAGTGCTCTTCAGTCCATCTGGTGTCTGGAAGCACTGGATCTATCTGCTCTCCCTCTCTAATTGGCTAAAACCACTTAACTGTCTTCCATCCATCTCCATCCCGTCCATTTGTCATTTTATTTATTTACCCTCCCTGTTCACCTATTTATCCATCACCACCTCAGCTGATACAGTCATGCATCCGTCTTTTTCGTCCAGAGTTCGATTAACCGGAAAATATGGAGCTCTGAAGGTTCCACTTATGTGCCCTGAATGTGTGTGTTTGTTTTCTCTGATGGGCAGAAGAGGCTGTGATGTTCTATTCAAGTAAAATCACAGATGCATCAAAATGTCGTAAGAACCAGAAACCCTCTGTATTCAACCCTGACGTGCACTGCTGCCACAGTCATATGCCATACCTGTCATTGCTGTCAGGGCGAGTACAGGGCAATTCACTTCTGACAAGTGTGTGTGTTATGAAAGCAAATAATGAGCTGTCCCAATATCAGAAAATAATGGACTCGGTGAAGGTGACGAATGAAGACGTTTCTCTCTGCTGTGTCCATCAGTTTCTATATAGAGATGTTTCAGTGTGAATCATCCTACTTACACCACAGTCACCTAAATTGTATTCAGTTGAATTCATGCTTGGTTACTTTTCATCAGTAAAGCACAAGTATTGTTGCTGTTGTTACACTTAAGTAGTCTATACCCTGTGATTTACACAATGATAAATCTGAGGGGTCGTGAGATGATTAATGGGTTTGGAAAGAAGAAAAAATAAAGTTCTGTTAGACAAAATTATAATCATTTTTTAGACTTTTCTATAACCTTTGCGAAATACTGGATAATTTTAAATGAAACTGTCTGAGAAGGGAAAACTGTCTCTTTGTGGTGTGTCATGGCTTTGTTGGTGGAACTAGTAATACCTCATAGACATCTGAAATGTGACAAGTGTCCCTGACTAGACACTGTTTTTTAGTGCTTTTGTGGAACATCTTAATCTGAACAGTTGCTATGTCAAATAAATGTAGTGGAGTAAAAAGTACAATATTTTCCTCAAAAATGTGGAGGAATAAAGTGTATGCAGTTACTTTCCACCGCTGATTACGACGATGGTTAAAGTCTTGATCAGGACTGTGTTTAAGGTGTTCCTGCACACTCTTGGCACCCACCCAGGTGTTTTCAAGTATTATGCTGATTAGTCCTTATGACAGTGTGGGCGTGTACTAACTGTGATTGACTGACATCTCCCAAACTGTCCCGTGAGTTTTACTGCCCCTTAGAGATGGGATGTCATTGTTCCAATATAGGTAACTCGTAGGTAGAGACCTTTTTCACTGAAGACATTTTGACACAGTCACAGAAGGAAAAGCACGTGTGTAAATAGGAAAATGAATAATGGATGAATTCCATTTAGCTGCTTTAGTTTCAGGGTTCTACTAGCGAAAGTTACTTTACTGATGTGAAACACTGAGCACCTATCCAGAAAGGTGACAAATTAAAGGAATAGCTAACAAGAGTCTTAGCTGTGGTGAAAGGCATATGTGATCAATGCCATTTAAATTTAATAACGTGAATAAATAAGTGGGGAAACGCAGACGCTGCAAAATGCAGATGCTTCCATAAATGCTGTATTTATTGTGTAGCATTGTTATTGATAATTTTTATCGCCTGTAACTGAGATTTATTGCAGCTTGCTACAGCGTGTTTGATGTAGCATTATTTTACAGTACAGTGAACTCACAAAAGAATTTAAATTGATGTCATGTGAGGTGTGTGTTTCGCAGAGATGAGTCACTTCCCTCCTTATTTTCCATTTCACTCAAGTTCTCTGTCTGTGTGCGCGCATACATTAATGCATTCACGTGTGTGTCCGTACTTACATGTTTGCATGTGGCTCAGGCTTCGTGGCTCTGTGCCCAGTCTCCTGGCTGTCAGCATCTAGTTTCTGGAAGAGTAAAACTTCAAACAGCAGCTCTTTTGTAGCACTGAAGGACAGCATCTCATTAGGAAGCGCATTAGGATGTGTGTAGTTTGGTCTGCGTAGCGGTGAAGAAGCAGACAGGACCGAGCCCGCAGGAGAACAGGTTATCAATTGTGTTTCTCGATTATCTGCAGTACAGCTTATCAGCAAGCAGATAAGAGCATTAGGCTGAAATCATTCTCTCTGTAGCAGTCCTGCATGCCAACCCGTCTCTCGACAACTTAACACAGTAATAATATTGTTATTTTTATATTGCGTCGCCACTAAAAAAGAGACTTTACTTTTTTATTATTCCTGCAGGATTGTGTAATTTTCCAAATCAGAAAAAGTTATTTACTCTCCTCCTTCTTTTCCCAGCTGCACAGAGAGCCATCTATCACTGTCAAATGCTGTAGGCCCTGCCTTGTATTACCGACAGTAAAATGGACACATTAAAAAGCGTGACAAAAAACCATGCAATAAATATGTCCACCACTGCATTTTGTGCCACAGACCTACTTTTGGTATTTTAAAACTGGATTGCGTAAGTTCAGAGAAATGGCAACAATTTGAATTCAGCCAGGGGTTAATGGGAAATGTTGCAAAAAGATTTTTAAAAAATGAATCCTATAAATGATTAAAATAATAGATAGAAATGGCCCGAAACTTTCTTGCTCATCTGATTTTTGATGAGAAGATTTAATCGGTTATTATGCGTGAAAACCAACATTAAGCAAGCTTTATTAGTCCGGAAATGACTGTGATATTCTTTTCTTTCTGATTGTCTGTTTCCCTGCATCTCTGTCAGACTATCTGTCCATTTTTCCTTTTCCTTTCTCTCTCTCTCTCTCTCTCTCTAACTCACTCAGTCACTCCAGATGATTTATGGATATCTTCTATCAGTGTTGAAAGCAGACCTCATCTGTTCTGAACTACTCTCAAGTCCCATATGATACAGTGGAAGAAAAAGGAGACACTGAAGTACAGGGATTCCAACCTGTGTGTGTGTGTGTGTGTGTGTAATGCATGTGTAACAGTAGGAAAAGACAGAGAGAGATGGGGAAAGGAGAGGCAGGGGGAGGCAGTGACTGTCTCAGCCTTCATATGATTTAATCAAAGCCATCCATCACATCTGGATAATTAGACAGCAGCATGGATTGCATGACCAACACCCATCACTTACAACACACACATATTTCTACATAAATATGCTTGAGCTGTGAAAACAGGAGCGGAGGTCCCATCACAGACTGGGATTTAACACTGTCTCTCACGGCGCACTCGGGACTATCACAGCTAAAACAGACTATACAGACGTAATCAGTCAGCTATAGAGATGGGAGCAGTTCTTAGCCAGTCAGTCCAAGTTGGTCTCCATTAGTGGGGTTTTCAGATGCTTGATGGCCAATTAAACGTGTAAAATTAGTGCTGGCAGGCAGAGAGCTCTGCGCAAAGCCGGCTAATGACAAGAACACAAGGCAGAGAAAATGTCAACAAAAAGTCATTCACTCTCAAGTGAAGTCTTAAAAGCAGTCCTAAAAGCAGTGAATACAGATTTAGCATCCCACTTTTCTAACCACTCGTAGCTCTTGGTATGGCTGTCGGTCAGCCAGTTGGTGCACCACTCAGTCCAGATGGAAATACCTCAAATACCATTGGATTGCAAGGAAATGTAGTCCACTATCATCCAGCATTAAATATCCACCCACTTTCCATCCAGTGCCGTCATCATGTCAAAATTTAGAAACCACACGAGGTGCATTGGTGGGTGTGTTGCTTCACGCACTGATGGAACACGTAAATATAATTTATGAAATCGAACGGGTTCACAAGTTTGAAGGCTAATCAGATGGCAAAACACTGCACAATGATTATAATACTCACAGAGGAGATAACTCTAGAAAGTTATCAAGGTGGCAGTCATTTTATCCTTTGTTGCAACAGCCTAAAGGGAAATAGTAGAATTAGAATTACAATGTTCACATTTCAAGTAATCTACCAGGAATTTGCGTTTCATATCTTTGCTGAATGACATCAAAAAAGTTGAACAGTTTTAACTCTTTCACCAGTGAACCCAATTTTTTCTTTTCTTTTCTTTTTTGCTGGAGACCACTGCATCGCTGTGTCACCGAACTTAGGCCACTGTGCCTAAGTACAGCCTCACACAGCTGCTGGCATGGCTGTAGACTCTTGTTCTAGTATGTCTTAATGTAGTTCTCATTTCTGTGACAAAATCTGTCATATGTCATATGATCATATTTGAGTTGATAATGCAATACCATTTGACTAATATTTGGCTTGGCGCTATGTCTGCAGCGACGCTTGAATGTGCATCAGGGCAAACTGAGGTAAGATGTTGGTCCTGATTTGATATCTTCTTCCGTCCCTTCCTTGCTGATATGTGGCCTGACACCTCAGATAGTGGCGTCTTTGCCAAGCCTTCCTTCATTGCTTCCCTTCATGCCCTGATAGTCCAAAAATAATACCTGTCTCAGTGCCAAGTGTTGTAAAAGTCCTCGCTGCCTTTTTCCAATTTGTTTAACAATTGCTGTGAGATGTAGAAATCGCATTTGCATCCTGTACTTAAGACTTAAATGTTATGATTTAGACAATACAGAAAAAAGGGAGTTTCAAACCCTCCGTATGTAGCAAATTTGTTTTTATCCTCCTGTGTGAAACCTTAATATGTAATGATTCTGCCAAATTACATGCCCATCAGAGGATGGTGTGTATTGCAACTACAGATTAGCAGTAATCCTGCCAAGATGTATTTTTTTATTGTGTTGGCTCATAATCGACCAACAATGCTGCTCTTACGCTTGGAGTGATCCTGTTTTAATGGTGAGTTAGTGTTTACATTGATTTGATGAGGGGGAGTTCGGTGGCTCTGCTCAGCTTTCATAGGATTTTAAAACAATATAGACTAATGAATGTGCAAGTATTGTAATGAGTGCTTATACACTAAGGGTTGATCTTAGGCAGCAACAGCTCTCTCTCTCTCTCTCTCTCTCTCTCTCTCTCTCTCTCTCTCTCTGCTGACTAAGAGCAGTAAGATATCTTGTCCTTTCCCTCCTCTTCTATTCCTCACACATTCTCTCATTGATCATGCGAGCAAGTGACAAGAATGCAGTGTCGAGATTTTCTAGGGAAGGTGAAAGCTTCCCGGCGTTTTTCCTCTTGTCTTTCCACTTCATCACCGCCTTGACATCCCTCCTGTTTTCTCTTTCTCTGCCACCTTCTCTCCATCTCACACACTCTAATAAACACAATCACGCACACGCACGAAAACCTGCAGGAGAAAATCACATCCTCATTTGTCATTATCACCTTATATCTGTTCTTCGGCTGCAATCTTTCTTGCTGCATTTCGTTTTCGGTTGCGGAGTTGTCGGTGCAGGTAATAAGAGTGTTTGGGCCTGAAACAGATCAGATTCCGGCTTTGCATGCTGTGTGCGTGTGTGTTTGTATGATTTTCACACATGAGCGACTGTGTGTGTGTTGTGTCCAGGGGGAGGCAGTTGCAAATTCTACTCACTCGCAGCATTTATGCTCCCGCAGTGACCTGCCTTGCCAGTCACAGCTGAAACAACATGTGCTTCAAACACCACAACACACACACACACACAAATAGGACACGTGCACACTGACTAATGTGAGCAATAAGTGACTCCAGTAAGGGTGTTGATTCACTGATCTAAGAAGAATCAGAATATATTGTTTCTCTTTGAACAATGTTTATCAGTGTAAGCTTGCATCACTTCTTACTCCCTGTAAGTGCAGAAATCCACAAGCATATTTAGAGGAGAAAATAAATGTGAACTATAAAATTATTAAACAACCTGCTCACTGACCTTTATTGCATATCATTCGACATATGTCTCCCTTCATTTCCTGTCATCTTACTGTTGACTCTAAAAGCATTAAATGCTCAAACAAACTCAAACTTTGTGTGTTGTGCATGCACATAGTGTTCCTATGCAATGAGGGATTATTACTGACATTTCAGGTGTGCTCACTAAAAATAAAATGAAACTGAAAATGAAAACCCCAGTTTTGATCAACTGGAATTATCTTTTATGCATAGCATTGTGATTAAGGTATTAAAAAATGTTTATTACGGCTTCTAGCTTTAGGTACTGGAATATTTTTTTAGTAATGGGCTTTACTTAATACTGGAAGCAACGTATGCATAATACAGGGAACACTAGATTACAAGTCTAACAAATCTTTCCATGTTACTTTATAATCAAGTGTTGATACTCACAGTTTGGCTGGTAGAACATCTAATATTATAATCACAGGTAAGTCTTGATAAGAGTCAGACATTCCTGACAAGATGAGTGGGATAGAGACATGTTGTACTGAGCGATGCAGAGACACTGTAAATAAATGAAGTTAAAACTGTTGGTTGCAGGTATGGTTACCATGGTGAAAGCAGCCTATAGCAGACAACCTGTCGAGTGAATGCAAAAAGAAGCCTGTGGTAGTAGCCTTGAACATGTTGTATATACAGTACACATGGCTGAAAAAGGCCTACTCAAGAGAGCGCATGCATAAAAGGGTCATATGTTGGACACAGACAAACAGATTTATTTTAGTATCCTGTAGCACATGGTGTGTCGTTTTCATAATGTACAGCTCCACAAGCGTTTCAAAAGATCAGATACAGAGATCAGGTAGAAACATTGTGCTCGCGGGTGGTGGGTGCAAGGTGGCAGGGGATGGACCCCAATGCAGACGGCAGAGGCGGACAGTCAAGTTCAGTGATTTAATATACAAACAGTGGAGGTATATAAGCTTACAAGAACGTGAGGCAGGCAAGGGTCAAAACCAGAAGGCACCCGTCCAACGCAGGCAAACAAATCCAGCAGGAGCAGGCAAGAATCCCAAATCCAATAATCATGGTCAAAAGGTCAAAACAGGCTGTTTTAAGGTTTCAGATAAACAGATAATGGGTTCAAGAGTTCAGGTCTCAGATGGACAGAGGCTTGAAAGCATGAAGCACATGGAAACTAACTTAACAATGTGGCAGGGAACAAAAGAAGTAATATATGTAGAGAACAGAAACAAGCTGCTCAGAAAGTCACATCAAAATTATTCCTTCAAGATGAAATATAGCGATGTAGAATTTGTGCTTTCCTGCGTCTTAGTGGGAAAAATAGTTGACTTCTGGAAATGATTTTGAAAGTAGTTGATATGCTACATGAAGTATGAAATATTCTCCCCAACACCTGGAGTACCTGCGCATGTGTTAAGCTACCATACGAGGACCTTTTCTTTTCTCTAAATTATATCTGGTAGTTAATTTGGAGGAGTTTTCTAAATATAGAAATATAAAGCGAAATCAGATAAGCATTTGTGATTCATTTTTAGTTTCTTTTAGGGAGGACACAAAAGAAGAAGATAAAAAGGAGCAAGTTTTTTTTTTGAGGCAGGACATGTGACAGAGCAAGAGAGAAAAGAAAGTGCAGGGCATACAAAATGCATCACTGATCCGCCTCTGCCTCCCTGACACTTGACTTTTTCTCTCACTTATTTTACATTCTATCCCTTTGCATCGCCGCCACATTTCTACCCCCGTATCCCGTCGTTCTCTCCATCCTTGGTTTTTTTATCTCCGCTCCCCTGACTGTGCCCTGACACTCCAAAGCTCTGCTCCCCTCATTAACTCTCTTTCATGGGGCTGCAGATGACAATAATTGGTTTGAAAACAGGAGACAATGGGATACAAGGATTATCCCCGGCTCATGCCCACCACCGCCGCTACCCTGTACCCGCCCCGCGAAGACATCACTGCTCTGTACACCCCCCCACTTCCTGTCCTCTTCACTCCGCTCGTCCTCTCTTTTTCTTGTCCTTTGTTTCATAATTGCTCATTGGTCTCTTCTCTTTAGCCCTCATCTTTTCCTAACCCCTTTCAATTTTTTCTACTCTCTTGAATTTTACAACACACACACACACTTTCTTATTATCTCTCTTTTTTGGCTTTCTCTAACCCCTTCTCCCCTCTTCTTTATTCATATTTTCGCACAGAGCTGTGAGATGAGTCCCCATAGGGATAAATCTTCTGTTCCTGCCAAGAGTGGAAGTGACATTACTGACACAGTCGCACGCACACACACACACACACACACACACACGCACACACTCACAGAAAGAGAGTTCTGTGAAATGATAATGACATTTGATTAAACACTGTGACTAATGTGATGTCATCTTTCCAAGGAAGCCATGAACCTGTGACAAAGTGATGGAGGAAATATGGAACAGAGAGAGGGCAAAGACCGGGAGGGGAGGGAGGGGGTGTGTGTGTGAGATAAGAACAGAATGGGCGAGGAGCGAGAATAAAAAACAAACCCGAAAGGTACACCGTCACCCAAATTCACCTCAGAGTGGCAGAGAAATGTCAAGAGTTGTCAGTCCACTCTTTCTTACCGCTCTCCATCACCATGTTTTTCCCTGTCATTCTATCTCTCCGTCACCCTCTCCCCCATCTGTTTTCTCCTCGTTTCCATTTGTCCTAAAGTCACTCTCTCCATTGCTCTGGCTTATCCCTCTCCCCCTCCTCTCTCTCCGTCTATACTCTTTCCATCCCTTCCCTCCGGTGAGGGCTCTCAGGTTTCGGCTGTAACTGCTTTAGCGCAAGGGATAATGGTTTGTAATTCACTCCCAGCTCCTCTCTGCTGGTCAGGAGGCCCACTCATGTACAAGCAGGGAGAAGTAATCAGTGTGTGTGTGTGTGTGTGAGGAGAGAGTCCTGTAGATTTTGTATCACTTTTTCAGCCTGTGTGTGCGTCTTTCTTCTGATTGCATTCAGGCTGATATATGTGTGTGTGTTTGCATTTTTCGTCTGTATTTTCCAGGCTAAATGTGCACATGTGCAAATGAGCCTCTCAGCCATCCTCCCTGTGTGTATGTGTGTGTGTGTCAGTTTATTACAAACAAACTGATGCCGTACGGGGATCATCTGATATGTTACGTAACCCCATGTCAAAATTAAATGCCCCTATCATCCAGAAATAATGAGTGCACACACACACACACACAAATCATGCTCTGCTATGATGCGGAAAACTCAGAAGCAACACCCCCTCCGCCCCCCTCTCCAACTGTGGCACCATGGTGCAATACTCCACCTCCCTGGAGTATGAATAATAGAGGGATCCCATATGTGTCAGCTTGTAAAACTAGATCACCAACTGTGGGCCTGAGGAAACGCTGATAGGCCCAGGGGTGCCCCAGGGCCTCCGAGGTGGGGATGGGAAGGGGTTGAGGCTAAGGAGGACCGGGCAGATAGCCCGCCGTGCGGTGCCTCACCTCAGGGCGACAAACACACAGTGGGGAGTGGAACGGCATAAACAGGCCAGAAGCATCTCTAACTACACTGTCCTTTTATCCATCATCGCTCTGGTAGAGTGTGACTGGATTGAGATTTTGTTCATGTCTGTTTCCTTTTGTATATCTTGTGTATGTTGCAGCTTCTTGTAGGAATTTAACAAATTCAGTATAGGTGGGCAAGTGATCTGATTTCTGTATTGTTTTAAGGATTTTATCACAATTTTTTAAAGCAGCTGTAATTCATATTTTTATATTACCAATAGAATTATTACCCGACTCTGCAGTTTCCCACAGCTTTACAGAGCATTGTAGCATCTTTCAACTATTTATTTTGGTTTGTGGGCCTGCAACTTTACTCTTTTGGTTCAGTCTCACCTGCTTGATTAGCATCGTTCTCACACAGGAGGCAACTGGGTTTAAAAGAGAAAACTCTAAAAACCCACCACTCGCTACCTGCCCATAACCAAACAGCAGAGAACATAGCAGAGCATTTAGCAGCTAAAGGGCCAGATTTTTCCCTCCAGAGTCGGTGGAGACCAAAACAGAGCTAAAGGAGAGAGAATATTAGACTTACATTTGCCTGGTGGGCAGAAACATGACTCCATGTGAATCCTAATGTTGCTTTGTGTAATAATTAGGCTACTGTATGCTGACACCATCACAACTTAAACTGTGATAATATACCAACTTTGCATTCACAGTTTGTCATAATTGCTATAGTTGTCATAGTTTTAAAAATAATATTAAGATTGAATGTGATACAAAATTTCTTGCAGAGATAGATATTTTGTACACTGCACTAATATAGATACTGCTGTGTTAGCTTTCTTTACCCTGACAACCATTCAACCATATCCACTGTAATCTTAGAATACTTTGGATAAGAGTCTGTTTCACATAAAATTTCTTGCACAATGGTGGTGAAAACTAAAGAAGAAATGTCTTCAGGGACCAATTTGTGCTACATGGGATATTTCTGCACATCAGTCATTAGATTGCAACCTGCAGATGTCACACAGACTGTCTGCCAGTGAAAGTTCACTGTCACTCAGATTCATTTAAATGATTGGCCGATATGCTCAGAAAGACAATGGGACTGTCAGTCTGTTTTTAAATGCAGAAATACCCTCCTCACTCTGAATACTTCGTACTAATTTGTCTGCACTTCTTGGTCAAATTTGAATTCAGCATATTGGTGTCATAGCAAACTAAGTTTTTACTCTATAAGGTCAAACAGTTTGCAAAGTGTGCAGCATACCAAGACAAAGGTTTCTTCAACAACCGCTTAGAACATAACACGGGCCAGATGGAAATGATTTAGTCTCAGATAAACACATTTAATTGTGAGTTGACAAATCGAAGCACTTAAACACTGTGTCAATAAAGTTGCATTGTTGAAGCCAGGACAGTTTTCAGGCATTGTCAAATGACTAGTTCCTCGGTTCAGGATATGCGCTTACTCACTTTCTTGCTGAGAGTTGGACAAGATCAATATCACTCTCATATCTGTATGTTAAGTATGAAGCTACAGCCAGCAGCAGGTTAGCTTAGCTTAGCATAAAGACTGGAAAAGAGGAAAAACTGTCTTGCACTGATTAAACACATAAGATATAATGTGTTAAGTGAGCTTTAGAGGTGCTGAACTTTTGGAGCCAGGCTAGCTGTTTCCCCCTGTGTCCAGTCTTTATGCTAAGCTAAGCTAACTGGCTGCTGGCTGTAGATTCATTTTTACTGTAGAGACATGAGAGAGGTGTCAATCTTCTCATCTGACTCTTGGCAATAGAGCAAACAAGAGTATTTCCCAAAAAGCCAAACTATTTCTTTAACAACAAGAAGTTAGTTGCATGCAATCATTCAACATTTTGACAGTAAGGAATGTGAATGGATCCACATTCAGCCACAAGCACCACTTGAAGGTCCAGATTTTGGGAAGTGTCTCAGAGCACGGGACCACGACCGATCATACAGTGCACCAGTACCTCCCACCTCATCGGCCCATTCAGCTGCTCTACCGCACTTTTGATTTAAGCCCCCAGATTTGTTTTCTTTCCAACAGTTACTGAACTTATCGGGCTCTGACATGGGTGTGTTGTCGCTGTCACGGTGCCGGTCTGTCCCTCTGTTGGCAGCAAGGTGGAGAGTCGCTTTGTTTGTCGAGATGTGCTCAGCAATTCAATTTCACAGCTCCGTCTCAGATGAGAGCTGGAGGAGCATAAGGAGAGAGGGCACAGTAATTGAAAGGCAGTGGTGCTCATCCTGTGTCCTCTTCTACTTTCATTTCTTTTGTGTAAGTCTCTCTTATATCTGTCTGTGCATGTGTGTTTGCCCTCTTTAATGTCACTTTGTCATTACTGGTGCACTGATGGTCTTTTTTGGATGCTCCGTGAAGTTATCCGCAAAATAATGCATTATAAGCACAACTGACACGGTGATCTCCCTCCCTTTATCCCCGCTTTTGTAGACAGCAGAAAGCTGTCCCAGATTTGTCCAAAAATGTGTTTTGATCTCTGCTGTGCTTTGAGTCAAAGCCCTTTGCTTTAATCAATAATTTAATCACCTGTGTGACAGCATAAATAATAATTGTAGCCACATGAAAGAGCTTCAATTTGCACAGAAATGTACAGTGTTATCTCAGTGATCATTCACACTTTCATTTATTTTGAAATCTTTCTTAAAGATTGGAACAGGGGTGCTAAAACTGCAATTAAAATCAAGGATAAAATTGCAGTATCCGGGATGACATTGTGAACCGCAAGGATTTTAATATGAGTATGTAATTATGTTTTGGATGGATCATATGATTATATTACAAATTACGTTTGTTTCTGCTATTTTTTGGCAGATCTGGCCATCAGCTCTCTCTTCGTGTCACTGGCGTGTGAACCAACAAGGGCTTTTAGTAGAGTGTAACTAGGTCTGAATGAATGTTTTGGCTGTGATTTTGGCCAGAGAAGAGAGAGGGGGGAGAGAGAAAGAGAGAGGGAGAGTCACACTGCATAATTCAGAGGGGATGGTAGATTATGCGCCATCTGTGTCCATATCCCAGTGGCCCTGTCAGAATTGATCCACAACCCTTGACCTTTTCAGATACTCGGTGTGTTTTCCACCCGCTCTGCCGTGCGTGGCGCGTTAGCGTGCAGGCATGTGGGTGTTTGTGTCCCTGTGTGTTTTCGGCATGAGTCAGCCTGCTGCTCACTAACCTTTCCGCCAGATTGCACAGAGCAGGTCAGATACACATGAAGAGTTTTTCTGTCTTTATTTTGTTGTCGCTCAAATCAAAGGTCAAGCATTGCTGACACTAAATACACCACGTAAATCATATGAACCAAGTTGAAAGAGCAGTATATAACTTTTGGGGAAACGCGCTAACGCATCAGCAGTGAATCACTGACCATCTTGTCAAGGCCATGACAGGAAACTGACCCTGTGTTTGCTGTTGTCATGAAAAGCTTTCTTTGTATCACAGTCTATTCAAAGTCTTTTAATGGTACAATATATAATGGAAGCGTATGGAACTGGATAGAGTGATGGCTCCAGTGTATGAATAGCTTTGATATGAGCCTGTAGAACATCTACACAGCAAGTCGTGGTATGGTGAAGTAGCAACTATGCAAAAGTTGGCTTCTTCAAGGAAAAAGCCAACATTGTGTGCCTGAGCTGCTGGTTATCAGCAAAGGTAGACAAAGCAATAGAAACAGCAGATCAGCAGAGTTGTGTGAGGTCATCAAAGTGAAATTGATCACCTTGCTCAAAACACATCATGTAATATGGTCGTGATGTGATATGCCTAATTTACACTTCCCACATGTGTATGACAGCAAGGGTTTGCAATGTTCTGGGTGATATGAATTTCATCTCCATACATATCCGCGAGGGTCAGTTACTGCCGTGTGCACTGGATGTGAGGGCTGTACAAATATGTGACAGCATTTCTGTATACAGTCACCCAATATAGTATAAACAGAACCAAATGTGTGCCATTTGTTGTCATGTTCATTTTTGGACTACAGGTAGACCCATCTATATTATCAGAAGAAGAAAACTTACCTTGCTTTGTATGTGCTATAATACACTCACAGCCCTTGAGATTTTCTTTATATAGTACCATCATGTCCAATATGTGCAGGTGGTATCACCCATTCTCTCCATAAAAGCATGATGACAAACATGGAGGCTAATCTTGTTCATTGTACTTTATTTCCATTGGACAGGTGATGCAGATTATATAGTCCTTATCATGTTTGTTTGTCCCATCAGTGTAACACAGAAAACATGCCTCTCCCTCTCTCTGCAATGCTTTCCCCAGCAGCCTGTCATTGTGCTAAATCTTTATTCTTCACAGCATATTAGTGAACTCGCTTTCATCCTAACATGCTTAATATGAGGGCAAATGCAGGGATTCATGAGGAAGTGACTCTCTGCTGCAGAATCATTTAGAGCACTATCAATATTTGGCACCAGAGCATCAGTAGAATATTACAAAAGAAAATACATAGCCGTATCGATTTTACGCCCCGTTGCATTTTGATTTTGATCTAATGGATGTCTTTTCCACAATTAAGCTCTCAACTGAGTCGATTGGGCCAAAATACGAGCCAAAGATGAAGTTCTTGCTTTTTGATCATGAGGATCAGATACCAAACTGCAGATGGGAAAATATCATGTTCCTCTTGCAGATTGGTACAAGCCGGTCAGCAGCAGCTCGCTCTAAAAACGGCTCAATGATTTCATGCCAGTATTACAGTCTAGAGCTCTTGACCATCAGTGGAGGACTGTGAACTGAACAAAGCGCTGACCTTTAAAGTCTACTTTTGCTTTATAGTAAATCTATTAGCTGAGGCAAAGATGTACCTTTGGCTCTGGAAATCAGTGCATACCCTTTTACTGCTATCCAATTCTCTACATTGAACTGACATTGTGGGTTAAAGGGCAAAATAAACTATTTGTGTTTCAGAATACCGGCGAGTATAGCGCAGGAGAATTAATAGACCCTGAAAAGATTTGATACTTGATATTTTCCATCTGTATTTTTGTCCTTATTTTATGCAGTGAAATACAGCTTGATGTCCTTTGTTGAAGTGGGCGCAGCCTTAACATAAGCACAGCCGAACGCCTCTGGAGAAGCAAATCGGCTGTGTGATGAGCTTGAACTAAATGACTATCTTACTGTAATTCTCGCCAGGGTTGGGATGCTTGAATACAAAGTACGACATGAAAGGCCGGGGAGCCTCGTCTCTCACACAGCACACATCAAAGAGCAGACAGGCGAATGACACCAAGTTTTCCTCTGATCCTCAAGGAGTCAAGAGTGGGAACGAGTGGTTGACAGTGCTCCTTAAATCGCTCCGTCTCCCAACCCCAGCGATCCTCCCGCCTCTCCTCTCCCACTCTCACTCCCCCCTTCTCTCTCTCTCTCATTCTCAGCTTTTGTGATTTAATCTTTCGTTTGATTGACTCAAGTTTTTTTTCCCCGCTCGTCACAGCTGGCCAAGAAGTTAAGGCCGTTAAGGGTTGGTATCGATGTGATGAGCCCAAATCGTTCCGCTTTCATGGCGCCCTTGAAACTTAGCGAGGTCGCCTGGCAGATGCCTGTACACATCCAGCATCCTTATACTGAGGGAAGAAAAAGCCACTCGCGGCCAGTCAGGCCGAGTTACGGCCACTGTGCATGTGCGTGTGTGAATTTGTGTGTGAATGTGTTGTAGATTCCTGTCTGATTGTGATTAATTAGATAATGAGAAGTGTGCGCTGACAAGCTGCTTATGCGAGAGATCAGCTTCCTGTGAGAGGCAGAACTAACGAGGCTCGTGAACCTCAACACCAAGCTTCCATAACACATCTGCACCTTGTCTGCACTCTCCTCCCACTGCTTTAGTTTTCTGTCAGCCCTAATTCAGTGACTCCCTGCTGCTTACCATATAAAAAAATACCCTCTTTATACTTCTGAAAGAACAGCAATAAAACACACTTTAGCTAACCCAGCCTGGTCTGCCAAGTTAGTAAGTAATTGGTTAATGGTGGATAATTTTAGTATTAAAGTTTTAATGCAAGCCTGATTCCAGAAAAATTGGGACGCCTTCAACAACCTTCCAGCAGGTTCATTGGTAACAGGTGATAGTATCATGATTGGGTATGGAAGGGGCATCCTGGAAAGACTCAGTCGTTCACAAGCAATGATGGGACGATGGATGGGGATGTTTCAGTAAGTCACAGATAAACATTTGATTTATATAACATTTTGTTGGTTTTATCACTAAAGTAAACGCAATGTATCTCAACAGAAATCATGTTTGTCCCCATCTTGTGGCCCCCTTCCACTTGTTTTCAGTCAGGCTGGCTAATGATGATGACGTCTTTAAAAGCTGCATGAATTTATTTATTTTATTGTTTATTTTTATTTGTTTGTTTGCTACTTGTAGGCAATGGAACAAACTAAAATTGTAACCACTGACGTCACTTTACGAAGTAGTTATATTATGTCAAGGATATGCTCTACGTATTGTAAAGACCCTTGAGGCAAATGTGTGATTTGTGATATTGGGCTATCAAACTAAATTTGACCTAACTGTATTTAGGGCAACTGTGGCAGCAAACAATGGGCTCTTATCCAGCAGACACAGAACAATAGTAATCATCAGGAGTCATGTTTCTGACCACCTGATGTAAGTCCAATGTTCATTACTCATAGCTCTCTTTTGTTCTCCACCAACTTGAATATATGGTCATTTATCTTGCTCGATGCTCAACTGTGATCACAGCTTTTTTTTCTCTCTGCTGTTTGGTGCTGGACAGGCAGTGTATGGTGGTGTTATCTGAGCTTTTTAGTTGAAAACAGCTACAGCTGGAAATTAAGTGGGCTGGAAAACCAAGACAATTAGAAGAAGCTAAAATGCCCCTTAAACTTGAGGAGAAATCACAGAGTTAGGTGGCTCCTGGAGGTTTGTCACTAGCAGCGACCACACACACACATATTTGATCTACGTGCTGTTAACATAAAAAGTCTTGATACTGCAGCTGTAAAGCAGCAGAAGGGAATTTAGATTTATGAAACATATGGTGGAGTGTTACCACCATTTTATAAAACCCACATGAAGCAGCGCTATTACAGTGCAACACTTCACTTTATGCCAAACAGCCCCACTTAGCTACTCTAAAAGCACTGTAAAGTACAGTGACAGCGGTGCACTGGTTAAAAGAGAAGGTCTGCAGCAATACAAGCGGTTCAAGTGAGAAAAATATTACCTCCACCCTTGAAAAGCTCTGACATCTCTCAGCATTACCATAAAATATGACTCTGTAGACTAAACAGTGCCTTGCGCAATCACTTCTATTAAAAAATTGGACCGCTAAATGAATCACCACCGCTCCAGCACATATGAGTTGTTCCATGTACCTCCATGTTAAAATTAAATTGCTCTGTGGCTCTGGGGTTCAACTGTGGGATTACATGAATTACAAGAGCACAAAATATTGACAGAATTATAGAGTGATTGATAGCATAACTTTGAAACCTGCCAAAGAGTGCTTTTATGCTCTTTTTCAGTACAAATAAAGATACTTGTATAATGGTCAGGCACAACTTGAGGGAGTTCATTGTTTCCTAATAAAGAATTTGTGAATTTTTGCCTGCATGGTTTTGCATCCTTCGCTGTTGAACTTGTATAATCCTCCTCCCTCTGTGCCGGCTTCCTTCGACCAAAATGGCAGGTGTCCAGCTTGTTTTCCAGCCAGAGATTTGAAGAAAATTAAAAAGGTGGCTAAGCTGCAAACAATCAAAAATCAATTACACTACAGTTGGACAGTAATTCATAAGGAACATTCAGAAGAAGCATTACTTTGTCCTTGGAGTGGCTTCCTTCAAGCATCTTACGTTTTGATTTAGATGATCTTTGGTGCTCAGCGTTCAATGCATCAATGCACAACAGCAGATTTTTTTTCTTAATCTGGAACGATCAGACTTCCTGTTCAGAAGAGAAAATATTAACATGTTTCCTGAAGAAAAACATTATTCCATCATAAAAAATGTCTGCAGCAGATGGTTAGGCCCATCTACAAATGTGGAAATTTGAGTTAAGGTGGATTTACCCTCCCTGTTTGCTGAATATAGCGTCTCCCTCTGTGTAGGAAGGCTCTTTCAGCTGTGGCTGTCTAGCTCATCTGTTTCCCACAGATGGCTTGTCATTCATTCAGTCTCCAACTCACCAGAGATCCAAAATTCCTCAGAAAGTTTCGCTAAGCGTGTCCCTCTGAGTCATCCCAGCTCTCTGTGTTTCTCTCTGATTATGGCTATTTCTCCGAGGGCTCATGGCTGTCTTTTATTGTCTCCATTGATGGCTGATGGACAGACCATCCTCGCTGGCTCAGTGACACATGCAAACACACACACACACACACGTATATACAAATTTGCAGGCCTGTGAAGCTGTGTGACATAAGAAGCGTGATAAGTCCCCGAGCACAGCTCACACAGATAGCAATAAAAAGACACAGTTGGGTAAGAGAGAGACCGATGCTGCGCAAAAAAGTGTGTGCTACACATACACTCGCATACACACTGCAATTTTACTGTTGGAAACAAACTAATCATGGGTGCATTGTCTTCCATTACTGCGAGTCAGACAGGTAATCAAGTGGCTGTTTCCATGAGTTCTCTCCTCATTAGCACTCATTAGCGTTTTCTTCTCCACTCCACTACTTCCATGATCCTGATTATCTGTGGATCTGAAGTTGGCTCTATAAGAACAGAGACTTCTTCGAGAAGCACCACCGGACCTCATTTATCAAGCCAGCATGCAGCCGTAATTTCAGTATTACACTCATTTTTAAGAGATAATTAGTATTTATCTATTAAATTTTGAATTTTAAATGAGATATCGACTGCATTAAAATGTGTGACCCCTTGACCTCGCGAGCTGATTTCATTCAAGTCAGGAAAGACTCGCACAGTTGCATTTCAATGTTAGTTCCGCTGATTTTACACATCAGGTTCGGTTTACAATTCAGCCTGTGAAAACAGCTGTGTAAGGTCTTCTGTAGCTTTGGAGAAGCTTTGTCTGAGAACTTGGGATGTCATCTGGGTTATCTCAGTTTGCCTTTGGAGACGTCACACTTTTAAGAGAAAGCCTGCCTTGCTGGCTAGAGGTGTGGTGACTGAATGACGTTTACCAGCCAGGGACATGGTTGGTTTGTGAGCTGCATTATGGGAAGTGTAGGATCCAGTGTTCTTGGAGTTTGACCCATAATTAGGGACTGAAAGTCAGGGTATCTTGGCCTCTGCTAGTTTGATTTTGAATATTTATTACATTTGTTTGCTGTAAATGTCCATAACAAGATCCCTTCCTAAAGCAATTGTAATGCAAGTGATGGGGGACAAATGAATGAATCTACAGGCAGACATAATCAGATTTTCTCTAGCGCAGAATACACATGTAAAACCTAACAATAAAGCTTCATCATTTTGATGAAATTCAACTGTCAAGACATGATACAAGACACCAATACATAATATGTCCAAGTAATTGAGGCAATGCAGGTTGAGGCAGCTGCACCTTTTTGAAAATGACGTGTATTTTTGACTACTGTTCAGCAGTTTACTGGGTAACTTTTTTAAAAAGGTCACATCTCATATTGTCGCTTGTGTTTCAGTTTGAGCACGTCAGTCCATTGTTGGTGCAAAATGACCGACCTTTCGAAGTGTAAGGTATTTCAGGGAAGAAAAAAAAGCACGAATTTATGGTTTTTAAAATTGAATATATTTGTTAGTTTTTCCTGTGTCACTGCATTAGAACATCTCAACAATGTTGTTAGTTGCCCCACCCAAAAACAAAATGAGCTTTCTTGCATTATTCATTCCACATAACCCACAGTGACACCTGCTTTCCTTAATCTTTTCTTTGACGATTTCATTAGATCTGCTGACTCATTTTCATTATGTCTGACAATTGTATCTCACTAACATTTTATTGAACCGACACTTTTCACTGCTCTAAAAATCAAAGGCACAGTGAGCCGCTAACAGCAGGGAGACACCGTTCCCTTCGCTCCTGCATACAAATCTTCCTGTTCTACTCCATTGAATTGATTGGAAATCTAACATACCACCTGTAAAATTCACCGGGAGGCCGCCGCGTGAGTGTGTAAAGACTTTTGGTTTCCTGCTCTGGAAAGCGGCGTCTTTCGGCGTGCACTTCTCCAGATTATGTCCGCGCGACAGCAAGAGGAAAATTTTCCGCAATCAGGCTTTTTTTAAGGACATCTCAATGGTGGAATTTGTATTGGTTTCAACAATGGCATGATAAATGAGGGCTGGTATCAGCGCTGATTAATGAAGTCTTCATTATCTCCTGTTTTCCCTCTTCTTTTCATCGTCGCTCTCGTGTGGTCTCATTGTTTTGCCTGGTTAGATTGCGCCGATTTGGTGCTTTATAATGAGACGGGGAACAATAGCAGAGTACTTTTTCACTTCTCCTCCTTAGCAATACTTGTTCTTTTGTCTGCATCCTCAATGAATGACTCCTGAATGTCACTCTTATTTTTTTTTTTTTATCTCTCTCTCTACCTCGTTTTCTGCGAGCAATTCTCATTGATTCTTAACTATGAATGGCGACTGGAATGAATGAGAGGACCTTTCCATTTATAACACTGCTGAACCGTGCTGAGTTTGTAGGCGGCTATAAACCAAAACACCAATTTAAAAAATTCAAATGCATGTGTGTGATTTTAAATGACACGACTAAATGTCAGGTATCCTCAGTGTTGGATGGCTGTCTTTTTGAAGGAACAGTGGTTGTAATGCTACATGGCAGTGTGCATATCCTATTAGATAGTATCTATTACAGAAATGAAATTACCCTCAGTTAATTTGATTTGGATAATATTAGGCTAATAGAAGGGTGCGGTGCTCTGTGCTGAATATGAATTGAGTGAGCAGAATTATGCATTCATGTGGCACACAGCTGCAACCTCTGGATGTGAGATGGGCTGGATTTCAAGGTATTCCTTTTCTTCCTTTGCTCTCTCCCGTTTCTTTTCTCTGACGACACTTGACACAAAAGAGTACAGTAATAACGTGAGCCAGCCGCGGTGCACCACAGACAAATTCAACACTAAGTGAAATGGATGACTTTTGTCCGGCGTTGCAGCGCGTAAGCGACGCATTACTGGAATTACATACATCGCTCATCTCCACCTCCGACAGAGAAACACAATCAAAGTAAAGCTTGAATGTTTTGGAGGCTTGTAAATGAAAAACATTTTCTGTGGCAGTCATACACAATGTTCTCGAGGTGTTATTGTGCCTGTGGAGACTTTTGTATCTTTTTCCTGAGACAAAATAATACCTGCTCACATCGAGCCCGGGTCAAGGGTCAGGGTTTGAGGGCAAGGCCAAGCATTAGTCTTCAAACACATTGGAAGTTAGTTGCAAGTCTTTCAGGTCTTTGAATTTGAAGACATTTGAACACTTTGCTTTCAAAGCTGTGCTAAGTACATTTTTTTTAACATAACTGAGTCAATCTGTCAACAAATGACCTTACAAATTATATGTTCAAGGTATATGGCTGCGCAGTGTCAGCCTGCTGGTCCATCCCATTGGTCCAGACTGAAGTATCTCAACAGTTGCTTTCTACAGACATTCATTGTTCCCAAAGGATGAATCCTAACAGCGAATCCCCTGATTTTTTCCTCTAGCACCACCTTGAGGTTGACATTTCGAATTTTGACAACTATTGGAAGGGCTGTCTTGAAATTTCGCTTGGACATTTTCGCTACAGGCTAAATTGTAATAACTTACAACCAAATATCTGCAAAACTAAGTAACTTTCTCATCTCACGTCGGCATTTTTGTGAGATGTAAACTTGCAGAAGCGTGCATCTCAGCGCTGATTCGAGTATTTTCTGTCTGTATCAGGGAAAATAACTCCACATTAAACTCATGGATCACTTTAATCACAAAAATGCCTGGGAAAGCTTCCGTATCCTCCCTGCAGAGCTCGGTGCTCACTTGTTAGCCTCTCTCTGGATGGTGCATAAGTGTGCCTGTGCATGTGTGTGTGTGCGTATGATGGGTGCTTGTGGCGGCAGCTGGATGGAGGCAAGCTAGTGTTACAAGCACAGCCAGCAGGAGAAGGCAATACACATGCACACACACACACCCTCTACAAAAAACCCACAGTATTTTCACTGCCTGTCACTTCTCACCTATTGCACAGCTGTGTCCTTATTGCCAGGAGTGACAGAACAGCTCTCAGCACGACACGATTTTCATCTTTCTGTGCATCTGTAGGTTGTTGTGTGTGTTGTTGTACCTGTGTGCGTCAATGTGTAAAATCCATCCAGTTATTGATTCATGCAGCATGTGGCACAGCGGACGCTGAGCCCAGCTTTTAACTAAATGATCTAAACACTTCCCGTTTAGCGAAGATGACTGCTAAACTATGTCTTTTGCACCTTAATGAGATTAAGTGTTATTAAACCTCCTCCATCTGTTCGATATTAGAGTTCTCCAGACTGTACACTGCAGTTTTAGCATTGATATTAGTTTGCTTTAATAAGGAGCTGTGCTGGAGGAGAAGAGAAATAAAATGAAGGAAATATGAGGAAGAGGAAAGGAGAGAAAAGAAAAGGAAAGGAAAGGAAAGGAAAGGAGAGAACAAGAAAGGAAAGAAAAGGAAAGGAAAAGTAATGAAAGAAACGAAAGGAAAGGAAAGGAAAGGGAAGGAGTTGGCCCACCTCTGTGCTGGCTCTGCCCTCAAAGCTACTGTATATGGCAATCCTACATCAAAGCGACCTCACACATACACACATACAGTATGCAAATGCACATATACATTTTGCATGTACACCTCATTTGCATTTCAAACATGCTTATATTTGCTTTTCAAACAAATTCAACTAAACACACACAAATAAGTCCTAATCTTGTTGCATTGCTGACATGGTTGAAACCTTGGAAGATGAGCTGGGGCTGATCACAATTACTGATCCCAGTAGACAACTAGACTCTCTCTCTCCTCTCTCTCTCTCTCTCTCTCTCTCTCCCACTCTCTCTCGCCCATGTGAGATTTATGCAAAGATGTTCTACATGTAGTAACCTAGTTCACCAAGTAACCTAGCAACACTAGAGTCAGCTGGTTAGAAGTGTGTATGTGTCCATCCCACTGCCTGTCTGTGATTTGCATCTGCGGACACAGCTGCAGCCAGTATCCGTGCATGTGCAGGATTTGGAGGAGTTTGAAGTGACTGCACGCTGGGAATCCTTCCACTAACTGGGAAAGTTGTGACAACCGGAGTGATCGGTCGTACTGCACGATGTTAGTCTGTGAGTTACTTCTTTTTCTGATTTTGTCGTTGCGCTTAATTATGTCTTGCTGTGATTTTTTTCCTTCTCTGTGATCACCTGTCAGTCAGACATTGGGTCCTTAATTTCATCACGATTTGAGTGTCTGTGGGAGGATTGTTCATCCTTTGTTTGGGAGACAGTAGTTGAATAAAAAAATCTCATTTTGAAGCTTTACTTCTGATCATATCATACAATCTTCCTCAGCAGATCAGTTTTGCTCAGTCATCATAGATGGATTTTCAAATTTACATTTTTTCTGGACGTTAAAAAAAACTTTTTGTCCAAGTTGGCAAAGTTGAAACAAGGATTGTCACTGTGCAGCAAGAGAAGTCTGTGTGTGTGTGTGTGTGTGTGTGTGTGTGTGTGTGTGTGTGTGTGTGTGTGTCTGTGTGTGTGTGTGTGTGTGTGTGTGTGTGTGTATGTATAAGAAAGAAAAAGGAAAATAGATCATCCATGATTGGAAACTGAGAAGAGTCCTCGTGCCAGTTTACAAGTATGTTGGCATAGTCGATTGAATGAATGAAAGTTTCTTGACCTTGGAAACAGCAGTTTTCTTTTTTGTTCAACGATAGTGGCTATTTCTGCTCATGTCAAAAAACAAAAAAGTTCAGTTCCATACAAAACAGAAATGCATCACTTCTGAAATAAAAACAATGGCGGTGGCACTTCAAGGCGACCAAACTTCATGACAGTGGGAAAACACTCTGAGCTGCTGTTCGGTGTGTGTGTGTGTGTGTGCCCGTACGTGCATGTGTGTATGTGTATCTTGATTCTCCTCTGAGCTGCGGTTTCTGCACCTGCCTTTGATTTTCTGTCAGGAGAGTTTGTAATACAACACAACGCGAGCGACTAGAGAGACGGAGAGAGAAAGAAGGAGAAGCGATGCAATGAGAGAGCGGTGGAAGGGGGGAGCGAGGGAGGACGCGGAGAGGGTGAGAAGATAGTTATGAAGTGAAGATGAAGGAAGACGAATGAAGGAAGAGAGAGGAAGTGAGGGAATAAGAAGGACACAAAAAAGGAGACGAGGAAAGGTGAGAAAAGGGGAGATAATGAGCCAAAGGAAGAAAGAAGGAGGGACACAAATTAGATTGATGGTGAATAAGAGCATGAGTACTACAGTGTGTGTGTGTGTGTGTGTGTGTGTGTGTGTGTGTGTGTGTGTAGGATAAGCACTCTCCTGCAGAAGGTTAAGGCCTAATATCTCATGAGTGACTCAGTGAATAAGCCTGTTATGCTATTCTCTCATTGCCTTTCATCTCTGTTTACCCCCAATATCCCCGGCAATGTCCTCTCATGTTATCTGAGGGAGAGAGGCAAAATGCAGGTCAATTGTGAGAGAGCAGCACAGGGTGGATCTAGAGAATGGCATGGCAGAAATCATGTGCTGATTTTGTTTTTGTTAACAGTCACATATATCAATATTTGCCAAACCCAAATGAAGATATTTTAACTCAAAAACGTGACATTATTATGGCACAGGAGTAAAGCATTGAACAGAAATATCTAAAGTTGGCATTAGAAATCAATAATTAGTTCAGTACATGTCCTTTCATTGAACATTGCCTAAAATAAATGTGGCCATAACAGATCATTAAATTGTTTGCTTTAATTTGCATTTTCTAAGTTATTTTTATGAACAAATTTTTTATATATATACTGTATATAGAGTCTCTCCTACAAGATACTAGGCTTCTTTAATAATGGTGTACAACACTGAATGTTGTGGAAAGTTCAAGTGAATGTGTGTGTTTTTGTTTGGGGCTTGGAGCAAGGGATTTTATTGCTTTTTAAACCGCCTGCTTTTGTGAGCTGCTCTTGTATGACTGATCTGATATTTGGGCGTTTGTCTGCAGATTGAGCAGCTTCAGAGATGCAGGTAGCTGCAGGCAATCTGGAAACACTCGTAAGCACCGGCGAATGTTTAGTTTAGTCATCCATCCCTTCAAATGAAGCGCAAGTTACTATTACTAAACAAAACACGCTTCAACAAAGCAACCCTGCCACTTTCCATCTGCGGCCGTTCTGAATTTCTACCAGTGGAAGTTGGAACCTCTACACACACATTTAGCTGGAAAAAATGGAGCTGCTGTCCACTGCAGGGATGGTCAGTGGCAGCTGGGTGAAATGGGTCCGTTCAACCTTGCATCCTCTTGCAGCTCCCTTCACCACACTGTGGCAAGACTGTTTGCTTGATTCTTATCTTCCTCCCATCCTTACAACTTCTCACAGTCTACGGGAGTGTCATCTCTCGCTGTACTTGGACGTTGTTCCGCTCTTGTAAATCTCCAACCAACCACAACTTGGAGTAGCACTCTGCTAAGTGATGTTGGTATTTTCCTTCTCATTAAGTCCCAGTCAGAGGCCTTCTCAGACTGTTTTCATTGGCGGAAACATACAGCTTTATGCTAAATGTCTGTCTTCGTCGTGTTCACTGAATCAAACTAATGTTAGCTGTTTCATCAAGTTCCTTGTCGGAGGAGGAAATTGAATCAAACAGCCCAAAACTCAGACAATCAGTGCCCATTCAGTTTTCTTCTTCTTGATATCCTTGGCCAAACAGGATTTGTTTGCTCTGCATCTCTACGATAATGTATTGGTTTTTGAAGTCAAGTACCAATATACATGGAGCATAAACAAAACTATGTAGAAGAAGCGCCCTGCACACATTTAGATGTACGTTCGACCTGCACAAACACTGGAAACCTACATTTTCAAGATGACACCGGTGGTAAAGCTCTTGCTGTAAGATGACATACGTTTACACTCTCCTGACAGGCCACCTCTTGTGCTGGTAAATAATGCCTGTTATGTTTGAGAGGCAAAGACGTTGGTGCCACAAAACCCTTTAGAGAGGAGGAAGGGGTCGATGGTTTGGGGTATAAAACACTACACACTCACGTCTGCAGTTCTTGAAAAGCCTTCACAGTTTTCTTAGAAACAGTATTGAATAGTCTTAACTTGTATTTACAGATGTCTTAGATATTTTCTTTTGCATCTACATACAAGGAAGCAGGACTCATGTGCAGTTTCAGTTTGCACCAAAACACAAACACAGTACAGTAGTTTGGAAGCTATAATCTCACAATGGGCAAGTTCTGATTTTAATAAAAAATTAAATCAACTTAAAGGAATGAATCAATTTCAATTAGTTCATCCATCCACTTTTTTTGTTGCTTGCATATTGTGTTGATTCATCATATCATTAGCAATTGTTATATACTGCTGAGAAGTACTGACAAAAATGTGATTAATGATAAAAATTCTTTATCAGTCCTACTGGTTTTCCATTATACTTTCATGCTTGGATGGTGCAATTGTGAAACAGGTATTAAATTGCGTTCAATGTGGTATTAAAACGATCGAACCGTGGCTCAATCATTCCTTAACCTACACCGTGTAGGTTTTGTGCCTTGACTACAGAGGTGGTATGATAGTGGCACTAGGGCAGACAATGCTCATATTAGTCATTCAGTTTGAAGAAAAGCTGGAAAGCATCGTGGTGTCAGGGCTATAGCATTGATTTTTAATGTTTTAAGTTTGCTTAAATAATCCTGATGGAAACATAAAGTTGCATAAATTGAACTTGAATCTAATTTAAAAAGAAAAATTTTGCCGACCCTGCAAGTCCTGTAAACTGAAAGGGCCGACTTGTTTAACCAAACATTTTCTCCAAATATCTAAAACCTGCTGCACAGTTCTATTAACATGTGTTGGAAGAGGAGGAGTGAAAGTGAAAGAATGAAAGAAAGGAGGAGAAGTAGAAGGGAGAAAGCAGGTTGTACAAGATAATATGGGAAGGATGAGAGATGGGGGAAAAAGCAAGAGGGGGAGGAGACAAGGAGAGCAAGATAGAGGAATTGCCCCCTAGGCACTCTTCAATTTTGCCCTTATGATGGGAGCATATTTCCCCTGTGCTGTAGCCATCATCTCTCTCTCACACATTGGCTCTCGCACCCTCTCTGCCTCCCACTCCAGCCTTTTTCTCTTCATCTTTCTTACTGTATTTCTGCTGGTTTCTCCCTCCTCTCTTACTTATCTGTGCTCCTCATGGGCATCTCAAGCCACAGTGCATTGTCTGCCACTTTCACCTACACCTCTTTTTATGTCCACGTTATGTGTCTTATAAGCATGCGGGTGCAGCATCTTGCCATTTCTTCCCGTCCATTCCCGCCTGAAAGTCTGCAGCTGCAACGTCTTCATCCAAAATAGATATGAAAGCATGTACCAGGCCAGGAGGTGCCTTGCATTTTTTAAAACCCTAAGCTATTATCTTTTCTTCTTTTCTTCATATTTCTTCCCTCTTATTCTACATCGGGCCTCCCTCTCCGTGCTCACGGAGCTGACGAGCTGCAGCCGGCCCGACCCGCCGCCGCCGTCGCATTTTACGGGTCCTCTTCCGTGGGTCACCCTTGAAATGCTCCATCTTTCCCATCATCCCTGATTCTTTCTGGATCCTGATGAGTTAGCCACAGCAGTCACCCGGCTGCCAGAGAAGCGTGTGTGTGTGGCATGTGTGTGTGTGTGTGTGCATATGAGAAGAGGCAGTGGAAAAATGAAAATAGATCATTCATGGCTAAAAGCTGAGAGGAGCAAATCAGCCCTTCTGCCAGTTTCCCAGCATGCATGTCTCTCTGGCTGTCGAAGAAGGAAGTGCACGCCAGCGCACAGCTGAGCCAATCCCCTATTGTTTCCATTCCCATATTTATACATTTTGCTATTGTCTGTCCCACTCTCCATTATGGGTGTGCAGAGCTCCAGTGGTTAATAGCTTATTTGAAGTCTACTGTACTGGCACATATGGACAGATACCAGACTAATGAAAACTTTCTCATTGTTGGACTACAATTCTATAAGGGGCTCTGCGCAGTTCACCTTCTCGTGTTCTCAAATGAGTCGACATATCTGCCCCTGACCACTCTGTGGCTTCGTTCATTGTATCCGCAGTCAAACAAAGCCCGTATTCAGGAAGACAATACCCACTGCCTTGCAGCGTTGCCCCATTTCAATAAAAACCAAGAAAGTGGCTGCCTCGTCCAAATCATGTCTGCAATTGTCTCGCATTCTGGTAGCAAAATAAAAACCTATTTAAAGTAGTAATTTGTGAGATTTATATTTATATTTTAAAGGAATAGTTTGACAGGTTTTTACGTGGGGGTTATATGGCAGGATTATTTCTTGGCTGGGCACAGCAACTTCATGAAGTCTGACTGGAGCTTCATGTTTATCGTACATGAGCATTGTATCAGTCAATAAGTCAAACTAATTCCTTTAAAGCCCATTTTGCTTCAGCTCATGACATCATATATGTTAGGTCGTGAAAGATTTTACATTAGCTGTTTATTCTCAAGAAGTGATGCCTTTTACCAGCAGCTGGTTCATTCATGCTTAACAATCACTGACTTATTACCACAGCTGCAGTCATCAATCAGCTGACTAGTCATGTCCAATCATATTAATGCAGGTGTAATATTATAACATTATAACATCACTGTTACTCTGCTGATACACTCCTGTCAGCTGCATCCACCATCCCAGCCTCCTCTTATGTGCTCTAACTTTGGTTTTGTTGTTTTAATGTTAAGATTCAAAGTTATTGATATAAGTGTCTCTGATTGAACCGTCATCACTGAAAGTTACATTCAATTCATGGACCTATAAACAGACGAGGGTTTGGATGCTGGAGTCTGCATTGGTAAAAATCAAAATGTTCTCACAGTGGGATTTTCACTTACCATCTAAAGCAAATAAAATGCTCTTAGGCTCACGGTGTTTCTGTCTACCAAATTTCATTATGACATTTTTGAGCTACTCTGCCTCCGGACAGGCAAGAACATCTCCTTTGAGTGAGGAACAAAAAGATATCAAAATACATGTATCATTTCTGGCCTTTCAGCTGTTGAATTTACAGTGAAACACCCTTTGACCCACAACTCACAGAGATGGCAGAGAGCGGGCAGACTCAGCTGTTAGCAAAGTGGGTCAGAGCAGCTGGCATGATCGCATGAATATTTAAAACGAAACAGCTCCAGACCGAAGCCTCTGTAACAATCACGTTGATGCCAAGCAGTGTTAAACAATGACAGCATGCTGTACAGCTCCAACTCCCTACTGAGCTGCTACTGAATATTTCTGCCTACACAGTGAGGCGGGGGGGGGGGAAGTTGTCCAAAGAGGAGTGGAGATATAGAGAGAAAACAAAAAGATGCGGAGAACAAAAGGGAGGGATGAAGGTAGGGTCAAATCAAATGACGGCAGAGTGTTTGGATTTAAATTTGAAGAGATCCCTGAGGGGAAGGAAAGGAAGTATTTGCTCGGTAAAATGTGTGTGCATAACACTGTAATACCTCCATTATCTAACAAGAAATGAAGAAGAGAGAACACCGGTGGATGACAGAGAGATCAGTGGAGGCCATGAGATGAAGGATGGAAACAAACTTTGTAATTAACTCAACGCAGAGACGTGTTGACAGGCAGAGAACCAGTCGGACTGACGGGTTAAGAAAAAAAGGAAAAAAACAAAGAAAGGAGGAGAGCATCGGGAGGGAGAGACACGACTGGAGGATGGATGGAAGTAGGTCAGGAGAGGAGAGGGAGACATGTGGAGAGATGGATAGAGAGGAGGAAATAAAGGGAAGAGACAGCCGACGTTTGGCTGCGTCTTCTCTACCTCTCTATCTCTTCGCTTGTCTGTCTGCGCACAGGAGTCTTTGCAACGCATGCACACGCAACCACACACTCGGGCCTGTGCGTGCGCGTCGCCATGACTGACAGCTTCTAGCCAGCAGCCCGCTCCAAAGCCAAAGACTTCATAATAAACAGAACATGGTTTAATTTACTCCTCCAGGCAGAGCGGAGCTGCTCACTTTGCTGTCTATTCATACACAGGGTCACACACATGCGACTAAGGCGCACTGCAAAAAATATCCAGCTCACCAAATCACTGGAAATACCTCTTTTTTAATGTTGCTTTTCTCACAAGTTATATGAAATTTAAAGTTGCGCGTATTTATATATTTTTCAAAAAAGGCTGGAACACTTTTTTGGACATATTTATGGAAGCTGATTCTAAGCTTCAGGAGTCTGGGTGGGCTTGATTGAGAGCTGTTGTTGCTAGAGAAACACTGGTTCTGGCTAAAGTGCGCCCTGACCCCCATACAGCCTCCGAACCAGAGGTGCCATGGCTGTCTGAAATCTGTCCATGGTGGGATGTTGACTTGGGAGAGGCCCGTCGTCACAGCTACATCGATGACACGGCTGGATGTGGGTGAGCTTCCTGGGTGGCAGCTCTCATTCAGCCAATCAAGGCAAACAGGCCACGCTCTATTTAATGATTATCCCAGCATCTGTCCCCTATCTCTCATCTCTGTGTGAAAGCCGGCAAACACGAGCGCAAATACACTCGCAGGGGCTCAGTGAATCCCATCCAGCCGAGCGGCTCGATTCTGGCATTCATCGAGTAATTTCATCTCAGTTTAATCAAATTTAGAGACGACGAGAAATGCTCATGCGCAATATAAAGAGGCTGTGTGCCCGTGATTCATTATATAGTTAGTGGAGAGTGTGGTTAATAGAGGATGTGATTACAGCAGCAGCAATTAATGCCAGTCCAATAAAACACATGATTACCACATTTGGAATGTAATCTCGGTTGTTATCCCTGAGCTGGAAAGAAAGGCAATACAAACATAGGCTTTATCCTGTTTCCATTCTGTTTGCTTTTACTTACAGCATCCACAGTGTGTGGGTGATAAGGTTTACATTGTGCCACGTTCTCGCTGCAGCTTGGCAAGGTGTATTGATTTCATTTCCTGCATTTGTTTTGTGGAGGAGATCCCGTCCTCTTCTGCACTTCAATCCTTTCGAGGCGAGCGGCGGGGTCGGTTTCTGCCCGCTCACCTGGAAATTGTGAATCGTGTTGTTGTTGTTCAGCCGGTGCTGAAACAGTGAATTTGCTCTGTAATTGATAGCGCAGACGTTTGTGAATATGCTTGGACTCTCGCCGCCACTCTCTGTCTCCCCTGCATTAGGAGGCAGGTGATCAATAAAGGCACTGTTTTCCTCAGCTGTAAATCACGTGAGTGCTCCGAGACTCCCCGCGGCCATGGTTGGAGGGAAAAAGAGACAGACAACAACAAGGAGTGCAGGGCTGATAAATATAACGATAAACGGAAGAGAGGAGCGAGAGGTGCTAAATGGGAGAGCGAGGCAGGAGCTGAAGAGACACCATGAGAGAAAGCGAGGCTAATATTCTTGATTTATCAGCCAGGCAGCCTTTGAGATGAATGAGAAAAAGAAAGCTGTCTCTGGCCGCTTATTGTAGCCTGCGGGATGAATGCTCACTATTGCGCTGTTAGTCTTTGGTTGCATAAAAAATGAAGTGCAAAATCAATAAAAATGTTAATCAGAATAAGGAAAAAAAACATCGTTTTCACTTTCAATTCATCAGGCCACTTGATAGAAGAGAGAAAACAATCCAGACATCAATCTACCAAGTCTATTTCTTTTTCTTGTGATTCATTTGTAAGTCACACAGTGAATTACACTCCACTGCACCTCCCACCTTTGTGTCTCACACATGAAAGGGTTAGGTTTGCATATGGACTCCAGTATTGTCCCGACCAATATCTGATCAACATTGAGACACAAGCAGCTGTTTCTATGTGCTTCCCCCTGCCGATTTTGACAGAGAATCAGTCATAAATTCAAATATATTTAACTTTCTGCTGGTGCTATGTTCTTGTGAGTTCTCTGATTAATAATTGTATTCTTTGATTTTGAAACACTAGTCTTAGGGCTCGTGTCCATATAGTGTTTTTCTCTCTCACTGCACAAGTGCTTCATCCCAGCCCTCCCCTGCCAGCACTTTTCTGCCAGAGAAAAACGCTATATGGACACACACACCCTTGTAATAATAATAACAAACTTTCGTTATATAGCACCTTTCAAATACGTCTAAGTATGTAGCATGTTACCTGTATGTTTGTGTTTGTGTGTGTTTTAGGCCTGAGTACAAATCAAGTGTAGCAGTAATTGGTAACAGAAGAGTAATCAGCAACACCTACTCATCATCTCACAGTTATTCTGTGTAATGAGACAGAAAATTATTTCTGATTGAAGACTGAACACTAGATTTAATTATTTGATAAGATGAATGTTTTTATTCGTAAATACAGTGTGTTCACTGCTGTCTCCCGAGATACAAGACCTAAACAGTGACTCCTTTTGTGCCTCCAGGTGAGACCGGTGCAGCCCTGTCACGCCCACAGCGCCCCCTTTCGGCCCGGACGGCCCACCACGCCCCGGCGCCTGTGAAAGGGTACCATGTCAGCCGTAGCATGTCCCAGCATTCCTCCGGTGGTGGCGGAGGGGGCCCCTGCCACTGCACACCTGAGGACTGTGATGGCCCGGGCAGAGACTACTACCAAGGTCACAGCGATGGCCACTATTACCCTCCAGGAGGTCCGGCTGAGGCCCTGGCGCTGGAGAGGCACCATTCCCACCCCCACTCACACTCACATAGCCACTCTGGAGGAGGAACCTTCCCCCGCTCCCACCCCAGCCAGCACCCACCTCTCCAGTCGTTTGACTCTTGCGAGGAGTGCCTGTCTTCTGGCCATGGAGGGAAGATGCATCGCATTCCCCCCAACCTGATAGACCAGTTTGAGAAGCAGGTGCCCTTTCATCCCGATGGCTTCCACACACTGCAGTACCAGCGCACCACTAGTGGGGGTGCTGAGCAGCGCAGCGAGAGTCCCTCACGTATCCGCCACCTGGTCAACTCTGTGCAGCGCCTCTTTGCCAAGTCCCATTCCCTGGAGGCGCCGTCCAAACGGGAGTACAATGGTACAAGAGGAGGTGGGGACTACCGTGGCGAGAGAGGAGGAGGCCACAGGAGTGGAGGGGAGGACGGCGGGGGCCACTACTCGGGCCACCAGCCTCGATCTACCAGGAGGAGCAAGTCTCGAGAGCGCAGCAAGAGTGGAGACTCGCGGCACGAGTCAGGCAGACGCCACCGCAGCAGGACGGCAGGCTGGTGGAGCTCTGATGACAACCTGGACAGCGACAGCAGCTTCCTGGTCAGTGGGGGCAGACGGGGGTATCCCAGCGGACATGAGAGCCTGGACGCAGCCATCCAGGAGCTCACCATGAAGAGGCCCAAGGAGCGTGGCGGTGGGCCAGGACCAGGGGAGTGCATGGCCTGTACCACAATGGCTCTGGCCGGGAACGAAGGAGGGGGACACCACGGGCACCACGGCCACTCCCTGAAACGGAGCACCTGGTCAGCCATGACAGTGAGTCAGGCCAGGGAGGTGTACCCCTCCACCAGGGGAGGGGGCTACGACAAAGCCCTTGTGCCTGTGGAAAGTAAGCTGAAGGAGAGGACCTTCCACTACCTGCAGGTGTGTATGCCTGCATGTCACCCATTGTGTGTGTGGGTGTGTGTGTGTGTGTTTGCGTACACAGAAGGAATATCAAATGTGGGAGAGTTGCTGCTCAGTGCTGACCTCAGCAAAAAAGAGCTATATTGTGAGGTCCCCGCACATGAGGACAATGTACATGAGCATATGAAGAAACCACACTTTCCTGTGTTCTCACACAGAAAAACATGGTCTCGTGTAGGTTAAGCCTGAGCTCCAGTTTACACATGACAAATGTCACGGCTTCTTCTCAGATTAATAACTCAATCAAACCCGAGTGCACGTGACTCTTTCCAGTGATAGCAGTGTTTAACATGTCTGTTTACCCAAATCCACAAATCTAGATTTTGACAACTTGATGGTTTCAAAATCATGTTAAAGCAGTGCCCGTTTTAATTTCACACCATCCCCAATAATCGTCAAATGGCCATTTTCTTCTGTTTCAGAATGAATCCATTTGATTGTTGTCTGTAATCCAGGATTACTGCTCTAGCAGGAGGCTTCATGGTGCAGATTTGCCTAAATGTAAAGAAAGGTCAGCTAAAAATAGGTTCACTTCACTGACTCCATGACAATATAACACTTCTCATTTACATTACTCAAAGCATGATGGGAACTGTAGTGCATACAAAAGTGAGAAACCAATTTCCATACATTTTTTTTTTGCTAAGTCACAGTATGTCACATCATTATGATTCATATATCTCTGGAACTTTCTGCTGTGTCTGTTCATATACAGACATTTGCTGCAGGTTAAAACCCTTCTTCACATACAAGCAAAAACATGCATTCATTTTTCAGCAGTGCATTCAATTTTTTTTTTTTCATAAAATGTGTCAAAAAACACTTGAACATTGAGCAGCCCAGGATTCAAAGGATTTCATGTCCACCTAAAAGACCTCTTGGACTGTCTTGGTATTTTGCTGTGAGTCAGAAAACAGTTTTTCACCTGCACAGAGAGGATTTAATGTCTCTCCCAACATCTCCATACCCAACACGTGCAATGTTCCCTTTCCCCTTTCTCTCATTTTATGTACATGAATTCCCTAAAACGAAAAGCTAATGGTTGCACCTACAAAGTCAGCTGAAAGAGCACACACACACACACGGACACACGAACACGCAGGCACAAACCTCCAGCTGTGCTGAGGTAGAGCTGCCACGCAGGCTGTGTTTCTACAGAAACAGCAGGTAGCCACAGGAGTCCCTGGTGTTTTTCCAGCTCTCATCCTTTAGACACAGCTGAGGTCTGCTGATAGAAGACACAGAGAGCGTACGGCTGTGTGTGTGTTAGCGTTTTCAAAGGACAAACCCCACACAATTTGCCTCTGTGCCTTAGGCTACCATCACACTCACACCTCAGGACACGAAATGAACTTCCCCACTGCAGCTTTTCTCGTATCTCCAGGTGTCACTTGCAGTTTTGTGAGAAGGGGGAGACAGCGTGTGGAGTGATTTTTTTTTTTTTTTTTTTTGCTGAGCTTAGATATGCTGAAGTCAGCCAGATTGATCCGTGGCTTCAGAGCAAACAGCTTCCTGGAGCTGCAGATATAGAGCTGTTCAGGTCTCCTCCAGACCTCAGGACAAACTGCAGCACAGGTGCCATATTGAAGCAGCCGCTCCAGACTGAAGCCATGTTCTCTGGAAGCAAAGCTGACAACGTTTGCTGCCAGACAGACGAAGACAGAGTGTGTAAAGACTGGGTATCACACGTTCAACAACTTTAAACTTTAAAGGGCCCATAAATATTTTTGTACTAACAGTAACACTAACACAGAGAGACACAGTTGGTGAACATATGTGGAGCTTTTAGCAGCTTAAGAGCCAGACGTTTCCCTCAAGTGTCAGTGGCAACAAAAAACAGAGCACCCAGAAGAATGAGCTTAAATTCATCAGATGGCCAGAAATTGATTCCAGATGAATGCTAATGATGATCTGTATCTGCTGGTCGTGTAAAACAGATCACACTATCAACTTATATCTAAAGGTGATGTGCAGTTTGTCGGTTTTGTGTTCACATCTTATTTCAAGTGGTCAAAAAAGTTGTTGCAGCTTTAACTTGTAACTTTTAAATTTTTTATTATTTTGTCTGCTTTCTGTAAAAAAAAAAAAACCTGACCAGTCACATTTTGAGATTCCTCACCTGACTGAAGGTTTATAAGTTCACACACCACACAAATATTTAGTCTAACAAAGAGGAGGAGGAGAAACATTTTACTTGGCAGTTTTTAGTTTTTCTTATTGTCTCTTCAGAGTTGTGATGCTGTTCAGTCAAGAAATTAAGACATGTTCTGCCATGAAAATAACTCCACAGGATAAGAACATAAGAGATTCATGTGAAATATCCTAACAGAAAGATATCACATGGTCTGACCTCAAATTAATGCTGCTTTGTTCCATTGTAAAAATTTGTGATCACAAAGTCATGCAAGTCAATAAAAGTCACAAAGTGGTTTTTGCAGCACAGGGAAGACATTTTGATTTTCAGTCAGAAAGAGACAAAGCAGTTGTACTCCCCAGCTACCAACAAGCATTTTGTTACATTAGCATGTATGTACAAGCTTATACTGACAAGTCCACACAGGTTTGCCACACAAAAGCAGGAATAAAGTGAAGCGGCTCATAGTGAAAATTAAAGGAACAAAAAGAAGTGAATCTTCACAAGTCTGAAGTATTGTGGTCAGAGCCAAAGGGACATGTGCAAGGTTGTCTCCCATGGTGTCAACAGCAATCACGATGTGCGGCATCAGAACCCATCGCTCTCTCCGCTCCCTAAGCCTCTCCCTTCCCCTCGGCCTGTGTCTGATAGATAAGGAATGATAAAAACCAGAATATGGAGCGGGAGTGAAATGAAGACAGAAACAGCGACGGAAAGAGAGCGAGACAAAGATCGAGGGGAAAAGAGCAAGGTAGACGGATGCAGAGATAGCAAAGCAAGCGCAGGGATAGAAAAGAGATAAAGGAGGTGATGGTCGCCAAGGGGCAAAGCGAGAGGAGGAGAGAAAGAGCAGGATGAGAAAATGAGAGAGATAGTAGAAGGCCAGGGGGATCGGGAGATTAGGCTGAATCATCTTTTAAGTGATGACCTTAAAAACACACACTCAACTGGATGCCAAACCCTGGGGCCTTGACTGTGTGTGTGTGTGTGTGCGTCAGTGTGTGGAGGTGTTTTCATTTGGTCACATGCTTGTGTGAGACTACACACCTCATAGCATCTGCAAAAAACTGAAAGATCGGGGGGGTCTTTCAGCACAAGCAGCTGCTGTTGCTTCCTGTTAGATGGTGTAAATTTCACGATACTGGAAAAGAAGTGGGATCAAACGGTACCCACACACACAAGCACACACACATTTACATATCCGAGTGTTCCTCCACATTAATAAAATTCACACAAGGCTGATACTTTTCCTCATCTGCTACGATGCAAATTAAAGCCGCACCTGTCAATATTTTTTCTAATGCATCAGATGAATGTGTGTTATGTGAAAGGCGTCGCTCATCGTGACAAACCTACAGAAAATGATCACCTAGCTCTGTAGTTCCTCATCATCTCTACAGACCTTTTTTGCATCTTTGCATCTCATGGTTTTGGTTTTCTGATCAACAAACTCCAGTCGCATCAAACCCATTTCAAGTTGCAGCAGACAGCTGTTTTTAGAAAAGACAGCAAGATTAAAACCCAGATATTTTTCTCTGGGGTTGACGGAAATCAAACCAGAGCTTAAAGGAAAGTGAATGCTACACTCCAAACTCCAAATTGTTGTTATTGTTGCCATTGGTCTGCTGGCTTATATAAAAAGGTAATTGCCAGCCAACACAACTTGTTTTAGGTGATAATATGTCGGGTGTTTTCAGTCCTGCTGCCCCCAAATGGCCCAGAAAAAATTGAATTCGGCTTTAAAGACAGATGTGTTTCATTGTCTCTGCCTCGCTTTCTGTCTTTCATTGATCAGGTTCCCCACAAATCATGATATATTTTGGAGTATTGTTGCGTTGAAGAGGTATGTTTCAGGCAGGGAATTTGATTAAATCTGAACGTGGACATGGAGTATTTGAAAATGTTAGAAATGAGTAACCTCATATGAATATATGCCAAACAATGTTGCATTACATTAGAGTTTGTTTTTCCCCTGAAAAACTGCAGCAGCAGACCAGAAAGGGGGGAGTTTAAAGAGTTATGACAGCATTTTGACCTAGTTATGAAAAGTCATTCATTTTACATGATGGCCACTGTGGGAACCTGTCAATGTATTTTTATTTTTTATTTCATCGCCCTTTATCAATTCTCTGTGTCGTGTTCCTCCTCGGTTTATTTGTCGTGACCGTGTTCCTGTGAGTGAGTTTCTCATTTTTGTTTTCTCATCACTCTCATTCGTCTGCCAGTCTGTCTTCCGGCTTTCTGCCCACTTTAGTCTCGGCTTCTCTGTCCCTTGTTTTGTCACCCTGTACATCTGTCCTTCTGTCTGTCTGTCAGCTTTCCTGTCTGTCTGCCTACATTTCTTCCTCTTTGTGTATTGGTTTATTTGCTCTCTGTCTGTCGGCTTCTGGCTTACGCTGTTTTTCCTTCTCCGTGTCAGTGTTTCTCCAGCTGTCAGAGTTTCTCTCTTTCTGTAAGTCCCTTTGTCCCTTTCTCTCTTTCCTCAACATCATCTCCCACGAATGCATATGTGTGTGTGCGTGCGCGCGTGTGTGTGTGTGTATGCTCTCATCGTGTGCATGAGCATGCTTGAGCTAGTGTGTTGGCTTTACACCGGGTGCACGTGTGCTATGACTGTTTGTCTGATTCATCTCTTTCCTTCTGTTCGAGGTGTGAAATATTTTTCACTGATGAAATATATTTCTGTTTTGATGAGTCGTTTGACTTTAATAACAGATATTGGGAAGAAGCTGCCAACAGTGCAGTGAAAACATCTTCAATATCTCGACACTAATTAATTCACATTGTGAATAATTAACTTGCCCTTAACAGTTGGTGTAGAAGAAGAATGCATACTTACGTTTAACTCATTTTTAACCGTGTTTAACCCATTTCTAGAAAACTGTACTAAAACTGAATTGGACCATGTATATACCCTACATGGTTGGATGCTTACACTCACTATATGTTGCAGTTGCAGATTAAACCTCCGCGGTCCTTTCTATCATTACCTGTGACTATGTGAGTGTTCATGCGCATGTGATCGTGTGTCAGGTCCCGTCAGAAGACTGGGGAGGCGGATATGGCGGCGGCGGTGCGGCCGACAGCGGAGGGGAGATTCCCTGCCGCCGCATGCGGAGCGGCAGCTACATCAAGGCCATGGGCGATGATGACAGCGCTGACTCAGACACCAGCCCGAAAGCCTCGCCCAAGTCCACCCTGATCGCCCAGAGGGACGCCTTTAGACGATCGATCAGCATGGATCAAAGGTCAAATGTCACAGAGCGTTTATATAAGAGTTGAAAGAGCCTTTTTTAAAAACAGCAGCGGTAGAATGATACCAAGTACATTTACTTAAGTACTGCACTTAAGTACAAATTGCAACTTTATATTTCCACCTACTACTATACATCTGCTCATATATAATAGTGACACATAAACAGGGACCATTTTACTGCAGAGTACTTTTACTTTTGATACTTTGAAGTGAATTTTGTTGATAATACATAGTTATTTGCATACGTTGCAGATAATGCAGAACATTTACTTGTAGTGGAGTGTTTATTTGCAGTGTTGTATTGATACATACTTTTACTTAAGTAAAGGATCTGAATACTTCTTCCACAACTGAAAACCAGCTGGCCTTTATTATATTGCTAGTAAGGACAGTACAACTAACTGTATACCCATTTGATGCTCCTGTGAAAACTTGTTTGCTCCATTTAAAAAGTCATAAAAGGACATTTTGTATGATACTAATCTATTGTTGAGCTCAAGAAACTCAAATACAAAAAAGAAACAGCACCATGGATCCTGCACTGGCCATAACGTAACTCGACAGCATCATCATTCCATTAGACCCTCCCTGCTCAGTAAACGTCCTTGTCTTCCAAACTCCACACATTCAGTTTGTAACCACATGTTACAAACCTGATGACATAATCAGGGTTATTTTCTCCACCTTCAGAAAGCTCCCTCCAGAGTCAGAGAGCATATTACGTGACGGTCTTCGCAGGCACAAAGTGAAATTGTGTAACACTGGTGGGGCCCCTTTAAGATACCCCGTGACAGATTTCAGTAACGTTCAAATCGTCATGCAGACACGACCACTGCGAACCACAGTATCTTGAGATGATACTTCTGTCACAACATGATATGGGGACACAGCGAGTGATAATATTGAATTATCGCCCAGCGCTAGTTCAAGCATTAATTAATCCAATTTTAATCGCATGAGTCCAATTATCATTATCACAAACAAAGAAATTTTACAAATAACATTTGTGTCCTTACAACAGTGGATGCCTTCATTTGGTGAGCTCCTTGGGAACATTTAAATGAATAATTGCAGTTTTTACCATTTGACATGTGGATGCAGCATCACAACACTCAACATGACTGCTGGTGGCACAGTCATCCAACCTGACTCAGTGACATTTTATGTGACAGTTACCCAAGTGGTGTGCTGCGTGTTGCTGAATGTTACAAAAATAACACAGCTGAATATTTGACATCCGGAATATGACATTAAGTAAGAAACAACTGTGTCGCCAAACTGAACATGTGTATTGTTTGTTTCATCCAGGTATTCATGTAAGCAGTGCACAGACTCCTACCCCAACAGCCGAACTACACCCAAAACCCACACCCGCTCTCGCAGTTACACCCGCTCTCTGACCAGCTCACAGGTAACAAATAATGTTCATCTGTGCAAATGATCGATTTTCTTCGGCGACAGCCGTGCACCTCTCTCACCCTCCCTCTCGTCCTCCAGCTGGGAGACACGTTGAACCGTCAGTTTGAGGCGGTGTGCGAGACCATGTTCGGCGAGGTAGAGTCTCAAGCCGTCGACGCCCTGGATCTTCCAGGCGTCTTCCGCACCCGCAGCCACAGCTACGTCCGCGCCATCCAGGCCGGCTGTTCCCAGGACGACGACTGCCTCTCTGTCTTCTCCATGTCGGGCCCCCAGGGAAGCATCAAGAGCGGGGCCGGTGAGTGTGTGTGTGTGGTTTGACAATAAGTCTGTGTGAGAGTGAGAAGGATGTGTGGTTGTCTTTTATGTGGTGGCAACCTGGTGGGAGACGCAGTAGGACAGCCAGTGGGAGATGGATTTTTATGACAGCTTGTGTCTGCTTACCTCAACAAAAGGAAGCCAATGCACTCGCATACACACATCCACAAACCACACACCGTCGCTCATTGCACAGCTGTATGCAACAACTGCATCCATTTTTAATTTTTAACCTTTTTTTTTTTTTCTTCCCTATTCCTACAATCTCTATGATCTCACTTTTTCACCCAAGCCTTCTGTTCCTCAGCAGCACTGTCTTTGTGTTTGTGTATATGTGTGCATACCATAATCATAGGCTTGCGTGCTCTGTTATTGTGCATGCTCTTTGTTCTCTGTCATCTTGTCTCTGTATCTCAGCTCTCCCATCACCCTCCCCTGTTTGATCGCAGGTTTCTCGGGCTCGGTAATAGGTACAGGAACACTCATGATTATGATGATAGCTTAGTGTCTCCAGCTGCTTTGTTTCTCTCCATCTATCTATAGTATGTCTCTTTCTGGCGTGGTCTCACTCTTTTGCCTTCTTACTCTGTATCACTCTTCTTTGAAAAGTGTCGGTTTTTTGCATTGTGTGTTATATCTTTGCAATCAAGCTCCTACTCATTATACAGGACATCAACAGTAATTTGTGTGTGTGTGTGTGGGTGCTTCATTTGCTTATGTGTGTCACAGTACAGTAGACTGCAGAGCAACTCGAGTGCCTTACAGGACTCAAATTTCTGAGCTCGGACCAGCAAAGTCCCCCCTGATACTTATTAAAGCCTCTGTAAAGGAGTCGTATACATCAGCCACAAACACACACACACAGTACACAAACTCACAGGCACACATACCTACATACATGCATGCTCCCATACTGGAGCTTAAAGAGCCTCATGGTTAGGATCTTTGTAAACTGAGACAAGCTGTCTGGTGATGAAGATGCTTGGAAAGAAAGGCATTCAAATTTGATTCTTTATTCAGTGAAAATAATCTGTGCGTGTGTGTGTGTGTGTTCGAAAGAAGCTATGAGGGAGGAGGTAGAGACAGAATCTGCTCCTCTCATTTTAATATTTCTCACAGGAAATTGCTTTATCTTCTTAAGAAGCAGAGTTAAGTTAGCTCAAGGGAAGAGGTTTTCTTTTGTCACTTCTGTCATGTCTGTCTTTTCCACCACTTCACTCTCTGCCTCTCACTGAAATTCAAACCACGAGCTGATTTTTGGTGAAAAGAAGTAGTGCCTTTGACTTGCATTTATAAATCTTTCTGTCACATCATGCGTCGGCATTATTTCTTAATGATTTTGTTGTTGTTTTCTCTTTTTCTCTCCATATTGGTTCGCCCTCTTTATGTCAACAAATTTCCCTCTTTTCACTCTGTGCTGTTCCTTTCACATTCTCCTTCCAGTCTGTCCCTTTTGTAAGTATCCACCTCCCCTGCTCCCTGTTCATGTAGTACCCATGTTGCTCTTAACAGCCCGCTATGCCTCTGTCTTCCTTTCTCCCGCTCTTCTGACACTTCAGTCTTTCCTTATCGTAAAGGTGCTCCTCCCCCACTCCCACCTCGCATGTCCAAGTCTTCGCTCTCGGTGCGAGCCCAGAGCAGCACCGAGTCCACCCAGGATGCCTACTTCCAGAACAGCGGACAGTTGGCCTCCAGCTCAGGCCCCGGGCGCCCCAAGCAGCACAGCAACTCCGTGGACCTGGGCAGCTCCGATGGGCCCTCGGGTCGCTCCTCCAGAGGGGGCTACTACACCGCCACGGGCCCCGGACGGTCCAGGCAGCACAGTAACTCGGCAGAGAGCCTAGATGGGGTGAGGGGGTCTCGGGAGCTGGTGCCCTACGGAGGGGGCCCAGGAGTTGGGGTGAGGGCCAAACACAGCAGCTCGGCCGACAGTTTGTTGGAGGGGCCACCGAGGCCGGCCAGGGAGAGGGACGGCAGGGTCGGGGGCAGCCTGGGGAAGTCGGTCTCCCTGCCTCAGAACAGCATAGTGCTGAGTAAAGCTGGGGGGCAGGACGAAGGACGTGGTGGGAGAAAGTGGAGGCCATCCATAGCTGTGCAGGTGAGAAAGGACATTTCTCTCTGTCAAAATCAGGCTGCAACTAACTAGCTTGCTGATTATTTTTGTAATTATTCATTTGAACCTTTAAACTACAAAATGTCTGAAAATAATGAAAAATGTCTATCAAATTTCAAATTCAGACAGTCCAAAAGTATTTTATTTACAATCATATAAAACAGTTAGTTGTTGATCAACTAAAAGATCAATTTACTAATAATCTCAACACTGATCAAAATATAATCCCAAATACACAATGTACATGTTAAAGAAACAGTTTCACATTTTAGGAAATACAGTAATTTGCTTTCTTTGGGAGCGGTAGATGAGAGGATTGATACCTCTTGTGATTGTGTATTAACTATGGAGGTATCATTGACGTAGCTTAGCACAAAGACTGGAAACAGGGGGAACGGTTAGCCTGCCTCTCTCCAAAGTTCAAATACATCCTGACCAACACTTTAAACTCACTAACAAGTTTATTTATTGATATGGATTTATACTTATTTATACTAATTACTTCCTGGAGTCTTCAGCTATGAGAATTGTATCAATTGTCTGATTTAAAGCAATAGTTAGACATTTGGGGAAATATGTGTGTTTGTTTTCTTGCCTAAGGTTCGATGAGAAGATCAGTACTGCTCTCCTGTGTTTGGTAGATACCACCAGCAGCTGTTGTTTTTGTACTTAGCTTTTTGTAGAGATTAAACAAATAAGATATAATGTGTTAATTAGTGAGCTTTAGAGGTGCTGCTAGGTGGATTTGTTACCTTTGGACAGAGCCAGACTAGTTGTTTACCCGTTTCCAATATTTATGGTAAACTAAGCTGACTGGCTTTTGCTTTTTATTTCGTGGACAGATGGGAGACTGGTATCGATCTTCTCATTTAAGCCCCAAAAATAAATGAGTGTGTGTACCGAAATATCTATTCCTCAGTCTTTCAGGTGTGTGTTCAGCAAATAGCACTGCGCTCTGACTATGGTGCTTTGTGATTTCTTCTGTTTCAGGTGGACAGCTCCGAGACTCTGTCAGACTCCGACGCAGAGGGCAAAGCTCTTACAGAGGTCCACTCTATAGGAGTCCAAGTAGAAGATGACAAAAGGTGATGGAAACACAACTAAAAATCACAGCAGGGAAAAAGTATTTGTCTTTGAAATCTCTTTTCAACTCGAAGTGTGTTTATGTAGCCTGACATTTGACTTGCCTTAATTATGGACCCAAACTTGCAAACTAAGATGTGTGTTTGTTTATTTGCTAATTTGTCCTTATCCCCAAATATGTGGCTTCATCTGGAGCTTTTGGTCTTTGCACAGTAATTTATGTGAATAATTTTAATAGATAATTTGAAAAAGCCTTCATCTCCTGGGCACCCAACGGTGCAGCCACCTATGGTTGATTTCTAGGCTAGATCCTATTATTTCATTTAACATTTCATCAGACATCACAGCTTGAACTCAGTAACACTTTGTTCCAAGAATGTCGTGTTTTTCAAGTGTAACCATGACTACTGCAAATCATACACTCGACATGACTTTTACACGTGATGCAGCCCTTCTCCTAATTATATCAAGCTTCGCCTACGGGTCAGATTCATGCGCATGCATGCGAGCAGTCGCAACATCGCATATTCCTGAACCCCAAGCAGTGTGTGATCATGCACCTGTTAACAATGTCCCCCACCTCCTGCAATCATCAAGGGTGACAGTGTGATGTTGGAAGAGAAAACGGGAGCGCGGGAACGGAAATCTGAGTCACCTCATCAGACAGCAAAGAAGGATGAGGGGAGGTGGGGTACAAACTTGTATTAAAGTAAACACTCATCACCAAGTCCATTGACATGCTATTTGCACACACTGGTGCGTCATATGTCAGAGGATTTAGCAGGGCTTATCACAAACGCGTGAGTAGTAGTGACTGCAGTGACAGCATGACTATCCCTGCTCCAATGCGAATGTGCAATTAATGGAGGAAAAATATGATCTGAGAAAGTCTTTTGCACGTGATAGTCTGTGTGACTGGATGGCTCTGGGCCTGCTGTGACTCCCTGTGTTGCAGGCGGGCTCGATTCAAGCGCTCCAACAGCGTGACGGCGAGCGTGCAAGCCGACCTGGACCCTGAGGGCTTCCCGGGGCTCAGCATCGCAGTGCCAACACAGGACAAGAGTCTCCAGTTTGGCTGTTCCTTCCAAAGGCACTCGTCGGAGCCGGAGTCTGCCAGCCAGTACACAGAGTGTCACCGCACCGTCCACACACAGGGACAATGGGCCTACAGAGAGGTAGATCTGCAGTCATTCACAAAAGGTTATCTGGGTTCCCAAGGTCATACGTTCCCATGGTCCTATGTTCCCATGGTCCTATGTTCCCAGGGTTCCCAAGTTCAATATTCTTCGATCACACATTAATCCTCCTATTGGGTTTGGGTCAAAACCTTAACCCTGGGTTCATAGGACCCTGATGGTGTTCATGCAAACTACATGCAGTGTTTCAGGTGAAGAAAATATGTTCCTTTTTTACACAAACTTTAAAAGAATGCTGTATTGTGTCACAACTAGTCAAAAACTCCACTGGGTACCTTTAATATAGTAGAATATCACAGCTGACGTTTTGATGACATCTTGCTGAGAGATGAGAAAATCAATACTGTCTGTTAAACATGAAAGTGCAGCCAGGAGACAATTAGCTTAGCTTAACACAAAGACTAGAAACAGGGAGAAACAGGCAGAAATTGTCATTCTGGTAGGAATTTAATAAACAAGCTATAACATGTTAATTAATCTAATCATTAGGACATGAGAAAGGTGTCAATCCCCTCGTCTGATTCTCATCAACAAAGCAAATATACATTTTCCCCCAAATTGTCAAACTATTCCTTTAAACTTGGCCAAAAAACTTCATGTGCTTTTTAAAGTAAGTTTCAAACTAGTTTAGGTAGGAAGTAACAGTAAATGAAAAAAATAAAATCTCAAAATCTCAAGATCAGTATTCTTCTTAAAATGTATTAGCTGTAGTCACACCTTATGGTCAAATTAATAGCTACTAGACTAAGAAATGAGGACTGAGGATGACGTGTACCAAAAACCATGTGTCTAACAGTTTTTCTCATGTTAACGCAGGACTTTATCCAGAGTGGCTACACCACTGAGCCCTGCTCAGCAGACCCACGGCCCCACCAGCACCCACACTTGCCTCCACGTTCCCACTCCCCTCTGCCCATCGCCTCTGAGAGAGCCTGGGCGGGGACGCCGTCCCTGGAGGGCCCCCGGAGCCTGCCGGACTCGGGCCGAGCCTCGCCCTGCATGAGAGATGGAGAGTTCTTCTTACGCCTGCTGCAGACCGAGGTGGAGAGGATGGAGGGCTGGTGCCAGAACATGGAGAGAGAGGCAGAGGAGAACGAACTGCCAGAGGAGAGTGAGTTTGGGAGGAGGATCAAAAGGATGAGAGATAAAGATAAACAATGAATAATTCTCTAAAACCACTTATGCACTGTTTCCTCTCTAGTTCTTGAGCTGATTCGAAATGCAGTTGGCAGTGCCCAGATGCTCATGTCTCAGAAAGTCCAGCAGTTCTTCCGCCTCTGCCAACAAAGTGTGGTGAGTATGTGTGATTGCATGCAAAATCATGACAACATGCATTAGATATGGTGCGTGGTTTTGCTTCACATTTGGTTTTTGATTCACTGTCACTAAAGGCTAAATTAGCTTGGCTGCAAAAACACTTCCGCTGAAATTGGTCCAATGTATTATTTTTTTTGTCTTTCTCTCTTTCTTAAATCCTTCCGTATTATTTTGCCACCCAACAAATGTCATGTCCCTGCCCACCTAGGACCCATCAGCGTATCCCCAGCCCACCTCTCAGGACCTGGCAGGCTTCTGGGACCTGCTCCAGCTCAACATAGAGGACGTCAGGGTCAAGTTTCAGGACCTCCAGAGGCTCAAGGACTCTAGTTGGAGGCTCCCACCTGAAAAGAAGGTGAGAGGCCGAGGAGTCCAAACAGCCCTGGTTTCCCTACAGCACTCCCCCAGAGCTAAGATGGCAGTGTGCAGAAGAGTAGCGCAGATGGTCGTGCCCTCCAAGCCTTTGCAGGCTGTGAAAATACAGAACGGCAAGAGGAACTGAGCTGAGCTTGCCCACAAGACGGTGGAGTCTTAAACTGCTAGAAATCTAAATGCATATCAGCATTTTTGCATTTATTGCAGCTGGTCAGACAGAAGAAAGTGCTTGTCTGTTACAATATAGTCTATAAAGATAAGGCTACTCACTGGTCAACTACATTATTGTTGGTAACAAACTAACAATTGTTTCTCCTTTCTCCTTTTTCTTTTTCATGATCTTTGTTTACCTTTTCTTCCCTCATTTCATTTCCTTTTACGTCACCCAATGCCGATGCATGCTGAGATACCTTTTTTTTAATCGATTTTGCTTATTTGTCTGTCATTATGTCTCGGTCCATGATTCTTCCTCACTTGAATTTTACCCTTTTTGTTGGTGGTTTTTCCCTTTGGTTTGTCACTCTCTTTGTTCCTCCTCAATATGTTTGCTTTTTCTGCATGGGATCCCTTTCACACAACCATCCAAAACCATTTTTTTCACCATCCGGCACATAAAATCCACTGTGTTTCATGTTATATCTGCGCCTCACCATTGCCGGGCTAGGAGGACAAGAAGCTTCCTCCTCCCTTACCAAAGAAGCCAGCAGGCGGGGTGAGTGGCAGCCTGCGGGCTGATAGCAGCGGGGAAGGGGGTGCCGGAGGTGGAGGAGTCGGATCTGGGGGACTGGTGGTGCCTCGCCTGGGTGGACATACCCTACCCATCAGGGAGAAGTCCCTGGACCTCGGGGACCGTCAGAGGACAGAAGCGAGGAGGAGGCTGCTGCAGACCAAGCGCGCCGCCTCCTTCAGGCAGAACTCGGCCACAGAGAGCGCCGACAGCATCGAGATCTACATCCCCGAAGCCCAGACTCGGCTCTGAACACAAGACTGAGGTGTTTCCCACCCACCTCCTCACTTGCCCTCACCCCTGCAAAGCCGACCCACACGCCAATCTCAGACTTTCTCTGAGCCCAGTTTTGGATCTTCTGTGGGGCATTCCTGTTTCTCCTCGACCCTCCCCTTAGCATTTTCCACCACTTCACTTACCACAACTGCAAATTCACTCCTCTTGCTCATTCAACAAGCAATGACAGCCATTTTAGTGTCTTGAAATTTGGACATTTTACTGACACGGAGGCCTAGACCTGAAGTGGTAGCTAGCAGATATGAGTTACAGACTTTTTTTTAAGAATTCTCTGGATTTCTTTTTTGGCTGACAACAAACAAGAAACAGTCCGCTTTTATAACAGTTGTCAGCGGAGGTTCACGCAGTAGTAGCATGCCTGTGCGTGTTCACCTAGCACTTCTCCATCACTGAAAATAAAGGGCTTAACAGGCACAAAACCTCTGTGTGAGGAGATGACGGAATCTCCCAATGGATCCCCTGTTGCCATCTCCTGAATGCCATTTGCAACAGAATCAACTAAGCTATATCCACACTCTTCACTGACGCCACCAGTACAGATGAATAAACATGGATTCATTTCTCATCATCAGTATAAATGCCCTTAAAGTCAGATGGTTGGCAATCCCCAAAGAACATTCTCCAAGCATAGTCAGTCAACTACAGCTGGCTCCTTTCAACCAGGTGCCATCTGTCCACCCAGGCACCCAGTCAAAGAATATGAAACAATTTTCTGCCTCTTCCCTTCATTCCTCACGCCCCACGTCTCCATCGACCACCCTCAGCATTCAGCAGTGAGGCTGTTTGAATGTGCAAGTGCTATTTGTACATAGTGTGCACACTCATGTTTGCCAAAAGGAGCTTCTGCGGTGTAGCATCACAGCCTTGACAGCTAGAGAGCATCACAGACAAAAAAAACAGAGTCCTTTGCTTTTTATGTAGTCTCTCTGAAGTTTCGAGTTTTCGGGGTGGGGTTGCTGGGAATTTTTAGGGGAATATATTTTGGTGGCTTTTCAGGACTGTACTGAGAAGGCCTCCATTTCACTGTGAGACTATAGCACCACCAAGTGATCAAATGAGGACCCAAACCAACAACAGTGATCTGCAGAGAGTTCTTTCCACCTCAGTCAGGAATTAACAGACGCCCTGATGAAACAGCCATGAAAGAAGATCAGTTTCCTTATTAGTTTTTTCTGTTCTTTCCCCTTGACACTCAGTGTCCTTTCTCTTGTCTTCTCTTGAATATTCAGAGTGGACCTTCCCATGATATGTTTGCATTGTTAGAAGATAAAGCGGTGGATCACAGAGTAAAAGTGGGAGAGCTGCCAAAGTCTTCAGCTGAATCCGCTCGCCTAACTCGAAGTACAATCCTCTCAATTGAACGCACTGCTGATGAAAGAGGGAGCGATTCCTCTGATCGAAAGAAAACAAAAGGAGTCGTATTCGATGTAGCTCCCTGCAAACCCCTTCCAAAGAGTCATCAAAAACAGGAAACCATCAGTTGTAAAACGACAGACAAGAAGCAACTTGATAGTGTTTAGTAGTTACGCTGAGATTAGATAGCAGTTGTTATGAATGGAATTATACTGTGTGTCTGCTGCACAATGTCCCTTTCCCTTCTTCTTTATTTACTTCTTGAAATCATACTATCTGATGTTTCCACTGAACAAAGTGTAGCATGATTTTAAAAGCTTTGAAGGGGTCTCACTTACAAATTTATGCCAGAGCAGATATTTCTAATTGAAGTGTTTTGTATGGATGGTGCATATAGACTCGTATGCGTGTGCGTAGTGTGAACACGAAGGGCTGTGTGACGAAGCCCAACGAATACTGACAAATCCAAATCAGCCATTTTAAAGACAAAAAAACGCAAAATATAAGAATCTTTTGGCATGACCAGTTTTTTGTTTGTTTTTTCTATTTGGATGGAATGTGTTGGCAAAATGGGGTATTTTAATGGGAGATGTATATTTTATAATATAATCTACATTTCTAGATTAGTAGAGACTATTGAGTACAGTATATGTACAAAAAAAGCATATATCAAATGTGAACTACTGCAGTATTATTATGATAGATTATAGCATTGTGTGATACTACAGCTGTGTGGCATATCCAGACTCAGTACATGTGAAAAAGAATTTCAAATGATTATTATCTTCAGTTTGTGAGTGCTGGGTCAGGTTCACAGGGTATATAACTGGCAAGAGTGTTAATTGCCAAGTATGATCCTCCTTAGGCCTACTGTATATCTGTCTGTGGTTCTAATAACATATACTGCTGTATCCCCTCCCTGTATTTCCTCTTTAGAACCAACTACATGTGCCTAACCAGCTATATGTGGAGGTTTCCTTTGAACACAGTTTACAGTATATATATAGAACAATATGTAAATAGAAAAGTATAAAATCTCCAGAGAATATTGTTGAAAAAAAATGTTTTTATTGTAATGACATGCCATCCTTTGTCTCCCTCACTCTCACTTGCAATACACACATAAGACCGGCAGATTTTGTTGATGTTAATACTGCATGTTTTATGTCGACCTCACTTGAAAAACATAGCCGAATCTCATTTTTTGACTGACGAAAGGAAAGCAAAATTTTGTAGCTTATAAACCTTTTTGTGATTGAAAAAAAAAAATTGACAGGATTTTACAGTGTAGTTATTTCGATGAGTCACCTCTTTGTACAAAGATTATATCCTTGGAGGACAATGGCAACCTTGAAACAGCAATCAGTGTTTTGATGTGAATCTCAACAGATCAATTTAACAACCCTCCATGCGAAACGAGCTGCCCTGGCGATGAGAAAAAAAAAAAGGGCTGAGAGTCAGACATCATGTTTAATTCATCTGCAGCAGTGTGGGTTTGCAGATCGGCTTTTTTTTTTTTTTTATCCCCTCATCCTTCTCCTCTGTTACCCTCAAACTTGACAACATCTCAGTGGTGTTTGACACAGCCCTCATCAAACAAAGCACAAAGACCTGCTTTTATACTGTTACTCCACTGTGAAGGCCTCTTGACTCCACCCTCACAATCCTCAAACCTTTCACGCAGAGGGATGGCAAGGTCTTTCCATTACGACTCGGCCTTGAGGGACACCAGGAATCAAAGAGGCTTTGTGGGATATTTCTCCACCGTAGCAACTACTGTTCCCTCTTCAATTCTCGCTGACTTTCTCCTCTATACTTTTGATCACATGTTGAGGTGTTAGCCAGCCACCTTGCCTTTAAACAGGTCCATTGCAAACACACTTCTCGTGGTATGACTTCCATGCTTTCCGTTCAGTATTTTTACCCATCCATCTGTCCTATATTCTCACAGTATAAATACATCAGCCTCGGCTAAAAATAGCACCTGGGTGTATAGTTGTACAAACATGATCCGAGCACTCACCACCACACCAGACGGACTGCTATACGAACCCTTTCACCTCTTTCTAGAAGTGCAAAAACCCCTCGTGGACAGCCAGACGGACAAGTCAACTCCGAGTACCTCAGTTTCTAGCAGCAGTGTCTCCAACCCCGACCCAGGCCTCCGTCCTCAGGGGATTCTCTTAACACCACACAACCGGCGGACCCTGAAAATACAGGACCAGGTCAGTCCCGCAGGAACGTTGTCCATATTCTCTGAATGAAAGAGGAAATCCTTTGAGCCCAGATTCTCTAGTAGCCATTTTCTGAGACTGGAGAGCGGTAGTGAAAGGAAGTGGCGGTTTAAGGCAAGAGCTGAATTGTAGCCGACGTGTGTGTGCTGTATACTCTACATCTGCAGGAGGGATGCTGTAGCAGCAGATTTGAGTTTTAGTTATGCAGACATTTCTGAGAGGCAGAGCTGCTCTGGAGGAAAAAGTCACTGGTTGAGTTAAACCTCAGTGGGAGAAGCCGAGGAACTAGTTTTCCGGGCCAAGTAACTATAACTATGAGCTGTGGCATCTTCTTCTTGTTCCATTACTCCCTACTATATTTCTAACTGATCTGCTGTCAAAAAATGTCGTTTTTTTAATGTATTTTTTCAGTGAACAAACATGATCACCCTGTGTTTCAGCAGATGAATGATAATAATGCTACTTACTAATTAGCAACAATAGGAAATGTTGGGTTAGAAATAACTTAATAAAGCAGCACTTGTAGCTCTCACAGATTACTGGATTACATACACACATGCATTGCTTCCTGTGAAACTTGTACACCGGCAGAATTTCAATCCACTGCAGGACACTGAAAACAACTATATAGAAAAAGAATTACAGAATAAAGTACATTAAATGTCTATTGCTAAAAAATAATGTCAACCAAAAAGCACTATCAAAAACAGGCTCTGATTTCATGAAAGGCCTAAGGATTATATCTTTAATGCTCATTTATACTTTGACCAAAGTCCCTTAAAACTTATTTTTTGGTTCTCCTCCCAGAGGTTTTACTTCCCTCCACCTCCAGAGCAGCTCCAACCTGAGATGTTTAACTGAAACTCCAATCTGCCTTTAGCTCTGAGGTGTAATTGCGTTTGTGTGTATGTGTGTGTGTGTGTGGGTGTGTCTATTTACACTGTAATGTTGTTTAACAGTACACACACAGGTAACCATGTGGGTCAGAGACAACTGAGCAATTACTGTGTAATTAACAAAAAAATAATACCCTGCCACCCTCACGTTTACAAAATGTAAATACCTGTTGCCAATGGACATTGCTCTTCTCAATATTACATATATTGTTATTACAATATGATTATTATTAGTATGATTATTGTCATTAAAAGGATTAATTATTGCCATCACTCTCATTATTATAAACGGTGTTGTCAACTATAGCTATGGGTAAACATTGTTCTGTATTCAAGGGCGAGTCTTGTGTACAATAACAAAAAAATATAAATAAATAGTTGAATCTATGAAGTCTTAAATCGCTGCTACTAAGGAGATGGAGTAGAGGAAAAGCAAACTGACAATAACTCTGGGAAGACATTTTTCTCTGGGATCACTGATGGACACTCAAGTGAGGAGTGAGAGATCACCAATAGAGGAAAGTAAGCGTTGAACAGATGGACTGAAGGGAAGATCCAAACATAAGACCTTGTTTCTCCATGTGCATTTATTCCACTCTGAACTCTCAGTTCTGCCAGAGGAGGATGACAACATGGACATCAAACTGATACAGACTCTGCTCTCTCTGTATTCTACTCTATAATGTAGCAAAAACTAAATAGCCCCTTGTTCTCTACTCTCTCCTCCTCTTTCATCTCTTTCTTGTATTTCTCACTGAACACCATGATTTTTAATCAGACGGGTTTGATACAGCGAGCTTTTCTGTCTTTCAGCTCAGCTTTATTCTTGAGTTCACTTGTTTTATACGTTCGATTCAGTGCCAAGACAGCATATTGTACATACAAACATTAAAGGCTTTTTGTTTTTCTCTCCTATAAAAGCAGTTGACTGGAGCATATAGCAATAGTGATGCCATATGATATGAACTTTGTTTCATGATGCCACCAGTGGATACACAAGATGCATGAGAACACCACAGTGACAGAGAGATGCGGTCTGGATAAGTGCTGGACGGCAAGCAGAGGGCGTTGCACAGTGAAGTGTAAATCATGATTCTGTTTGTTGTGTTGTGGTTCTCATTTTGTACATACAAAATTTATTTATTGATCTTGTATGTTTTATGGATCTAGATGTGTCAAAGGAGCACGTCTGATAGCGCTGAAGCCCAGAGAGATGGCACACTGTGACGTGGTTTACCCCAACACAGAATGTAACACTGTCAACGTTGTCAAAACATTTTCTAATGGCTAATATTATTACTATTAATATGATTATTATAAAGCTATTTTAGCGAGTTAAATGAGGGGTGCTGTGTCTCCTTTGTCTTTCTTTTGTGTTGATCTTCTGACTCTGTTGACTGTTTGAAGAGCTGAAAAAGGGAATCATTTAGCCAGTTAACTCTGAGTCAAACCTTTCCCTGAAAACATGGTTTAAAAGTATTTATTATATTAAATATTCATGACTAAATAAGAAACAATCAAAGTTTGTTTGGAAAAGTTTGGGGGAAAACTGGGGGAATATTGTTTAAATGAAGAGTTGAACTATCAAAAACTCATCTGATTGACAGTGGCCTGGCAAACAAAGCCACAACTTTCATCAGCTTTTGAGTCAAATGTTGCTTAACACTGATTGATCTTTATTGTGTTATCGCTTTTTCCCCCTGGTTCCAGTCTTTATGCTAACCTAGGCATATCCTGGTATCCATCTTCTCTTCCAGCTCTGTGCCAGAAAGCAAATAAGTAAAATTCCCAAAAACTATTCCTTTAACAGATAATTGTGTTTATACAGGATCCTAATGCTGATGGTAACAAGCTGCTTGAGAAAAAAAAAAATTTTTAAAGGAAAATTCTAGTCCAAAAAAGTTTGGAGTCTGTAAAATGTTAATAAAAACAGAATGCGATCATTTGCAAACAGTGTTTACTGACAGCGGTTTTATGAATGGCTCCTGAGCCCATCTTGTAATATCCTTTATACAATCATGTGTTTGTCTTTTGTTGCTCCGGTCCCAACTGATTGCTGGAATCAAATTCAGAAAAGCAGATATTTACAAAAATCAATGAAGCTGATGAGGTGAAACATTAAATACATTCTTGTTGTACTGTTTTAAATTGAATCCAAACGGCATAGGAAACTGTGCTAGTAGAGAAAGAGATATTTCAGTTGAAAAAACTACTTTACCATGTTTTAGGTCTAAGCAAGTGGGATTATTTCGTTCAATTGATGATAAAGTCATTTAAGACTGAACGAACACTAAATGACATAGCAGATGGACATTTTTTGACTCATCTCGGCAGCATCCATCAAAAATGCAAAGCAGGGGTCAAAGAGAAGAATTTCCCCAAAAAGGAATTTCCATTGTCTCTCCTGTTTCCTTTGTCTCTCTCTGTCTCTGCCTGTAGGAATTTGCAATGCAAATACCAAGCAGGTTAAAAGAGAGGACAGAGAACAATTTAGCACTGGCTCTCTGACTCAAATGCACAATCCCTGTGGGCATCCTCTTCCCAGTCAGGTCTAAACTCAGACTGACACACTGAGGGGATATTTTTGTCCATTCACACAATAGCTGTGGCGAAGAACTGCACTCTGCACACGTCTGCAGCCGCTGCTACTGAATATAAAGTGTCCAGCTGAGATTTAAGAACATGTAGCAGCAGCCTCGGGGTACGAGAAGCAGACTACAAGCAAAGCTGAGGAGTTAGTCAAATATAAAAGTGTGGGAGATGAATGCTTAATGCCATCCTGAGGCACTTAATGGGGGTGCTGAAAATAAAAAGTGCTAACAAGTGCTGCACAGAACATCAAAACATCCTGACGTACCCATGTCATCTTGTTCCCACCCATGACTGTGTAGAGCGACAAAAAAAGTTATTCAGTCATACTTGAGTATAAAAAGCACTCAAGGTTTGTACATCTTATGAGACCAAAAAAAGTCAGATGAGATTTGAAATTTTTGAGACATAATTGTTTCTGAGCACAAGGCAGCACCGAAGGATGTTGAAAGCGTAATTAGAAACACTGAATAACAACTTTGTTTCTTGACCTTGCTTTAAGGGATTCCAATTTTTCAAAAACCCCCGCAGGCCAAGGACTCTGTGAGAAAAATGGACCTAACCCTAACCCAGTATTTTAACAGCTCTTAATGTTTATCCCAAGTTCTGAACCTTGTCATTTTTGCCAGAGCTTCCTCAGAATAGAATGAACCTTTACAAATATACTGTATAAATGCAACACAACCATTCATCAGACAAATCAAATCATCTTGCATTCAACTATTTACCGATTTGTAAAAAGTGCATTGTATATAAACTCTAAAATGAATCATCTCTAAAACAGCAATTAGACAGTTGAGAAGATGTCAGTAAGGCTTAACATGCTGAACAAAGATTCCACTTCTCATTCACAAACATTCAATGATTACAAAAAAGAGCACATAAGAGGCTGTGACACATTAAATCTCTCGTCCTCCGACCTACAAAGGACTCATTGAAGAGTCTTTCATTTTGGCAAAAATACTTAAAACATTACACAAGCGCTGTCCCTTCAACCATAGTGCATAAGCTTTCCCTTGTCTTACAAACATAATGAAAACCTGAGATGAACAAATTCTAAATCTGCAACCTTGTAGAGGTTGAACATTTTTGGGGTTTAAGGCTCACTGGATACCCTCCAGTCTGAGTGTCCAGGCTTGACCAGGGGAGGGAGGCAGTTCAGGCAGAAGGACAAAGAGACCAGCACTGGGGAGGACTGGAGACCAAGGTAAGGGCTTTGGATACCCCAACAAGGTCACCTGAACGAGGGACAAAAATCAGCGATTTAGTTTGATTCATGTATGAGGAGCCGTACCAATATCCCCTCTTTGAATTAACTGTCACTAAGCTGGTTGTGGACTGCCATGTTGTGGACAATGAGTAGTACAGAAAAAACTATCTAGGTTTATGTATTCAACAAGGTTACATTTCTTTTCGTCAAGGCTTTACTGTTGACTTTTATCATCTGTAAAAACAACATAGACAGCATTGTCTCAGTCTCTTTACCTTAGTGGCTGTTGACGTTTTAGGTGCCATTAGTTGCACTGTGGGCTTGGGAGGTTTGGTAGTCATGACGGCATAGACGATTGCTCCTTTAGATGTATACCTAGAAAAATGGATACAATAACTTGCATGAATTATCTCAATTTCAGGGTGTCCAGTAACTGAGGAGTTAAGACTCACATAACTGCAACACCCCTTTGTTGCATTTTCTGTCTGTATCTCTACGATGACTTTCAAATAAAGGCTAAATACCAACAAAACCTTCAAAACAATCTGCTTTTCAATTATTGGATTGACCACTCTGACAAGATCACAGCCCTTAAAATGCTCAGCAGCAGCTCTTCTGCAGAGGAGCAAAGTGGGCTTTGGCAGATTTAAACTTAAAACTGAGTATGTAAACACTACTTTTAGTCCACCTCTGCCCTTTATACAACGTGTGAATGCAATGTCAGATACAGTTTCTGGCTTCTATATATATTTCTGGAAATTGTGCTTTCAATTACAAATGACAGTAACTACAAAATGACAGGCTGATTCTTACCAGATTGGTACAGTGGTGTTCTCAGTCTGGATCCTCCAGGGTTTGGAAGCGTAGATGGCCTCGCCGTTGATCTCTAGCCAGGCTCCGACACCCCTGAGCCTCTCCTCAAACAACACAGGGATCATGCCATCAGGTGTGGGACCCACATTCAGAAGGTAGTTACCTCCCAGAGCCACAGTGTGGACCAGATCCTGTAACAGAAGCAGGAGGAGGACAACCAGTCAGAGACACCTAACAGTTAATCTTATACATGTTTTTAAGCAGTGAAAAATAAGATGAGTGATACATTACATGCTTGGCTGCATTTTTGATCAGTATTCTCTCAATGATGACAACCTCAAGGCACATGTGATTGTAGCAGCAAATTGAGGATCAGCAAATTGATTGATTACAGTTTTTCACAATTGCTAAAACACTAAACCCTATTCTCTGAACAACGTTCACATAGTTAGACACAATTTGCAGGTCTCGCTCTCTCTTATTGCAAAACTCATAACACATTCTCATTCAGTAAAGACACATTTTGCACTGTGATGCACTTTGTGTTGCAAAATGCTAATCCCAGGCTGCAGAGGTTAAACACAACTAAGACACAGTCATCTTCTTTCAAAAACTCGAAATTGTTCAGACTTGTTTGTAATGACGTGATTAAACCAGCTGAATAGAACAGAAGTTAGTTCAGAGTGCAGAGGTGGCACAGGTGAGCTGAATGTTGATACCAACAATGGATGGAAACAATCTGTGAAGGCAGAGGAGACAGTAATTTTCGATGAAATATGAGCGATTGTGATAGACCATGTTCTTGTTCATGGATTAACAATGAGGGTAGCAGGACATTCATAGAAGAGAGCAGGTAATTGTTGTTGGGGGGGTTGGCTTTCTTGACAGACTTACATGATAAGATACAATAAGATATACCTTTATTCATCCCACAGTGGGGATGTGGGGATATTCACATTGTACAGCAGCAAAGAAGAGAAAACTTACATGAGATGACAGCCAAAAGTAAGCCATATAGAAAAGCATGAACACCCTAGCTTGCATTACAGGTTTGGTGATCACTTATAAAATTATTCTATCACATATCCTCACCTCTATGATCGTGGGTAAGGTCATCAGTTCACTCAACTTCATGTTTCTACGGTAACCCCAGGAAAACGTGTCCACAGATGTGCACTTCTCCCATTTGTGCTTGGGCAGCTGACCTGGAGTATATTTGTCTGCACAGTTATAATAGCCACCATGTTTACATGCACAGCCAGCTCCCCATCTGTCATTGGTCACAATGGTATCCTAAGACAAGGAAGATCTGTTAAGCATGCAACCATGAAGAAACAATTATTCGCTGAATGTCTTCCTTAAAAAAACACACTGTCTATCTGTTATAAACACATACTTTGACAGGGCTGTCATTGTAGAGCCAGGCCAAGAATTGCGTGGAGTTCCAGTAGGTGTCAGGTGCTTCCCAGTCCCCATCAGACCAGATCAACTCAGGTCTGTACCTGCAAAACAACAGCAAGGCATAGGGTTAAACACACTGATGTATGGTTGAATTGACATGCATCCAGGCACATGCCAGTATAACTAAGTCTGACTTTAGTACATGTAAGTGCAATAAACATGTTGGAATTGCAATCAGCTGACGGAGGAATGTAAAATAAGTGCTACAGACCTTACAACCATGTTGTAAAGCTCTGGTAGTAGTTTATGCATCACAAACTCCTGTGTTTTGAATCCATTCTTCTTGTCGTTCAGGTAGAGAGGATGGAACCACTCATACAAGGAGTTGTAGAGTCCATAGTGCAATGATCTAAACAAGGAAATTGATAACATTAAAATCAGGTCACTTAAGACAATCAGAATCCATAAAACTACTAACCAAAACTCAGGCACTAAAACTAAGTAAAGCCATATCTCTTGAATGATATGATGAAGTGCAAAAGCCACAGGTTCGACAACACAATAATTAAATCTTACTTCAAGTGTTAGACATTTCCTTTAAATCTGAAGTAGGGTTGCACTAATCTAACTTTAGTGAACTTATAGTGTAAACAGAGAAATTTTGAACAAGAAACATTGACAAAGAAGCTTGATTTAATGTGAAACACACATTGTGCACAATAAATGATTGACTTAATACGGTCCATATCTGTGCAGATATATCAGATTGTTGCATCCCTAATCTACAGTAAAGTGATAACTATTACATCAGGAAATAAATTTAACATGAAGTATCAATGTGTTTCTGTAGTAATTTGGGAAGAACTTAGTTTTAATACACCCTCCCAAATACAACATGTCTTCAGCAGAGATTGGTAATACACCACCGAATTTAACAAAAGACCATATATTCACCAAAGAGTGAATATATAGAGGAAGAGGAAGCAGTGGTTGAAATGTGACATGAACACTCTTTAATTCACTGGTAGACTCATGTCAGCACTTCTATAAACATTTTCCCTGAGCTTCATAACTAAACATCCAACATCACCTCTTGCGCACAGCCTCTCCCAGGTCTCCCACCAGGTCCCTGTGAGGACCAGTATCAACTGAGTTCCAGTTCCAGGAGTGTGGAGACCCCCAGGTAGTAAAGCCTTCATGGTGTTTGGCAGTCAGGACGACATATCTGCAGTGAAGATATAAAACACAGAGTGTAACATCCACTTGTCTTATCTTATCTTACACCAGTAAATCAGAACAGATGCAAGTCAAAAAAACAAGCTGGATTCCGGAAGTGAAACTGTCTGTTGTTGTCAATTGCTCTCTGACAACATTTATCTTTCAGAAATACACTCACTTTGCACCAGAGGCCTTGAATATCTCCGCCCAGTCCTCTGGGTTGAAGAACTGGGCGTGAAATTTGGGGGCAAAATCCGGGTATTTGAACTCAGGCGGGTAGTTCTTGGACATGTAGCTCACACACTTGGGGTCCGGAGGCTGTTGACCCTGCCAGTGCCACCAGAACCACTCACTGCCAAACCCAGGCACGGAAAACACGCCCCAGTGGACAAAGATGCCCACTTTGGCCTCGTCGTACCATGAAGGCAGAGGTCTGGAGTCCAGACTGGTCCAGTCAGCCGTGTACCGAGCCGCCGCTTGAGAGACCACAGCCACGGCTAACACAAACACGACTAGCATGGCTGCAACAGGCTAGCTTAGCTAGCTTCTCAGGCTGCGATGCTAATATGAAGCTAAATCAGTTTCGCGCTGATCTGCAGTTCCTGGCAAACAAACTAACCTCCAACTATGTCTTCTTCATCAGGGTTAGTACCGGCATGGGCAGGGATTTTACTTGTGTTGCATTCCCTCAGGTTATAGGTTTCCAATCATATGACTGTTATTACATTCCTCATCACGTGACTATCCGTCTGTCTGGTTTTTTGTATTGCAACTTTATTTAACATGTATCTATTACACAGGGCACATCCGTGAACAAACATTGGACTTACACCTGTTAATTGAACAAGATTTCTTAAATATTGATTACAAGTAATTACTGGGGCATTTGATTGGTGTGATGACAGACTATGTGAGAGTGTCTATCTGCCAGGTTTATAGCATATATATATAACCTGTTTAACTTTATGTACAACATGATGGTATGCACATGCTGTTATAGAAGAAATACTGGATACTAAAATTGACCAAAGTTTTTAATAGTAGAGAGGCAAACCAAACTCCCTGTAGATTGCTTCAGTTCCCAGAAAATCAACAGGGGACACAGGGACTGTGATCTGCTTCTGTCCACATATAATAAAGCAAATTCAACATCCCACTTGTTCCAAGTTAATGTGTTTCATTTTGATTTGTTATGGCCCTTTGAAATGTGTAACTAATGATGCCTGATGATCATATTTGGTGTTTCCCCTGGGAGAATTTCTGGGCCTCCCTTGATGGAGATCTTATGATAAGATATATCTCTCCCACAGTGGGGAAATTTACAACTGACCGAACACATGTGTAATTGTTGACAAATAATAAGGTAAAAGCTTATCTGGGAGATTTGCACAGGATATCTCCAGTGCTAAATAATGTGTTGGAGAAGTTTAAATAGTATATTGAATATTCTTCTGATTTCTAAATAAAAAACAAAACTTTGTAATCTTCTTTCCTTGTAATGTTCTGAATGGACACTGATAAAAAAGGAGAAAGACTGAGAAAATGATCCAATTACAGCATACAGATTTTTTTACTCAACAAACTGGGGAAAAGATTTTCTTTGTACAATTGTAGAGGTTGGTACATAAATAAATATTTTTTTAAGAAAGAAATAGACTTCAAAGCAAACTTAAGACTTGAATGGGGACCTAATATTTTATGACAAAAGAATGAGAAAACCAATATTTTGTTAAATACATATGCACATTGATTTTTTTTTTTTTTTTTTTTTTTTTTTGCACCCATTGGGCAACTTTCTTTTGCATTATATCGAGTAATCCAGCTCTCTGCTACACCCAAGCTCTTTCTCTTGGCTGCACACAAAGTCTTTGCAGGTCTGAACTCCAGGATCAGAGTCTTTCTCACTGTTGCACACAAGGTCCGTGGGGGCGTCCAGCTGCTCCGGGCAGGACGCGTACACGGCCAGAGCCTCCAGGCCGGCCAGCACCAGCGAGTCCCGGCGCTGCGCCCTGTGGCTGTAGCCGAGCCTCTTCAGGGTCCTCCGGGTGGTCCTGAGCGAGATGGGCTTGTCCTGCCCGCCGCTGTTGTACAGAGCCTGGATCTGCACGCTGGTGGCCTGGTTGTTGGCCTCCACCACGCTCTCCATCCTCCGCTCCCCGCTGTCATCCACCAGCCGCTTCCTCCCGCAGGACCCCCGGTGGCTGGAGGTCTTCTGCTTCTCGCACCACTCCCTGTACACCCGGGACACGCTGGTCTTGGAGAAGCCCAGCCGGCTCACCGTCTCCGAGATGCTGCAGCCGGCGCGCCGGGCTCCCACGATCATCCCCCGCTGGAACTCGCTCAGATCCCGCGACTTCCCCATGTGTCCTCCGGCCGGTCCAGCGGGGACCTGCGAGGAGGAGACACCCGCTGTCTGCCGGAAACAAAACAAAGTCGTAAATAATCGTCCTTCTTCTGTGGTTTTTGGCACACGGGGCTTGTTGTCGCCCTCCTCAGTTGATTTCTTCTTCTGCGAGGATCAAACCGGTTGATGTGAAAAAGGTTTATTTATTAGAGTTACATGAACTGGAGATGAAGCAGTGGTGCAAACTGAAAAATGAACATATGACACAGTAATGCCAACCTAAATCATACTAGATTTAATGCCAGCTGTTATGCACATGTTGATGTTTGGTCTTTACTGCCTCTATAATTAAGGCGTAAAATAAATAACTTGATTTTTTCCCCTTAGGTGTTTTATCCCAGAAGATCATCCCTTAAAATTTAAATTTGGCCATAACAATTACAGGGTGTTTCAGTGGAGGGTTATTCTAGTTCTCTCTGTACAAAGGTTTTCAGATGAAGACACTCCTATGAATATTTATAGTGTTTCATTTTTTGTTTTAATGAGGTGCTCTTAAAATCTGAAGGAAATAATCTGTTTTCCTGCCTCAGTTTAGGCTCTGTAAGAAAGAGGAGGTCCACAAGCAAATATCCATTACACACACACACACACACACAAAAAGAGTACTGCACACAAGATTTCTTTGTTTTGGAAAATTTATATAAAATTTTGGCACATTCAACACAAACATGACTACTCTTAAAAGACATGTAACCCATCTGCCCAACCAGTGCTTAAATGATTAATTCACAAAGACATATTAAGATAATAATTCACATTTCACCATAAAATGTTTTCTTTCAAAGTCCTGCTCTCAGCTTTGACAGCATTTTAATAGCACAGTGCATAATTGTAATAGACTCTAACACTTATTAGTCACTGATCATTCCATTTCCAATTACACACGCATACTCAGACAGTAACGTGTAATAGACCCCAGACCAAAACACAACTTGGTCTTGATTTTGATACATTTCTCTGGAGTTAGACGACCCCCTCCAGTTTCAGGGTCCAGGCATTCCCAGGAGATGCTGGCATAGCAGGCATGATGATGATCAGTCCAGCTGTTTGTGTCACTGGTGCCCACTTCAGTGGTACATTAGGATAGTCCATAAGAGTGACCTGTGGATGTAAAAATGTAGAATTTATGATGATGACAAACAAAGGTTAGTGAAATTAAAGTTCACAGTTATAAAGGCTTACTTTTGTGGCCGCAGACGTCCTTGGTGCTGTGAGCTGCAGTGGTTGTTTGGACGGCCAGCCAAGGATTATGGCATATACTGTACTGTTTTTGGCAGTGTACCTGTAAGAGCAAACAATGGTGAGAACCAAACTACTACAGGCTTTGTATTATATTACATCACAGAATCACAAGATGCTGCTCGGGAGAGGAACACCTAGACCAACTTGTTTAGCCTGCTGCAACAGAGCCTTCTGGCAAAGAAGCAGGAAATGGAATGAAAAAAATCTAATCAGAATCTCACCAGACAGTGACAGTGCTGCTCTCCGTCTGGACCCTCCAGGGTTTAGAAGCATAGATGGCCTCCCCATTAACCCCCAACCAGGCACCAAGTCCCCTCAGCCTCTCCTCAAACACCGGGGCAATCATGCCATCTGCACTCGGCCCAATGTTCAGCAGGTAGTTACCACCCATTGCCACCACATATACCATGTCCTGAGGAAAGAGATTGTTGGATTAATGCGAGATCACCAGGTAATTCATCACAAAATGGCTGTACATACATCAGCTTGTAGGCAATGTGACCTCTCACCTTTATGATGGATGGCAGGTCCATGACTTCGCTGAGCTTCATGTTTCTTCGGTAACCCCAGGAACGAGAGTCAATGGCCTGGCACTTCTCCCATTTGTGGTCTGGAAGTTTACCAGGCGTGTACCTGTCAGCACAGTTGTAGTAGCCTCCATGTTTGCAGTAGCAGCCTTTACCCCACCTGTCATTAGTAACCACAAAATCCTGAGGGAACACACAAATGGTTATCAACAGAAAAAAAATCACTATGTATGTGATTAAATAGACATGATGCTCTGATAAAATCTGCTGTTGCAAACTCTCTCACCTTGACAGGGCTGTCATTGTAGAGCCAGGCCAGAAACTGGGTGGAGTTCCAGTAAGTGTCTGGTGCTTCCCAGTCCCCATCAGACCAGATCAGATCAGGTTTGTAACCCGTCACAAGGCTCACTAGCTCTGGAAGAGTTTTAAGGCCGACAAAATACTGAGTCTTGAATCCGGAGGATTGGTCCAGCAAGAACAGGGGGTTGTACCATTCATATAGAGAGTGGTAGAGACCCAAACGCAGCGACCTGTTGACAGAGAAATATGAGTGAATAGCCTGATCATTTTTATGTCAACTATTTCCAACCCAACTCATTTAAGATTTAGCAAATGAATGCCAATATCCAGTGCTGCTCTAGAAAGGATTCAAACCCCTAAAAGATTTTCCTATAAGAATCAATCATTATTCACATCATATCTTATTGTTATCTACTTAACTTCCCCTTCTTTTATTTGCACTACAGCCTCGTCATTTTTTTAGCAGGTGTATTTGAATTAATGTAGATGCAGCATCCTTCTCCCGATCTCCTCACCTCTTCCTGACAGCTGCAGCCACGTCTCCCACGAGGTCCCGGTGTGGACCCAAATCCATCGAGTTCCAGTTCCAAGAGACGGCTGAAGGCCAGTTTGTGAATCCTTCATGGTGTTTGGTTGTGAACACCACGTACCTGTAAAAGCATGTACATATAAATGCTCTTACAAATTCCTGCGAAGTGATCAAGCATTGTCAATTTTTTTGTTAGGTTTTTTTTTTGAGAGAGAGAGAGAGAGAGAGAGAGACACTGATAATTATATGATGAATAATACAGATGATTGCATTCTTATTATGATGTCCTGGGTGCGGCTGTGAGCAAAGGTTGACAACAATAGATACAAGTTTGTGCACATTGTTAAGGTACTGGGTGAATACATGTTATTAAACGATAAGAAGAGACACTGTGATCCTACCTGGCTCCAGAGGCTTGGAATATCTCTGCCCAGTAATCTGGGTCAAAGAACTGTGCATGAAAATCGGGAGCAAAATCCGTGTATTTAAAGTTTGGCGGGTAGTTTTTCTTCATGAATTCGATTTCTTCTTTCCGTCTTTGAGACTGCCACCAATACCAGAACCACTCACTGTACTGCCCGAAGCCAGGGACCGAGAATACCCCCCAGTGGACGAAGATCCCGAGCTTGGCCTCGTCGTACCACTGGGGCAGAGGTCTGGCATCCAGGCTGCTCCAGTCTGCAGTGTATCGAGCTGTGCATCCGGGTCCCAGCATGAGGAGGGGGATGAGCACAATCACAGGTGTGATCCAGGTGGGTCGCACCTGAAGTGACATGATCTCTCCTCAGGTAGATTAAAATCCTCTGTCGCTTCAGTAGCTCTTATTAGTTACTTCCCATCACGCTCGACATGTCGGTCTTCCTGTTTGTCACATGAGTGCGGTTGTGGGAAGGGCAAACTGTGTACAGAAGTGAAATTACGAAGTCCGTCCCACTTTTTTTCAAATTTTGACTCAGTGTAATTCGGATAAAAAAACAAACAATACGAAGCATTTGAAATGATCTCTTTATATATTGTAAGGTAGTCAGTCGATGCCAAAGCCTGTGATTTCAGATTTCTAACCTCTGAAGTCATTGTTCTCTAGTATGTGGTTCAACCACTAGAGGGAGACAGAGCACCTTTTGTATCACAATGCTGCAGGTTGATCACCTGATGGAAATCCATAACAAGCAAATAAGGAAGTGAACGCACATAAGCAGATGTGAAAGTACATACAAGTAGAAAAGCACATAAGTGAACAAAGTGTAATCAAAGGAAATATGTCAACAATTACAACACTTTTAATGTAACAATAGCCGCAATGGCCCCATTACAACCACAGAGCTCATTTTTTAACTGTAATCCTTATGGACAAACATGTAACAGGCTACATTGTCTGTCATTGACAGCCTCTTTATATACAGCACATTCAGAGAAGTTTGGATTTGATCAACTGTGCAAAGACGTGCAGGAAAGACCACATTCATGATACCCCCCCAAGAAAAGACACTGAATCTATTTGCTGCCAGGCAAAACACTGGAGTGAAATATCTCCAACAGTCAAAGGACACATTTTCTGGTTACAAATGAGTCAATAGTTAAGGTCATCTTACAGTATAATTTTACATCAGTAACAGTATGTATGGCCACGGTTAAGCTGAACAGTACAACGGTTCAAGGAATGGTCGGGCAGTCTACAGAATCACAGTGTGTGACCTACATCAGTGCAGACAGCCAGCTGCCGTTCAAGCATCTGTTTCTCTACCAAGTCCTCCACTCTGCCAACCTCCACCTCATCTACATCGTCCATAAAACTGGACCAATCGGTGCCCCCGTCGGCACGTTCCATGGGCTCTGGTTGGCTGGCAGGGTGAACAGGGGCAGAATCATCATGAGTGGTGGTCACGCAGTTGCAGCTGTCACAGATGCCGAAACGCCTGAGTCCTGGTGAAACACTGGATCCAGTGAAGGTTCGCCTGCAGCTCTTACATGATACTGGCCAGTAGTGCCTATGGACCTGTCCGTGGTCAGCACAGTAAGAGAGACAGCAGAGTGTGAATCATTTTGCACAGGCACAATCAATGTTCAGATTATTTATAGGTGAATAATAACAACATAGGAGCCAAAAGATTTATTGCTCTCATTATACTTCCGTCTCTGCACACAAAACACAAGTGACAGGGGAAAAAATTACTGAATTTAACAACACTAACTGCTCTCAATTAAAGATTGAGAGGGCTAATTACTGTTTACACCCAACTGCTAGCAATTACTGGCTTTAACTGGTTTTGGACAAACCATTATGTGTTAAGTACGTATTATTGACTATACAATTGTACTACAACCCAGATGAAATACAACAATTAACGCATACAATACAACAAGAGAAGGAGGAATTTCACAGTGGAATATCCCACAACAATTAAATTAAAATGGATCTAAAAAAAAGTTGTTAATCAAAGTTAAGAACAATTCCATTTAAATTTGTTTTCAACAAGTGTTCTCTTTTTCTGTATGGCATGCTGATAATGAAATTCACAGACTCCTCAATAATAAAAATAATGACAACTTATACTTCAAAACCATTTGTAATTTCCCTGCTTAACAAAGTGGAAATTCTCAGAAAAAGTCATATAGTAGTGGTATAACTCCTTCTTCAATTTACTTTTGTGTCAGAAGCTACCTTAGATTTAGAGGCCTTTATACCAAAACCAGGTTAGATGGCACAACATAGTGCAAATCTAGGCTGATTATCTTGCAGTCACACTGTGTTCTTACACTGAGGGCATGGCTGCGAAGGTGCTCCTGTCTTGTGAACCTCTTGCCACACATGGGGCAGGGGAAGGGTCTCTCTCCCGTGTGGCAACGGATGTGTCTCTTCATGATTCCCTTCTGTTTAGCGGTGTACGGGCAGAACGGACACTTGTGAAGTTTGACTGGCACTACCAAACCATCACCTGCAGGGGGAGAAAGAGGCCAGCTGTTCAGATCTACCTCACTAGGACACTTACTCTTCAGCTTGATAGTATTAGTATTAAGGTGTTTTTTTAGGCCTACAGAGAAACATATGTCACCCTAGGCCATTTGCAAGAGCTTAGACTGATCTTGCAAATTACCTGCGTCCTCTCCAAGCCAATCAGACTGGATCTCCATGATAGATGATCCCACAAACCCTAAACCTTCATCCAGTCTGCCTCCTCCTGTGCTGCTACCTAGTCCTTGGTTAAAGCGCTGCCCCACTCTGTCTCCCAGAGGACTGGGACCTTCACCTCTGGCCAACATCTCCATCAGCTGCCTGGCATTAAAAGAAGGGCTGTATCCCAAAGGAGAGCGCTCATTAGAGGGAGATGGACTTGGGGGAAGTAGTCTGCTATGATGAGGGTTATGGAGAGAGGGTCCAGGATATGAGGCCAGGTCTTTGGTGTCAGGGGACTCCATAAGCTCCTCATCAGGGTCGTACTCTATCTTGGGATTCACTAGCTCCAGGGTCAAAGCAGATGATGAAGAGGATGAGAGGTTAGTCTGATCCATGTGTCCCTTCTGCCCTTCGCTCCCAGATCCAAATTCCTCCCTGGAATGGTAGTCGCTGTCCATGTCCCTGCCATTGCCTGGGGTTGTGGTGACAGTAATAGACGAGGGGGTTCTAGCTGAGGTCACAGACTCCAGACCTAAACCTGACCCTCGATCTGCCTCTGCAACCTGTGAATGGGGCTCTGCAGCATCTGCACCACTGGAGATGGTCGCAGCAGGAGTGCCGCTGTCTGCTGGACCCACCCCTCCATCCTGTGCCTGGTTCACCTTCTCTGTGTTCCTCTCCTTCTCCTTGTTGCATATTTCCAAAGATGAGCGGATGTATCCTTTACAGAAGTTTACCAGATCAGTCATCTGCAGGTAACTGGCTGCCGACATCACCTCAATGACATTGCTTCTGTTCAGGGCCAAGCGGCCAGAATAAAGGAAGTCCAGGATAATAGAGAAGGCATCAGCTGTCACAATGTCCAACGATGCTGTGCTGTAGCGCTGCCCACTATCCTGAAAAGAGATGTATTGAGAAGTTCAGAACAGTTTTGGACTTTTTTTTTACCTGATAATACACATTTTGCTGAAGAACTAGACTGTAGGCCAAATCCAGTTTTCCCCTTTCATTATTTTTGAATCTAGCGTCCTTCAAAGGACAAACAGTATTTAGAAGAAGAAGCAGTTGAAAAATATAGGCCTGCTTGATTTAAAAGATCTGTAATTTGTACATTTCCCCACTGTGGGACAAATAAAGGTATATCTTATCTCTTATCTTAATTTCTGATAAATTTAACATTTACATATTTTAGCAGCATATTGGGTGCCTAGCACTAGATCAGCAATGTCTGCAAACCAAACCTCCAAGCCAGTCTACTTAAAGAGACTCCCACCATCCACCCATGGGGAAGTCATTCATTTATTATATTCTCCTTCACTGCTTTCATAGAAAGTGATCTGCCTCGTTTTTTTTTTTTTTCGCTTTTGTTGTTTTAAGACTCAAGGCATTAAAGTTTTCATTAATAACATATTAATAAATTAACTACCTTAGCCAAATCATTACATTTGTTCATTCAAAGAAGACTTCATTCAATTGCCCACCTCTCCTAGAAACCAAACTTGGGGAAGCAGTGATCTCAGCTCTTCTCACCTGCAGATAGTGAACCAGGAGAGCCCTGAAATAGCCGCTCCCAGCAAACAGGACATTACGATGGGCTTTGAAGACACGGCCTTCCACAAGGATGCTGCAGTCACAGAAGAAGTCCCGCTTCCGCTGCTCATTGAGCTCAAACAGCAGCTTGGGCAGGTAACAAGGCACTTCCATATCTACACCTCAGTGAGCCCTGCCAGGGAAGAGAGAGAGACTAACATTTAAAGGTGTGTCAGTTTAAAAAGGGAAACAGCTAAAGGTTGATATTGGTCTTCATCTGTGTTATTATGTGATTTTAAATTGATAAGAAACCTTCACCAGTGAGTTTATGAGCTACTGAGTTACACATTAGGTTTCCACTACGAACATATGCAAACAAATATGCACACGTCAAACCAAACAGATGCACGTTTGACAGAGGAAATTAAAAAAAATTAGATAGCTCTTTGTGTTTCAAGCTAACTTGTGTTGCTAGCGGCGAGCAGCTAGTTGGTGATACTTTATTAAATATAACAGCAGACTAACACCAGCTGCACTTTACGAAGCATGTTGACAGACAACGAGCTCAATACACAGACATATAATAAAGTTTCACCTGAATAATTGCGCGACTGAACGTGAGAAAAGCTTTATCATAACACAGAGATAGACATTAGACAGGTTCATTCTCCAGTGTCCACATTAGCCAACAACTTCCGCTTTCTTCTTCTTCGATTATTTTGGCGGATTGCAAAACCAACTTGTAAGTGCATACCGCCACCTACTGTACCGCACTATGTAGGAAAGGATCCAGTTTGAGTTTTCAGTCTATAATAATAATAATAATAATGATAAAACTACTATTTTTTTGTTTGACTTCCGCTTCTGGCAATCAGTGACATTATTAATTTATCCAATAATAAAAATGATGAATCTACATGTATTGTAAACTCTTATGTGGGTTAAGTGATGTTCATGTTTTTAAAATCCATTATTAGTAAGGGCAAGTTTTTGATTTTTGAAATTGATTTGTGAATCTAGAAGACATTGGTGAAACTTAGGACAAGGGCTTGCAGCTTCATTTAGTTCAACTTATTGGACTAAATCTAACTCGGTCTTTATATAATGTAATATGAAAATGGGTTTTCAGGAATAGCAGGATGATCTGGTGACAAGATCACAGCATATGGGAAAGTCCCAGGTTCAACCACCACAAAGATATTTCCTGACAAAGTGCTCTTTAGCAAGATGCAGATTTCACATGTAAATTGTATAGTTTATGTGACTCAATGGTTTATCTAAGTTATGAAACTCATTCATTAAGTTTTCAACCGAAGTATTTAACAGGATTATTTAAGCATGTTTTACTGAGTTTTTTGTATTTCATGTACATACGTGTCTTCTTTGAAATTATGGTCTAACCCTGCTACGTGGCAATCCTATTGTACACCAAAGTGATTGATGAATGAGTCTAAGTTTTAAATCAATTTTAATATAGAGCTCTATCTCATGAAGTGTTCAGTATCAAATAAACAACATTGGCGCCTTCATTTGCTACAGTATAGTGGTTGCTCCTGTCTCATACTCCTTTGTATACTGTGACTCGCAGTCGCAAGACACTGACAGAAATGAATTAAATTTAAAAAGAGTTTAAACACTGCATCACATCCCTGATGTGAGACGTTGTGTTAGACAAAGTTCCACTCAGCTGTGATCAGCAAAACTAATCTGTATACTCTCATGTAATCTATCTCTAAATATCTCTAAAATGGGGACAAAAATGTACAAATTAGCCTGCAAAATAGTCTTTGATTGACACCTTTAATTGACAGGACTTTGCAGTGACATTTTCACCATGGAGACAGATATATTTGCTAATTAGAGAAGATATTAATGGAAGCATTTAGAATAGAGAAATATAAACTACTGCTTTAATTCATGATGTGATAAAAAGCATATTAGGCAAACTATGTAAAATTGTATTGTATTTTTCACATTAGTGCAAAATGTTTTATCATTGAGCAGTTAAAAGTATACAAGTTTCTCAATCCCCCTTAGATACATGATGGCATGTGTTTTGGCAGTAAAATGTTTTCTTCACTTCAACGTCTCTGAAGTTTGATTTATGTCTGCCGTTCCCCGTTGCAGAAACTCTGATAGTGATGATGGCAATGATGATGATGGTGATGATGTGGGGAAGAACCTCAAAGTGTGACCCTCCTTCTCATACCAAGTCCTGCATGCCGCTGCACGACCGCAGGCGGCTCGCGCCTGCCCACGTTGTCTGCTCAAGAATACTTGTTTATTTGCCTTCCATTTCGGAGAAAAAATAATTCCTTTTTTTTATTTTCGGACATAGCAAGAGTAAACAAGTAGTTCCTTCAGCACAGCGCCACACCCTCTCAACACAATCCACAGCTCTTAGAAGTGTTTTTACACTGATGGGTGCTGACCAAGCGACTTATTTGTTTCAGATATTTTCCCATGGCAAACAGGGCGAATACAAAGGCTTCGTGGTGGCCTGGGGAAACCACAGGGTAGGCGTACATGAGCCTCCATACTCACCCTCTTTTGAAAACGAAATTTATAGCACCTCATAAAAGCTATATTCACGCTTATAAGCCCTAAATATAAACTAGTATAAACCAGCAGGGTTTGACTCAGTCCTTGTAAACTTGACCTGATGGTGCATTGTGTCCAGCTGAAGGCAGGCCAACCGTCGGGTGACCCAGCTGCCCAGCTCTAACACGGGTCTATCCCAGAGCGAAGCTGAAACGAGTTGAACTCTGAGGTCGCTCCGGTTGCTGACCTTCTTCTAGTTCTGACTCAGGGAAACACAAGGCCTTTGTGTTGGTCCTTTGTTGACATAAGGGCAGGAAACTCCCTCTCCACAGAATTTCACAGCCAAGCAATCACACTGGAGTTTGTACAATACTGCCCTATCTGTGTGGCAGTGTAATGCTAGTTTACACCCAGCAACCCCTTAGGAACAAATAATATTCTTGATTTATGATTGGGTTTTGGCTTACGCCTATGATTATGATGCCGCATGATTTACCGATCGAAGCCCAGTCGAAAAAGTAAATACATGTAGCGAAGGCTGTTATGTAAGGCTGCATCCAGATTTGGGACCTCACTCATTGTGTGCGTTAGCCACTGTGAGACCCACGGCTGGCACAGAGGGCTCCAGCAGCACCCCTCTGGGTCCCTGTGGTCTGCGCCTCAGCACATAACAGCCACTTAGGCCGGCATTTTCCCAGGCTGAGACAACACACCACGGTGGCAGCGCGAGCCACAGAGAGGGCCTGATTAAAGAGTAGGGACAATAGAGGGAGAGAGACCGTGGTGGCATTTTCCATCTCCGCCGCTGTCTCCTGGGGGGACCAAGTATGTGCCGTGAAACGTTTGAATTATCCCAGAATCTCTGGAATTCAGACAGAGGCACCGCGGAGAGGACCCTCGACCGGGGATCAAAGAGCTTTGAGAGGAGTGCGGTGGACTGGTGGTGAAGTCGAGTACATAGGGGAGTATGAGTGTGTGTATGTGTGTGCGCGTGTTTGTGTGTTTCAGAGAGCTGACTTGAAACAGATAAAGACAATGTTTGAATTTGAATCCTATTTTCTTTTATGGCTACATGTCTGAAGATGTTTTTTTTTAAAAAGCCATGTTTGACTTCTGAGGAGGCAGTGAGCATTGAGCAATGAAATGCAGGCATGTGGTGTGTGTGTGTGTGTGTGTGTGTTGCTGTCCTTTTATCCCTCATGGGATCAGATAATGCAATCATAGCCAATCATTGGGAGTCTAATACAGCGGGCGCCCCTCTTTAGTTTGGAGACGCCACTCTCCTCTGTGGTGGCAGAGGAAGAGGAAGAGAAAAGAAAGAGGGGGAAACCTCGTCCCTCTCTTTCTGTCTATCTCTCTCTGTAATTATCACTTAATGTTCTTCGGTGATCTGGAGACGTCTGTCTCTTGCTGTCCTTACTTCCCTCGCTGGAGAGGAAATTTATCACAGTCTGAAATAAATCTGCCAGCCTTTTTATTATTGTATATTTAGCACCAGAACAGAGTAGTAAATGGAGCCGTCCCAGACCACAAGCTTCCGGTAGCGCAGGGCCTCAGCGCTGGCTGGCTGTCTTTGCCACAGCCAAGTCCAGAGATCAAAGCCTCCTGTACTATATACAGTTAGCTGCTTGTCCTCAAGCATCGACGTTTTCATGTCTGAGAAAGGCAGCGTGTGTTTGTCCACGAGCTGCATGCAGAGTGTATAGAATTAGTTCACTACACATGTGTGCCTTACAGCAAGACAGTTTTGCATGAACATATGTTGTGTCTACGTTTCTGAGTTAGTGCGAGAGCCTGCGTGTCTGTCCACATATCTCTGAGTCACGCTTCGTCATGGTACTGTCTCGTGTTTGTTTGATGTCAAAAATGACGGCATTGCGTTTACATAGAATGAAAACGCACAAAGCGGTGGCCTTGGAAGATGTCTCTGGCATTTGACGAGCACAATTAGCATCATATAGAAACTGATATATCCAACAGTGGTTCTTGTACCACAGGTTTTTCAGTGGTCAGAGGATACAAGGAAAACTAATCGGCTGAATCGACTAAACACAGCTACATGTGATTTGATTTGAAAATCAGAAATCAATCCACATGTTTGTGCCAAATAGGATTATAAATTGATGTGATGCAGATCTTGAGTAAATTAGCAATAGCCAGTGAGCTGCCATCAAATTCAGCTGTAACACACGACACAACCCAGTGAGTAAACACCAGTTGGCGAGAATAGAGATGTTTGAAATGGCTAGCAATCAATAAACAAATAATTACCAATAGATAACACTAATACAATGCAAACTAAAGGTGATGAAAAACTTATAATAAAAATAAATAACATCCAGTTTAAAATCCACTCATGAGAACACATTTGTAACATGACGGGTACCAACACAGAAAACAGTCTGTGTTTAGATCAGCTGATTTGATCCAATCCATTCATTTTTATCTTAATCTTTTAATGAACAATGCAGACTTTGTTTGGCGACAGTAAAAGAATGCAGACAGAATCCAGATTCACTTTTTTGATTCACATTTTTTAATTATGAAAGCATCTTTCAAGACCATTAATGTGGTACCAACTCCCTGAGGACATGAAAATGATGTTCGTCATTACCCCCATCTTTCCTCCATCAGAATCTTCCTTTCTTTCCCTGCACACTCACTGTAATCCTCTTTCTGGGAATGCTAAAAATTACCCAGCAGTGCGGTGGCGGCAAGTTTTTATGCTGGTTTTTAGGGGCTTATGCCTGCTCTTCCGAGCTGCCGTCGGAACGAGGTGTCGGCCGGATGCCTCCCTGATAAGGCTATAATCTGAGGTGTAAAGTTATAAGAGGGATTTGGGAAAGTGAGAGGCTGTCAGAGAGCGGCAGCCGAGGGCCTCGCGTTACAACAGGGACGGAGCACCATCTCCTGGGTTTACGACTCTGCGAGAGGTCTTCTGAACCAACCTGGTTTCCAATTAATCCCAATCCCTGAATTTCGTGATGACTGGGAACAGATGCGTATGTTTTCAATATATCCTTCTCATGTACAGTTTCCTTTCAGAAGTGCACACTTCCAACATTGAACCCTGTTTTTTTTTTTTTACATACTGACAAAAATAGAAAGCTGATAGAGGAATTAAGCACATGACCCCATGCAATAAAAATGAGTCACCTCCATAAACTTGAATGATAGTCAGCTTCCCAGTCAAAACGCTTGAGCAAAACTAGTTTTACAGTGGCTAATATTAGCTGAGTCTTAACCCCCCCCCCCCTCCAGTCATCAAATCAGGCACAGTCGCATGCATGGCTGAGGGGACACAGTGGATTAGCCCTGAACTCTTTCATTTTTCACTTTCCCCTTTTTCCTCCTCCTCTTTCTCTGTGGCTCATGAAAGATTGCGTCCTGTGTGTGATGTGGCGGAGGAGCGCAGTCAGAATGAACTGATTACGGACGAGGGCCGGCGTGCCTTTGAGTCATGGCACCGAACGACATTCTTTAAGCACTTAAAATAGTAACAGTTGGCTTTTTTTCAGGTTTGTTTTTCTCATTGGAGGACTTTGGGGCATCCTCTGCTGGCTTTTTTGGAGACTGGAATCATAATCAGATTCTTCTCTTTCTTCATCCCCCCCTACCCTTTTCTTTAATTTTATTATTGGGAGTTTGTTTAATCTTGTGAAGAAAATTGGCTTAGCGTGGGAAAGGCTGAATTCTTTTGGGGAAAGGTTTTGTTGTTTTAGAGTTGTGCGCATTGTTTTTTTTTTTTTTCACTGCAGGAAGAAAAAGTGCAAGTTTGTGCCAAAACCTCATGAAGTATAGATAAAAAGGGGCTGAGTGAGAGGGAGGCCGCAACACCACGACAAAGATATGGGCTGTCCAAGCAAAGAGCTTTACAAATGACGATCTCCAGGGGGAAAAAAAGGGGGGGAGACAAAATGAGGGAGGAAGGGAGTGGAAGAGGAGGAGGGAGGAAAAGAGGAGAAACAAATGTGGATGGATTGGTGGGAGGAGGAGGAAGATGGGTATTGGGGGGAAATAACGCAGAGCAGCGAGGAGGGAGGGGAGCAGATGAGAGGGGAAACATTCCCCCTCGCCCACATTAAAGACATAAAAAAGAAAACAAACAGAAAAACATGTCTGACATAAAGAGGCTGGTTTCCGCGGCGACAGTACAATGGCTGCCTGTGGCTCTCGGGGCCCTCGCCGTCCCGTCTGGGGCCCGGCACCAGCGAAAGTCACCGCAGTCACAGGGCCCATCAGCGTGTGTGTGTGTGTGTGTGTGAAACATGGTGAATGTCATCACGGGACTAGTACTGTGGGAACCGCTATGAAAGGGACCCCACTCGGAAGCCACAAAAGTTCCTTTCTGCTCCTTCTCTTCGGCTTTTAGCCTCTTTATTTATCTGTGTGCAGGGGAGCCGGATGAGGAGGGAGGACTCGCTCTCTCTCTCTGCTCTCTCTCTATGTCTCTCTCTCTCCAGCCCTGCGGCCCTGCTGCCCTCTTAACACCTCAAATCACAGCAGCCACTATCTCAAACATATATACTGACTGTGTCTAACCCCATTTCTCTGGAGGTTTATTCACACCTCATATCAGCTCAATCAGATCATTAAAAACACAATGCGGCTCTTTCGCAAGCACCCTATAGGAACAAACCTGGCCCTCTCAGGAATGCCTCGTATATCCAGGTTATTCCGAGTGAATCGTGGAGACGGCCAGACAGGCGGTGCCACAGGTCCCAGGCATTCCTTATGTGTCTGAAGGGCAGATAATTCCCTCATGGGTCCAGCCTGGACAGTGCCAAGCTACGCCGGTGCCAGTTCCCATGCCAATCCAATCTTGACCCCAGCGACTGAGCACCCGGCTACAGGCTGACTACTATAAAGGCCTCATACCAATATGAAATCAACTGATGTTTTTTGGGTGTATGTCAATAGCACTTGCATACAGCAGGGCACCACGCAGGGCTCCTTTGACCACAATTGGCCTTTCATACATTCCCTGCAGGGGCTCTAGACAGCGAACAAACATTTGGTTTTGACTAATGCAATTTGATTGCATCTGTGGGGTTATTTTCGAGTACCTTGTTATTTAAAAGATGTTTTTTTACAAACACCAGTGCCATTCCTGTTAGCTTTTAAAAAAAATATGTGGTTATAAAATACTCCACAGTTACAAACAAACAAAGATAAAAATCATTTCAATGAATATTTCAATCAAAGACAACAAATAATTTTTTTTTTTTTTGCGTTATCATAAACTTCCTTGTAATTTCAACTTGTTGAACAATTTTTTTTTCTATGCTTTTGTATTATTTAGTTTACATCATCTCTGTTCAGTGAAAACCATGTTTCTCCATGAAAAATCATCTTGTACTTTGTTGGGAAATCCTTCTTACATTGGAAGCAGAAATCCTTAAAAAACACAAAAAAAGTGGAACTGAACAATGTTATTTTTCTTATTTCATGAAACTATGACTTTTTGGATGATTTGAGACGTGTGTCAGCCTATTTTTACTTTATATTTAATTTCAGTTCTTCAAATTCTTCAAACTTATTTTTATATCTTATGCGAATCCCTTTGAATTGCCTTGTTGTTTAAAGGTGATATACAAATAAACTTACCTTTCGTTTTCAAGACTTCACCTCTGGCAGACTTCAAGGATACAAACAATGCGTTTTGGTGAGTGACACTGAATGTAAACAGAACTTTTGTTTGTTGACAAGAAACCTCCACAGGGTCCCTTTAACCCTCAGGAGTCCAGACTGATGTTGGTTCATTTTCTGCTGACTGTCTATGCATTTGTTTAGTACCTTTTAAACTATCCTTTCCTCACATGCATGGTATCTTTTTTTTTCAGCACAAACTCAGCTGACTTCTAAATTTGTCAATCAAACAAAGTGCAAAGCTGCTAGAAACTCAAAACACATCAAAAGTGACATTGTATAAAAATGTACAAATCTTTAGCGATAATCACTCAAGATATTACAAATTATAGAACACCTCTAAGTTGTAAGAATATTGCTTACAAATACAGCTTTAGTTTAGCCTATAATGTGATTTTATTCCAACTCACTTTTGGGCCTTTATCATTGAAAGTCTATGCATACCTGTAAATCACTAACAATATTACAAATGTAGTTTCAAAAAAATCTTTAAAAATGTTTTCTGCTTTAGAGATATACAGTTTTTTCCAGCTTGCCTCTGCATTAGATATAAATGAAGTTATATCACTATAAATAAAACATCTTCAGTGTGTTCACAGATGAATAGACTGGGTTCAAAATGACTCTGGCACTTGTATAAGTCATATTGTCACCACTGTTGTTTGCAATCATGCACTTCTGTCAGAAATAAAAATACCTCACAAAGACTGTCCCGTTGTTTCTTTTTGATGTTTAATGGTTTACTTTTCTTTTTCAACAGGTTCAAATCTCTTGTGCGTCCGTTTACACCGAAGTGTTGACGCTGCAGGGAAAGAAGAAAAAAAAGCTGAAAGTTGTTTTTCTGCTGCTGAAAAACACGAGTACAAATAATCAAAGTCGACCGTGCAGTGAGACATACGGTATCTGATCAGTTATTCAGTTTGACATGAACGCAGAGAAAAATGTCACAAACAAACGCTGAGCCGGTTCCATCTCACAGACTTTCAAACAATAGCAATAGTCATGCATCAGAAACAATAACTGCAGCTGAGTGTTTGTGCCTTATAAATTGTGGCCGTGCACTGTCCACATTCGTGTGAAGGAGCTGCGCGTGTGCGTGCGCGCGCGCGCTCGTATGAATCAGTTCGTGGCCCATGTGTGTCTATGTCCTTGAGCGTTCACACGTTCATATTCCAGTTGCGCATGTGTGCGTGTGTGTGCAAATTGTAAAAGTATGAGCTTGTTAATTTCAATAAGGGACGCTGCCTTGTTGTGGTTTGGAGGGATGGGAGGGAGAGGACTTGAAGTGGCCAACCAAGATCGCCAGAAATCTCCCAGAATTCCATCCCACCATCCAGTGCCAGCTCTCTCTCTCTCTCTTTCTCTTTCTTATGTTTCTCTCCATCACGCTCCCTTCACACACCCCCACCATGAAACCATTTTCATAATTAACTTATTTATTTATTCATTCATCTTCTTAATTACTTTCCACTTTGTGCTTGTTTTTCATGCAACTTGCCTCATCCTGGAACAACTGGGAGGTGTGGCCGGCCAACAGCGATGAGTGAAACCAGAGTGATTTCATTACCAAAAAAAAAAGACTGGTGATACAGAGAAGAAAGTTATTCTTTGAAGAGAAGGCCGGGTGGGTGATAAAAATAACAACAGAGAAGAGACTGAAGCCTGACTTCATAGATGTCTCTTTTCTTTCAGACTGTTTTCTGATGCTGAAATTAGATCCAGATCTGAATTAAGGAATGATTGGTAATGAAAGGATATGTGGACGGGGGGGTTGTTTGGAGGGAGGGTGGGAGAGGGACTTCTCTTTTCTCTTAGTCCTGACTCATACTCACCACACCATAATCCCCCCTGGTGATGGTCACACTGATTACTGACACTTGGGTATTACAAACACACGCACATGCACATGTTTTAAGTTAGTTTATTACTTTACATGTATGATATGATCAAATGCTGGCAGGCAAGGCTCAGTTACATCTGATGCAGGTGAGATGAACAGAAAAGCAAGGCTGTTGAAAATCATCTGAAAGAGACAAAAGAAAAAGAAACATCTGGAGTAATGCTTAAGTGAAAAAACACCTGATTTTACAGGACTGAACTAAGTACAAAAAAAAGACACTTTACTTGCTCGAAAACACACACAAAGATCTCGCACTCGTGTATTGTAGTATGTTTAAACTAACACACCCTTCCAGTCTGCCAGGCAGGAAGAGACACACTCAGCTGGGCATTGTGTGGAAGGGGGCATGCCTCTCTCCGTCTTTCACACAAACACACACACACACACACACACACGACTGCTGGGTCAGTCAGGCATCAGTCCCAACAACAGGCGCCCGGGCTTCGGGTTTCCATGGCAATCTGCACCAGCAATCTTCCCACGGTGGCAGCGGAACCATGTGTGTGTGTATGTGTGTGTGTGTGTGTGTGTGTGTGTGTGTGCGAGCGTACAGAGAGCGCTATCTTGTCCAGTGAAGAGCCCAGATGTTCAGACACTCACTGGGCTGATTCCTCTCTTGACCCCCCTCTGTGCCTGCCCTCACCTCTGCACACACTGACACACACACACACACACACGTCACATTTAAAAGTGTTCAGAAAACCTAGGGTTGAATAGTCTGCGCATGAGCTCCGATCTCATAAAGCTTTCTGAATTAGTAGACATTCTTGATGTCATGATTTCTGAGAGTAAACAATGATAAATCTGTCACATTAAAAACAATGCTCAGCAGTTGCATGGTCTGTAAATCTCCTTGGTACAATTCTGTGAATCCCAACTAGAAGTATTTAGGCGTTAGTTTCCAACCTATAAATGTAATGAAATAGTTAAAACTATTCATATAGTCAGACAAATGGCAAAAGTGTTCAAGTAGTTAGACAATGTTAAGATTAAAATGTTGAGCTACTCCAAGCGGTATTACCATAAATGTAAACTTATCCAAACTATACATTGACAATTCAGTTGTGTGGAAAAATATTACAACGACCACTTTTATATTAAACAGACATAAGTTCATAAGAACAGATTTGGAGCATGGTGGGTGGTGTTAATGTCTGACTGGTTGTATAAATGATTTTTTACCTTAGTAAGCAGTATTAAAACAATGTGAAGTATTGTTTAAGGATAAAGGGAAAATACATGCATGATTCTCTAATTTTCTTCATATTTGCTAATCACTGACAGTTGCCTGGAGGTCATGGGTTATCTCTGCAGTACTGTTTTGTCTCTCCGCTTTTCACCTCTGATCCTCGCCCAAAAACCTACTTCAATACCTCCATTCTCCCGGTCACCTGTGTGAATGTGTGAGAGTCGAGCTTCATGCACTGTCACACACTCCTGCAGATGATGGAGTGTTTTCAGAGTCCATCATTCCCACACTCCTCACCTCTCTCCTTCCCTCCCGCCCGCTGCCATTGTTCTACGAGGCAGTATAATTAAAGGAGCAGAAAGAGAACGAGAGGAGGACAGAGTGAAGGAAGGAAGGAGAGCAGGATGAGATTGGAAGCTAATTGACTGAGGATGACTGAGCAAAGGGGTGGAAAGATGGGGCCGGAGGGGGGGGTAGGGAGGGAGGGAAGGAGGGTGACAAGCCGGGGAAGGCCAGATTAAAGGGAGGGAGGAGGGACAGGGAGAAGAGGCGGGGGAGCCAAAACTGGCAACCCTGCCCCAACTGCCAAAGTCCTATTTTGTCATTGGGTGGCTGTGACAGAGAGAGGGAGCCAAGAGAGAAATAACAGAGAGAGAGAGAGAGAGAGAGAGAGAGAGACTATGATTGGATGCCAGTGATAGAGTAAAAGACTAAAGCAGCTTGTGAATTTTCTTAGTTGCCATGGGCCCTTGGGGGTCGATCAAGTGGCACTGCTGACTCACAGAGGACGGGACAGAAGACACATGAAGAAACAACAACAAAACAAAAAAAACCAAACACAAGTGACAAGAAGTAACTAAGGACAACAAGGCTTTTATAAGTAACAGCGCAAGAGAAACAGAGTGAGGGGCAAACAGGGTGAGCGCTTCGTCCAGAGGAGAGACGGCCGTCAGTGTGTTGCCTTCACTCAGCAGAGAGATCCAGATCCACCAGTCCATCATCCATCAGCCCATCAGTCCAGCCAGTGAGGAAGAGGCAGAAACATGAAGAGACCTCACGACTACAGCTCCCCAGACTCGGACACAGACGAGTTTATTGACGTGGGACAAGAAGACAGCTTTTGGTGAGCATCCGCCAACCACACCTGAGGTTGTAACACATGCCCTCCAATCACACTTAAAGGAAAATTACACAGTGTACAGCTGTAATTAGTAGCTAAAGACAAATTTGCTCTAAACATATTTGGCAGTGAACTGTGGTCTTTACAAGCATTTTGACACGTTCATACAAGGTTTTTCAGACAAGCTGAAAGACGGCAGGGAAAGTTTCAGCTTTTAAGTCTCTAAAGCTGATGTAAAGCAATGATGAAAAATGAGTGATTCACACTCTTGAAACTTTCTTGCATTCAGCTTAAATGTTTTAAATTTTTTTGAAAAATGTATCTAAGTAATTTAACACAGTACGTTTTGACACACCTTCCAAATAACTTGAGCTGGTTAACTTCAGGCCTCTGACAGCAAATCTCTTGTTTTCACTGAAATATGCTATGTATTCATTGCATTTCTCTTCTCAAAGAAACTGTCATGTTTGTTCATTTTAAATGTCCATGTCAGTAAATACACAGGTTTGTAATAGTCATTGCATGCATGACGTGCATTACAATAAGTGTAGGGTAAAAATGATGTAAGGCCTGTCATGTCTGGAGCAAGGAGAGAGGGGCTGAAGTTTCTTAAAAATAAATGGTTTTCTCAAAGAAAATTTCCTCAGTTACAAAATATATTTTAAAAGTCTTTTGAGTCATAATTCATAGTTCATTCATCAAATGTTTTAAGATTAATTTATAAATGCAAATTATTGGGATGTAACAGTAAGTTTTATCAAGCTGTCAAGTTTGTCAGAAAGTTTTTAATCCTTTCCAGTTTGGGAACTCTTTGATGTTGCATAAGGCAGAAAACAACGGGCTGTCAAGTTAACGCTAAAGCAACAGAGAGCGACTCCAAATATAAAGGGGATTTTGTGCAAGTGCAAGTGAATACAATGAAAGCATTTTATTCTACTTTAAAATGTGACATGCAAACATTTTACTTTGTTTGAAAGACTTAGTCCTGATATTTTGAAAGGCTCCTATTTTCAGCTTTATTATAATAAAGTTATAATCTTGCATACAGGAAACTAGATAGAATGTAAATTAATTATGATCTGTTCATCATTCTTCACAAACTAAATTTATATTTGAAAATTAAAAAAAAAATCATTTGAGCCTTTGAATGCAAATGTGATCTGCAACGCAAAGATGTTTGACTGCAGTCTATTATGTAAAACTCGTTTCAGTGTTATGGAAAATGTCTGACAAGCCCTGAAATGATTCAAGTCATTATACTGTTTTGCTGTTGAGGCGAATTAGTCAAATTCCTCAGATGAAATGACAGAAATGTGGATTAAAGGGAATATTCATTACAGTGTATTTGTATCCATCATACAAAATACTTTCACAGCAACGCTGGTTACATCACAGGCACCGAGCAAGCCAGTAACACTAAAGACGGTTTTGATAAATCAAATTGCCATGTGACACGCAAACAGAAGACAGTGCTGCCTTCTCAAGTCAGCCCCATCAAACATAAACCTAAACAAAAACACACAGCTAAATTGGCAGCCTTCATGTTAAAATCTAATAGAAACTCAATAAGTCTCTGGTGGGGCAGTTTGAAGGGAACTCCAAGCTGTCAGGCTCTTTCAGGCCTGTAAGACGAGCGTTCACAAACAAACACAATCCATATTGAGTGACTGTACTCGGAGCGGCTCGGATCCCATGCAGCATGTTGGAGTCCCATGCGAGCGAAAGCGTCGCCCCGAGGCTATATAATCATCTTTCTAAAAGTGCTTTCCCTCAGATGGAAAGGAGAACAGCATGTCATTTCACTGAGACTAATGTCCAGAAACGCATTAAACCAAAAACAATCTCGCCTTCCCTCCTCTCCCGGGCACTCCTATGCCGTTCCGTGCCCAAAAAACAAATTAGATTGAAGGGAGCTGATGTGCCATCCTGCCTCTGTGTCATATTAAGGAGGGTAATAATAACAATATGCAGGAGAATCAAAGTCACCATGTCTCTCTCTGTGCCAATGCCATCCCCCCATCTCCCTCTTTCTCTCTCTCTCTTTCTGTCTCCATGGTGCAGCCCAGTCACCGGGTCCATGTCTCCTGGCAGCGCCTCGCAGATTCTGGCCCGAAAGAAGAGAAGAGGGGTGAGTGGATTACAGCCTTGGATCCTAATCTTTTTAGTCCTCTCATTTTTGGTCGGCCCTGACTGTCTCTTTTTGTGGTTTAGATCATAGAAAAGAGGCGCCGAGATCGGATCAACCACAGCCTGTCAGAGCTCAGGAGGCTGGTGCCCAGTGCTTTTGAGAAACAGGTAACTGCTTGCGAATCAATTAGGACTAAACTAAAACTTTTTCATCTTTAATTAAAACCACTGTCGCTGTTTCAATGACAGATGTAAAAAAAAGCTTCATAAAAACTGATGTAACTGAGTAAAATGTCGTTGATTTTCCCTGCAGGGTTCCTCCAAGCTGGAGAAAGCAGAGATCCTGCAGATGACTGTGGACCACCTCAAACTCCTGCATGCCATGGGAGGAAAAGGTGAGACTTCTGAGTTTGTTGCTTGCAAAAACATTCTCTTTTGCGCTTTTTCTGCATCCATTTCATCCATTTTCTCTAAAGCATTGACACTAAAAACCCTTGGAATAGGGCTGGAAAATATCTATTTCCCATCAGGATTATTTATTGTCTTCTTGACTTCATTCCACTGCCATGATTCAGTGTATGACTTAACTCTCTTTTCCCCTCTCAGGTTACTTTGATGCGAGGGCCCTGGCAGTCGACTACAGGACCCTGGGTTTCAGGGAGTGTGTTGGGGAGGTGGTGCGGTACCTCAGCTCCCTTGACGGGGAGTCTCCGGACCCTATAGGAGCCCGCCTGGTCTCCCACCTTTCTCACTGTGCAAGCGAGCTCGACCCCCTCCTCCTGCAGACGCCCCCGGCCTCCGCCCTGCCCTTCCCTCCTTGGCCGTGGGCGTCTTTCCCTCAGATCTCCCCCACCTCACAGGCCTCCTCCTCACCTCCTTTCCCCAGTGGCCGAAGGGATCTGGCCCTGCTGGGGAGCTACCCGTCGCCCGCCTCCCTCCGCCTCGCCCCCCTGGCCGGGTGCCAGCAGGGCGCACCGCCGCTCCTCGCACCTACAGCCCTGGCCACAGTCCACAGGGTGCCCTCCATCGCAGCGTCCCCGGCCCTCGCCCCCTCCAGACCGACCCAGCCGTCCCCTCACAGCGCCACCAGGGCCTCGCCTCTCCCTCTCCTCAACCCCTCCTCTTCCTCTCCTTCTACCTCCTCCTCCTCTCCTACTTCATCATCTTCTGCCCCACTGCAGGTCTCCTTCAGGCCCTTCGCACCTCTGGGGTCTCCTGCAGCCCAGCGCAGCGGCTTGGGCGCCTCGGCCAAGTCGGCCCAGGGATGGGGGACTGAGATCGGAGCTTTCTGAGGGTTGACTGGTTTTGTTTTCCAAATGAACTCTGTACAGTGGACATGGAGCTCCCATGTGCACCATGTAGCAAAATATGATACCTTTGGAGAAAGAAGTATTGAACCTTTGATGATTGTCTCTGCTTTTGGGGGACTCTTTAAGCCATATCAGACTGTGGGTGAAGTTTCAGATAATCACAAACAATCGTAGATAATGGAATAATGAAGGAATGTGAAAGAATAGAAGGTTTGAATAAATTCATGATCTTGCTTGACAAATACACACATACGCAGACAGAGCCATATATATATAACGCTCAACAGAGTGACGTTGAGTTTTTACTGACTTTTAACTGTGATATTTGTTTGTTTTTTTTTCCCAAAACATTTATACATTTGATTTCATTTTCCAAGTTTGAAGAATGTTCAACAAAAATCTCTATAAAGTCTAAGTGCCTTTAACCTGTTTCATGCTCACGTGTGTTTTTTCTGACTGTATGAGAACGTGGCGACGTGTACTTGCAGCCGCGCATTATCTGCTGTCATTTCAAATGGCAAAGGAATGGTTGAAAGCTACATGTTAGCCACTTATCCATATTAGCCATGTCTGCAAACACTGCTTGCATGTTCCCCAACCGTAACCCCCTCAGTATCTAAGCTGTTTCCAGTGATGGCTGATGGGAGCTGTGGTCTTGTGGCTGCAGAGGATAAACATGGTGGGAGCTGGTGATGTTTTTGGGATGCCGCGGCGAGGCAAACAGACCCATCACTTTGCCCTCTAATTGGCAGTCCCCTGTAATTAGCTTTACCCTCATATCAGTCTATGTATCTTCCTCTCCTCTGCTGTCTCTCTGCCATTCTTTCTCTCCAATCTTGTGGTACACCAGCGGATATCTTCTCTCCCTGTTTGTCTGCGCCACTGTCTCCT